>JAAKBF010000390.1:0-600000 GCA_012656075.1 Phytophthora hibernalis | reverse complement strand
TCAACGCTTTCGTTCGAGATGCAGCTCATTGAGATGAGGTGGTCGAGGACTTGTGCTGTGCGTGGCAGATTGGAAAGTGACCGATCGATTGATCGACGCCCGGCTTAACCCAACGCCTTAACCGGGAGAGACCGACAAGTTGTCGGCGGCGACGCAATCCTACAGGCAGGGCCTGCCTCGGCTGCATTGAAACACCTGCTGCAATTTGCAGCAGGTGCTCCCGTGGTGCTGCGGAGATTGGAGCAAAAGATACGTGGAGGTCCATGCTCAACGCCCCGCCGTATTTTCTGCTGCGCTCGTCATGCGGCGTCAACGGCAGACGGCGTCAAGAAGTTGGATAGGCGCTGCAAACGAGGAGATCAGATCCGCTTGAGGATGACAAGGATGCTCAGACCGAAAGTATCTTTCGCGGTTTTCGGCTTTGGAGTGAGGTGTTGGCCACGACACTTGGCTGCAAGTTCATTTTGCATGGAAGTCGACGCTGGGATAGCGGAGACCTTCGTTGAGGCGTTGCAATGCCTGACCGAGGGAAGCGTTGTCGACTTGTGGTAGTCAAGTGTGACAAGTACCTCGCACAGACGCGGCACCAAAACGGTCAAACCTGATCTGGTAATCTGAGCCTGGAAGGTTGTTGAGGTGGGACGTGCAGTGGCTTGGCCGCAAAGGCCCATTGTCGCCATGTACACTTGGATGGACAGCACTGCTTGCATTGGTTTACCGGTGCACCACCTGCTTCGTTGAGTGGGTCCTGCTGTGGATGATTTTTGACATTGAGCATGTAAGTTTCATTTGGTCGTGGTGAGCAGCTTCGCGATAACGAGATCGATGGTGGGCATGTGCAAAAGCTCAGCTTTGGGATCGGTAGACGCTGTCGGGTTGCAGCTGCAAGCGGGTACTGTATTAATTCCACCGGTGGCCTGCTGTAAACTGTAAACGATATCCTACATAATTCCTAGTGGTTGCAGGACTGTTGAACGCGTTTTCCTGTTGTACAAATGCATTCGTCTTTTGAGCACGTCCACCATACTGTAGTGGCATTCTCGCTCCGTCTACTGCGTCCTCGCTGACGTTTGCAGAGCAACGGTGGCGATAAGTTGCATGCTGTCGGCATGAACGCAGCGACGATTGTAGACCTCAATGTATCGGCCGAAGTTTCTAGATATGGTAGCGTCGGAGTTCTTCAGGGTGTAGCTTGCGCTTCATCATGAAGAGCGGGAGAGTCATTTTCAGCAGCTTGTCGCTCCAATGCTTCCTGCTCGCAGTGTCGAGCCAGGTCCCAGTGGTTTACTGTCCTCGCTCACGAGAAAGTCACAGACGTATTACTATAAACAGTACGAAGTAGTTTATAGATAAACCCACCAGCCGCATCTTCATCCTCACTTTCGCAAGTTGATTTCGCATGGAGCACAATAGCAACCTATGCCCCGCTGAAAGTTTCGTCTTACTCCTTGTGGAGTGTAGGGTGCCGTTCAACTCAGCCATACCAGAGAAGCCGGTCCGAGAAGAGCGTGCCATGTTACCCGCAACATCGGGGCAATCCTGTAGGCGAATGAACTAAGATGGGTTGCTGGAACGACGTTGCCGCTTGACAGGAGGGACGTAGGCGTCGATGGGCAATGTGATCACTGAACGCTGAGAGGAGATGTCTCTCTCGGACTGCTTAGAGCCTTGTACCAGGTCTTCCCACTTCAACAACGCTCGCGTCATGCGATCTCGCAAGTCACGAATCCGCTCCAGCACACCGCGTTGGGATTGCAACGCAGAAGGAGATGACTGCCTTGCTAGCGTCGAATGCTGCTCCCAATCGTCCAATAACGGTAGGAAGCGTTTGCGCATGCGTAGCGCACCGTCCGCTAGATTCCGGAAGAGCGCGTCGTTGTCGGCAGTCTCTTCGCAGACACGCTTGGAAACTTCGACTGTGAGTTGATACGACGAGCTGCCGAGTCCATAGGCCTGTACAATGTCATTAATATCCATCTGATCTTCGATGGCGTCCTCTTCCTCAACGTCGTCGCGAAACGCAGTATCTCCAATTCTGTCACCTTCCGCTTCCACGCTTTCCCACTCCACAGCATCATCCTCCTCATCTCCGTCACCCGTTGCTGAATCTTGAGTAGCAACGTCTTCCCACTGAACACCACCGCTATCATCCTGCACTTCTCCGTTTCCACCTTTATCTGAACTGGCAGCACTATCTACACCCTCCGACTCCTGCTCCTCTCCATCCGACAATTGAAACGCATCCAGCGTCGGCACCAGAATCTCAAACGCGCGGTTCATCTCCAGCAGCACCTGCTCCATCTCGGGAACAACCTGCGCCATCTCTTTATCTCGCTGCTGCTTCTTGGCGTCACTCACCCGCTCCCGATGTCGTCTCGTGGCCACTTGTTGCTGCTCTTCCTGCCGCTGTCTCTCACGCTCCCGAGGGAACACATACCCTTCTCCACCAGCACCGCATAACCCGCCACAAGTGACGGATATTTCTCCCCAAAGTCCTGTTTCCACGTCTCAATGAGCGCCAACGCCGCCGTCAACTGCGTCGAGCGGCGATTTCTCGCGCGCAACGCTCTCGACACGTTGGCTCTCGGGTCTTCACCCGAGGCAGCTAACAGCTGATCAAAGAAAGACGCGGTTTGAGTCGCGATGAGCGCTCGGAAGGCCACCGACCGCTTGAAAATCTCTCGACACAGCGTCACCGCCTGCAAAAAGCTCAAGAAAACGTCAGGAATTCACCCAAAGCACGTCCTACAGTCCAGATACCTTGGCAAACACCGTCGGGGACTTGGTTCCGCGCCGCAATTGGTGCAAAATCATTGCGTGGAGTCTGTGAATGTACTGATATTGCGTAGAGGCAGCAGCGTCGCGAAGTAGACGCTTAAGTTGCTTCAGACACGTCTCGGCATCGATTTCTGCAGGTTTGGGGGATGCGTCGCGGCCTCTGACGCGTGTGCGGGTGGGTGAAGCTTCCCGGAAGTAGCCACGTAGAGCCTCGTCGAAGCGGGCGGCTTCGTTCTCGCTGTTGAGCGCCTGGAGTCCGGTGCTGGCGGGTACATGGCGACGCATTGCTTGAAAACTAATAATGTAGTCACTGGAGAGGGATTGGATTGAGAAGAGTGACATGCAAAGTTGTAGAGCGGATTTAGCGGTTTGGTTTAAGCTGCATGAAAGAGAGGGGTGTATTGTCAGTGGTTTGGTGGTGGAAGCTAGTGAGGTTGCTACCGTACTCTACGAAGGAGTGTGTTCCAGGTCTTGATTCTCTTGGAAAGGGATAATTCTGCCATGTTGCAGAATCATTGTCTTTGGGTTGGGGCATTGTCGGATAGCACTGTCTGCACCCTGGAAGACTCTTTCACAAACCGATTCGCCCTTGTGATTCAAAGTTCCGCGGAGAAGAGCGTCTCCGATTCCTTGGCCGATTGAAGCAGCTGTCTCACCGACAGCTTTCCTCCATGATACTTGAAAGCCATTTATGGTCCGGTAGCGGGGTGGTACGGCGTGGAACTCTCGCGTGGCGACGGAATGTGTAGCTGGTGCAGCGATCCCTGGGACGCGTGTGAGTAACGAGAGGCGCGCTCCTTGTCGACCTTACTCTTGACGAGCTCGTCACAGTTGGTGGTGGTACCCGGTGTCGCGATCTGGATGTGCTCCACAGAGTCCCAGCCGAAATCGTGGTTCAGCATGTCCAGAGACTGCTGGTCGAGGTTGCGCGCCACCAGTGTTTTGCCGGCGTCACGGTAGCGCATGGCAGCCTCACGCAGCGCAGCAGCAGCGGAGAAATCGGCGAAGGTACAGTCACTCATGTCCAGAATGACCACGCTCGGATCGCGGAGTACATCGAAGAACTCGCGGAAAGATGCCACCGACGAGAAGAGAAGCTGCCCCTTGATGTAGTAAATCTTGGCCTCCTCATGGTTCGTGAGCAGCTCGTGGTCCTCAGCGCGATCGTGGGCGTTGACAACGGAACGACCTCCATACCAGTGCGAAAGGTGAGCTGGTGGCCACTCTGCCAGCCATTGACAAGACACTGCCAAATAACGCCGACAATAACTGCAATAGCTAAGTTCATGGCAGCTGCAAGCACTGTCACGAGGATGATGGCGATGGAGTCCGTGATCTTGACTCGGAAAATGAGCTTGAGCGATGGCCAGTAGAACGTGTGAATGACAATCACGAAGAGGATGCCAGTAAGGCATGCCACCGGCACACGCTCAATCACCGAGCTGGCAAAGAACACCACCAAAGGTGCACACCGCGCTTACGAATGACGAAAGGCGGTAAAGCGCACCGTTCAAAATGTTTCCGTTGGACTGGGCGATCATGGAACAGCCTCCCATGCCAGAGAAGAAGCCGCACAAAATATTACCGATACCCTGCGCAATGCACTCCTTGCGCGTGGCCGTCTGCGAAAGCTGTTCCTTCTTCAGGTCCACGACTGACTGCAGGGTCATGAGTGACTCGAATAGTCCGACGGCCATGATACTAGCAGCAGTGGACAGCACCACACCCCAGTCCTGCACGTCGCCGAACTTGGGAATTGCAAAAGTTGGCAAGCCGCCGCTCAGAGGAGACGTGTCGCCAATAGTGCGAACGTCGTAGCCCAGCAGCGGACGATTGATGCCGAACTCGAATGCCGTGGCAACAATCGCCGCCACGAGGGTGGGCGGGATCAAGTGGCCGATGAACGGCGTCCTGGGGAAATAATGCATGATGGCCATAGTCAACAGCACGAGTCCGATCGTGACCCACGTCGTGGCAGAGGACGCACTCATCCACTCGAGATCTCCAGCGATCTCGCACTCTCCGAAGTTCATCGTGTCGTTCCTGCACACCTCGATGGTGGTTTTCTGCGAGATGAACATCATGAGCGCCAGGCCGTTCAAGAAGCCAATGTGCGCCGTGCGAGGGATCATCGCGAAGAGCTTCGAGAGCCCCAGCAGTCCAAAGAGCAGCTCCAGGATACCAGCGACCGTCACTGCCACAAACAAGTGCTGCAGTCGTTCCTCGTACGTCAAATACGCGAGCGATCCTGTGCCACTTGTGATGGTTGGCATGACCATAGCCACAGCTCCAGCCGCACCGGCAACAGTGGCCGGTACGCCGCCAAAGAGACTCACGGCCAGACCCAGGAAGCCCGTGGCGTACAGTCCATTGAGCGGGTCCAGGTTGGCTGCGTAGCTGAAAGCCACCGTCTCGGGCATCATGAGCAACATGGCAGCCACGCCGCAGAGCATCTCCCGCTGGAAGAGCAGCAGGTTCTGCCAATAGAAAAGCGTGGAGCTCATGACGTCGTCGCGGATCTTTTTAGTCGTTTCGGTGGTCGATAGCTGCGGCGTCTGCTGTGACATCTGCCGCACGGTACGTACTATTCTACGGACACCTTGACCAACACTCTCGTCCAATTGTGCGCGCAGTGAGTGCGTGACGTCGCTGGGCTCGAGTGCCGTGTACTGCTGAGTGGACTTGAGCTGCGTGGGTGGGAAGTAGATGGAGGAGGCGCCGCTGAGTCGCGGCGTGAACCCTTGCTCGACGTCGCCGGCCTGACTTCCCATTATTACGTCGAACGAAAGTGAATGTGCGCACTGAATGGCTGAATGGACACTGACGTTGCAAAAGTAACGGTAATGTGCCGTGTCCGGACAACTGTCGCTTTTTGGAAATGATTACTTTGAAAACGGGGCAAATTGTGCGGGACATAGTGGGCTAAAGTCGGTGCAACTGCACTTCAACAACACGACCCGCCGGAAAAGCTGCAGCACCACTCGATTTTTGATCATTTGAACGACTTTGCATGATACCGGTAAAGGCAACGAAGTGAACGGTGACATATCGGTAAGACAACTTAAGGCTCCCAGGCAAGAGGTGTTGTCGCGGAGCATTTTGATAAATAAATCTGGTACCATCCCCGTCGGCGATCATGAGCGAGAGTCGCTCCGGAAAAGCTGTGAATATTGTATTACCGGTACGTGCCGCCCTCTTCGGCTACATGTATTACTGTGCATGTACCGTATACATGTACATTGCATAGCGTTTTTGTTGCCTTTTGACTTCTACCTTGGACGGCTAGATTCGCCTGTGATCAAAAGTGCTGATTGTAGCGCGTTAGTTCGCCAACGAATCCCACCGAATCAAGGCGCAAACATTCATTTACATGTAAAGCTCAAATCGCATTGAAGTCCCCGCGCGAGTTTTACTTCGATAAACTAATGAAATACAACGAACTTACCCCTTCAATGCTGTGTCTTTGACCAACACTAAGCCACCGCTTCTTCCTCGTCGTCTTCGTTGTGCATGGGGCAAGGCAGAAAGCGACTTGTGATGTCCCTCCACTCTGGAATGCCGATAACGCGAGTGCCAGCTACGAGGTCTTGCAGGATCGAGAAGCAGCGAGGGTGACCTTGGACGCCAAAGTTGGTACGGAAGAGCTGAGTGTAGTCGTCGACGGGACCGATGCACTCGCCATGGTGAAGACACGCGATCATCTCCATCTGGTCCCTTGCGGCCCAATCTTGATACCCGACGATCTCTGCGGCCTCGAACAAGGTAATGTGCCACAGTCGCACCGCGTCATCGTCCTCCGTGCCGCCTTCTATTGACGGGTATAGCGGAGCCTTACCCTTTTGAAGAGAACTCATGGTAGTTTCTTGTCGCTCATCAGCAAGAAGTGAAGCCGCGCTGAGCGTGTTGGAATCCTTGCAATTCTGGTACATGTTGGCCAGTCCACCGCTGATCTCGTACGTGTAGCTGTAGTTACCCAAGTCCTTGGCGTCCACATAGTCGGCGTACTTGTACGGCAGGTCCTTGAAGAACGGATACAGCATGTTTTGGGGTCCTGCCAAACGTTCACGTACGCTTTTCCATCGTTCGCCAAGGCACGCATCGTGATATTGTCTGAGGCGCTGAAGTTCCCACCGTTAGATCGAGCACACGACGCCCAGAACCGCGGGTCGCTGCTCTTGTTTGCAGCAGACAGGAAGACCTTCTCGTCGCCGTTCTGGCACTTGAGGTAAATGGTCTGGAGCAAGTCGATGAGCGTGTGGTGTGAGTAGAACACGGGGTCGATTGGTGCCTGGAAGTAGGTCATCACTCCCCCAATGCGTTGTGAATCGCGTCTACATGTACCCGACAAGTTAGTACTGGAACAAATGGTTTGTACGAGAGTACTTACTGTGGATGCCTCGTTCGACGGCAGCGGTAAAGCTCCCCAGTCGCTGTACGTGAACACCTGCTGGTACACAGACCCGAAGGACGCTTCGTTCGGATACGTAATGGCGCTCAGGTACTTGCTGCGTGTCCGAAGGATGCAGTGCGCACAACCCGTGTTGTTCCCGCAAAACCGAGAGGCCAGGCCCTGAGTCACGCAAACCGTCCTGACCGTGTAGGGGATGGTCGTCCCGTAGACTGACAGGCTCTTGCTCAATCCGGTGGTCGTTCCACCAAAGTCCGCAATGATCGGAGAGCAGTCTTCGATGTTGGAGCAGGTAGTACTTGCCTGACGTGCGGAACCTGAGAGGTGGTCCCAGTACGGCATCGTGACGCAGCGGTACGTGGTGTTGAGACTGCGCAGCATGTTCTCGTACCCCAGCAACAGCATCCGGTGCCAGTAGACGAACACGCACGTCTGGTGCGCTTCCAGTCCAGTCAACTGCTCCGTGTGAATCTGCACGAACTTCTGGTGGTAGCCTCGATCCATGGCGACCCCCACCGCTTCGATGTACAGAGCTTTCTCGGTGGCGTTGTAGGCGTCCCATGACTTGCGGATGCGAGGCTGTGAGCAGGATGTTCCGACTTGCTGTCCATTGGCAGTGAAGCTTGCAAGGTACAGCAGTGTCGCCACCAGCCAAAGAACGAGAGCCCTCAAATACGCCATGCTTGTCAAAATTGCAAAATGACACGCAAGTGGATCATTGTGCAATTTAGCGTGAGGACTCCTTACAGCCGCACGATGAAGATCGCGACGGCTCGTCAAAGATCGCTGAAAGATTTGTCATGAGTATATTTTCCGCTCTCAATTTAGCATATTTTACGCTCCCATTTGACAACCGTATAATTCTTTATTTTTGTGAGACTTTACCTCTACAGTATTAACATTAACTCAGTAGCGTGCATTGTAACTTGTAACTTGTAACTTACAATGCACGCTACTGAGTTAATACTGTAGAGATAAGGTCTCACAAAATAAAGAATTATGCATTGTAACTTACAATGCACGCTACTGAGTTAATACTGTAGAGGTAAGGTCTCACAAAATAAAGAATTATACGGTTGTGTACCGTAATTAAAGGAAGTGCACCTGCACTTACAATTTGTACAGTAATTAAAGGAAGTGCACCTGTACTTACAAATTGTAAGCACTTCCTTTAATTACTGTACAAATTGTTACAAGTGCACCTGTACTTACAAATTGTAAGCACTTCCTTTAATTATTGTACACAATTCGGGAATTGATTCCCGCAATTGATCACGTGGAACTTGTTCGCCTTTGCAGAGGAGACGCACAACATGGCACTCTCTCACGATATACACACACAGGAAAACACAGCGATAGCTTGATCTCTAAGGCTTACGGCAATGGTGTTCGACCCTCACTGCGAAGCTACCGGTAGGTGCCTACTCCGAAGTATAATACATGTATTAATACATGTACCGGTAACTACCACCACCCAAAGAGCCTGAGTCACGTCGTACTAATCTCTCCAGAATCATCCGTGTCTGACCACGGGGGATGTCGAGGTCACGAGGGTCCTTGGAAACTCACCTGGTCTCCGCATGATTACTGTTCACTGTCAAGGTCTGGTCGTACACCGAGAGCTGTCTACTGCAGACAGCGCGTCAAGCGAGGGAACTCGCTCGCTCGTTGACAAGTTGCATGTGCATCCCAGCATGAAGAGAAGCTTCATTGGCTCGACGAGCATCGACGGTGGCCGACGCTGTGAAGCGGCGGAACCGGACCATCGGACAGAAGCAGGTTACCGGCCCAAAGACTGGGCGATAATAATCCCGCCGCGGTATCACCGCGTTAATCACCCGAACAGCACAAACAAAGATGTGCAGTCGACGTCAAGCTCTGGTCCAGGTTGAGCAAAAGTCCTGTGTGCAACCAGGTTTACCCTTGACTGAGATAAGGATACGAAGTGTGCATTGTTCTTGCCATGCTCCCTCGCCCGTTGCAAGGGAGTTGTTGGTTAAGCATCACCCAACTCGACGGTGAATGTACATGTAGGCACAATTAGCGAGATACGCCAGTCGACGAGGCCATTCTCAAATTCCCCGAGTCCCACAAGCATCGACTTTTCTGCAAAAGCTCGAGATCAACATGCTGAATCGGATACGATCTTTGAGTCTACTAACGCTGGCCATCTCAGCGAGCTATCCAATAGCTACATCTACCAGATCCGTGGTCATCAGCCCAACGGAAGTGCCTATGGTGACCATACCAGCGGAAGCTGCGTCGTATTCGGCTGCAAACGATTCGTCTAATTCATTCGCTTCTTCATTTCCAAGGATGTCGTCCGACTCAAGTGATCTCGATCTTGAAGGCGGCGAGGCAAGCTCCTCGTCACCCACAGTAACCCACGTCGCGTTCGGAACGCACGTCAAGACCATCGACACGGTTGAGTCAATCCACAGAAACTGGGTTGGACCTACAATCGGTGCACCTGACGGCGGTGACTCTGCCTGCTACCGCAAGGCGCACATTATGAAGACCTGCCCTGTTGGCTTCGACTACAAGTGGGAATCATGCTGGGCCCAATGTCCTTTATCGTATCCGGTGAAGTGCGGTCTCGAATGTATCCGTCAGAACGACGATTGCGGGCTCGAATATTATTCCAAGACGTCCAACGTCGTGCAAGCGGCGATATCGCTAACCACAATGGGCATCTTCGGCCAATTGACCACAGCAGCGAAAAAACTCGTCGCAGGCGCCAAGTGTATCCGAGCCATGATCGGGAACATCAAGATGCTCATCAAGTACATTAGTTACATCAAGGTGTACGATCCGCAAGCTCCCTTCGACCGGGTCATGGCCGTATTGTACCAAACGAGTTATGTGACCATCGATTTCCCCGTCATCATTGCCATGTGCCTGGGCCTCCCGTACCCCGCAGTTATGGACCCCGCAAGTTGGATCGTCGACAGCATCCAGCTTCAGCTCGGAGAGCTTCTCGACCATGGACCCAACATCATTCGGGGCTGGGATCGGTTCACGGCCTTTCTCAAGCGGACGAACTTCACTCAACCGTTGGAGGAGCTGAACGAGACTGAGATTTCGTCTCTGAAGACAGGCTTGGCTTCCAACTCAACGTGCGGCTACGAACTCAAACGGCTGACGGACCACACTTGGATGACTGTGGCTCAAATGAAGAGGAGAAGCCTGGTATCTCACAGAACGAACTTCGAATAGCAATGTACGAGTCAGACCTCTTTGTTCGTGACATCCCCACTGTGACGAACAACTGCATGGAGCACTTTATCACCGAGTCCAGCGAAGCTACTGCGTACGAAACCCGTGACACGCTGCGCAAGACCCTGGGTATTATCGCGGACGACCTGATCGATTCAGGTACGAGCGACAACGGCACATCGCTGACTGCCAAGCAGTACATTCGCGTCGTGACAGACAAGGTCGCTATGACAGCCTTCGTTCTCGGCGTCGATAACACTGGAATCCTAGGTGTTATCACCGAGTACATCCAGCCAATATGCGGCCCAACGCAATTCATCGGAGAGATCGACGACGGCACCGACCCCAACACTCTCGGTCTGAACATGGTTGGCGACGCCTTCAGTGATAGCAGTCTCAGCTGGAAGAATAAGGGAGACGGCGTCGTCACCGTTACCTTCGAGAGCACCGACACCGAAAATGTGACTGTGAATATCTTCTCTGGCGGCAACAAGGTCGACGAGAAGGACGTCCAAGCAGGAGGTGCTGCAATGTGGACTTCGAATATAACGGCGCTAGGAGGCAAGTCGCTTTACCTTGATCGATGGCGACCTGGTATCTTGGGGCTTCCCGGTACAGGTGGTGGCTCGTTGAAACTCTGGGTGCCTCGAGCAAATGAAGGCGGCCATCTAGACCTAGCCGTGAAACTCAACGTAAGTTGAGACGTGTCATTTCACGAGTAAAGTTAATAGCAAGCAGTCCATAGACCCAGACACGATAATGAAGTCGTCCTTGTAAACTACACAGCCGATGTGCAAGTACAGCTGGGAGAGGACAAGTCCTCGCGTTTGCCTCTCCCGTTCAACACCTGAACAGCCGTCTCACTTCCCAACTTGGCCCCAAGACTCGCCTCTAATTCTCCTAGAGTTCATCATGGGCTGGAATCCTTTTGCTGCGCCGCCTCCTCCTCCAGAAAATGTTTCGCTGCTCGATCGGGTCCAGGAATTGGCAAACCGTGAGCTTCTGACCACTCGAGGGTTGCTCACGGACTTCCAGGAATTTATTCAGCAGGGCAACATGCTCAACATGGCAGTGGGTCTCATCCTGGGTTCGAGCTTCTCTGCCATCCTCAACTCCTGGTCGGAGATATCTTGGCACCGTTTATCAGTCTTTTCTCAGGTGAGCGGCGTTTGCGGTGATAGACCTCAAAGTTTTGTGCTGACTTGGTTGTTGCTCTGTAGCACGAGGAATCGCAAACCACTACTGGCCAATTCGATGCCCATCGACGACTCCAGAGTGTTCAGGTGAAACATGGCAAACCTGGCAAAAAGGTACGCCCGGTGTAGGTAGCTGCTGTTTGGATCGACCTGCTTATCTTCGTTTGTGCTGCATTTGTGCATTTGTAGCTCGTGACGCGGGCGCCGTGACCATCAACTACGGATTGTTCTTCCAAAACATCCTAAACTTTGTAGTCAATGCTCTCTTCCTGTTCTTCGCCATAAAGAAAGGTAAGCAAACACCGCTGTTGGGTAACTTGGTTCTAAAAGCTAAAGTTACACTTGTCAACACCAGCACTTGCGTTCGTTTTCAAGATAAAGATTGGTGTAAAAAAGCAGTGCCCATACTGCAAGGAATTCGTGAAAGGTGCTGCTACGAGGTGCAAGGACTGTGGCTCAGACATCAGTGGCCCTCCAAGCACTGGAGGATAGGTAGGCGTTGAATACTGCACGATAGCAATTCACAAGTCTGTTTGCGAAAGCTTTCTCGATGCCAACACTTTTTGACTAACATCGGCACATGCAAAATGGATAACTAACTACATTGATTTAGGCTTAGCTGTACTTACACTTTGTCCTGCACCGTCGACAAGCGTGACATCGAAGACGGAGACGTGAGATCCGAAATTGGCATGTCCCTCAGCATGCACACCGCTTCCTCCACCGAGATGCTCGGGTCGTTCGCCTGAATGCGCTTGATGATGTTGGTGGAGGCCACGATATCGTGCAGCCGGCTCTTGGCATTCGCGATGGCGAACCGCACCTTGCGCACCGCCAACTTCTCCTGCATATCCGACAGCACTTGAATCGTCGTAGCGTCCAGGTCGTTCATGTTGCACATATCCAGCACCACCCCGCGAGTTGTGACTCCGTGTACCTGAAGACGAAGGATCTCGCGCTCCGCAAAGTGCCACGCGCTCGCAGTTGGCAAAGTACAGCGAACTATCCACGCGAATGACAATGACATCGCCCAGATCATGTGCTTCGCTAAAGAGCTCGCGATCGACAAATCGGCCGTTGTCGAGCTCACCAAGGATGACAACGGGTGACGTCTTGGTTTTCCACATGAGGGCCAACACGGAGCAGACTATGGAGGCGATGAGACCGTCAAGCACACCCAGACCCAATGTCAAGACGAACGATGCTGTCCACACTACAAACTCGTCACGTTTGACGCGATAGAGCCACTTGGCCTCCTTGAACTCGACCAACGAGTAGCCAGCGACGATAATGATCGACGCGAGCGTGGCGCTCGGGAGATAGTACATGGCACTCGTCAGCGTGTACAGCGCGAGGATGACAATCAGAGTCGTGATGATCGACGAAAGCTGCGTGTGGGCATTCAGCAAGTTCACTGCAGTGCGAGACATACCTCCCGTGGGGGCATGGCCTGGAAGAACCCGCACACGACACTGGCGATACCTAGACCAGTGAGCTCCTGGTCACAATTGATATCTTCACCTCGCTGAATAGCCAGACGTTTGGCCATGGCAATACTCGACAGGAACACGACCACCACAACAGTCAACGAGTTGTACAAGATTGTTCCGAAGCGGTCGCTAGCGATGAGACCCGAGTCAAAGCCGTACCAAGGCACCTTCGGGTCCGGGAACCCACCAGGGATCGTACCCGTGAGCTTCAAGTGCGACGAACCCAGCACATAGCCAACAATGCCACCGACAATGCACACCACCAGAGGACCAAGGTCACACAGCGTACGCACCAAGAAAATGGCAAGCAGGTTCCCTTTGGACTGCTTCGGAGCTTCATCCAATATTTTCTCGGCAGCTTCGGCTTGAGGCGTCTGGTCACCGCGTCGCTGACGTGCAGACTCCATGCTCACGTACTGCTGGTCAGTGATTGAGAAGCCATGACTGTGCGTGACTTCAGCTGTGTTGTTCGTCACCGGTGTGTGGATCTGCTGGGTCTCATCAGCTTGAAATTGAACCTCTTCCTTGCTCGGCTTGTCGGTCTCGAAGAGCTGCATCAGCACAGGTGACGGGAAGAAGCGCTTCTTGAAAACCTTGACACCGAACAAGTAAACGATCGAGATGGCAGCCACTGCGAACGCATTCAAGTTGGTGCTGCCGATGTGGTTGAAGATCTGGTACACCGTCTGCGGTGGGTAGTCCTGTGACGGGAACTTGATGCCCAGCGCGTTGGAAAACTGCGATAGCATGATCAAAATACCACCGGCCGACACGAAGCCTCCCATGACCGGGCGAGAAGAAGTCGGCGAGCTGGCCCAGGTTCAGGATGCGGACAATGAGGAGGATGCATCCACTGAAGAAGGCCATCAGGATGCCTGTGGCTACTCGCTCGTCCTCGCTTTCAACGTCGTCTAAGATGGTGCCGACTAGAAGCGACACCTCTGAGCCACTGGAGACCGACAGAACGGTGCTGGACCCGAAGATGGCGTACACCAACGGAGCTGTAGCTGCCGTATAAAGACCATGGTGCGCCGGTACGTTCATGATGGTGGACAGCGACACCTCCTGTGGAATGAGCATCATGGCCACGGTGATGCCGGCCACGATGTCGAACTTGAGGTCCTTGGCCACGTTGTAGTTGGGCAGCCAGCGGAAGATCGGCGCGTAGTGCTGTACGTGTTGCACCCACGTCTTCTGAGGCAACGCGAAGCGCTCGCTCTCTCGATGACCCGCCAAACTGCAGATCCACGACGCCATCTTGAACCTTGTTGGGGACTTGTGCACGACGACGCAAAATGGGGAATGAGCGAGCTCCGAGGCGCCCGGTCTCAGCTTCAGACGCGACTAAAGAGACTGTGACACGCGTTTGACGAGCTTCCGCGCCAATGAAGTCGGCGAACGCGGTCGAAGCTGGCGATGACTGATCAAGGTCGACTAGCATCGATTGCATGTCAAAGCTGCTGGAGGTCGGTCTCTAAATCTGAGGAAGAGATGACAGCACTTTGCTCGATTATAGAAATGAATGAGGGTCCGGCGAGACTGTGTAATTGTCGACGAGGTGTACATGCACGCAACTGGACGATATGGCAATGGAAACGCTCTTTGCCAGCAACACCCGGGTCGAGGCTTCATGCTTGTGTTACCGCTTTCCCTGACTCACTCAACCGTTTCTGCGATGGACATGGACAGGTGGTCCGGCTCAGTATTGCAACGCCGGAATCGCGTGGCCAATGCGATTGACGAAATGGGGCACGTCAAAACCGATGGCCAATGCGAGCGGCAGAACTCGGCGCGTCAAGCATGGTCTCCGCCGGAAGACTCCGGTGGTGGACAAATAGTATGTGACGTAAACTCCGCTAAAATATTACAGTAGCAACCGACTCCACTTTTCTGTCACAATACAATAATATTCTATTGTGACAGAAAAAGAATTATAATATAATACTTTTCTGTAATATTATGATAATACGTCCATTCAAAAGAATACTTCTCTGTCCGGCCAATTTATACGAATTTGGTTTTTTGTTCGCCACACAAAATGTTACATGAATTTTATTGGCCAAAATTTGACCAGATAAATGACTTGGCAGCGGACAGTAACCTGATCATGATTGGATGAAATCGCACTTAGGTTAGGGCAGAAATTGCAATCATGATCATAACGCTGGATAAAACCTCGTTTGTAATACTGCAATTCTTGAGTCAGGTGGGAGGTTCCATAGATTGTGCTATTACGAGGAGAATCGCAAAGCGTTGACGATGCTCTACCATTTTTGGGGCTAATATCGCTAATTTAGAGGCGGGTTACGAAAAAAGGTTATTATGCCGTCAAACTCAGCTCGGGTTTGCGAAGTTATTTAGCATACCAATTGAGTTAAGTGCCAAAGATAAATATCAACACAAACCTCGAGACCTGTTCTTTCGTTTAAGCTACTTCTTCGCGTTTAGCTACCAAAATTGACCGACTGAGAGGCGGAAAACCCAAATTTGTATATATTGGCCGGACAGAGAAGTAATGAACAAGGCAGCGATTCTGACGACACTGGCGCTGCTGCTCTCGGGCGTCTGCGCGCACCTGGAGACGGACGAAGCGACGCTGCACGTGGCGGTAACCAGGGAGACGAGCGCGGACGCCTGCGACAAGGGATGCGAGCGCGACCTGATGCCCGTGTGCGGCTCGAATGGCGTCACCTACTCGAACGAGTGTCTGCTGGAGGAGGCGCAGTGCGCGGACGCCTCCATTAGCCTCAAGTCAAAGGGAGGTGCCCCAGGAGACTGTAGAGAGCAGGCCTGAGGACGTAAGTGATGGAAGCAGTGGCTATAGCCAGAAAGACCCAAAATACAATTGTGTATTAGCATTTCATTTTTTGCAATATTTGGGCTTCTGACAGGGCTTCCTACAATACTACTTCGAAGTTTTGCAATAATATGGGAGGCAGTCGATGAAATAAATATCAAACGAAGAAGAAATACATTATTGCATACATAATGCATATTTCGAATTACTGAAGTAAGTCACCTACCGGCACCATTGAAATAAGTTATTGAGCGGGTTTCGCTGCTGGGTCCATATGTCACCGATTGTGACTACGGTCACACAAAGTATTTTGTGTATCTTGTGGATGGTGGTGCTCGAATGTTGTTGGGTGAAGAAGCTCCATCTGACAGTGCGCTATCTTCGTTAAACGAGTCACGCAATCGCTTTGGCCCGAGTAGGTAAGATGTAGATTTGGAAGGGCGCCAAGGTTACGATTCTCAGGACATGCTGCGCAAGCTATACCTTCGCATTCACCATTACCTGCTCGGGTTGTACCGGTGTGAACGGGACGTTGTATCCATACATGGTGCTGCTAGGCTTCTCGGATGTGTTTGCAAACGCGTTTTCTCTGGCAAAGACAACAAGATGCAAATGCACCGGCAGGGTAGCCTACCGGCCCTACGAGGTAGGGGCACACGAAAATTTAAAAGTTCAATGAGGCGCGAGCTTAATTTAAAAAAGAATCTTAGTCAACTGTCCTCCCAGCCTAATGCTACGCCTCTAGTTGCCCACGGTAAATAGGGCAATTATTGATATTGCCATATATTCCTGGTAGTGCAACGGGTACGTTGTACGGGAATCGCGTTACAGTACTGCACCTTTATCGTGAGTAATTTTTGATTACGATGAGCGCTTAAAGGTGCTTGTAGTGTGATAAAGGTGCTCGAGCGCTACGGCTCCTTTACCCTTCCATTGTTTAGCTTCACAATATTTGTGTAAACTATCTGTTTTTTATTAAATGTTATTTTTTATCACTGGCATCTGCATGTTTTTACATCTGTTTACAATGTTAGTTTCATTCTTTGCCATTCGAGGACGAGAGAGTTCAGTAGGTCTATTTACAAGTTTTATTTGCAAAATCTCTGATAGGTCCGTAGCCAGGATATGAGCGCCAGTGTCGGTATTGATAACTGATCGTGGTTGGTCCCCAATCCTGGTGGGTATCCTTTTGGGTCTAGGACAATAAGTTCAAGACAGTCGTGGAGTCTGGGTCCTCGGATTATTGTGTCTGGTTTTAGATTATCCCCTTTGGCTAGGGCCTACAATTGCAGCAGTCCGGTGTCCCAGAATCGAATGGTGATGTTGACTGTACAGTGCCCTCCTTCTCGGAAAACGATGTCGTTCCGCTCTATCCAGATTGTTGTTTGGTATACTATACTCAAAATATACCATACCCGCCTCCATTCTTTCTCCATTGCTTCACTGTCGTCCTGAAAACGTTCCTGAAGTTGAAGGCGGCGTGATATGGGAATGTCGTCCAGGGCTTGTCAGTTGGCATAGTTGAGAATAACGGGGCCTAGTTCGTGTCTCGGTCCGCGTTCACCCGTCCAGTGACAGATTAGTTTGGACCATTGAGCTACCGCTCGTAGACATTCCCAAAAGATGTGAGCCATGGTCTCCTTCTTGCATGTGCATGCTTTCGTTTAGACTGACAGAGTACCAGGTGTGGACAGGTTACAGAGTGGCAGCAGCGCAACTTATTCATTCGAGGACGAGGAGGCAGTGACATATAAATCGATGAGCCTAAATTTACAGTGAATCCTCTTCGATGAGCAGATAGACTGATCCTTATATATGAGCTGCAATTTCCGTTTAATATAATCGCAACGTTCTGTTATACAGCTCGAAGCAGTGAGCGCGGCCACGCTCGGATCACGAAACGGAAGGAAATCCATTATCCAATCTACCCAATGAATATCTTTGTCACCGATAGCCCCATGGCCGCAAGTTGATATGCTCTCCGTCCTAACCATTGCAGGTAAATAAACTTTTTGTTTTTGAGTGCCTCGATGGGTGCGGCACATGATCTACGAATGATCGCTCGACCATCTAAGGCAAACATCCGGGCACACAGTGGTGGCGACATGAAAGAGAACATATTCACCTAGTTTTACATCTATGTATGCGTCCGCGAAGTAATGAACGATGTGAACGTGGAGCCGTTTCATCTATACGGGGGCTACATGTACTGTTTCCTCAGCTTGACAAACAAGAACATGGCGGGGTAGTACGCTAGACAAGCACCACCATATATTAATTAACGGACATAGCATCGCATTGATGTGGTGCTTCAAACCCAACTACGGATACTTCTTCGGTGAGCGCGTCAGTGCTGTATAGATTCTTCATATTATCCGTTTCATTGCAATACCAGTCACGTTTTACAAATATTACCCAAAACATTTTCTGGCCATTTCAAAAACTTAGAATATAGTCACCGGAAAGTATTGCAATTTTATCTTGATCAAAAGTAAACATATTTTCAAATAGAAAATGTATGGGCACAAAAGGGTTAAATACTGATCGCGATTAAGGAAAAATATTGGTTTAAAACACAAAAAGTACTTTTTAAAAGAAGTTTATTACGATGTAACGACCATCGATTGTGCCTCCAAGAATGTTTCTTTGAAAACACGCTCTAGTTGTAAGCGTGTTTTTGGTAGTATCTTGATCATTTCTTTGTAGTGGATCAGGTTTTGTAGTCCTCAGCAAACTCCACAGAATTCGCAATCGCATTGCCCGAACATACTCTACCGTGATCAGTTGATCTCGAAATTGTCTACGTCCTTTAAGGAAAGAATATACCATGCCAATTATCATCAGGCCACTGCTTGATCCATCAGGCTGAATGGTGTGTGTGATATAATTTGAGTAGCCGGCATAGGTCGAACACTTCTTAAGAAGGAAGCAGCCCATTCTCCAGTAATTGCAGCAGTTCTTCTACTACGTACAGATAAATGGTTGAATGGTCTTGTTTGTCAAACATGACCATGATGACACCCCAATGATCTGAATTCAGATTAGTAGGCATAATAATGCTGGAAGCCACATCTTCTCCCGCGACGAGCCACGAGAATGAGATGTTGGCAAGGTAATTGCACGCTTTTGTAAAAGGACACGAGCACACTCCAATTCATATCGTCACAGTGAAAGATTTCACCCTTCAAACGAATTTGCCAATCGTTAGAAGCAGTCGGAGGACGCAAATATGCACTTTGTAAGTACACCAGGTACTTTTCCCACTCTAGTAGAAGTTTCTCTAACGCGTAGTCGCTCAAGATCCCAGCAATACGACACAAAAAACCGGTATTCCCGTTGGTGCACGGGACGTGACCATGTGACTGTGAATAGTCGAGGAAACTTGCCGGAAAACGACTAACTGGTGATTGAGGACACACTCAATAGTACAGTCTAGACTAGTCTTTTTGTTTAGCAGCAGTTTACGCTGGTTCCAGTTACTCTCAATACGGTTTGTTGTCGAGTTTCCCGCAGAAAGTATAAAGCTCTTTCACAATTGGCCCACATATCACGACAAGTGTCCCAATTTTTCATGAAATACGATAAAAATATCGGGGCACTGATTAGTACAGTATTCTCGAAAAGCTGCAAGCTTTCGGTTGTAGCTTGTTATTGTTGGACTGCATCATGAATACGTCTCTAATAAGTAAATGTATAAGGGCCAATTATATGGTGCAACGAACCTGTAGATCAGTGTCATAATAAATCTTGGCACCTTTTCACGCTGAAAAGCGGACAGGTTAAACCGTTTCTGCTGTACAACCTTTTTCCACCAATTTATTGTGTGACACTGGCATGAGAGGACCTTCGCTGAAGGAAAACAGCATTCCAGTACTCTCCACTCCGTGAAGTCCTTATCAATTACAAAGGAAGAGATAGATTTCCAGGACGGATTCTTTTCTTTGAAGAATCCAAATATTCGATCCATAGTAGGAGCTGTTTGGTCCAAAGATATGAAATCGAGGACTGGGATTCCGCGACCAGTAGGGCACGTAACAAGCAGACTACCTGTTTTGCATATTGTATTTCAGTACAGATGTCACTCGCACAGCGTTGTGCATTATGTAAATACTAAAATGCTTACCTAAATGGTAGCCTCTGTTGTTGGTGCCATGAGTCCAGTCCAATATTAGACTATCACCCCAACGCAAAAACATTCCTTTTGAGTAGATGTCTGCAGCGCTACAATTGTTGTGATTTCACACTGATCGTGCGCCACTAGCTTCATACTCGTTGAAGGACTTCAAAATGTGGTTTAGCCGCTTTTCTGTAGAGGAGGTGTGAAAGATCCATCGGAGGAGATCCCTCGTCTCTATAGGTGTTACACTCCGACCTAAGCAACTCGTTAGTCAGGTAAATCTGTAGATTACCTAGGAATATAGTGAAACGTACCGAGTTTATCACGCAAGTAGGTGGTGATGCGCTTCGAGCTTGTGTTGACGTTTTTAGAAGAAAGAGATCTCGGTGTACTTCTTCATCCAGCGATATCGAGCTAGCTCCAAAATACGACTGGTAAATCTTTTGTGTGGTGTTATGGTTGTGGACATGGTTCTGTAGTTTCTCATCTAATCAAGATTAATATTCATTTCAATAAAAACGGCCAGCATGAAAAAATACCTGATTGCTGAGCACAATTTGGCTGCTACCCCCAGGATGGACGTCCACGGTCGCTGTGAATCGAGCTACACAATCTGTGCATCGAATTTTTGATCTTCTTTTACCTGAGCCCCTTGATTTTTGAAGAGGCCCGTGAGTACAGAGAAATGTTCTGAAATACCACTTCACATCTTCCGGAAGTGGCGTCACGTTTCTCTTTCTAAAGAAACAGCAGCGAGTCAGCGAATTTTTCTCTCAAAATAATCGTTTTTACGTACTTGTTGTATTGAGCACGCGTACAGGCGTCTCGGATCTGAAAGTGCACAAAATTTATACTTACTGAGAGCACTTGCTAGCTCTTCCCAAGAGTTAAAGACTCTGCGTGTCAATTCGGGCTTCTGATTTTCGATTTGTTGATGAGCCTCGATAATCTGGTGACGAATAGCTGATGTTTCAGACATTCTTTGTATGGGTTGGTAATTGCTGATATCGTCTTCACCGTCGAGACGATTCTTCTTTCTTTTAGATAGCATGGATGGTGTACAGAATTGCAGGGTGCCTACATGCATGCACATACAACAACACACCTTAGAATATATCCCCATTCGTTTGAACTTCATCAGGACTAGGCCAAACCTTGTTCGTCTGGGGGTTCGATTCTACTTTCCTGCTGAAATTGGATGTTCGGCCAGAGCCAGGTTCCCATGTTGCGCTCGCAGCTCCTGGCCGTAGGCATCCTCTACGATTTTGAAATATTAGAACGAAGGCAACACAACCATCCACGTCATTCTTCCTTTTTCGGCTTCATATGAGCGGTTCGGGCGCTCTGGGAAGACCCTGATCTTCAGAAGGCAGGTTGATGAGCTTGGACCTCGATGAGCTTGGACCTCGCGACGGTAGCGAGTGCGAACGCGTCTGAAACCAACGCGACGGCAGTGAGTGTGAAAGCAACTCGATGTAAAAAATAAAACAGAGGAATTTACATTGTGGTAGACGGGAATTTATTTTGTGTTAATTTGCATTGGTCTCCTAGATCACATATTTACAATTGCTTTGAGCACCTTTAACCATTTGGAGCACCTTTAACGGAGTGGAACAGATGTCTATTAAAGGTGCTTGAACGACTTCCGTTGTACGGAGCGGGAAGTCGTTTCGAGCTCGCTTCGCTTAAGTACGCGAGCAACGAGCTTGCGGCAAGCAAGACGGCTAGATGGCTTGACCGGGGTTGGGCTTGACCGGTATTGTCGGGATTATCCTGGGACGAAAACCCACCAATACCCACCAACTGCCACCAAGAGCCACTATATCCTGGGACTTGTCCTTGTCCCCCGACATAATAATTAGCCAATAGGATGCTGCTTTGCAAATCGCCGGACACACTGACATTGTCAGTGTATGTCAGTGACAATGCTACTCGCAGCAGGCTGTCCTGAGCATCACGCGGGCTAAGCACACGCGGTTAGCAGGGCACCAAGATAGACAGCGTAAGTACTCGCGTGCACACTCGGATATTCTACACGAGCTGTGGAAGGTACTCTAAATCTTACCGCTGAATCTGACCGCTACATATAGTGTGATGACCACGACAAACGAGCTCGCAGATTCGCCATGAGGGTGGGGCCGCGGGTTACACTGGCCAGATGAACATGCTCACGAGGTGATAAAGATTAAACGATGTCGCTGCAACCATGAGCATGGCCACGAATACAGACGACTCACGCCCCACCCGACAATCAGCGGTGCAAGCATACGGCAGGTTGTTAAAAAGGTTAGCACTCTGAACAGCTGTGTCAATGCACTCTATGCACGGTGTTGCTTCTAACGTGTTGCTTCTAATGTAGTGAACCGCCGTTCACAACGAGTGTAATTTATCGTGTGAATTGATGTATTTATTAAGGCGGCAGTGAAGGGGGTGACTATGAAGAAAAAAGGTGGTAATAGAGGTGTGTCGTGCTGCAATAATACCTCGTAAGAGCCGTGGAGCGTGTTGCACGCACGCCTAGGCCACGTACCGTACAAGCGCTACGAACAGCTACTTACGATGGCAGAAGGGTTGCCGCGGGTTACGGGAGCACCTACGACTGCGGACATTTGTGCTGGTTGCTGCATGGCAAATATGCACGAGGACAACTTCCCTCGCAACCCCGAGAAGACAGTCAAGAGTGCGAGGGTCCTGGGCCTCGTCCATTCAGACGTCATGGGACCAATGCAGACGAAAACACCGGGTGGGTGCACGTACGTCGTCACATTCATTGATGACTACTCACGTCACGTCACGGTGTACTTCATGAAGAAGAAGTCGGAAGTCTTGGCGAAGTTCAAGATGATCAAGGCCGACTTGGAAAACGCTACTGGTCACAAGATCAAGCGTATCCGTTCGGACAACGTCGGGGAGTACACGGGTCGACTCTTCAAGGCGTACCTGACCAAGGAAGGCATCCGTCATGAGAAGACGGTGCCGTATACGCCCCAGCAAAACAGACTTGCTGAGCGAATGAACCGGAGCCTCGTCGAGATGGCTCGTTGCATACTCTATAACGAAGGCATCGACAAGAAGTGGTGGGCTGATGCAGTCAACACGTTTGCGTGGATCATCAACAGGATCCCCAACACTGTGACTGTGAAGACACCGTACGAGATCGTGTACAAGAAGAAACCTCAGCTCAAGAACCTGAAGGTGTTCGGTGCACTCGGCTACGCGCACATTGTTGACGAGAAGCGCCGCAAGCTAGATGCCAATGCATTCAAGTGCCGATTCATGGGCTACGAGGATGGTGTCAAGGGATACCGTGTATCAAATCCCGCCAAATTGGCTACTGTAGTATCAGATATCAGGTTCGATAGGTATCAGATTAACTTTTACTAACTATCAAGTCGGTGGATAGATTTTGTATCAGATATAACAGTGTATCAGGTGTGTCAGGTATCATTTAGGACAGGTTAATCTGTAGAGGGCAGAACCCGAGTTCCTTCAATGCTTTGTATGTTTCCACTTCGAGGCGCTATAATTCCTACCGTGCACCAGGCAACAATTTTAAATTTTTGAAAAATGTAGGGTGCCACATTGAGCGTCTGACAGCAGAATCGCAGAGCTGCATGCGATGGTTCGGAATATCACTGGAAATCTAGGCGTTCTTGATAAACAAGGTTTTTGTTGTTATGCGGCTATATCGATTGTTTTAAAAATGTTACCACGACAATAGGGGCGTAGTAAATCAAAAGCATTCATTCAAAAGCGCGAGAAGGCAAAGATGAGCTTCAGCCATGCAACATGTACCCACTCAAGTGATAATGCCCGTGTTGAGGTAGTGATCGTATTTCGCCTTGATCCCCGCTATAGCCGCCTCACTTGCGCCTTCGGATTTCAAAAGGCTTCAGCATCGTCCGCCGACCGCAGATTATTTCTCCACCATGCGAAAGTAGTTCTTCGATATTCGAGTTGTGTCTTGAGTCGCTTCGCAAATTCTGGCAGCAAGAGGTCATCCAACCAGGCAAAGCCACGTTCTTCGCCCTGAGCCTCGTTGGAGTCGGCCGTCTTGTGGGATCGCAGGAGCCGCTTTTCATGGTCAGAACCCGTCGACAGAGAGCTGCCACTCGCAAGAAGGGTGGCCACTGAAACCACAAGGAAGCAGGAGTGGCGCATTTTCCGACGATTGAGGTTGGGAACTTGTGCGCTTGGAGGAAAATGCGATCTGAAGACTGAAGTCGAGTGGGGCTTGGCCTCGACATCAATAAATTTCAGAAAGTCATCAGTGAGGCACGACTGCCTAAGACAGCATGCGATTTGAAGTTGTCCCGGTCTCTATACATTAACCTTTTGTCAGGACTAAGCTTACACTACCGGTTTGATGTCAAACCATATGTATATACATTTATATATATATATAAATTGGTATGCGCGTAAACTGCATTCTCCACCATACCGGCACCTTGGTATTTTATATACGTCTCCTTTTACAGATCGCGAAGCTTTTCATTCTCACGGTTTATGTGGATAAGGATTTGTGGAGTAGATCGGCATCATCAGAGGGTAATCAATACAGATTTTGCCCTCACTTCTGACCGAGTACAACTGTCATGACTGCCACACTCGAAAAGTAGGTACCGATCCGATATAAATTTCAAGCCCCCAATTTGTATCGGGTCTTGGAACACACTTTGTTTCACTGGATAATATATAAGTTTATACAGGAAGGCTTAAATGGTGTGTTACGTTATTGAATTTCACGCGCCCGGGCTAGAATGTGGCGCGTTACGTTCGATAAGAAGGGGCTTGGGGTGGTTGGTAAATATGACACAGCGACGGCAAAAGTGGCCGGCGCAATTAATGTAGGGTGCAGATCACGCCACGCCCCAACGAACAGCGCGTGGTTCGCAGGTCTTCCTCGCGGTCATGTTTTTACTACTCTACCGTAAAGATGCTTCACCTACGCCGCGCAAACTGCATTCACCGCTACTCGTGGCACCTCTGGCTCCTCGCCACCTCCCTCGTGCTTCTTAGCTATCGCCTCCTTAATCTCAATCCTTTTTTGCCGACCCTTGTCTTACCTGCGCGCTACCAGCCCAATCCTCTAGTTTTAGGAAACCCTGACTACTGTACAGAGTTTATTATAGTTTTCAAGCCATTCCAGCAGTTGTCTATCGATGTGGTGAATCACTGAAGAACGCACTGTTCTATTCGACAAGCCCCGAGAGTCCAACGACCCACATCGAATATTAGCCGTTTTGCCATTTCGAAGCATTTCATCCCCCATACTTCTTACTGCGACTTGAAACTTCGTAAACCATGGTTTCAGACATATGTGAACACATGCATACCAATTTTCAAAACGATCGCATACCTCCTCCAAAGGGCCTCTCGTACAGACCCTGCGGCCTGTTTGGGGCAATGCGAGTTGAAGCACGCATGTCTAAGATGCTCACAAGAGAGGTTTATCGCCATGCGTTGTTGCGGCTGATGGAGGAACAAGCTCAACTGTTTCACTAAAGCGAACGATCAATAGGTGGTGTAGACATGTTCAGTTGCCTGGGGATCGTCGAAGCGAACTATCCGAGCGTGTCGATGAACTCTACATAAGTTACTTCGATTTTTAATACATAATATTATTATGTATTAAAAATCGAAGTAACTCGAAGTATCTTATGTATCCGAGCGTGTCGATGAACTCTACATAAGCTACTTCGATTTTTAATACATAATAATATTAAACATAATAATATTTTTAATACATAATAATATTATATAATATTTTTAATACATAATAATATTATGTATTAAAAATCGAAGTAACTTATGTAGAGTAATACATAATAATATTTTTTAATACATAATAATATTATATAATATTTTTAATACATAATAATATTATGTATTAAAAATCGAAGTAACTTATGTAGAGTTCATCGACACGCTATTTTCTTATACATATTTTTTATTATGTAAACTTCGATTTTCTAATACGTAATACATAAAATGTATTAGAAATCGAAGTAACTTATGTAGAGTTCATCGGCACGCTCGGATAGCTCGCTTCGACGAATCATCGAATATACGAAGTATTATATTACATTAATACAATGCCGCGACTTCGCACGGAGTCGCTGTAGAAACTGGATCTAAAATCCAGAGAATTGGATACAGGTAGGACAATCATAGCGCGAAGACAAGCATTCCAAAAGCCATCCAGCGGCACTTATTCGCGATGATTTATGGCCTCCGCGGTAGTTCAACGAGCCCAATAGCTCGTTTTAAAATGCCCCTAAACCTTGCTGCATTTCTACGGCGCAGTCGAGGGAAATCATAACCGTCGAGATCATACCGGAACTCGTGCGATTAAAGTAAAGGATTTCGCCAGCGGGGCAAGCAAGTGTATCCCAAGGCCCATATCGACGCGCTCCGGTAACAAGGTGTGTGCGGTGCTGCCGTATTACCTTACAATTTGCCGCCAGCACCGCCAATATCGCGGTCACCTGCGATCCTGAGACCGCCTTCGCCTACCATGCACCACGCAGCTCCTCAAGTATTGTCAAACTTGCCGCGGTCTACCGCAACACGCTATCATCGAACAAGGCCAGTCTGCTTGTAAGTAGTCAATTCAATCTACTTACGTATTGAAAAATGGTCGTATCTACTTGAATAGACTAATTCCTCGGTCGTCACATCGTGACATCAATTTGGGGAATAGTGACTGCATTCGCTCTTACATACATAACGCTCTGATTACGCACGGAGTGTCCGCAAAGCTGGACATGATCCTATCATGGGAGGGTGACATCAGTTTGGGGTAAGCTTATACGGTAGACTTTTCCGCGTTATATGTAAGAGTCACTATATCGTATATATAGTGACTGCGTTCGCTCTTAGTCCACGAAGCAGGATCTCGCGGTTTTTGGCTGATTCAGATCCTTGCACTTGCCTGACCCCGGTTTATTTAAAGTTTTCTTTTGTTGACTTGGAAAATGATAGTCGGTCCAAAAAGCTTCACCGCAATACCGTTTTTATATATGGATGTAAGGGATTCCCCTTAGGGAGACCAAAAGCATGTTTTTATCAATGCCATCCTTAGGCGAATTCAGAGCGAAATTTTTGGTCACAGCCAAATTTAGAGGCAGGATGCCGCTTTGCTACTGCGGATGCGGTACCATTCCCAGACAACATGCCGGATATCGACATAGCTCAGTCACTACGACCATTAAAAGATGGGATAGACATAGATTATTATAATACATGTACCGGTATAATGCGCAGAATCATTGGCTGGGTCGGATACGTCTTATAGTTCGCAATGCTGTTTCGACGATCTCACGGCAACTGAACATGTCTTCACCCACACCACGCATCGCTCTTGTGAAACGCTTGGGCATGCTCCTCCATTAGCCGCAACAGCGCATGACGATGAACTTCTCTTTTGGGTACCAAGCGTAGATTGACTTCAGAGCGATGACTTCGGTAACCTTGTGACCACGTGTAGCATTACCTTGCCTTGCGTGCAACCAAAGGCAGCTTGTCCTGTATTCATCCAATCAGCACCTATTGTTTTTACAAATTACTAGAAGAGTTGTCGTCGACAAACTTGTACAACCCAATCAATTTACACAAGTTCAATGTTCACATGCCATCGCAGCATACATGTACCAATGGGCTGATACTCCACAGGACCCAACATTTTAATGCTACTTCAGATGTCTGGACGTCGCCCACTATAAATAGGTAACGTGTTTCTGACGCAAGATTGACACCACATGTACAGTATAATCAAGCTGCACCAATGCATTCGGGAAAGTTACGATGATTATCGCCTTTTCTCGAGGATCTGAGGTTGGATTTGAATACGAATACATTTGACATGCGGATACCAGTACGTGTACTGTACAGCAACTGCGGTGCACTCTGACACTACATGTACGTCTACATTTACCTGTCGTAAGCGAACCTCAATGTACGGGATTTTGTGCTAGGATTAGTCGTATTTAGCTTGGCACCTCACTATTGGTACCTTATTCTTACAAATTACGCTAAATATTATAGACTTGTATTGAGGTGTGATCGCCATTTCACTACGACCATAATATGGTATATTATACGCTTAAAATACATTGTTAACATCAATGAATCAAAGAGGCGTGATTTGTGGTGCATTAGCACTCATTTATCGACATTGGCGGGACCCCGGCGTTCCCCGTAAAAAAACGGTATCGTGGAATTATTTATTATTTGCTAAGCCCAAAAACGTGTGTATTGGCAGCAGCATTTTCCCGACAAATTTTCCGGATGTGTGTACACATTCGGCCAACGTTGTGGACACCATAGTAAACCCAAGTGTATTTTCTTTTAAACACGATTCGCAAAATGTATGCAAAATTGTCTATAAGTGGCCGTTTCTGCCCATTTATACTGCGATAAATCCTGCGGGAATCGGGCCACTATTGTCGAGCCAAACCCCGGTGGTATCACACTGCTAGATGCCGGCGCGCCATCGCAGTCAACTAGAATGACCCAGGATCTATGATAGGATTGAGGATGGTGTCGAATTCCCCGACGTGCCAATTGCGACTCGGAACCGAACGAGCTGATAAAAAGTAAAGTAAATTCAAAACGGCATTCTGCAATTTTCTCCCCTGCCCTCAAGACCCCTCAAGCGAGCTCAAACGTGAAACACACGATGCGGCTTTCCTGTCTCGTTCTGCTTGCTACCGCCTTCCTTCTCGCGTGCACCGACGCTGTCCTTGTGCAGGCCAAGACGGCGAAGGAAGTCATCGCATCTGATGTCCCTCTATGGGCTCGCTCACTCACTACCGAGGAAAATGGCACCCGTGAGAAGCGCTCGCTGCGCAGAACCTACACAGACGAGGAGGAGGAAAGAGGTCTTACTATCCCCGACGGAGCCAAGGCGTTTGGCACCAAGCTGAAGAGGCTGGCAAAGTACAACAGGTGGATTTTCGGCAACGTCAAGCCTGAAGATGTTCGTGGTTCTAAATACTACGCGAGCTATTTAAAGTTCTACGAGAACAGGATGGTTCGGGGTGGAAAGTATGCGTAGCCAGCGATATCTCGGCGACCTCGGCGACTTTTATCAAAGTTCACGGTGAGCGCTCATTGTGGTCCCGAGGTGGAGTGAACGACAATAGTCGACGGAGCGGCAACCATAGTCACAATGGCACAACTAGCATACTAAGTAGGTACTGAATGTCTGCTGTCGAAAAAGTAACTAAGGCCGCGTTGCACACGAGGAGGATGAACCTTTAATTTTTGATAGTTACATGATAATTTTTTTGGCTTATTGAAGCGCTCTTACATCTAACGTTGTTAGAGCACTGCCGTCGGTATGGGCAGACGCGGAGGAAGGACCCCTAAAATCCAACTGAACGGTGATATCGGTCTGAGAAAACGTGGAGTATATATAATTCTACGAGGTATAATGGGGGAATCGCAGTCAAACATGACAAATTGATTCATCGATATCCATAGACCAATGAGAGTTCGGACCGAGGGTAATGGAAAAATATTATTTCCGAGCAAATGGCGGGTGGTTCGCAAGCAAATGGGATCAGAGGTGGTTTTGCAAGCAAATGAAGTAAGCCAAGCAAATTTAACTGCTTATCGAGGCTGTTATTCAAGCATCAGAGTAAGACATGTACACTTTATTTAGAAACGTTTAGTAATACACTGTATGCTGGAAGCTAAGTAGTTTTGGGCTCAGGTGGGGCCTCAGAGAGACCGTTTACCCCGAAGCGAAGATCTGCCATGGTCGGCGCGTGAGCCGAAGTAGTTGCCCTAACAAGGGGGTGCTACATATTTACACTGTACCAACGCCTTGACCGTCATGAGCGAATCGAAATTAGCGGTGCAAACGAGGAGCTCACGAGCCCCCGATGTACGTCATCTCCCAAAATGCCGACCCAAACACCCAACTTGACCCGTATACGACCCAGGCGAAAGTCTGTTGACATACATATGTGCTTGAAAACCCATTTACTTACACTAAGTTCGCACCACTTGCTTGCGAACCATCGATTTGCTTGAAAAGACGCCACGAAATGGACTTGCTTGAAAATAAACCTTCGTTTGCTTGAAAATAATCCGTACCCGAGGGTAATGGTACAACATCTACAACAGTCGATCTCTCGGGCTGTGATCTGCCATCGCTGCAGCAATGCCTCGATTGTGTGGACAAATTGCGATCTCTCTGAAGAACTCGCTCGCGCCTGTGCCAGCTTGTGCAGGCTGCAGCCGCTGCAGCATGCAGTGTGTAGTGGAAGCCTTCTGAAAGAAGAAACTGGGCAATGCTCCCCACCTCGCTTACCCCCAATTTTACTCTTAACCCGGTGCGAAACCTGGCTGCAGTAAATTGATGCTCCTGCATTGTCGGTAAAAGTAAGCTTTTATCGCATCTGTGGCTGCACGAAGAGGTCGTTTGTAAGACCAGCTAAGACTTATCCCGTGTATTTGTTTTACACAAAGTTTTTTTCTCAATACTTTACCAATGTGTTAAAAAGGATTTAAAAATACTTTATGTGATTTTAAGGTTAAATGTCAAGTTGAAGTGTTGGGGTTTGCTTTGGTTTCGGTGGTGGGCGCTACCTTGAGTCCTTTCGTGACGAAGTCGGCGCTTTTCATGAGTTTGTTTAGACCCTGGACGACCATCATGGCTGTGGGATGGCAATATGCGGTTAAATGACAAGTTATCTGAGAGCAGGAAGTCCGCGGAAGACGAACCTCGTTTGACTGCAAAGTAGAGGAAGAGCGCGTTGATGAAAAAGCGCACGATATTCTCGATGAAGAGCCCATAGTTGACGGTGATGGCACCCGAGTCACGTGCTTGGATTGGCGTCTCCCATGATTCACTGTTGCAGTCCTTGTGGTTGCTGGGGCATCTTGCCACAGCGTAGTAGTTGCCCAAGCTGCGTGTGGAGATCAGACTCAGAATCGGGGACAGGATGTCCACCACTAGCGACTGGAGGATCGCCGTGAAGGAGGTGCCCATGATCATACCGATGGCCAAATCCACGATGTTGCCGCGCTGGATGAAGCCGCGAAAGTCGGTCACCAGCGCGTGCAGGTCGTCCTTGGGCGAGATCGCCTGGATGTGGTTCGTAACTTTGTCGAGCACTTTTTCCATGTCGTCCGCCGATATGGATAGCGCAGGCTTCGTTCCATCAATAACATCCCCATTGCTAGGGGCAGGAGCAGCAACTGTAGCGCGCTGAGCAAACTCCATTTCGATGGACGAAGCTGTTTGTCAACAGGGTTTGCATTCGGCTATTTCCAGTCTCGAAGATGTCTGAATTTGGCCATTCAACGTGACCCATATGCATTCCATGCCATCCAAGTCCTTCATTGCCCTAAACGAACATTCAATTTTCGTACATTTCATTTTTACAGACACGTGTGGATTCTAGTTGGCTGTGGTGGGTACGGGCTCCATGCGCTCTAAATGCTGTGCACCCGAGAGGAACGCGACAGTACCTGACTTTCGTCAGACGGCATCTCCTCCGTGCGGATGGCAGTGATGGCCTCTGGAAATCCGATGCGAGCGTCATTGTGCACGATGCCCACGAGGAACTCGGACGTCTGAAGCAGATGCTGGAGTCTGTCACGCGCATTGACAATGGCAAGCATGATGCCCTGCATACGAAGCTCGGTCTTCAAATGCTTCATCATCTGGATAGTTGTAGTGTCCCAATCCATGATGGAACCCGCATCAATCACCACACCGCGAACAAGGACACCCTCCGTCTCATGACGCTTGCGTACTTCGCGTTCCACCACACGCTCGATGTACTCGCAGTTGGCAAAGTAGAGCGCGCCTTCAACACGAATGGCAACGACGTCGGATAACGGGCGCGCTGTGTCCGGGAACAAGTCTAGATCCACAATCCGATTCTCACCAGTCTCCTCATCGGTCACCTCGCCCAGCATGGACACTGTCGGGCGACGAGTCTTGTAGATCACAGCGACCAGCGAGCAGAAAATGGAAGACAGCAGTCCAGGAAGCACACCCAGCAGACACGAGAGCACGAATGACGCCAGCCACACGTAGAACTCGTCACGCTTGACACGATAAAGCCACTTCGCTTCTTTCAGCTCGATCAGCGAGTAGCCTGCTACGATAATGATGGATGCCAGACTAGCCTTCGGCAGGTAGGCGAGAGCGGATGTGGCTGTGTAGAGCACCAGTACCACAACGAGCACAGTAATGACGCTTGCAAGCTGCGTGCGGGCATTCTGCATGTTCACAGCCGTTCGCGAAAGACCGCCCGTCGAAGGCATGCCCTGGAAAAAGGAGCCAACGAGGTTCGAGAACCCCAGAGCAATGAGCTCCTGGTTAGGCCGGATTCGGTAGCCCTCCTTTATGGCCAAACGTTTAGCCATAGCAACACTGCACATGTATGATATGATAGCGATCGACAGCGTATCAATGAACAGGTGGTAGAGCCGATCAGCCTCGATGATATTCGTGCTCAATCCGTACCAGGGCCTCTTGGGCGACGGATAACCACCAGGCACGTCTCCAGCGAGCGTCAGGGAGCCTTCTGGAGCCAAATAACCCACTATTCCGCCCAGTAGACACACCATAAATGCTCCCAGATCACACACTAACCGTAGCGCGATCAGCACAGCCATTTTGGAACGTAACAAACGGATAGAAGTCGATGATGCCGCCAGCATACGTCCTGTCAGCGCTGTAGTTGAGGTGGCCGATTCTGATCCAGCCTCTGACTTCGCGGGCGACGCTAGCTCCTTAATGCGTCTCTTCATTTCTGCCTCCGCTTTAGCCTCTGCCTCATCGTCTTCACGATCAGCATCTCCGTTGCGAGCACGTCGAGGTCTCTCCACTTTGGGTTGAGTAGGATTCATCCTAGGCAGTGTCCGCGTTGATCCTGTTTCATCTGAGCTAGAGCGGTGCATGCCACCGGCCGAGGCCACAGCCCCGTTGGGTCGCGTTCCAAAGTCAAGCGGCCTCTCAATCGTAATGTAGTCTTCGTCAGAAAGCGAGAACCCCACACCTTCGTCGTCCATGCGTCCGTTGCGCGTGCTTCGAGTAATCGCAGCCAAATCTCGCTGACGGCACGAGCGGGCCAAATCCAAGTCGTTCGAGCCCAGATCACGGCTACTGCGCCCGGAAGCCCCCATGGAGATGATAACACATAATCCCGTCGTCGGAGAGAGCCCGTGGTAAACACCGCCGGCAGGTCAGCCCACCTCGATCCACGGGGCGAGACCGTCGTGTCCTCCGCCTCTAAATCCTCCTCCCGCCTCGGCTGTCGTTGCTTGGGCTTGGGGACGTTGCCCAGTTCAATGTCTCCAGGATAATCGGCTGTCTTGTTCTGTTTCTCATCCTCTTCATCCATCTCTCCACTCGACGAGCTCGTGCTCATGGACAGTTGGTTCAGTGCTCTCGACGTCTCAATAGCAAACTGGTCTTCAAACTCCTCCTCAACTCTGACCAGCTCCTCACCACGTGTCTCTTCAACTCGTGCATTCCCACGAGCACCAAAATGGAAAATGCTCCAAGTGCCAAACTCAACGTATTGAGGTCTGGGAACTGTTCCATCAGGTCTAACACCGTGAGAACTGGTAGATCTCTGCTCTTGATCTCAAGTCCGAGCCAGCTTGCCACCTGAGACAACATGATGAGTACCCCTCCAGCCGAGATGAAGCCGCCCATCACAGGCCTTGAAAAGAAGTCGGCGATTACTCCAAGTCGAAACATCCCCATGAAAAGTAACACGACTCCACTGAGAAAGGACAGCAGGATACCTGTAGCTACACGTTCTTCTTCACTCTCCACCTTCTTGATAGCTGAGCCTACCAGTAGACTCACTTCAGCCCCGTTGGCTACAGAGAGTACCCTGGAGGTACCGAATAGGGGGTACACGAGGGGTACGACCGCGGCCGTGTAGAGGCCGTAAATGGGGGTACACCCATCATGGCACTCAGGGATACCTCCTGGGGTACGAGCATGAGCCCGACCGTAACCCCGGATACGATGTCATACTGCAGGTCCTCGCGTAAATCGTAGGCGGGTAACCACTGAGGATGGGTACGTGCTGCTTCAGGAAAAGAGTAACCGCTGGCGGGTTACACGCTGCCGGGCGTCGCGCGCAGATGCATACAGCGACGAGAGCAGCGCGCCGACCGCCGCGAGCGACAGGTCGTTGGACGCGGGAGACGACGGGGAAGACGACGCGGCCATGGCCAGCCTCCAGAACGCGCTGTGGGCCGAGAAACAGCGGCGACAAGCCAGCAGGACGAGTCAAACGTGACGAGGCTGTCTCTTTGCGAGATGACCAGATGAGAATAGCCCGTACCATGGCAGAACAGAATTATACCGTTGTATACATACCAACCTTTAGACAAGTATACTTGAACCAGCATCCCCTCTCACTAAGAAAAACCTATAAAATTCCTATCCGCTTGCTGAGAACCTAGATTCAGCAGTCTAGATGTTGAATTCAAATCTAGACTCCCGCATCTAAATTCTAAAATGCGATCGTTAGGTTCGCATACCCCGCTTGAGTAACCTGGTCAAGCGCTAACGTATAGCCCATTTTGCAATGCCGGACGTGAGCATCAAGCAGGAGCGGCAGCGCGCTCAAGAGGTAACCTCGTGTACCCCTTCGTAGCTCTCCATCTAACTCTCGCTCTGCTGCAGCTCACGGACGCGTTCCAAGCGGCCGTAGCAGATGATGAACAGGAGCGCACCAACCAGCTGCTGGTACACGCGTGTAACTGCGACGACGCCCAGTGCCGAGCCCCAGACTTCCGCGCGTTGTGTGCACACATGAAGCGCTTCCTGCGGGCGTCCTGCTGGGCTTCACACAGCCCCAAGTGGTGTGCGTACCCCATCGCGGCGGCCATCGTCGAGCTCTTCGCGTACCACGCGCTGCACTGCCAGGCACTACAGTGTAACGTACCCATGTGTCGACAGTTACGCGGCCAAGTGCTGCTGTAACCCATGTCTTCATGAGGGGTATACTACTTAGGTTACATGTAACCTTACATGTAACGAGATGCTGCTGCTAGTTAAAATAAGCCTCTTTTGCTGCCCAGTACGTAAAGGAACTCAAGATGTCGACTTTGCTGCGGCAAAGTGGCCATCGACCACGTGGTGAGAAAGTGCGGCCTCAAACATGTCCAGGAACGAGACTCACGCCGGAACTTCACTGGAACTTGAACAATTCGGCGCTCCAGACGCTGTCCAAGACGCAGACTGAGCAGCTCTACGCGTCGTTCAAGTTCTACGACTCGTCCACAATTGGTGATGCGTTACCGTCGATTAACTGTTCAAGGTTTATGGAGGTTTTAAGAGATGCTGGGTTGATGAAAGATGAAGGCCTTCGAGTTGACGCCGTTGAGCGGGTTTTCGCGCAGGCTGTTATGGGCAAGATGCGCGTGTATCTGGACGCGGATGACCAGCCTGCACTCACGTTTTCGCTCTTTGCGGCGCGTTGATGCACTGCGCGATGCTGCTGAACCCGTTGGAGCGACCTGAGGCTGCTCTGCAGCAGATTGTCCCGGCCCTTTGGAGAGCTCTGTTGAAGACCATCGATCCGCAGCCAACGGGTTACTCGGACATCTCCTTCAGATGGCACAATGTCGCTTTGGACACCCGAGGAAGCACATTCGCAGCCAGTTGAAACTCTTCACGACTACCGAGAAATGGCCGCTTTCCAACAGGTGATTGCGGACTGTACGCGGGACAAAGCTCTGTCGGAGGTCAGGAAGGAAAAGCTGGAACGGCACTACGAAGTCCCGGGCCATCTCACTGCCAGCTTTCATCCGGATACGATCGCACTCATATCAAGCAAGTTTCGCATGTTTGATGCCTTCGATCGTGGCACACTTCCGCGGCACGAGGTGTTCCGCTTCTTTCTAGTTTGGGAAAGCACTTAGACCTTCCTGCGCCGTACGCCGTCCTGGCGAAACTCTCAGCGCCCAATTCTCTTCAAACAAGCTCTGGCAGCGATTCTAGTGGCGAGTTGACCTTGGCACAATTGCTGCAAGTGATTGAAGCTACTAGAGAGTCAAATCGGAGCTCAACCACAGCACAACTTGCTGCAATTAAGATCCGACTGGACCGAGCAGCTTTGGCAGCGAGGAGTAACCTTCTTGCGAAAGCTGCATCAGTCGAATCGATTGTTCTCGATGATAGTGAAAGCGTCGAGATCGCGCAGAAGACTACGCAAACTAGTAGCACCAGAAGGCACGGTACATCTGTACCCCGCAAGTCAACACTAACCCAAGCGGCAGATAAAACGTCGAGCCACGCACAGAGCAGTAACCATCGCAACTCCAAAATGCGTGGCTTCATCTCCGATAGGAAGAAACCATTGCTGCATCAAAAGTCGACGAGAATGAGTGCCAAGGCTGACATCGCGGTAGCTGTTTTGAGTGGTACTAAGCCCTTCGAAGGGCCCCAACCTGCAATGGAATCCCGTTTTTCAGCTACCTCTTCTCGCATCAACACTACTACATGTAGAGAGGTGGACGAGAAAGGCGATACGAAGACACTCGAATGTCTTGCGGATACGGATAATGACATTCAGCTACTGTGTCCGTCGGGTGGTATCACAGTTCAGGTACATGAACCACCAAGTGCTAGCAATAGCAAGGCGATTCGGATTTTCTTGCTGCTCGGTGGTGACCATGACGGTGCAATCTGCTACGCAATCTCGCTTGTGTTTGCAACCAAGGAAATCGTGGAGAGAGAAGGAGTCTACTACACGGCAGCGCCTTGTGAGACGACTCGAATAACGCCTGTGCTTCCAGTTCAAAAACGTTTGATCAATGCGCTGCTTGTGATGAGGAGGTGTGTCGTCGCCAAATTGAAGCAAGGCTTTGAACTTCGCCCCCAGGCCAACTTGACATTGTGGACAAAATGTTGCAAGATCTACGAGAGCGTCAACCACGCTTTAGTAGTCCAGTCACTAAGGTATCGCGAGGTACCGCAACCGCAGCCCGGGCACGAGAGGAGCGAAAATCGTTGACTCCACCGCTGAAGACTGCAGCTCAAGCACCAGGTCGAGTCCGTACGTCACTACCGCGACGACTCAAGTCAGCACCTCCATCCAAACCGGTCAACCACCCTCAATTCAATCTTCCGAGCAACTACAAACATATTTTTGCGGCATGGGAGGTGTCTCAAAACAACAACTACGGGTGGATTCATGACGTGAACTCCGCATCACCTTTGAAGTTGGTGACAACGTACACCCAACCGAGTTTCGTTCGCGATAGTCAACTAAGCCCACTTCGCCTTCCTCCCAGGCATAATAACCAGACCATGTAGAAGAAGATTGAGAGTACCCCTGAGTCATTTCCACACAAATACTTCGTACTTCAGTAATATGCATAGAGAAATAATTCAAGAGAAGCATATGGTAGTGACGAGAAATATATTTCTTCGAGAACAAGAATACTTCCCGCCTGCTCACCAAATTTGCGATAGAGGTAATTATCGTCTTCGGCTCCAACGTACATGTGAGCGTTGCTGCATTTTCACAGCCTAAAATACTTGTTGCAAGGATGTCAACTGCGAAGCAGGGTCACAGCTGCTAACACACAGACAGATTTCGAGCGCAGCATGGATCGAAGAATTTCCACTGCTCCAAACCCGAAAGGCAAAAAATGGCTGTCACAGCACGCTACCACTGGTGGGAAGTTTCTTCTACGACAAACCAATGGTTCCCATCCCGAGGGTGACTTGGACCGCCCTCAAACATACCCAGGGTCAGACTGACACCGGAATTCCACTGGAATTTGAACAACTCGGCTCTCAAGACATTATCAACAGTCCAGATTGAGCAACTCTACGGGTTGTTCAAGTTCTATGACTCATCCACGGTTGGTGATGCATTGCCTTCGATCAGCTGCTCGCGGTTCATGGAGATTTTGCGTGATGCTGGACTACTAAGTGACAGCACCACCAATTCGGGGATGTCATCTGAAAGGGGCTACAAGTGACGTCCATCGAGAGAATCTTTGCCCAGGCCACCATGGGGAAAATGCGTATGCACCTCGACGTTAATGCCCAACCCGCACTGACTTTTCACTGTTTTGCGGCGCACTTATGAACTGTGCAATGGTGTTGAGTCCATCGGTGCACCCCGAGACCGCTTTGCAAAACATACTTCCGGTCCTACTAAACAATTCCAGTGCAAGCGGGCATTATATTTCTTCAGCCAGAGGATTGCTAAGTCTCCTTCCTACTGAGTCTCTGTGGGCTCCCGAAAAATCACAAGTTCTGCTTCGACACCTTGAAAATGCTGAACAAGACTTTCTAGAGCTGCCAATTTTTCAAGAGGTCATTGACGATTGCGAAGAGGACATAATCCTCGAAGAGCTGAAACAGGAAAAATTGGCACAGCACTACAAAATCCCCGATCGCCTCATTGCAAGCTTTTACCCTGACACAATTGCACACATTTCAAACAAGTTTCGTGTGTTTGATGTCTTCAATAGCGGTACACTGCCGCGGTATGAAGCATTTGCGTTACTTTCTAGCTTGGGTGGGCACGCAGATCTTCCTGACCCACACTCGGTTGTCGCAAGATTGAATGCTCTTCCGCTGCATCGAGCAATCTTGAAAAACGGCTCTAGCACTGGTATTGGCGATGCAAGCAGTGGGGAATTGACCCTGGCTCAACTGCTCCAAGTGGTTGAGGACACCCGAGAGTCAAAACGACATTCAGGCACAGCACAACTTGCTACGATGAAGATTCATATGGACCGGGCAGCAATAGCAGCGAAAGGTAGTCTACTTTCAAGAAATCCACACCAAGAACCAAATACGAATGATAACCACGAAAGCGATCGTGTCGTGGACTCACAGAATACCCCTGTGCACAATAGACGACGGGACAGAGGCTACCTTGGTCGAAAACCTGGCTTGAAATCGCGCAAGTCGATACTAGGCCAAGGCCCAGAATCCTCAAGCCACTCGTTGCTGGATAGTAAGCATGGTGGATCCGTCTCGAGCAAGAAGAGGACGGTGGTTTATCGGAGGAGATCGTCGATAAGAAGTAACACATCCGGCGCGTCAGTAGGCAACTTGATCGACCTTCACGAGAACGAAGACAATGGAACCTGTGTGATGCCACGGCGTTTAAATACACCTTATTGTAGCAGCACGTCTGAAGACTCCGCTGTAGTAGCCGATGGTGGTTCGAATGGCTGCGTTGTGCAGATACCGGACAATAACCAATGCCTCGCAGAGGACGAACATGATGCACAACTGAAGCGCATGTCGAGTACGATCACGGTGCAAGTGAACACGCCGTCGAACTCAAACAACCGCAAACATATTCGGATTTACTTGCTGCTCGGTGGAGAGCACGACGGTGCCATCTTCTGTACACTCTCGCTGGTGTTCGCAACAAGGAAATTGTCGAGAGCGAGGGTATCTACTACTCGACAGTGCCCAGCGAGACCACACGTACAGCACCCGTGCTACCTACACAACACAATCTTACGAACGCACTGGTAATGCTAAAGAAGAGGGTGCAAGCCAAATTAAAGGAAGGCTTTAAGCTACTACCTGCAGGTCAACTTGACATCGTGGAAGGGATGCTACAAGATCTAAGGAGGCGCTTGCCCCACTTCAATAGCCCCGCTACTAAACCGTCACGAAATCCAGCAATTGCAGCAGCCTCAACTTTTACATGTATTCCACCACCGCTAGACACCCACGGCATTAACCGCTTCATTCCCTGTGCAAACCGCGGCAGTAGCTCACAGCAGCGACGCCAGAAACTCCAACCTCATTCAAAGCCTGCGGAGCTCCCAAATAACTACAAGGATCTCTGTACAACATGGGGGATCTCTCAGCATGAAAGTTACGCGTGGATCCACAGTGTCAACGCGGCTTCACCCCTGAAACTGGCCGTACCAACCGCAAAAACTTTTCGCGTTGGCCATTTGAGCCCACTTCGAGTTCAATTCAGACATGGATGATCACTCTCCTCGTGGGACGTGATTGACATACGTTTGCTTGGGCACTCGGTGCCGAGCGGAATAATCAAGTGGAGCGTACAACAGAATTTGTACACTCACAAGGTAGGATAGGATGGCCAGGAGCGGGAAAAAACTTGGTAAGGTGCAGTTTTGGTTAGGCCAAACGAAAGCAATCGAGCAAAGTAGCCGTCCCATCATGGATTGTTGCAGGTGTCAAAATGGTTTCACTTATGAAGTTCATCGCTCAGCATTTTCATCTACTTCGACGTACACAGTACAGCACAAAAGTTGTGATATCAGTAAAGCTATCCACAAGCACGGGAGCAACGACGTACCACTTCAACTTCTTTCTTGGCAGCAACCGTAAGCCTCACTGAAAGAGCGGCGACTTCCATTTTGTGCAGATTCAGCTCGGCACGAATCGACTCGATCGGGCGTTGCTTGTACACAATCATCTCTGCTTCAATCTCCAGTAGACGAGTCAGCTCCGCCTCGAGTTCCTTGATCTGCAGTTTTTGCTGACGGACGCTTTCCTGCAAATGCAAGTTAAACATGTTGGGGTGGATGCCAGAACATCTCACTCAACAAACCTGTTCGAGCTTGCGATTGACAAATGTCGCTGTTTGAGCTGCAAGTTGGCGGCGAAGGTTGTCAAACTCGACGGCATTGAGAGTTTTCACGTGTTGACCGGTAGGCAGGACAGATTTCTTGCTTGCAAGTGCTTGGACAGTTGAGCTCAACCTACAGCATATGTACGCGCCGAGTTGAATCATGTAATTATTACAGTAAGGAGTCATCATGATTAAGATCCTCGCATCATCAACATCATAATGAAGATAAGGAGAGGTTGCATACATTGAGCGTGGTATTCCATGAGCAACATGTTCGTCCTCTTCCTGTTTTGGGACTGGTTTTTCTTCAACCTCCATACCCTCGCTACCAAACTCGCGTCTGCTACTCATCATCGCTTTGATGGAGTTGTCGATTGGGGTATCCAGGGCAGTAGCAGCACCCGATTGATTTCCGATAAATCCAGGAAGACGTTGACACGGAGCTATTAATCGTTCTCCAACAATTGTTTTTGCACGGTCGGAATCTGGGACCGAGGCACTAAAAAAGGTGAAGCCCACATTTTCCCTAAAAACATGATTGAAAGATGTCATACATGTAGGATTTTAGTCATACATGTAGCACAAAATCAGCTTGACTCAAATTCTGTAGCCATTTTTTTAATTTCTTATAGTCATCAATTTGGTCTCCATCATGAGCGTGCGCTTCAGCTGGGAGACGGCGGTGCACGAGGACCAGGACCTGCTGCGCATCGACGCGTTCGTGCAGCGCACCATTTCCAAGCTGCCAGGCCAACCGGCGCCACGCCCAGACGCCGGTCGCGGCCCCGCTACGCCCCAGCTCCAGCTCCGGTCAAATCCGAGGGTACGTACCTATTTCTAAGTCACAAATCACATTTCTATTTTTGTGACACGTGGACTATTTTTGGTCCCAACCGTTAAGCCGCGATGCCCAACGCCAGCAGCCGTACGCTGCCTCCTGACGAGTCACCGCAGTTCATCGACCCACGTGACTACCAGAGCGAGTCTTCGAGCGAGTACGACATGCGGGAAGTGGACCCCATGGACGAACTCAGTGACTTTGAGACGGAAGCCTCAAGCAGCAGGATCAGAAGCAGGAACAGGTCCAGGACCAAGAACAGGATCAGGTTCAGGACCAGGATCAAGAGCAGGAGCAAGAAGAACAGGAGGAAGAACAGGAGCAGGATATGGACCAAGACAAACAGGACGAGGAGCAGGATATGGGCATGGAGATGGACGTGGAGATGGACGACGCTCCACAGGACACGACGCAGACGGTGTGTGAAGTCTGCAAGAGTTCGGAGAGAGAGAATGAGATCGTCCTGTGCGACGACTGTGATGCAGGTGAGGACGCTGTAGTAGCTGAGAGGACGTTGGCAGGTGCTGACGGAGTTGTGTAGAGTACCATATTTTCTGTTTGCAGCCGCCGCTGCCGAGAGTACCCGAGGAGCAGTGGTTCTGTCCCAAGTGCAGTCCGAAGCATTTCATGCCAGAGACTGCAGTGCAGGTGAAGGCGGAACAGGCGGCCAATGGAACAGTGCAGACGACTGTGTCTGGCGTGGGAGCGGCGGTTGCGGAATTGTCGATGACGGATGCACCGAGTGGATCGATGCCGGTTAGCACTGAGGCGCCCACGAACGGAACGGACGGAAATGACCCGACGTCGATCCCTGTACGTGGCTTGCTGACATGATATCGCTGCAGCTTTTTGCTGATTGTTGTTTTGGGGGTGGATAGATTATACAGGCGCTGGAAGGAGACCCGGAGAAGAGCAATTTGCTGCTTGTACACGCGTGCAACTGCGACGACGTCAAGTGCACCGACCCGGAGTTCTATGTGTTCTGTTCGCACATGAAGCGATTCCTGCGCAGCGTGTGCTGGGCGTCGCACAGCGACAAATGGCGCTCGTACCGACTTGCTCGGGTCACGGCCGAGTTGTTTGCGTACCACGCGATGAACTGCACACTCGCAGAGTGCAACGTGCCACTGTGCGTCAAGATCCGGGAAGAAGAAATTGTCTAAGTCCCGCAGTGTGTGTGGGCCCCAAAGCGCGAGTAAGTATCTATCAGGGCGGAGAATTTTAATGGATCGTGCTTTATTGTGCGTGTTCGCAATTTTCGTGCGTCTAGTCCTCGTGCATCGATGATGGAAAGCGAAGCGGACTGAGGTGGGTAGGGCGACAGGGGTTAGACTGACTGCGCGCTGGCGAGGCTGGCTTCAGTGGCGAGGCAGCGTTCACATCGTGAATCCACGCACAATTATCGCCTTGCGACACCTCCCACACCGCTAAGAGGTCCCTGTAGTTGTTTGGGAGCTCGATTTGATGGTGGTACGTTGACTTTGGAAGTGGTGACGCCTTTTGCCTTCGAAGTGGCGAGTGTCCGATGGTACCGGTATGCATACGATTCGGTATAACTGGAGACACGCCGACCTTCACAGTTCCTATCGACGATGACGAAGCAGTCAGATCATTTGCTGCAAGATTTTCGACGGTATTGGTGGAGGATGGCTGTTTTCGTGAAATCTGGTCTGATGGTGGAACTTCGTTCAATTTCAAAATCTCATTGTAACGACTCCAGTTTGCTACCAGAACGGTATTGTCCAGCGTCTTTCTCACGGGGCTTCGAGCGATACTAACGCGTGGTTGATTCTTTGTTTGTGCGTGCAGCATGCTTTCGACGGCCTCAAGTTGATTTGTGGGGCGTAGTTCAAAACCTTGCTCCTGCCTGGTCAACACACACTTTTTCAGCATATGATGCGCGTTCTTAAGAGTCTTTTGCGTGGGTAGCACGGGTGCTGTCCGCGTGATTTCACTCGGTGCGTTTGAGTAATGGATTCCTTCGCTCTCCATGATTTCCCTCGTGGCAAATGTCAACGAGTACGTGCAGCAGATGGCTCCATCGTGATCACCGCCAAGGAGCAAGAAAATCTGAAGTGTTTTGGTGTCTCGGCACTTGGTGGCTTATGTATTACAGTGATATCGTACTCGTACAGTAGCTGCAGTTTATGGCCCGTAAGGTGTTGACTGATGCATTCACTGTTCAAGGCGTCACTTCGTGAATACGTCAAATCCGTCACTGGTATAGTATGGTCATGATCAGAAGTGCTGCTGCTGCAGAAAGTCGTGGCTGAGCGTTGAGAATAATAGCCCGAATCGGGGCCAAAGGGAAGGCTTGAGTCGGCCGCTGGATTGGCTACGATGTCATGCTTCGCGTAAACTTTTTGGACGACAGCTTTTGATTGAATTCTGCCTTCTTTTTGCCCGACACGGAGGCATTGTGAGCAAGTGTTGTCCTGTAGCTGCTATGGTTTTTACTGTTGAGTAGCAGGCGACTGGTCCTGATAGCGGTGCTGGTGGCCCCTTGGGATAGAATTGATTTGCGAGATCTTGAGCGAGGCATCTCGCTCTTCTTTTGCCGGTCCTTAGAAACGGATGAGCCATGAATGCATGCAGCAGTTTTGCGTGAATCAACATGATCATTATTGCTGTCATCTTCTGAAGCTCCTTCTGGGAATGCAGTCATATGGTCGGTCGTTACCACGGAAGGTGTGCTACCGATTGTTGCTGATACACTTGGAACCGCTCGAGTTGAGTTGATCTTCATTGCCGCAAGTCGTGTCGTGCTTGAGTGTCGTTTTGCCTCTCGTGTGGCCTCAATCGCTTGTAGCAGCTGTGCCAACGTCATTTCACCCCCATTGCTGGCAGCTTCACTGCCATCAGGAGTGTATTCTGTTTTGAGTGCAGGAGTTGATATCTGTGTGAGGACTGCGTACGGATCAGGAAGGTCTGCGTGCTTGCCCAAGCTTGAAAGTAGTGGGAACACCTCGTGCAGTGGTAACAGTCCGCGATAAAAGACATCAAACATGCGGAACTTGTTCGAGATGAGTGCGATTGTGTCCGGGTGGAAGCTCGCAACGAGATGAGAGGGGATACGATAATGTCGAGCCAGTCTCTCCTGCTTGAGCTCATCGAGGATCTTGTCTCGATTACAGTCTACGATTACTTGTTGTAAAGTTGGCAGAGCCCGGAAGTCCTGCTGTTCATTGATTAGCTCATGTAGACCGTACGACTGATCTGGTATCCAAAGTGCAATTGTGCCGTCAGTTGGAAGGTTGCTAAGCAAGCCACTTCCAGCTGAGTGGTGCCCGCTCAAGACTGAGCCTTCAAGCAGAAGCGGGAGAATCTGGCGTAAGGCAGCCTCGGGGTGTGCTGATGGGGTTAGCAGCATAGCACAATTCATGAGTGCGCCACAGAAGAGCGGAAAGGTGAGCGCTGGTTGGCCGTCGGGATCCAGGTACACTCGCATCTTGCCCAGAACGGCCTGCGCAAAAATCCTCTCGACAGTTTCGTCTCGCAGGCTCTTTCTGCTTGCTCGTTCTTCGTTGACATGGATAACAAATGCGGTGCTTTCACTAAGCAAACGGGCATCGCGGAGGATGTTCACTAGCCGCGCACAGTTTATTGATGGCAAGTCGTCGCCGGTCGTGGAGGAGTCATAGAAACTGAACAGCCCATAGAGCTGGTTAACTTGGCTTTGGGATAATGTCTTGAGTGCTGAGTTGTTCAGATTCCAGTGGAACTGTGGTGTTAATGCTGGTACGGGGCACGTTTGAGGTCGGTCCATCACCACTGCAGCGATAACATCATTCGCATTTTTTCCCGAGGGCTGGCGCAGCAAACACGAACCTCCTGAGGTCTTTGGCACCCACTTTTACTTTTGGAGTTGGAGCAGTGGAGACACGAGGATCCATTCTGCAGCAGTTCACCGGTGCGAATTCGCAATGGAGCTGCCATCTTGTTCGCAAAGCCATTCTTGGAAGTTCGTGGGTATTTTTACTGAGCCCTGTATTTACTGCTGATACAGGGACGTTGTCTAAGATCCCTGGGCTTAATCATACGAAGCAAATCTGGTATCGTACATGTATTATTATGGATACACCTGAATTGCAATCATCGCTCGTCCAGAAGTGCAGACAAAGCGTGGGTTTGTGGAAACGATCTGCAAGTGACTCTAGTCTATGGGGTGTATACCGGAACTCGATTTCAGCAGTTTTTCACTGTACTGTGCATGCCTGGCTAGACACGTGGTTATCGCGATGTTGTCCATTTTCGTGGTTGCTACTGCTTTGACGAGGCGACTGTCCAGCAGTAAAGTTGACCTGAGAAATGGCGCACACTGGGCGATGGTCCGAGGTGCGGAAAGTTGTCTGACTTCGGTAGCTCAGTAGCTCGATATCGGGCACCTTGTCATTCGACAAGTAAAGCACTCGGTCAGTCCAGGATGGAATGCGTTGTTTCGAGGACGAGTCGTACACATCGCTTCGCTTGTCGAATTTATACGTGGGTCGGAAATGCAGTTGGCCTTCCCTGAAGTGAGCGAACACATTCCCTGCTTTCATTTCTCGTTGCAGCTGGTCGTTTGCGTACAACACGTCATGTTGATTCCGCAACAGCAACGTGTCGACCATGCGCCTTGTGCCGTTGATGCGATAGTTGAGATCACCATACCAAAAACTCGATCAAAGCGTTCACTTACGGTTCGCTTCGAACCTGGTGTAGCTCCTCCTGCCACGGTCGGCAGCGAGAATCGGTTCGCTGAGGTCCGACCGAGTCCTTGCAGATTCTCGGTGTTAGCGCTGCCGGGAGTAGGCGCTACGGTAACAGAGCTCGTTGGAGAAGATACAGAGCCAGTAGGCGATAGTCGGAGCTCGTGATTAATCCGGTGGAAGTTGCCATTGCGCTTGGAAACGTTGCGTTGATGTGCATCAAAATGGCTGTTTATGAATGCGAAGCTTGTAGTACCCACCGTGAACGAGATGCCCACACCTCCTTTATTTCCTAGCTGATTGCCGAGACCCGTGGCTACGGCGTCAGATTGGATATTGCCTAGCAGAGGCAGGATGCTGGTGTGTACAAAGACAATATTGTGGATTGCGGTGAGGGCATGTGATGCTACAAGAACGTAGTCTTCTCCTAGTGTGCCCCTCAGCTGGTCCTCCCACGACTTTTTCGATGTGAAAAGGACACTTTTTGCAATCGAGTTCACGCACTCTTCGCTACCCACTGCGACAATATGGTATTTGTTCGGCCGAATCCAGAGACGCAAGTCGTCAGTGGGTTTCTTCGCATGCATGTTCCAAGTGCCACAAAATACTCGCAGTCGGCCTTGTGAGATAAATTGAGATTGCGTCACACTTTCTTCGAGCGTCGTAGACAGTTGATTCAACCCCTGCCACTCGTCCAGAAGCTCCAAGTCAATTTCCTGTGGCCACTCACCAATCTCGTCTGGGTCAGCATAAATCCCTGTTTCAACACTTCTATCTTCGTCGGACAACGGTGTGGTTACATGATTATCCTGAAGTTGAGATCGCCTTCGTCGTCGTCGTCGCCGCTCTTTGTCAGAAATCGGCATCTTCTTCCGCACAAGAACACCACGCGCTCTTCTCTGGATTTTCAGACACGCCTCCTGTTGCAGCTCATGGAGAGCTTCATCTCTTAGTTCTTGATCCAGTTCCGTTTGCCGTTGGCGTGCTCTGACTCGCCCTCGATAACCCCTTACCCTTGTTTGGATTCGCGTTGCCATAAAGTGGTGTACTTCGCCATACCTTTTCTTCTCCTCGCTAGATGCTTGCTTTTGCTGCACTCCTGGCAGTAGGAAAATCGACGGACCGCTGCTGCCATTGGAATGATGACGTGAAGACCGTGCAGAATGGTGATGATTTTTACGCCGGCGGCTTTCTGAAGATCGAGCGCTGCGACTTCGATGGCTCGAATGCCGACGGCTTTGATCATTAGCTTCTGTCTCGGATGCCGATGGTGATCTTGAGCTCGAGCTTGAACAGGAACAAGAACAAGACGAGCACGACGAAAGAGACCCAGAGTCAGAGCACGAACAGGAAGAGGAAGAAGATACCGATGATGACGATGCCGAACTTCGACGTGGTGGCGGTGTACATGTAGATGCCGTTGGAAGTAACAAAGGGGGTACAACAGGCTCAGCTGGAGTGAGTTCTTCACATAGCAACGACGCATCCGCGGTGCTATCGACTGGAGGGCCATGAACATAAGCCGCCAATGTGGTGGAATCAGCATTCGCCACTTCCAGCGCCTCGATATTTGCAGATTGAGGTGGCTCAACTACTTCTGCTGCGTTAGCAATGACTTCTTCTGCGAAGACCCGTGGAGATTGCCGAAACATCGACTTACATTTCTTGTATTTTTTTCAGCGCTTTCTGGATCGTGAGGGCTGCAGCGTTAGCACTCCTGGCTGATAGGGAATGCTGTTGAACCTTCTTCGGGGTTGTCTCGGTTGTTGACGGATAATCACAATCTTGCAACGATCCTTGTGTGCTTGTGTCTCCCCGTAGGTTGCAGAATATACTCGTTGCTACTGATTACTGGCGTTGGCTCCGGCACTGATACGTCTTCGTCACGCATTTGTAGCAACTCGCGCTTCTGTTTCTTCTCATCCTGGCGCCGTTGCTTCTCAGCAGCCCGCTCTTTAGCGTGTGCACGTCGTTCAGCCTTCTTTTTCCGTAGCAGCTCCTTTTGCCGTTGTGCCTTGGTATCTTCCAGTGAAGTAGCCGATGCAATTGACTTCATTCCTCTCGCTGTCGGGGAGAACTCTCCATCGATGAGGGAATGGTGCGAGCTGCCACCGTGCGGTTCCTCCTCGTCCTTTTGAACAAGGGGTCAATCTCCACTCCAACACGGTTGTTGGCTCGGCGAGGCATCTCTTGACCAACCTGCAACAGTCACCGGAAAGCAGCACCATTATCGCAACGGCTTTCCCAGAAGATCTGCTAACTATAGAAAAGCGGTTGATGCAAGAAGGCACAAACAGGTACTTCGATATCAATTACTACATGGGTTGCCGCTTCAGCGAAAACCAAATATGCAAGCAAGAGTTCAAGCAACAAACCGCTAGTTCTTCTCGCTCTTCGTGTTTACCCCTTGAGCGTGATGATCGCCACATTGATGAATGGCGCCAAGAAGTACACGAGCACCATGAACAGGATGCAGCAGAAGCAGCACATGAGCCGGTTGCAAATGGATGGCCCCAACAAGTCGTTGAGCACCTTGAACGGATTGAGGGAGAACGAGAGCCGTCCAGCAGGCGGCGGCAAGTACGGTGAGTTGTTCGGCGACGACCGACCCGAGCCCACATTATTCTTCTTCGCGTTCTCCGCAGGAACCAACTCGAGAGAGATGCACACCTCGCCCATCCATTCTTTCGTGTTTGTTTTGTGGTCATGTCTCTCGAGCTTTATCCACTTGGCATCAGGTGGGTCATCGTCGTCCCAGAGACCCGTGGCTTCCCTGATCTTCTTCACTGCAGCATCGTCATCCGAAGTCGCCTTCTTCTTCTTCTTTCTGGTCTCTTCATCATCTTCAAAGACTTGAACATTTGACTTCATTTTGTACGCGCGGCGGAAGTGGGGCCCGAGGTCTAGCATTTGCGCGCCAATCGCATCGTTGGCGGACAGCACGTCCTTGTCCCATCCTTGGATATGGAAGTACGGCATTTTGGTGTTGGTCTGCTTGTGACCAAGAGTAATGGGGAACTTCATACGCCAGTTGAACGATCCCTTGCCCTTTTGGCGCGCCAGTGGATATCCGTTTCTTGGTAGTCTGCACCTTCCATCCAGCATCGGAAGAACAAATCGTTCATGTCCTCCATAGTATCAAAAGATGGCACATTGCGAGCCTTCCACACCACCACACGAAGCTCCATGTCAACAGGGGGAGGCAGGGAAATATCGATAGCCGGGTAGTCGTGAGCTTGTGCAGGACTTAGAATATCGATCCACAGCTTGATCGTACCCATGGGAGCTTGCGACGTAGGGATGTTGAGAGTTCGGGTCTCGAGCGGCTTCAACTGCAAACGGCTGGACGTCTCATACATTTTGCCCATCGCCTGCCACCGCCTGTCAAACAATCGATCCTCAAGGTCGATTGTGGTTTTGCCGATCAAATCGTCACCACCAATCAAGTCGTGATCCATGGCTTCGATAGTCAAGATGCTAGCACCCGGGAGCTTCGCGTTAATCATGAACATCTTATAGAAATCAGGGTCCGTCGTGTCCTCGATATAGTTCTTGCGGTCACTGACCTTCTTGTCACCAAGAGTCAAACGCAAGTAAGGGTCCGACTTGCCGGGACGACCATTTAAACCAAGATCCATCGGTGCGAAGCCAACTCCGTCCAGTACATATACGCGGATTTCGTATGGTAGCGTCTGAAGCAGCGTGTCGAGATTGAATAACGGCTTCTCGTCTTCGTGTTCAAGCACACGAATCAAGCCCTTGAAGTATCCAGCCATCTTGTACATGCCGACGTCGTTTCCACCCCGCGATTTCTTTGCGAAGGGATTAATCGCTGACAAAAGAGAGGATTTCTTTTTCTTCTGACCAATATGGAGGCCATACTTCTCGAAGGGCGTCGTCTTCAGCTGTGACTCGACCTCATCATCAAGCAGTTCGCGGTGCTTGAGGTATTTCTTCGAGTCTTCATCTTCTTCTTCGCCTGGGATAGTAGAACGGCGTGACGAGGCCTTCTCAAAGTCTCCATTAGGGTCGAAGTCCACGCCCATGCTCTTCAACGCTCCAAATACACCGGCTCCGTTATCTACAGATTCGAGAGATGGGCTGTCGTCGATCTTTGCTACTTTTCCCATAAGTGGCGCATCATCGCCCCATTCATCGGCAGATTCTAGCTCGATCTCAGCAAACGTATCGGTTTGGGGCGGGCGGTAGTGCTTGGACCACGGAATCTTCGAGCTCATTTCAATCGAAGCTGAACCGATAATAGGGGTCTGGAAACCACCGAGACGCGTATCCTTCACGATAATGTTGAGGCGAGGTGCGAAGTGAGCGTTTTCTGGTAACTCGACCTCCTTCACAATACGCTGCAGGAAGTTCGGGTTGCTTCCGGACGGTCGCTTGGATTTTTCAGTGATCATTTCTTGGGCAGCATGGTCCTTGCCACCAAGCACAAATTCGACAAACGGCAGCTGAATAGGCAAGAACTGGTACGGCTCCATGTCGCGAAGGCCAAGGACCGTGATTTCCAGATAAGCCTTACGGTTGCGTGGCAAAATTGGCAGCGCTCGAGGGACCTTCTCGTCTGGAAATTGCTTGCGAATGAGCTCCAAGGACGCCAGAATTTCGCCTTCACAATCACCAGGCTCCTGGAACATGATAGGGTGCCACTTGGGATCTGGCAAAGTTGCGAGGTGGTTGCTTGAAAGCTGCTCTGATGTTCGAATGTGTGCCTCTGATAGGTTCAGTGCGGCCAAACCAACGAAGTCATTGGTGTCGAAGTCATCGAAGTCCATGACACGCAGCATCACTTGGGGTGCATACTTTAGGTCAGGCAGGTTCACATCGAAGTAAATGGTTTCGTACCACAACGGGTCTCTAGTCTTTCTCTTCTTGGATGTCATTTTTCCTTCTCCCCATGCATCGCACAACAAGGAACGGATCCAGTAATCCATTGGAATCAGCAGGCGGAAGACGTCGGCCCTGATAGATGTGAACGCGAAGCTGGTAAGGAATGCGCTTGTTTACGGCGTCCAGTTCCGAGCGATCCCACGCCGTCTGCATTGCCATTTCTTCTGTTCCGAAGCCCATGCGAACCAGCACATTACCAGGGAACGTTTCGTCTTCCAAAGCATCGATTGCTTGATCTTCCTTCATCGAAATCCACTCCACTTCGCTGTTGAACCCGCCATGATCCTCCAACAGTTCCTTCGCGGTGAAACGACGGAAACAAACGGCCTTGCGCGTATCACCATCTCCTCTGCATAGATACAGAAAAATGTTCGGCACTTGGGAGAGATCTTCAGGAAGCAACATTTTCTCACTCTCTTCCATGTTGTTCCACTCCACCACACCGTTCACGTTACGATTGCGAGAGGATGCGATCTCGTTCAGACCACACGACATCACTAACTGCATCTTGGCCTTCTGCCCGGGACGCTTTGAGCTCAAGAACGATGGGACCTGACTCCCCACACAAAATGGGCTCGCATACGATAGATCTGCTCACGAGGGTACATATCACGCGGGATGCGTTTGGTGTTGCGCTTCTGGTTCGTCTCGTCGAATTCATTATTGTCATTTGTCAAGATGCGCAAAGTGATGAGGAGACGCCCGCGATATGTGCTGGCGATGTCAGGATATGTGTTCATCTGCTTCTTCATGGAGTCGCCAATACCAACAGACTTTATCCGCAAAGGTGCGCCATAGATGTTGGCCCAGAACGCTGAAATCTTACCACCCATCGCCTTCACGAGTTTCACACTCTGATAAACGTAACCCACCAATTCGTCCGACCCCACTTGGTCCCAATCGTAAACAGCAAGCTGAATAGAGTCGGCCATGGATGGCTCACGAATAACGAGCATCAGCTCTTCGTTAAAGCTTGGACACAGCTCGTCACGACGACCTTTCTTGGTGCGCACACGCGTTCGAATCGCGTCTCCTCCAGCGATAGATCCCTTGATATAGGCATCTAGACCTCCTCTGCCGACGACAGCAACATCCATGGGCGGCAAGTGCTCGGCCAAATGGATGGTTGCTCCTAGGAAGTGAACCTCCTGGGTGACACTCGGGGCATGATGACGTTGTTCATATCTGAACTTTCGCCAAATGGTGACGGCGGGGGCACAAGCTTGTCACCAGGCCCAATGATCGAAATGGAGGCTCGCAGGTATCCTTGGATACCTTGATTTGTTGTGTTCGTAATGTCTGTAAGGCCAATCCAGACGTTTGCTAGTTGGTGGTTCGCCTGCGAGTAAACATACGACACGTCGAACTGCGCGCCACCGATAAGCTCTGCACGCTGAAGCGTATTGGCATCCATGACACTCAAACGGACGTATCCCATCTCGACCTCCGACTTATCCAAATTACGGAACGGGAAAATCAGCAGGTCGTCCCAGAAACAACTTAGCACCTGCTTCTTTACGGCCGTTTGCTGCTTATCCCCGAATACTTCCACATACACCACCGGGTCAGACGTGCCCGTGGAATCCTTCGGCACGAGGTCGCGCGCCTCAATGATGTGCACCTGCACATTATAGTCTCCCGACTTGATCTCGAAACTGCTGAGCTCCGTCATGATGGCCGCCTGCTTCTCAGCTTTTTCCTCGCGCTCCTTCTTGAGCTCCTCCTCCGACTTCTTGTTCGCCGCGCTGTCATCAATCTCCACGCCGTCATTGTCGTCCGAGTCGTAGTCCTTATCCGGCGCGCCGAAAGTCGGCAAAAGGTGGGTTTCTTCTTCTTGGCGGCAATGTCGCGCGCCTCGGGGTCGAACGTCCACAGCAGCGTAAGAAGCAGCACGCCGCGCTCCACCTTATCCTTCTTGCCGCGTTTGCCTCCCAGCTCCACCGACACGTTCTTCTCGACATTCGGCTGCAGATCCCTGAGCGACACCTCCGCTTTCCCCATGAAATCATTGATCGTAATATCATAGTCCTCCACCAAAATGGCCAAACTGTTCTTCACATCCGGCGCAAAGAAGCCGAACTTCTCGTTCCACTGAGGACGCAGCGTCTTCTCCTTCTTGGTGGACTCGTGTTTCTGTCCGTTAAACGTGAAAAACACAATCGGATCACTCGTAGTACCGTTATTATCCATGCCCAGCAGGTTTTGACCGGATTTCAGCGTCACGTAGAGCAGATTCGGGGTTCTCCACTCGCTGCGGGCTTCATCTCGAGTCCAGGGTCGATATTCACTCCTGTACCTCGTCCAGCAGCTGATTCTTGAGGCAGCAGACGCTCCAGCACCACGCGCAGCTCGCCCTTGGCATCTTTCTTCATCTTGGGGTGCTTAGTGAGCTGGAACCAGTTGTCCAGCGGCTCCGCGAGCCCCAGCAGCAGCGCCACGGGCACGTCCACGACGCCCAGCACGTCGTCGCTGTAGAACGCGCCGTCCTCGTCGCTCAGCAGCATCCGCAGCGTCGTGGCCACGCGCAGGTCCAGCGTCTCGCCCACCACGAACGTCTCGTTCCACTGCGGGGCCAGCGTCTTCTTGACCGTCTTGGTGCGCGAGCTGCCGCCTGCCGCCAGTGGCTGCCCCTTGAGTCCAGCAGCGTCAGCGTCACGTACGGGTCGCTCGTGCCGCCGCTGTCGGCCGCCAGGATGCTGCGCGCCTCCACGACGTTCACACGCACGCCGCCCAGAGACGCCATTGATAATGCGGAAGGGTGCGGAATGCGGAATACGGAATGATGGAGGGCCGTCTGGGTGGAATGATATGGCGACTAATGATACAGATTTACTTCAAGGTGATACTGAGTGTTTGTATGCTGTACTGGCTACATGAGTGTACCCATTGCAGATTGACTAATGCGACAGTACACAAAAAGGGCGAACTGTTTTGGGTACTTTTGACGTTGCCACGCTAATTGGACCAAATTCCATGCCCAAATTCGACCAAGCAGCGATCTTGCTGCCCAAATTATGGGCAGTCTTCAACGCTAGACAACCTCTAAGCTTAAACTGAATATAACTACTGCGTTTCAAGTTTCACGGCTTTTGATCACGGCTTTTTTTCAAATTAATGCATCTGTCGACGAGATGCATGTATTTATAGACTGCACATTTTACGGCTCAAGTTTTTTACTTCGAAGTACATGTATTATAATAATACTTGAAGTACTACGTTGCAAGCACCACACTGCAAACAGCAACCAGAGTGTACACGCTTGTTGAGGCTGTCTAGGTAGCCTCAACAGCCTCGGCAGCTTTTTTGCTTCAGCAGCCTCCTCGGCAGCTATCTAGGCCTTAGCAGCAGCCTCCTCCTCAACCCTTTTGGCCGTAGCAGCAGCCCGCTGAATTTTTACCGGTTGATAATCCACGAAGTGTCCATAGTGAGACTCGAGGATCTTGTATTTCTTGGCAAGTGTCGGATACGGTTTTAGCGCATGAGCGATCTGCTGTTTGGTTCTTCCAGCAGCATACCAAACTTCAAATTGCTCCGTCATCTTTTTCATACCATGATTTCCCAACGAGTTTAGTGTTGCATCGAGTGTATTCGTATCCAGCCAGGGGGTGAGTTGTTTGTTGTAAGCGAATCTGGTTCTGTAATTAAGATGATAGCCTTGTCCTTGAAAAAGTTGCCGTTTTCGTGCAGTCGTTGAAGAATCGCTTTCGACAGCCCTTCACTCTCATGCCATGATGCGAAAAGAGCCAATTCTGTGTCGGGGTCCTTCAGTGCGAGCTTGATTTTCTCAGGATCTAACAAGTCGTCGAGCTTCGACTCGTCGATCACCTTCGCTTTCGCCGCAGTGACCATATCGTCGACTTTCGTGGAGTCGATCACCTTGGCTGTTTTCGCCGCATTGACCACGTCGTCGAGTTTCGTTAGATCAATGCCTCGTTCTTCGTTAGTGGAGTCCTTTTTCACATCCAGATCACGCATGTCATAGCTTCTCAAGAAGCGTTTGTTCTTTGTGTACCGTTTGCCAATGTAGTTGCCGTCGAATGATGCCTGCTAATGCCAAATTGCTAGCGGACGCAGCCACGAGCACGATTAAGAACGTACGCATGACTGCCCTTTGCTACGAAGTGCGTCCAGCGAACTAAATTGTAGAATGAGACGCGATTGCTCGCGAGCACACGAACAGCAACTCCCACATGAACATTGCACAGCGTCATCGTCTGGCTATGACCTGATCATCGCAGTTTGCGCTCGTTTTCCGCAAATACGTAAATCTGGAGGTCCTCGTACGGTTGTAGGCGCTCAAGGCGGAGACTTGCGCAGTAGGCTTTATAAAATTGAGACTAAAATCATAGAAGTTTTGTCGGCGACGACACTGTCTGTGGTAAAGTATTCCAAATGCAAGTATTCAAGCTGAAAATAATGACACAAGATGAAGATCAGAAGAACACGAAGATGGGATGTCGACTTTCAAATCGCTTACAATAAGCCTCACTAAAACATGAGAACAGTATCAGACCACAGCCGAACGCGAAGAAACCATTTTTCTGGCTGAAGCCTGCGTGGTGCGCGCAAGAATCTTAAACCGCAGGCGTTGTTTCGGTTTGAGCGATCAACTCCAGAAGATTTTTTTGACAATTCAGATTGTGGTAACCCCTCTCCAGATGTTTCGTCTTCTACGTCGTCGATTACGCTTGTCCAATCGTAGCTTTCACTTCCCAGCTTTTTCTTGCTCTTGTCGAACCGGATGGAATTAACGGTTAATTTGATTAATTATTAACCATACATATCAATGGAGTGTGTTCCTTACAGCCCAGCCTGTAGTGTAGCGTGGAGTCTGTTTCTGCCTCAATCTACCGCCAGTGTGCCGCACACCGGTAGACTACCGGCAGCGATTGGTCCCAATGCATGTACCGTGCCAGCTGAGTTTACTTCCTCATACAGTACTTCAGACGAGTGTTCTTGCGTGCACAGCCTCGCCTGTACGGTTATTGATTTCACGATTAAAATAACTTTGAATAGTGATAACGTTTTGGGAGATAACATGGATCACCATACATATGTGGCATCAATACATATCATAAGATAGGAAGGATTGGATGAAGCAAAGCTACAAGATAGGACGGAAATTCAAATGATCGCGTCTCGAGCTACCAGACCGACGGTGTTTCCACTTAAATGTCCATTTGGAACATATCAAACTTTTATTTTTGCTGTGCATCAATTTAGAGGGCAAGGTATAATTTAAGCTAAATCGAGCTTTTCGCCCTCCGATCGTAACCCCAGCAACTAATCAATGATTTATAAAGGGATTTGATGTTGACTATTCAACGGACAAAAAGGCTGCAAAGCACAATAATACGTTGCACTCTAAATTGATGCACAGCTAACGTATTGTATGCACTGGCAACCCCAGTATCATTTGATATTGATACGGAAAACCCCGCATAGCAGTCGATCGGCTACGAACTGTCAGAAAAATGTTGGTCGGCGGGGCAATGAGCGGGTTCCCGACACCAACATTATGTCGATGCCAAAACCCAGATCAACCACTTGTTCTAATTACTTTACAGGGTGAGGACCACCGCCGCCAGTACATGTAGAGAACACCAAATAAATGGCAGCGCTCGTTTTGTTCGAGTTGCCACCAGAACCAGAAGCCCTCGAATTGCTGCTGCTGCCATCACTACTTATTGAGGTATCGATCTCTGACAAGTTGGTGTAAGCCTTCTCCAGCATTGGGTACACAATCCACCACCAGGCATTGCGCTCGGTGCAGAGATGGGAGTACACGATCGCGCATGCAACCGGTACCCGATCCACACACTTCAACCATCTCGTAGCACGGTGAGTTTAAAGCTGCAAACTCTTCAAGGGTAGGAAGTGCGCGGAAAGCTTGGACGAGGGAGTCAATCTGAAAGAACCTAACTCAAGTGTTTCCTTGTACTTGGCGATCATAGGCTGAGCACAGGCAGCGTTAACCGCAGGCACCCCAGGAGGGAGCTCGTCGTTACCGGAGAGTAGAGTTCAGCTTCCTTCGTCCATGAGCGGAATGGGGCCGTATTTCGGTGTTTACCCCAAGTCCTGGAACTGGGCTAGACTTTCGTTCGTCTGGGCGATGAGTTCCTCGTAGAACACGATGTTGGCCATGTCGGACTTGCGCTCACAGCGCTCGTCCTCATCGGACGTTGACGTTGATGCCCTTGGTTTGGACCCTCCCCGAGTGTTTTTGCAGTGGAGATCTTCGATATAAAACCCAAGCAGATGACGCTGAGCTTCATCTGGACACTCGGAATGGAGACTTGGCTAAGCATAAGTTTAAAGCGAGGATGAAATAATCATCTTCATCAAAATAAAACATCGTTCGGATCATATGACCTTTTTCTTGAGAGGACAAGTGATCAACCTGGGTAGCGTCTCGACTCCCTGACCTCTCCAACACTGCGAAGTGCAACAGTCCAGAGTTTACAGTTAGTACAACTTGAGTATCTGACGTTATAAAAACTCGAAATCGGTTGAAAGAAAAGATCAAATTTACTGAAGAGTCTGATCAAGATATAGCTCGCCCCTCCGAGAGCTTCTTGCGTACGATGGATCAGGCTAAAGGTTCTCCCGCTGACGGCCCTCCAGATCAAGCTCCGGTGGGTGACACCAACTCCACCACTACCCAGACCTACAAGCCCAGGAAGCTCAAGAAGGACGGTACCCCTTACAAACCCCGACGCGGGTGGGGTCCCTTCCGTTCGGTCCCGAACGAACGCTCCGTCGCCTTCAACCTGCAGCTGGATGTGCAGAATTTGCAGCAAGAAGTGCAAAACTTCTTGGCACTGCGGGAGATTCTCGCCACCAAAACTTTAGTGCAACGCCACTCGGCTGAAGGTTCACTGTGTAAACTAGTGAACGAGTATCTGTATGTGTTTCGCAAGGGAGTCGCGCCTCGAGACCCCGGACCTAAACGTCTGATGGACGACCGAGATCAACGAGCTTTCATGCACAGTGTCATGGACCCGGAGGTGGATCTCGGAAATGGACTTCCTCGAGGACCCGACGTCATCATGGATCAAATGGCCAACTACTCCGATTTCCTCAACTTCATCTCGTTGACTGGGATCGTGGACAGCATTGTCGTAGCAGAAGACTCGGTGCTGGTTTCAGATGCTGCTTCGTTTGTGTTTCAAGTCACGCGTAGCACGATCGAGCTGATTTTCCCTCATGTCATTGGCGACGAGTGGCTCGTGGCGCAGCTTGTAGGCCTGGAAGTGGAGGCGGAAGGTCGCTCCACTTTCCACTTTAACGCTGCGGGCAAGTGCTATCGCTACGATGTCGAGATGAACTTCGTACCCGCGTTCATGACCGTTGTGAACGACCCGCTCATCGTCGACATACTGTTTGGACGAGCACTTATCACGAAGAACGGCATGATTGGAATCGTGAATGAAGAAGACGAAGATGAAGAAAAGGAACCTATTCCTAGTCAGACCAGAGATACCTTGAGCAGTGATGGAGCAGGGAGAAGCAGTTGCACACAGGAAAACGAAACTCACTCAACTGAATTCGTCTCGCCAAGGCCGACTGAAAGTTTCAAGATCTCAAGATCGGACGAATTTTGCCGAAGAATCGTGGAGGACTATTTCACTGCATTTGCAAATGGATACCAGGGTGTTGACGATGCAGGAGCGCCTACAGACATTTTCCAGCGCGATTTCTTTCTGCATCGATTCGGCAGAGGTAGTGTGAGTACAACTACCAGCTATGTGAACGAGCGATGGTGCACACTCTGTGAATGTTTCGAGTTCTTGAGTTTCCAACAGAAGAGAGCGACGGAGCAGCCCTACGACGTCGATAACAGCACGTGCTCGGTTGCTGCGGACGCGACGTACATTCTTCGCATCACGCTAGACAGCATCCAGTTTGTGTTTCCGCACTTGGTCTCCAATCGACGACTGATCAGCACACTAGTCGGAAAAGTGATCATGGTGCCATCCCACATTTGCTTCTTGATTGGGAAAAGCACAGGATATATTTCCGGAATCAGCGAGCAGATGAACTTTGAAGTGACTTTGGCTGAGATTCTTCAGGACCAAGACGATCTCTCGCTCGTTCTCAAGCACGCATTGCTGGTCGACGACGGTGTTGACTATGGAAATTCCTCCAGCACGGGTATGACTCTCGAGCAGCAAATACAGCTTCCTCATTTGAGTGAAGTCCGAACGATGCAGCAAAATGAGTCGCATACTAACTCACACAAAATGAGCATGGCGGACATTCTCAGGTGACCACAATCTCGGCAAAGAGGTAAGTGGAGCTTACATTCAATAATTGTTGGTTTCAACACGAGCTCGGAGTCGATAAAGCAACATAGATAAGTGGGATTGGAAATGGAGGAGACGCCAAAACTCAAGCCTAACCGATCCTCTACTGTAGCATTCAGGAACGAATGAAAAACAATCCAATGCAACCCCTGACATGTTTGCTTACATCCCACTTGGTTCGTAGGGGTCAGTCCCGCAGGGCTTTAGTTTTAGCGATCAGGGCAGCTAAAAAGCACAGACTGCCATATCAATTTTGGGAACGTGAGGGCAATGAAGTCATTGAATGACATCCATCCTCGTGCAAAGGGTTAGGGCTTCCATGAGCATTAGATTATAAAGGTATATAGAAAAACCAGGTGCTTGTGTTGCGGTAATCAGGCCTGGTGTTATTAATAGCGACCCCTTAACGTCTAGACGTCGAAGGATGTAAAGGGACGCCCGCTTGACACCCCTTAACACCGTCACTATTTCGAATTAAGGATACAACCGTTTGTGAGAGGGCGTTGTTAAATCTGGCAGAGTGCGCTTACCATTTGTGGCAACAATACGATGCGCCTACTGCAAAAATAAACGCTGTGTCGACAAGGGCAGTTGGTTCAATGTCAGTGCCTGATAGGATAGGCTTCTGCGTATCATCTAATGTTTGCTACCCGTGTCTGATAGCCCCACAGGGCAGTGCTGGCAACGGGTGTATAAACGTTTATTCCATAAAACGCGTAATAACGCGTCATTTGACTGTTTATTTGATCGGACGCGTATAAACAGAGGTCCATGACCGTTCATTCAAGTGGCACAGTGTACCCATGCGCTCAAAAATGCACCCATTGAGTCCGTGGAAGTCCCACATCTCACGGTGGGTTTACTGATATCAAATCAACTTTTACGCGTAATTACCACACTGAGTTCGTAAAAACTGTTAGTACACGCTGTCTAAACTGTACAAACAGTCCAAACCGTTTAAACGTTTTTAATCGTACTGTCACTACCAGCACTGCACAGGGGGACTGAAAAGAAAGCTTGCTCATGGCACAACCCACTGCTTGGATTTGGTAGACGCCACATTCAATTCGCTCATTGATCGAATATATTTGCATCTCTTTGATTGGCCCAGATTCATTTGTTTTGTCTAATAACAGAATAGAACCGTCGGGATGTTAGCAGGTGTCCAGCTAACTAACGTCGACGACCCTTGACGTCGACGTTGGCGACGTCCTGTTTTCACCCCGACTCTTGACGTCGACAGTACTAGCGGTAAGGACCTAGTGAGGGTTCTTGCATTGGGCGATGGTTAAATCTCCGGCGGTGAAACTGCCATGTAATGGCCAGCGCCCCATGCCGAATTCATACTAAGTCCGATTCGTACTTACTGTGACACATGTGCTGCTATGGGCGACTTCGCAAAATACTTGTAATTTGTATGTGGCGGTTACCAACTTGGACGGAATTCACTGTTGTAGGAACACGAGCTACTACATTTTTACCCTAAAATAATGCTGAGGTCTATTGCTATATTGGCGAGGTGCTATTAACCCTTCTGCCTTCACATAGTATGGAGATCACATGTCAGTAAACTAATTCTCTGGCTTTAGCCAAGCGACCAAACATGCACCCACCGCCCGCAACGCGGGCGGTGGGTGCTGTTTGGGTTGGTGCCGTTAGCTCGCTGTTCCAGCTCGCTTCACTACTATTTTTACTATGTCAGACTTATGTTTCGGGCCGACTGTGATTCCTTGTAAATGTACATAACAGTACTTCACTTTGCTCGAAAAGCATGATGGAATTGGTTGTCGGTTCACCAGTCATTACCGCCACAGCAGGAAAAACATCCAACCGTATATTTTAATGTTCACTTCTACCAAACTCTACATCCAACCGTATATTTTAATGTTGACTTCTACCAAACTCTACGCCCGCTACGGCTCGCAAGCTTCGCCCCCGCTTGACAGTCAAATACTGCTGGGTTCTGGGTTTGCACCCACGTGCTTCGGACACGGACTTCAAACCGCAGGCGTGCTAGCTACGCTCGTTTCACGTGGTTCCCATCTCCATGGACCCTAAGCCCACTACGGCTCGCAAGGTTCGCCTCCGCTTGACAGTCAAACACTGATTGGTCCTGGCTTTGCACCCGCGTGCTTCGCACACGGGCAGGCATACTCGCTGCGCTCGCCGCCTCAGTATGTCTCCTAGGTTCTCACCGATCAGAGTGACCGCCTTCGCTTCGCTTTAGGGGAAAGGTGACTGTCAACAATTAGCGCGCTATGCAAAGTGACACATTTCGTAAAATATGCATTCAGACAAAGTCTCTGCCTACGCCGTCTCGAAGAGCTGTCGGTAGACTATGTTCGCTGTGTACACTCCGTCTTCTTTCTCCCGCTCTGGATACTCGACCAACGCCTTGAATCTCGATCTCGACGTAACCCTTGACATGGCCACATACAGCTGACTGTGGGAAAAGCAAGGCGTCGCCAAGTACGCCGGGAAGAGACCTGGCCTCAAGATCAGAGATCAGAGCACCAGTCCGATCCAGCTTCGGCAGGATTCTTCTCGGGTCGCGACTGCCTAGCTTAAGCTCCAACGTGATGCAGCGTCAAGGCACCGGGAAGAAGCAAATCGAGCTGTATAGCGGGGCTACTTGAAGAGGGATAGGGTCACTCTTCTTAGATGGGTACACATCGACTCCGCGTCACAGATGGTGTTGGACACACCGCTGACACGTCACCGACGTACCACAGCCAACAGTTCATATTACATATATGATAAGCTTAGGTTACTTAGCAATTGTATTACAGACCAATTTAGGATACACCTATAAAAACACCCAGTCTTTAAACTGCGCTATTCTAGCCACTTAGCTCCCGCAGACCAGGAGATCATGAGCTGCCAATTACATAGAGTTTGCATACTCTTGAAGCTACGCTTCCTCAAGCTAGGTGCTTGTGTGACCACCGTCACAAACTCCCAGCGAAATTTTTCGATACTTATCGGAAGCACTGTATATGGAGTCAGCGTGGTATGTGCCGCGTGGAGCGACTGATGTCCAGGCGCCAGAAGCTCTGAACAACACAGAGAAGGCATCATCTGGTGCTGGAGGATGGAGGCGCTGGAGGAGCGCTTGACCTGTTATGACAGCACAATTTGCCGGAAGCAACGCGGCCGAAGGTCAGTTGCGGGCATGCATTGATAAAGAGGCAGAGTGTACGACGAACATAAGAAGTCGTTAACTATTAGCTAGCTAAATGACGTGAATGTACCTCGCTGAGAAACGAAAACGTTTTATGGCCGCTTGTTCCGGTCACTGTAGCTCGGTCAAAATTCAAAGTTTTCAGATGGGATTGAGACACGGGTATCAAGAACGCGCATATAAAGGCCGGCATGAGCTAATACTTGCGTGTTTGCACTTTACACATACACAACGGTGTTTTTGCAAGTGGACCATCCTGGTCTGTAACATCAATCGATCGAGAAAAACCCAGTGATGCCGGAACCTTTTCCAAATAAAACCCTGTCCAAAGCAATATGACTTGGAATTTGAAAGTGACGAGATTTCATCGACCCATAAGGCAGGCTGGAATTAGCGTGCAAATGAACCCAAGTATAAATCGCATCTAGGTGTCACTATCTATACCCCTTAGAGGTCCCCTGCGGTCCTGTAATTCGTGTCTAATTGTGAAGGGGTTAACCCTTTTAACCCTTTCACTACCAGACATGAATTACTTACCATTTTAACCTTTTAACACTTTTAACCCTTTCACAAAGGTTTGGTAGTGAAAGGGCTCAGATAAATTACGATATGTTTTAAACCCTTTTCACAAAGGTATAAAACTAGTATTGAAAGGGGTAAAATAAATTACGATTTAAAAAAGTGCAACGATAGTCGTTCGTGTTCATGTACTGAATTACCTATGTTATGACAACGCAGGTAAATCACCCACTCAGCCCTGAAGACCACACAATCATGCGTTTTTCAAACGGGTTCATCATAGCAAGGAGGTAAAGCAGCTTGATTCACTCGCAGGGTTGACCCCGGGAGTTAGCTTCGTGGAAGTTGTCTTCCTGGATCCATCCGGGTACAGTTAGATTCGTTGGAGTTCCCTCTCGAATGAAATAGTGCTGATGTGTTGCAGACCGGTCTAGTGTCGTTCCAATGAGGCGTTGAGCTAGCTACTGGTCCTTCTGCTTGGTGCCGGTCATTTTGACATGGTGCTTGTACGTCTTGTCCGCGAAGGAGAAGCTGGACAGCGGTGTGAAGTGTATAACCAGTCGGTACTGCTGTGTTCCATGCTTCCGATTGACGGGAGTTACCAGGTTGTCAATGAACCAGTAGACGCGTTCGATACATTCGTCTAACCTGCGCTAGACCACCACAACTTCACTCTTCTCTAATATTTACAATATTTACTTCGAAGTAGCTAGGAAAAGCTACACATCCAGGAGCTTACTATAATAGCGCGAGTGCACTTCCAGATTTGCCGGCTAGGGCTCACGACTCTTCGAACTCGTAGCGGACGGAGCAAGAAACCACTAACCGGGGGGTCCTGGAAGGCCCTGAACCCCCGGACATACAATCTTCAAGACCTGTGGAACAGGCGCATTGAAACAAACGACCATGACCAAGCGGAGCGCAGGACAGCCGGCGAAGGGAGAGCAGGCTGTGGCAGCTAGTGCTACGTCAGCTCGTGCGGGAGAATCTGTGCAGCAACAGTCAACGCGGGCAGAGGACGGAGAAGAATGGTCCACGGTTGGAGGCAAGGCAGCGAGGCGTCAACGAGGAACGCAGCCAAGCCCACGGCTCTTGGGACGTTCAAATACCAATAGGCCGCCACCTTTCAGTCGCTACAAGAGCCGACACGGAACCGATGGAGCTGATGCGACGCTGGGAGATGGCAGGCTGGCTTACCTGCAGCTGCGGAAGTATCTGGTACAAGGGGCACCGGATGAATATGTCATGCACACGGTCACCCGCCTGGATGACCTAGCGAGAGAACGGCGATTCGAGAAGTACAAGATATGGACACTAAAGCAGAAGACGGACGTACGCACGGCGCAGCAACTACGTGACGAGTGGAAGGATGAACCGACCAAGGAGTAGCAGGACAGATATCAAGATCTACGCAGCTACTGGAACTTGGAAGATCCAAAACATGTGCGCAGTCTGTGTAAGCTCATGCATGACTGGGTAGTTCAAAACAACCTGGCGCAAAGTGAGGTGGAGACCCGACTGTTATTTTGCATCATGAAAGGGGTTCCAAGGAAAATAGCGGACCCACTGCAAGAGACCAAAGCGCCTGCCTCATACCTAGGAGCGGGGCAGAATCTAGCAGCCAAGGTAGGACTGAAAGATGAAGGGCCGGATGTACAGCGCATGAGGGAATTGTGCATGAGGCCCGCAGAACGCTTGGTGGGATTGCCGGAGCGGACGACGGAGGAGGACAAGGCGCTCATCATGATAATGAATCATGAACTCGAAATTCCGAGGCCTCCACCTTTCCTAGTTCAATCCATGGACGCAGCTGAAATAGCGGTATTTACGGATTTCTTCTACGCCATTGAATACCCGCTATATGCGCATTTAGCGCCAGGGCAGCGATTCAGCAACAACCTCCCACGGGACGTGCTGTTACGCTTCATATCGGCGGGACCGGAGGCAGCGCCGCGGCACAAGCAAGAAGTGCAGGATTTCAAGAACGCGATTTCCCGAATCACACTGAACGCTGAAACGAGGGTGATCACGGTTACCTTGAAGGGTAAGCAGACAGCAGAAAGGTGGATGAACTGGCAGCTACCTTTGGCGTCCAGATTGTTCCCACTGGTGGACTACAAAGGGAAACGGGAGCGAGCCAAGGTTACCAATGCACTTGTCCAGCTGGATTATTACGATTTCACAGTCGCCGTACGAAAAGGCACGATCACGTCAAGGGACATGCTTTGGATGCTGTCGCAGGTCCTTGGACTCAACGTGAAATCTATGCAGCACCCCAATGTTGGTAACAGCGGCATTAACGACAAAGAATAGACGGTTACGGTCAGAGGAACGGCATGCCCAAGTGGTATAAGCTCCAAGACTCATTTCAGTATCGACAAAGTAGATGTGGTGATCCATCACCACACAGTACATGCAAACTGGCCGTGTCGGACGTGTCGCGCCCCGGTCACTCGACCAAATCATGCACGGTGGAAGCGGACGAACTCGGAGCGCACCAAGCCAGCTACAGCATTCAAATCACTGACCACCTGCCCTCGGTGGAGACAAAGTCCTACCCATTATCAGGGGAACAAGAGCTGCCTACAACGCGGGAAGAACTGCGGGAAATGATGCTGCGAAACAAAGCTCCTCTACGGAGCAGTGTGACAGCAACGCAGGAAGGCGGAAAAAGGGAAAAAGCGAGGAACAGAGGAAAATCACCAATGCAGCGCGGTGTCCAGGCTCCCAGCGGAAGACCTGAACTACCTATGGAATGGGTTGTACATCGTCAACCGTTGGAACAGCAGCAACAACACTGTTCAGGGAGCGACGACGACCGGGCGGGGCACAACCAAGGAGACATGCATATCGATTTCGAATATACCGAGGGAGAAAAGACGGAGGAGAGCACGCCGCCGCACTCCGGAGCACTAGTGGTCGAGGTAAGTCACACAGGCACACCGACCACGGCTAAGGGGACGGACAGCGAATATGCAAGCATCGGGACAACGAGCATTGACGCAGCAGCAAATGGAGGAGAGGAGCTCGAGACGAGTGCTGTGCCAGCCGGGGAGCGGTGGTTACACCCGCGTGCCCGAGGGTCTTAACGAGTACTTACTTCTAGTCCTGGAACTGACCAACAAACAAGGAGACGGACGATGACACGACGGATTCTAAAAAGAGGTACTTTCCGGGGTGGCAAGGGCGCAAGCCAAGAGGGTGATCACTCCCGTAACTTGGTGGCGGCCGGCTCAGCTCACAAGGCGACTTCCCTGTCAACGAAGCGACACGCGCCTGAGGAATGGACTACCAACGAGGCAGACAGCGCAGGCCCCAACAGTCCAGGTGTCAAAATTGCCAGGTACCCAGGTAAGGGGCCACGAGCAGGAACGGCGAGGTCGGTCTCACCGATTAAAAGAGAGCGACAGACACGCAAACAAAGAGCCACGGTAGGCCAACAACGGTATATGCACCAATATGTGGTGGCGCCACTTGGGGGTAGACCGGAAGGGGTTATGGGGTACCTGGATGGGTCGTCCACGATCGACCAGGCGAAGATGGCATTTAAGGGCTGGCAGGATGACACCAGCAAGATGGGGACCGATAACAGATATAGTGAACAACAGAAACGAGAGAACGCACCGCTAACGGAAGCAGAAGAGTGGAGATACACTAAGACAATTCCTGGAGCGGATCCTGGGGACCTGGTTCGGCATCCTTGGGGCCACTGTGGTGGATGTAGCGTCGAACGGCCATTGTGGATGGTTGGCCAGTTTCGCAGCTTTACACAATGTCAAGGATGGATTATTAGGCCCTTCCGCCGACGTAATTGAAGGTACCAACATGATCAAGAAAGACATCCTTAATGGAATGTTAGTAGCACTGGCGGACGAAGTGAAGCAACACCCTGAACATCTGGATCCAGAATTGATGGAGAGCGGAATACGTTCAATGGGGGAGCAGAGGTGGAGCAGAAGGTCTGCGCACTAGCAAACCACTATGCGGCGTAGCGGACCAAGTTTGTCAAGACCACAGTACCCACGCACTTCTGGGTACGACCAGCACATTTGAAAGGGCTATCGATTTATGTTCGGGAAACAATTTTCGTGTTGGATGTCACGAAAGGGGACATGGCTAACGTGCAGGCCTACGCGTACAACAAAGTCGAACTGGACGATGACGATTGTTGCGACTCTGGCACGGTGGACATTCTCGACACAACGCGGGCAATGCAATTATTTCAAGATTTGATCAGCAGCGGTATACTGCCTCCGGTACTGTTAGTGAACTGGGAGTCAACTGGCAATCATTTTTGGGCCGTCGTTTACGACGAGGAGATATATAAGTGCTACATGAGTCAGATAGCTGAGCTAGCCAACAAAAAGAATAAACTATTGGTGAAGTATGGCCGTCAACCGTTGGATGCCATACCCTACGACTCGGACAAAACGGCTCGAGGGCGGCAGTAGAACTACGAGAGTTACGACGTGCAAGTAAACCTTACGTCGCCACACATAAAGGGGAGACTGAGAAGATATTGAGGAAGACAGTGGAGGCAGCCAAGGGAGTGGATTCACTAATACTGATTATGAGCACCGGCATCCAGAACGGTGCCAAGCAGCGACACGGGTGGGCTCACACGGCGGCAGTGTGCACGTAGTTATCAAACAAAGGATGGGCGGTGAGGGTGAGCTCACTACGAGTGCACAAGTGGAGCCCCAGCTACCAGAGGTGCCTACATCTGCGTCCTCTGCCGATCCAAGGATTGCACAAACCAACTCTCCGGTCAGCCCCGGTACTACGAGGCCACTTTCCGACACAAGCGCGATGGAAATCAAAGAGGAGCATGGAGCCCGCACCGAAATTTAGTATGGGTAGAAAATCATTCAAGAACGCAGGAAGGGAGGAAGGACATGATAGCAGGACAAACGGAGGACAGGTCAGCCTACTGAGCTTCTTCCCTGCAATCACGGTGAGAGAGAAGCAGATAAATGACACAAACAATTTTAAACGACATGGTAGGGTGATACGAGCAGCGCGGCTGCTGCAGCAGCGCCAAAGACGCCGAATTCGGCATCAACAAAGCAAATCCGATCGGACAATTGGATTCACAACTTACAATATTAGAGGACTTGCAACCCACCTGCACACTGGGGCGGCATTTGCAAGCAGTCAGGCAGAATACGGAGCGAGGACATCGAGATTTAATTTTTTTACAAGAAACTCACCTAGTGGATACCGAACACGGCGCAGCAACTTCTCAGTATGCTGCACTTTGGGGCTTCAAGCATACAGTGGCCTCCACGCTGTCATACTGGGCGTCTGGTCAGCAGAACAGGAGTGCGGGTGTGGCCATCCTGGTCAACCCGTATGGCGAAGTGAAGAATGTACACCCGTGGAGAATGGAATTATGGAATGAACACCTCATCATGGTGACCGGGGACATAGGTGACAAGCAATTTGTATTCGTGAACACTTATGCCCCGTCAGCAGGAGCAGCGAGGATAGCATTCTACACCCAACTCACGTCGATTCAACTGCCAACTGATCGAACGGTAATATTTGGGGGAGACCTGAATTGTGTAACGGACAGCAGATTGGATAGATATGGGAGTAGCCCGAAGGAGGACGTGGGGACCAAGTCCTTATTGCGGTTTGTGGAGCTGAATGGTTTAATGGATACAGGGTATCACAATATGCCTGATAACTATAAGACAAGAGACAGACGAGATTATGCCGACGCCCATCATACATATAAGCACATTGGACCAGACGGCCAAGTAGCAACTTCGAGAATTGATCGATTTTTCGTGTCGGCGGATGCGAGGAAATGGATAAGAAGTGTGTCCGTGGAGGAGGCACCATGCCATACTGACCATCGAGGGTGGTGCTGGAATTACACCCACCCAGTGGAGCAGTTCGAGTAAGGAAGCGACCAACAGTGTATCCACCGCCGAACTACGCCCAAGCTGCGACCCACAGCCTCGTAGCAGAACGGGTCGATCAACTGCAGATTCAATTCAATACCTCGGAGAGCACCATACTCCCGAAGTGTGGGACGATTTTAAGCAATCAATAACGAAGGAACTATGGCAATTAAAGACCATGGCAAGGAGACGAATGACCACTGGGTACAGGAGGCGCATCAAGCGTCTGAAAAACAAATTAAGTAAGTGCAGGTATACGGCAGGGGATGTGGAGTCGGAACGGGCATCTACGATGGCCGAATTGAGGAGATTACAGGACCACCGGGGAGCCTAAGGATGCGGATGTTGGTCAACAATAATGCTTGGAACACGCGAGCGTCCACAAACCATGTTTTTCGTCGTATTTGCACAACGTATGGAGATAATACAATTCCAACACTCAGGTCAAGAATCAAAGACCCCATATATGGGCCTAATGACAAGGCAGACATATTGGCTGAGAACTGGGCGCCTGCTTTCAATGGTGCGGCGGAAGAGAAAGAGAGTATAGAGCGATATTTGGCCAGGTTAAGATACCATTGGGATACACCAGATCTCTCGGACATTGATGACGTGATCACTGACGAGGAAGTGGCTGCCGCGATCCAACATTGCAAAAAGGCAAAGCGTGTGGACCGGATGACCTAAGCAACGACCGGTATCAAGACAACGTAGTGAAGCTTACTCCTCTACTGACGCAGCTTTTTAACTCATGTATGACGAATGGGATCAGGCCTAAATCGTTTGTTGAGGCTTTTATATTTAGCATCAGTAAAGGCGGGGAAACCAGTGATCTGCTGAATTACAGACCGATTGCCTTGCTCAATACCGACTACAAGATTCTAACACGGGTGCTAGCGTGGAGGGTGAGAAGATATATCGATCGCTTTGTTCACAGTACTCAATTCGGCTTTGTGCCGGGTCGGACCATCCACGAAGCGATAGACTTGTTGGAAGCGGCAAAAGCGTACTGTCAAAAGAGTCCAAAGTTGAGGAAGGCGCAAGCGTTATTACTCGACTTCGCTAAAGCATACGATTTACTAGACAAGGATTTCTTATTAGCGGTTTTGGAGGCGAAAGGATTTCCGCCACGTATCAGGGCGTTGGTTAAGGCCATACGTCTGGGCACCACAGTGCAATTCATGACGAATGGGAGTTTATCACAGCTGATAGGAGTGACTCGGGGCATCCGGCAAGGCTGCCCTTTGGCGCCCGTCTTGTTTATTATAGCAGTTGACATCCTGTATGACGAAATTGAGCACGATCACTCTTTGTCCGGGATCAGATTACACACTACAGACGCTAACATGATGCTCCACGTAGCGGGATATGCAGATGACACCACAGTGTACATGGAAGACAAGGAGCAACAATCCAGGGTGATAGCAGCAGTAGCACGTTTTTCTGGAGTCTCTGGATTAAAGGTGAACGTGAACAAGTCAGCAGCGGTGGCCTTGGCTCACAAGCAGACAGGAGGCTCGGACTTAGGTAGTGCAAATGACGTGGAACGACCAGCGACTCAAAATTTAGTTAAGGACAGTGTCAGGTACTTGGGCCATATAGCGCGATCGGATAACACGACAGACGAGGCAGGGTCAAAAGCGATGGCAGCGCTGACGGTGAGATTGGCCTTGGCGGTTGGTAAGACCAACACAGCGCAACAACGGGCGATGATAGCCGCGGCAATAATTATTCCCAAATTGCTGTATGTGGCTCGTCATGCATGGCCGTCCTCAACCACCATTAAACACGCGGATCAACGAATACGGAACTTTATATGGAAATCCAGCTTCGCCTTGCCGGGCCGAACGCCGGCGGGTTGGATAACGACGCAGTTAGCAGAAACAGCAATGACAAAATGGGGGAATGGGGATCCCGAATATTCTAGCAGAGCTGGTGGCAATGGCAGCAGCGGCGGTCGGAACATGGGCTCTTACGAAGCGACCTTCCCTGAAGATTACAGGAGATCTGTTGCAGAGAGCGTGCAAGGACGCCGGAAACAAGATAACACCAGCACTGTTCCAGCCCCGGTCGCATTGGGAGCAGATTTATGGCAAGCCGGCCGCCCGTGGGTGGCGTACGCGTTGGCAGACGTTGACGGGGATATGGATACAGCGATGGAGGAAGGACGAGAGTTGAGACGGGGGCTACGAAGCAGCAATGGTCTCATCACACGATGGTACCACAGTGGATTATGGTGTGTGTTGTCACCAGATGGCACAATCTACTATGACAAAAATGAAAATGGATCGGCAGCAGCGGAGAGGCGAGTTTATTCACGCCAATATTAACAACTTCGGATTAAACGGAGTGAAATTATGGAACTCAGTTGGCACGATGGATACGTGGGCACACTACAAGAACTTGGTGCAAGGGGCATTACGGATGTGGTACGAATACAATGGAATGCAGTAGGGGATGTCACATTTTCTCCGGCTCAGCACGCGCTGCCAATGGCGAGCGCGATAGCGCATTAATTCTGGGCGATGTGTTTAGTGCTTATAGCAAATTGGCCGGAGCTGGCCTTTAAGCCCACGGGAGAGGAGATATTAAGAGTACATCACGGATTGGACGATCCACATCATATCTTTGCCGTGAGGGGACACATCGGTACTGTGCAGCACTCATGGAGTACCACCACCACGGATTTAGCAGCGGGTATCGACGGTGGATGTGATTGCCAAACGACTGGAGGTGCTAGCTAAGACAATATAGTGCTACATCGACTACAACCGGTCTGGGCTGGAAAGAGGAGGTGGAAACTGACGAGGAGAAGATTGGAGGATTTATACTTAAGAAAGAGAGGAATCCAAGCAAAGCAGTCTGGAGAGAGAACGAAGGAACAATGGAGGCAAAACAGTCCTAAAATTGCACAGGCACTCGAGCAGTTGTCATGGAACGAGATCTGGCGGCTAGACGGTGCGCCTGCCCACCATGTGCAGATACTATGGAAGCTAAAACACAACCGCTTAAGACTATGGAATAAGGAGTTACAAAGCTAAGGATGCGGGGCATGTAGCCATGCAGAGGATTGGGGCACGGCACATCTGGTATGGAACTGCCCGGTGGCGACAAAATACTGGGACTCATTCCTGACGTGGTGGACTGCGTTGGTGGGGCCGCCGAGGGAGATGGAACAACGACGCAAGGAGGCTCAATTGGATATCTTCAGGTTAAAACTTCATACACTGCCACCTTGGATGGTGGCATGGAGCAAATCGCGGCCGGACGACGTCTGGGACCAAGGGCAGGAAACTGTGCAAGCTTTGTGGCGGCCGGACGACGTCTGGGACCAAGGGCAGGAAACTGTGCAAGCTTTGTGGCGGCTTGGTTGTGCATCGACGATAACACGAATATGGAGACGACAGGTGAATGTCCTGTACCCAGACGGGCAGAAGCAGTGCACGGTAGAGAAAGATGAAAAAACATAAGTCAGCACTCAAGGAAATGTTACTGAGATTTAAGAGTGCGCTCTTCCCACTCACAGCGCATTCAAAGATTTACATGGAGGTAGCCGAATTTATCATGAATCGCCAGGAAAAGTGCGCGGCTCTTACAGAGAACAGGGCGGACATCGGAGCAGGAGAGAGGCTGGGATTCTTTGATGGTGGCCCTCGCGGCAATCCAGGGCCAGGTGGCAGCGGCAGCGTTATTTCCGAAGTGACAAAGTACAGCGAGGATGTCAAAGCATTATGGGTGGCTGCAACTGCTTTGGGGAACTCTGCCACCACAAACAATGTGGCCGACTTCGTGGGACTACATCGTTTACTCCAGAGGGCGGTGGAATGTCGGTGGCAGGGATTACATATAATCGGAGACAGCGCATTGATCATCAGGATGATGGAGGAGCGCAGGTTACCAAAGAGTAAAAAGGTGCAGCATTGGTATCGAATTACGCTGAAGCTTGCGGACGAATGTAGAGTGGCGAGTTGGAGGTACCATTTTAGGAAACACAACAAAACGGCGGACTGGATAGCAAACTGGGCCATGGATAACAAAGCCAGTTGTATGCTCACTATATACGAGGTAGGGGAAGAACACACGATGCGAAAAGGAGTGGAAGAGAGAATTGCTGCAGATGGAGCGCAATGGTTGGCGGGTGCACGGGCAGGGAGGTAGCTGCTATGTAGGACCAGACGGAGACAGATAAGCAGCAGGAAGGAAGAAAATGCTGTAAGACTTGATAGGGAGTAATCACCTATTGAGGATGGTTATTAGAGTTCAATCCGGGAGGATAAGTGACACAATATACCCACACGTTATACTGGGAGGACAGCTTTAGCTGGCTGAACAGCCTAACCAATTTTATTGGTGGGGTCCCCCAGGGTTTAATTTGCGAATGTCGCCTGAGTCCATATGTCACCGATTGTGATTACAGTCACACAAAATATTTTGTGTATCTTGTGGATGGTGGTGTTCCGAATGTTGTTGGGCGAAGAAGCTGCGCTATCTTCGTTAAACGAGTCATGCAGTCGCTTTGGCCCGAGTAGGTAAGATATAGATTTGGAAGGGCGCCAAGGTTACGATTCTCAGGACATGCTGCGCAAGCTATACTTGCGCATTCACCATTACCTGCTCGGGTTGTACCCGGTGTGAACGGGACGTTGAATCCATACATGGTGGTGCTAGGCTTCTCGGATGTGTTTGCAAACGCGTTTTCTCTGGCAAAGACAACAAGATGCAAATGCACCGGTAGGGGTAGCCTACCGGCCCTACGAGGTAGGGGCACACGAAAATTTAAAAGTTCAATGAGGCGCGAGCTTAATTTAAAAAGAATCTTAGTTAAGCGTCCTCCCAGCCTAATGCTACGCCTCTAGTTATTATAATAGCGCGAGTGAAGACATCCTATTGCGCATAGGCTGTAAGCACTATTTCTGAGAGGCATTAGCCTCCGCAAACGCAAAAAAACACTGAAAAGCCTTAACCTGCAGAAAAATGATGCAGATACGTCTTTTAAATTAAAGCAATATTGTGAGTTCTAATCAAAACTGGATTGATCGATTCGTAAATCGACCCCGGCAAACCGGCAGCGAATCGTTCACTTGGCTTTACTATCGGGGCCGATAGACAGGCCGTAGTCGGAGTCGTACTTAACAGAACAACCAAAAGTGATTTGACTTGGATTGTAATGGGTCGATCTTTGTCGACCCAACGCAATATACCTTAACTACGTACAAAATCTAAAATCGCATTATTCACGGAAACTATTCGTTCAATTTGAACGAAACATTTCCTGCACCAACAAAATTTAGGGAAATTATCTCGCCCGTGGCGTATGGATACACGATGAGAAAGTTCCACGCGTTTATTTTGAGTAAATATGACGCCAGGTACTACAATGGGGGCGTTGTGTCTGATATGACAGATCATATTCCGCGCGCACAGAGACAATTTTGCCTCGTTTTGACTGGTTTCTATTATTAGCTCCACAGATTTTGTCCTAAACTTAAGGACAAAGTCCAATTGCAATTGTTTTTAGTGACAGTTTTCTTTGAGCTAGAACATGACAGCAAACCATCTTGAACTTATGGGCAAGGAGCCATCGTGCAGAACTAATGTAGTGCTTTATATGCATGCCTGTGACTACGCCAAATTGTAGAAATTGATGCCAAGCGAGCTTCTCCAGATTTGGTCCTCTTTTTGTCCTTACTTTTATCTTATTGGGGCTAATCAATACAAGACCGTGCGCTAGCGCCCGGATGAGCTCTGAAATTCACATGTCAAATGAAATGGTAAGTGCATATCGAAGGTTGTGCTAGGGCTCGCTGTAGGCTGTAGCGTCGGCAAGTGCCGTCTTGCCTAGCCATGATCATCTGTACCGGTGCTTCTGCTCTTTGCATCTTGCTGCCGAACTCCCCAAATTGCACCAAAATCGAGGCAGGATAGTGGCAGCAAGATAATAAACGAATTTTAACCAATCAGCTGCTGAATCGCACATTTATGCTCGGCGTCTATCTTGCTGCTGCCAGGAACCACTATTGTGAATTCCGGCTAAATTTGCCGAATCTTGAATGAAAGTGAGAAGATAAGCCGGCAATACCCATATTCTTACTACACCTACACTGTATGAATGCCAGACCAAATGATGCGGCGTCATCATTTTTTATTTACTGGGCACGCGCTTCAATCGTACGGAATTATCCACACATCGCTGGAGTATACGGTGCTCGGTATTGTAGTAGTGTGTTACTCGAAGAAAAAATCATCCAAAATGTTGCTCGAACGGTCTGGATAAATCATCTGCTCGATTATAAGTGATATGATATCATAGAGGTGTGTTGTCCAAATTTTCTGCGGATGGGTCAACCGCCACAAATAAAATAATATTCGATCCGGTTATCAAATATAGCAGGGTTTTAAAGCTTATTTGATGAAGAATCCAAATCGTATTACGCAAGGTATCGGAAATGCAAGGATTCAGACCTCGTTGCAATCCTGGTAGACTCTGGATATAAAATCCAGAGAATAGTAGCGAGAAATAAACTTTGCAAGGTTTCTCTGTCTATGCTTGACGGGAAAACATACCGGTACACTGTAAGGCGATACCGTACGGTACTGCGGCAAGATGAGCGTTGGGTCTTCTCGTGACGAAGAGCCGAGGGCGACTAGAGTTGGTTACCCGCACCAACCAAGACAAGATTTACCTGATCTTCATACATTTCCTTTTCGATCTCCTTTGTTTCTACGTTTCGTGATCCACAGCTACATCCGCTCCTAGGCGTCTCATATTCCAACAACTCCGTCCTTCGTGATTTTAGCCCTCTCCATCACCAACGCCACGTCGGACAAATCTCCTAACGCCTTCAACAGCGGTGCCATGAAATTCATTGTCGTCTCCAGGCGGGAAACGCGGCCGACGAACTCGTCCCATTCAAAGCGAAGAGTGCACGGAAGTTCAAGGCGTTGACCCAGCAATTTTGATCGCACTGGCTCAGAGTTCACATGCGGGAACACGCTCGTGAGCGTAGTCTCCGATACGGTCACGGTCAGCTTGGCCACCACGTGTACGAACCGATCGCTCGTGCATTCAATGCGGTTCAATTCGAAAAGGAGGTTCTTGAAGCTCAGCGAGTATGCTTGCCACTGCTGCATGAGCGCCTCGACGCCGTTACGCTCCCCCAGAATGACGTCTTCTGTCATGCAAGAGCGCAAGAACGCGAGCTGTTGCTTTGCCTCAGCGTTGTCGGTATACTCAGGTAGATTGATTGTGTTGCTTGTCTCCTCCTCGACTGAGGTCTCAGAGTCTGAGTCAGACAGAGTTATCGGCACGCCGAAACGGAAGGTGTGGAAGTACTCCACCACCACCTTCCACACATCTTGCTGGCCGCCGTACTGTAACCGATTGCGCTGCAGCTCAAACACGGGGATGTCGGCACGCAGCTTCTGTACGGCGTGTTCGATCGTTTCGGCATGATTGAGTTGTCTCTGTCTGTAGCGAGCCTGATTGGCGCGGCACTGCTCTCGACGTCGCTCGGTCTGGAGTCGGATGCGATTTGGGTTACTTTCGGACTGCTCCGACGTCGTCTTGCGGGACTGTCCGTTTGCACGGTGATGCACGATGGTGTGGGTGATGTCGAATGCTGGGGAGGTTGTACTATAGTAGGAAGCCATCGGTGGCCCTGGCTGATACTTCTCTTCGGCGACAGGATCCGAGTAAACTCTTGATAAACGAGGTGAGAGCACAGTTGAGCTCGGCTTTGCGTGCGAGAAAGCACGTCGCTTTGACGACGTCGGGGCCTCAACGTAGCTGCTGTCACTGTCAAATGTGTATTTCCTGCCCAGTCGCAGGAAAACCGGGCGAACGATCTCAGAGCTAAGCATCGACCCGCGGTGGATGGACCGTCGTGGTTTGAAGGCGGCGGGGAGCTGGTGTCGAAATAGTCCGCATGAATACACTGATTTTCCGACTTGCTTGTGGAGAAGACAACCAAAGGAATAATGAGAGGCACGTGGAGTGAGCGATATTGAATCAATATTATTGATCACTGGACTGAGGAAACCTCTGTGTTTACAGTCGAAACTTGTTCGAGTTGATGCCCCTGTAATCTGGATGCGCTCCTGGCCGATTTGGTGTGTAATGGGCTGCTGGTCGCAGGAACCCTCAAACAGTACGTGATCACTACAGTCACCTGTAGTGATGCACTGGCTTACCCTGAACAGTAAGGACCAATGTTCCTTGCTTTCTGAAGCGAATGGGTGCGGACTTGCAACACCGGTTAGGATGCCACTGCTGAAGCAGTGTACCAGCTCCCGTTTCCTTCAACAGTATGAATGGTTACGTGCATTGAATTATGTGACGAAGTATGCTGATCGCGTCGTCTCCACCAACCAACCAGCTCAGGACGCTCAATCTGCCAGCAGACAGAGTTGCATGCAGGTAGTCAGAGGCATGTACACGTACATGCATTTCCTCCGATTTACACTAAGCTTACTAAATTTCTCTCAGACCCGAGCCTAAATTTTAAGCGTCTCGAAATCCGCGTGTGATTCTTGCCCGCTCCATCACCAACGCCACGTCGGACAAATTTCCTAACGCTTTCAACAGCGGTGTCATGAAAATCACGGTCATCTCCAGGCGGGAAACACGACATCGATCACTGGACTGAGGATACCTCGATGTTTACACGAGGAAGAGTCGGAAGTGTTGACGCCCCTGTAATCAAGTCTAATTCCCCGCAGATTTGATACCACTGCGTGGTTTGCAAGGCTGCTGGTCGCAGCATCTCTGAGCCCGGTGATCACTACAGGTATGGCTGTCTCGGACTGAAGAACACAACGTCATGCAGCCACCGGCGCGAAATTAGCATCACGGAAGTTAATTCACCAAGCTGTCCGAGCTTTCTTCCGCGCACTATATCAAGGGAACGGCGACGTGTTTGAGGAGAGTGATGACAGCTACGATATCGTCTAGACGACTCAAGTTGAGTCACTCAACGATCAACCATGCAGACGTCAGACGCCTACGAACCGGAGACTGGTGACCAGTGGTCGGTGATTCTGAGGACACCATGTCAACCAGATATGGTTTACGAAACCACTTCCTACGTTTACAAGAAGCCGTCGGCTCAATCAGCGACCAACTAAAGTAGACAGATTCGAACGATTAAGTTACTACGCTATTATAGTGATACAACGCGTGGTGGGCATTCACATCGTGCAAGTATTTTGGATAAAGCAGCTCGAGCAAATGATATCTGACGCCGAGGGTCGCCAGCAGCAACAAGGAAACCACAGCAAGCAACCCCTGAATGTCAGCTGGTCTGTCGACTCTGAACAGGCCGCACGCACTGCGCTCATGAACGTTGCCACGGCACTACATGCATGTAATGATTGAGCAGCTTGCTGCGGTTAGCGTGACGAGAGTTATAACCGCAACTTAGCTGCTCGTCAGGAAAGGCCCCAGATCGCAGGCCACCAGGAATGATTTGGTTTTCGGCGCAGTGACAGTGCTGGTTTGCGTCAACCACTTCAGTCCAAGCAATCCTCCAGTACGTCCAACTGCAATTCTCACCGTGGTCACAAGAGATATTAGAGCTCGGTAAAGGCTTTATTAAGCCCAAATCATACAACGAAAAGGTTGTACAAATATGGGTGAGTATTCGACGTGCATGTTGACGGAAACCTCGCGTAAGTGATACTAGATACTTAGCAATTCTGAGACACGCCGAATAGATTTGATCACCTGGTCGAAGGGTAACCTTAATTAAAGGTGGCGATCTCATCTCTACCAACATATAGTGAATAGATCGCGAATGCGCAAAGGCACTTGCCGGGCATTTGGTGAGATAAATGGCAGCAATTCACTTTCGGAGCAGTTATTAATAAAAGATATTGAAGGTCATTCTTCGTAGACGCAATGCACACAATAGGGCCGGCATGGAGAACATACTGCATACACCGAATTCAGTGCCGCTGGTGATGAGGTGGTGCCGACGGCGTGCTACACTACGCCCAAGTCCACCACAGCGACACGCAGGATCGCAGATTCGCGATGGCGGCTGAAGGAGTGCTCTCGCGGACTGAGTCGGGAGTGGGGACAAATACTGCGCCTCCCGAGTGGCGTCTTGTGGAAACGATGGACTTCCCTCTGGACTTCAACCCGGCGCGGAAACTCGATGCCAAGCAATGGCGAGGTGTTCAAGACGAAGAAGACGCTCATCGCCGATATCAAGTCCGAGTGGTCGACCACCCTGGGCCAGAGATTCTACTTCAATTGAGATGCCTCGCAGAAGTACGCGTTGATGTTTCTGAGGGCTGGAGACCCTCTATCGACGGCGAAGACAAACCACGTTGCTCCCGCATTGTATCAAGAAGTTGGAGATCCTGCTAACGCCGTTTTAAACGACACGTGAGCCAACGCGCTCAACTACGACACAATATACAGCGGCGTGGTGAGCTCGCAGGGGTTCACGCTCCACGACCCTAACGTCGATTGTGGCAACACCATGTTAAGGCCGACGAGCACTACCATTACAGCTACTGGGTGGTCACCGTCACTATCATTAATAAACTAGACTCGACTTGGCGGAGCTGAACCACATGGAAGGCTTTTCAATGCACTACGTTACCAGTCCATCGGATGCGGACCCTTCTTCCCTAACTTCCACAGGCTTGACTGGTTCCGTGTCTACTCGTACTGACACAGGATCACGACACTGGGAGATGACAAGGCCGAGAAGAGCACATCAGAAGACATGAACCTTTACTACGGTATGGCGCTGCTAGTCAGGCGACGCCCATATTGACACGGCAGCCAAGATTATGGTCAAGCTCAACGCATGGCAATCCAGATGGTCTTCCTGATCAACGACAGCAACCGCGCTCACCCGGACCACTACTGTGACAACAAGGTTTGGCATCAAATGAGAATGGGCATTAGGTGGCATTCACGACATTAACCTTTCTGTTGCCCATACATGAAAATATGAATACTTTAATCAAGATAAAATTGCAAAACGATGCATAATGCCTCGTTTTGCTATTACTTTCCGGTGACGATATTTGAAATGACCAGAAAATCTTTTGGGTGACATTTGTAAAACGTGGCATAATGCATCGCTTTGGTCAATTTTCCGTTTGATATATTATTGGTCAATATTAAAATCATAATACTTGATTGAATGATTTTTAGTAAAACGATGCATTATGCCATGTTTTGGCCCAGTCGGCAACAAAAGGGTTAATGTACCTCACTTCGAAACCAAAAACGAAACCGAGACAACAATGTCATGGGGTTCCTCTTCGACACCAAGATTACCTACGCGATGTGGTTTAGCGGTGATAAGTACCCGATCCACGGCATTCAGATGCTTCTAGTCACGACCATCACCGCGTTTGTGCGCACGCACGACTTTGTCTTGCAGGAATAGGATCAGGTGTTATCACGCGAGAGGATTGTCCGGAACAACGAGCAGACCAAATCATGGCTCTCGCTTCTCTACATGAACTACGCCACCATCAACAAGGCGTTTGCGTTTGAGAAGCTGCGCAACGTCACGATGGATGAGGCAAAGAATGCGAAGCACGCACCTGTGGCAAGACTTCTCCACTTGGGACTCCCACGCTGCGACTAGACCACCGTCTGTGAATACGTCTTTGAGAGATAGAAGAAATTAGCATGACAGAGATGAATAACATCAACACAGTTTGAAATGATTCAATCGTGTTTGTTGTTCTTTGAATGTAAACTACAAACATGAGTAGGTCGGACAAATGACAATTGACGCTTTATCAGCGGCGAAGCCTGATCCACTTCGGTTTTAGTGTCTTTGGCTCCAAGTCGAATGGCTGCTCTTGAAGCCTTCTGGCGAGCGATAGCATGGACACTTCTCACAGTCGCACTTCTTCCACTGAGGTTAGATCTTGAGTTGGTCGACAAGGATGTCAACTTCGTCCATTGCTTCGACTAGTTTCTGCATAAGGTTTGCTTTTGTTTTCAGTGAGGTACATTGATGTCACTTAGAAAACTAACGACTTCCTATGTTGTCACCTAACTAGCTTTTCTTCCAGCCCAGACTTGCATGTCTCCAGTTAGTGCCGACACCCCTATGGGCAGACGGCCACAACATCCCCCTGCGTTGCGTTCTCCATGTGATCAAACCAATGTGCCAGGTCTTCCTGCATGTGTCGGAGCACTTACTCCCAGCGCATTCCTGTGTCTTTAATCCCTTTCAGCTGTACCTGTTTGTTTGTGCAGGTGTCCATGGCTATGTGTCTACCATTCGATTCTGGCCCCGTTGGTGGAATATCCATAATTGTATGACGAAATTAGCCGCCATTCGGCAGCATCTCCAGTACAATTGCTTTAAATGCGATGCAATCGGAGATCTCCGTAGCTGCTTCACTATTTTTGCGCTATCCAATAATATACAGTGGTTCGTAGCGTTTGCGCACACATTCCCGCAGACCTGTCACCAATCCCACTGTTCCCGCATACGACATTTGTCCAACCCACGTGGGTGACGGATTATGACCGTTGTCGTCCGTTTTCAGTATGATTGCACCTGACAGAAGTTAGAACGGGCATAGGAAGTCGTTAGTTTAACTAAGTGACATCAATGTACCCCCGCAAAAATATGATTGCACCACATCCGGTTGCGCCTTCCTGGAGCAGAGCATTTAGTGTCCCGCCGGTGCTGCGTACATTGGCTTGCTGATACCCCTGCCTGACACCCCAATCGCTAGGCGAAGTATAACTGTTGTCGCCGCTCCAATTTCTGGATTTGGCGTCTCCTTCATATACATGTGGACTGTTGTGTACCCTCTGCCTTAGCTTTTGGCAGTTAATGCCCTGCGGGACGTTATTGAGTGGGTCATAATAATGACTCTCCATCTCCAGACAGCGTCCAAATAAACAACCGCTCGTAGTCTCCAGCAGGTCTCAGTCATTGCAGTGGGGCCCTGGTTCAAGTGCAGGCACGCATTCTGTGCCTTGCCTCTGGACCGGGGCTAGATATACTTTGAAGCTGGCTACCTGCGCACCGAGCCATTGGGTGCTTGTGTGCTGAATCTTGTCCAACACATCCCCTGCTCTCAGCCAACCAATCGCTAGGCTCAAATAAAAGAAGCTTGCACATATCGCTAGGCACTATTGGCATTTAGCATGTAAGACTCGAGCGACAACACTGGCAACTCGAACACACAGGGAGAGCTGCCTGTATTGGCGTCGCGCAGCCCTAGCCTGACACTGGCGCGTTTTCTGGTGCTGGCGTTGAAGCGTATTGCTAACTGTGTTGTCCGGCGAAGCACTTGCAGTTAGCGAGGCTGCTATCGCCTCCATACAGGCATACATACATACAACACGTTACACAAAACACTACAGAGAACCCTGGCCAACTTAATACCTCTGTTGTCTAATATCCTGGTGTACTTAATCATATATCGATCCACCGACTCGGTAGTCAGGCTTAACTGTGGGGCTTAATTAATACTTGTCAAACTTCAAACTTAATGCTCGATGGGGATTTTTCAATACATTTGTTAATGAAAAGTACCGTATTTATCGGATCGAGTGATACATACGGCTCGAATGAGACAACAAATCATTTAAGGGTGACACTCCCTTCGGTTCCAATAAATTGTCAGTGCTTACTAATAGTGATTTAAATATACCGGAGGCGGATGCCACGAAAGCAAATCGATAGCAAAAACGACACAAATTTGCAAACATTTTCCTTTTCACTTGATTTGAAATGTTAGAACGTGTCACACTCGATCCGACAAATATGGTATACACTATCATACTTGTTCAGCGCCAACTAAAAAGGCTTCGGGTCGATGTCTGCGCCCACGCCGCTTCCTGCTCCTCACGTTGCTGTTTCCACAGCCGCTCCTGTAGCGTCCGAAGGCCTAACAAAACCTTCGTTTCCACATCGGGGTGTACACGAGCCAACATGACTTCATCCACCGTTTTGCTGTATACTTCCTGGAAGTACCGGTACATTTGTAGGGTGCTAATATCTAATACTTGAAGTATAACAACAGGTATGACTACCATTGGTTGTCGCACCCCTCTCCTCACGCTCAACTCATGTTGGAGCCGTCGATGCCGAATTACCGCTTAAACGCAGATATGGTTCCCGCATCGGGCGGTTGCAAACGAGATATGTAGTTGGCCGGTAGTTAAATGACAATTACGGCTTAAGCTGCAGGTTTCCCAGGACAATGTTGTGCAGGAGGGCAATATTGCACCGTTGTTGATGCATGTCAAGCTCACGCAGCCACTCCTGAACCCCGCTTGTCAATTGTGGCTACAGCTAAAGCGGCAGCACATTTGCTAAGTAGTACCACGGCGATAGCAACAGCTTCAGGCTCCATACAGTCGTTCGGAAGCTGTACAATGAATCGTATTTGAGAGTGAGACTGCTCTAGCACACGTGTGCTCCAACCAGAACACCGGCTGAAATGCAGTGTGTTGGAACGCAAAACCAAAATAACGGTACTGTGTACCTATATTATTTAAACCAATAAGATTCATTCAAATTTTCAGCACAGCACGTGTGCCTGCACTTGAACCAGGGACGGACCGCCTCAGTTAGCTGGACCAGTGGACCCAGTGACGCCGTTCGCACCTCGTCAGCTACTGTCCATTCCCCTTCGGAATGTCGTGTAGTCGTAGCATGAAAATCGCCTGTTCCAGCCCCGCCTCCTATAAGTCAAGTTGTCTACGTGGTTGTAGCATTAGTTTCCGTAGTTTTCCCGTAGCTGAACAATCCCATAATACATGGATCAAATCAACATCAGTAATCAACATCAGTCAGGTGCTCGCAATCAGAGTGAGGGCAGCCTGGCCGGTTGTTCCGTCGTCATAAAGCGAAAACGCATGATGTTTTGAGCCGTACTAGAAATTATTACACGCATGGGCCCATGCCCACAATTCCTCGTATCCGCTACCACTCTAGTTTTGCAAGGTCGTGCTGTAGCGCCGCTCTTTTCTCCCAACGTGTCGCTCGCTCCTCTCGCCTCATATCCCCTTGAGGATCATCGCCGCCGCAACTCGTTGTTTGTACTCGCTCCGCTTTCGCGTCCAACGACGTCGCCCTGCCCACAAACACACTATTTGGCTCAGCCGTGAGTTTGGGTGTACATACGTGACCTGTACCTCCGGCGCCATACAAATCTGTGATTGCGCGAGTAACCGTTCCTTGACCAACTACGCGTCTCATGATTGGGGGCTCTGTTGTGCTGGTTGTTATGTTTACGCGTATGGCCGTCGGGTCAGCGTCTCTGTGCGTGAAATTTACAAGGTGTTGTTGTGGTGTAGTTAAAGTGTAACTCGTCCGCGTGAATTCACTTTTGCGCAATGGAACGGAAGTTAAAGACCAGACGTGCTGTTGAAACGCGTCGGGGATCGCACGCAGAGGAACGTGCGAAGTACGAGAAGCAGTTAGGAAACACACGAAGTCGTTAGGAAACTCCAGGCTGTTGCCAGAGTAGCCAAGAGCGGCCGAGTGGTCTTGCACATTTGCATGAATACATTCAGTCCTAAATCTACCAGCTCGAGCTCAAGCACCAAAAGACAACAGGTTATGAGCCCAAAACGCACCGACAACACCTCGAAGCAGCCCAGCACTGCAGGCGGCATCCCCGATACCAACGTGCACGGCCTTGACGTGTCACCTGACCCGTTCGAGCTGTTTGAGGGGGCGCACTGGATCTCGAGCGCGGCCGACGCTCACGAAAGGAGCAGTCGGAACTCCGATGCGAGCTCCGAGCAACTGGATAGACTGGAAGGGCTCCTCGAAGGAATGGCGCGACAGCAGACCAAGTTTATGGCCAACCAGCTCAAGATGCAAGAAGAGCTGAAGCGCAAGACTTATGTGCCTCCCATGCCCCCTCCGAGAACTCATTCGACGGGTCAACCGCTTTAACGACTTCATCAGGGCGCGCGATCGCCGTATGAGAATGGGCTGACTCGACGAGCCGATGCACGCTGCCGCACCCTCGCATACCGCCGCAATACCAGGCGCCGCAACAAATACGCACGCCGTCGCCCCAACAGCCGTCGCAATCTCAGGTGCAGTCGCCGCTCGAGGCGCAGCAGGGCGTGGCGCCGGACGACTTTGGGTTGAAGATACCGAAGCCAAGGGACTTGGACTGGCCCGGTTTCTTGAGGTTCTCTTGGAAGGAGACATACGCTGGCGTCGGGGCGGACTTCAAGTCGTGGGGACTGCGATTCCTCCAGCGACTTGGCGCAGCCCAGCAGATGACCGGCGGGGATTGGCCAGAGGAATTCAAGATTCTCGCGCTCAACGGAAAGCTGGAAGGCACGGCCCTCATCTACTTCGAGAAGATGCTGCCTGGATGGACGGCAGCGTCGAACACGCTCGAGTACGTGATGAACAGCATGCTCATGTTGTACATGACGGCGATCCCGTCGGCCAAGGGCATCGAGCTGATGTCGAAGGAGAAGGATCCCAACAAGACGTGGCCTGAGCACTATCTGTATCTGGTGTACGTTGCAGAGCGATCCGGCAACTCAGAGCAATGCGCGCTCCAGTGCCTGTGTAAATCGGCACCAACGTGCATCCAGAGCGCGATGCTGACGCGCCTCAACTCGCAGCGCATTGACTATCTCCAACAGGCCGCGGAGCTCGCGTCGTTCGCGATCGAGTACGAGGCAAGCAATATCGGACCGAGCAATGCAGATTGTGGCGGTACAAATGGTCGTACTGGTCGAGGTCACGGACGACACACCGGTGGAGGATACAGCGAGCAGAGCGGACGCGGAGACAGACGCGTCGCTCGCGTAGGTTGTATTGAAACACGGTCGTGTCACAAGTGCGGTGAAGTAGGACACTTGAGGGCTAACTGCCCGAACAAGGAGAAGAGTGGCGCCCCGACGTCGACGAAGATCGCGTTGACCGTGAGGACCGCTGCAGCCAAGAACGCACCGACTCGTGGATCCTGGACAGCAGGTCCAGTGTGCATCGTCTGAAAGGCTTGAGGATGCTGAAGGACGCGGTGGACTGCGACCAAATGTGCCGCGCAGCGAACGGCAATCAGGTTCGTGTAAGCAAGATGGGATCGGTCAAGTTGCAACCACTCATCGACGGAAACGAAGTCGTGATGGACTTGTCTGAAGTTTACTACGCGGACAACTTGATGGACAATATCATCAGCTACGGTAGGCTCGAGGAGTGAGGGGTATTCCTGGAGCGGCACAGCGGAAAAAGCTACGCCGTCCGTGAGACCGACCAGATGAAGGTCTTTGAAGTTTACCGGCATAACGACGTCCTGATGGTCGATGCCATGGGCGAGATGACCACGGACGGACGGGTGCACGTGGTGAACGCGGCGATAACGGAGGCTGGTTCAACGTTGTATGGTGCCGAAACGGAAACGATGTTACTGGCGTTGCACAAGCGGATCGGCCACATCGCATACGACACGGTCGAGCGCATGGCAGACGCCGCCGAATCCGGCATCAAGCTCACGGACAGGTCGCGCCCGAACTGTCTGACCTGTGCTCAAGGAAAGCAGAGCAAAAACAATCAGTCCAAGAAGGACACAGGCGGGAACGCGCCGATTGACAAGATTGGCGGTGTGATCGGTAGCGATATCAAGGGGCCGATGACCCCGAGAGACCGCCGTGGAAACCGCTACCTGATTAACTTCATCGACTACTCCACGAACTATGTGTGCGTGTTCTTGGCGAAGAACAAGGTGGAGGCAACAAAGAAGTTTGAGCATTTTCTCGCGTATTTTGAGAAGCGATTCAATTGCAGGATTCATGTGCTTCGCACGGACGGCGGAAAAGAGTACGCGAACATCGACCTATTCGGCAAAGATACGGGCGTAAGGCGTCAAATCAGTGAAGCGGAGAACCAGGCGTCGAACGGCAAGGCGGAAAGAATGCACCGAACGGTGCTCAACATGGCAAGATGCATGTTGTTTGCCAGCGGCCTCCCGCTGCATTTCTGGGGCGACGCTGTTTAGTACGCGTCGTATGGGCTGAACAGGAGCGCTTGTAGCGCCAACACCAAGCACATGTCGCCGATCGAGATGCTTACCGGCACGATCCCAAGCTTGTCGGACGTGGTGACGTTCGGCAGCCCGTGTACAGCGTATCGAGAGCCGGGAAAGAAGGCATGGAAGCCGCGCGCACAAGTTGGAATGATAGTCGGCAAGAATGACGAGACCAAGGGATTGAAGGTGTACCTACCGAAGGATCGAGTCGTCGTCACCACGCAGCACATCCGCAACGTCGAGACACTGGACAGCAAGCAGAACGAACAGTTGCAGGCTCAGCTCGAGCGTGATGACCCGGATCTACGTCCTGCTGTTCAAGAACGCGAGGAAGTCACTAAACGGGAGGAGCCGACCGGTGTATCGCGAACGACGGGTGAGGCGCCAGCGAGAAAGAAGTCCACGTCTAAGAAGAAGGCGAGCAAGAGGAGTAAAACGAAGAACAAGAAGCACGCCATTGGGTTGGAAGGAACTGACGAAGAAGCGCTCCCGGATGAGACCGAGCAGGTGCCGCGCATGCGCACGAGATACATGGGCGTGAAGCACGTGCCCGTCTCCCGAGTCGAGAAGGTTGCGCTTAAGAACCCGAAGAACTTCCGCGATGCGATGAATGACCCGCGGGTCGAGAAATGGAAGCAGGCGATACGCGAAGAGATCGCGGCCCTGGATATGAACGACACCTGGGAAGTGATCAAGAAACCGAGGAACGCAAAGCTCTTACACACTAAATGGGTCTTCAAGTTGAATACACACGCTGATGGCTCCATTGAGCGATTCAAAGCGCGTTTGGTAGCACGTGGATACCAACAAGAATATGGAGTGGACTACACGTACACATGATCCAGGAGATGTTAGAGAAGTTCAAGTTGGACAAGGCTGCACCTGTGCGCGTGCGTATCGGTGGAGAACATGATGGTGACGACGGCGGCAAACTGCTACCGACTGGGTGGGCAGGGACGCCAGAACGGCAGCTTGCTGTGGATTGCTCGGTGCACCAGGCCGGACATCACGTTCGCTGTGCACCGGGTGACACGACGTTCCCACGCGCCGCGTGAAGGAGATTGGCGTCTGGCCAAGAAAATTGCTCGGTACCTCAAGGGCACTAAGCACACCAAGTTCATCATGAACATCGACAAGGCGCTGAAGACTGAGGATGGCGTACTCGTAGAGGTATACAGCGACGCCGACTACGCTGCGGACAAGAGCGACAGGAAGTCCGTCAGCGGCGGGGTGCTCATGATCGCTGGGATCGTTGTGGGGTGGATCTGCAAGAAGCAGAACTGCGTGGCGTTGTCAACGATGGAGGCCGAGTTCGTGGTCGCATCGCAGACGACGGCCAAAATGCTCGGTCTGATCGAGATGCTGCAGGAAATTGGTGTGAAGACACACGTACAGTCACTGCTTCACGTGGACAACCAGGCGGCGATCGCACAGATCACGAGCGAGGATACGTCCAGGCGCGCCAAGCACATCGACGTAAGATACATGTTTATCAAGGATTTATTAAGAAGAATGTGTTGTAAGTGCAACTTTTCAAGATTCACTCTTGCCTGTCTAGCAATCGAAGTTTATGTCACTTGAAGTAACCGCTGAGGCTGACCGTTATGGGAAATTTCCAAACAAAGTAGCGCTTCGCAACTTGGATGTGGTCAGGACGCGGCTTGAATCGGATAACATCCCAAATTCAAGTTGGGAAGAACACGTTCATCAATTTTGAATCATCAGTGTCCTGCAATATTTCACACAAAGTTCGACAAAACGTAAGCGAGACGGTATCGTTGTCCTCAAAGAGTTTTGCGGTAAACTTAGTAGTGCGATTGGTAATGAAGCACTTCTCCAAACTGTTACAGATTTGGTACGCAAGTTCGACTGGAGTAATATTCGTGACGTTGAAATGTTCTCTTGAGGCGAGAGAGGAACTGATGAAGTTGAAGATATCGGATATTTTCCAGATACTACTGCGGATTGACGATGGCGTTGATCACGGCGGTGCACTGGATTCACAGATAAAATGGCTGTTGAACATGCTGAGAAGATGGGGCATGAGAAGTTGTCCCCTTCGAATTACATCTTTTTGCTCCGGAAAGCTACCGTACTACCCGTTGTAGCACCGACGCCCCATACCTTGCTGTGGCAAACAAGCTGAAAACAGCTGGACCAAGTCTGCTAGGATTATCTATTCAATATATGACGGAGTTCGTGAACAATTCTGACGAGAAGGCCGAAAGGTTGCTATAGTGGCGTCCATTGTCAACAACCGGGTTGAATAGCTAAGGACGCAAATTAAAAACGGAATCAACCGTTTTCATAGCAGATTCTCGACGCAAGTTTCCGAACGCGGAGAAAGTGGAATACTTTTCTGCAAAGGCCCGATGTCTTCATGCAACTGAAAGAAACGCGAAAATTTAAAGACATTCAAGACGCGTGAAATTATGCGGTCAAATGGGTAAGTTAACAGCTCATTTTGAGATAATGGCTGCGCTGCTATTACAATTTCAAATACCCTCGGGAGATTCTTGAACCAACAAAATGCGCAGATCTAATTCAAGTCTTGAGCTTCGTGATCTGAAGGATTACTTTTGTATCGATACTGATGGTAGTGAAGCGAAACGATCTCGTCTCGACTAACGGGTTACTCGCAACGGAGGGTAAATCCAACTCATTTAACGAGTAGCTCGTTTGGTTAAAGGGAAATCTTGGACTGACAAGCAGTGCGCATTGCCTACCATCCCTCCTGGTAGCTAACGCAATCTCAAAATACGACCTCTTGTCGTCCCAAAAGGAGGTGCGGTTTCTAACACGCATCAATCCGAATGAAGCTCATTAATTCGAAAGAGTTTGCTTGGTTATTGCGTTCAGCTTCTCCAACCTGTTGCTGACCAGAGGCTTCGTCATTATATCGGACGTATTGACATCCGGCTTGGCTTTCTATAAGCCGACTGGCTTCTTTGCAACTTGATCTCTGACGTAGTGCCAGCGCAATTCAATGTGCCGTGTTCTACAGCTGTACGTCGGATTCGTTGCCATAAAAAATGCTGCGTGGTTGTCAATGCCCATACGAACACAGGTCTTTAAATCCAGTAATGCTTAGATCAAAACATTTCGAATTCGAATGCCCTGGCTTTCCAAGATGCGGTACAGCACCCGCAAGCTCACAGGTGTAGAGGACATGCTAGCCCACATAAACGAGGCCAAGCTGTTGGAACGAGCGGTCGACAAGAAGGAAAACGTCGTGGAGATGGCCGATGGGGCTGATGAGGTGGAGCAGAGTGAGAACGAAGAACCTTTTGACCTCTGTTTCGACCTCGACAGTAAGGAAGGGCTCCGCCAAGACGGTCGACCACACGGAGACTCTTCTGCTAGGGGCGACAGACCCAGTGCTACGAGTGGCAGCGTCGCCAGTGGTAGCACCACGCCACGCGATGAGGCGCACCACTTGGGGGCATATATCGACGGTAGGTATCTCAGTACAGAGACTGCCAAATGCGGGCCACCCTCGTCCATCTCCGATCGGGGCGAATTCGAGGCATCGTCTGCAGCGACTCAAACGGTTGCAAAATGCTTCAACGACTACACATCCATCCTCGGCTGCGTCCACGACGTACGTACATTTCGCCCAAAGAACACCTTGCTCGGCTGGTTGGACTGCCGTGCCGTAACGAGAGTACGGAGTCGCAGCCGCACGACGGGTTTGTCGGTCTCCTCGACGCACGCGTAGTTGTGCCGTACATAGCGCACTTGAGATCGTGGAGAAGTACGGGAGACGACGTGGTAGGGCTCACCGGAAGGCGTACAATCTCAGATGACGCGGCCGACGGAGGCGCCGGTGGATTTTTGTCGCTTTTCGGCATTCTGAGCTTTGAAAGGCCAGGCGGGATTGACGGTGGCGTCATCGGGCCAGTAGACGTCGTCTTGCGTCGTTACGTAGCGGCCGCTGGTGCTGGAGGCATCGAGCATGGTCGGATGGCTCCGCGACACGTGGGCGACGTGTTCTCGTCGTCGCTTCTGGATGAGCTCACGATGCACCGAAGCGTCCAGAGAACCGCAGAGATTGTGATGTGCACCATAGTTTCTAAGAATACAGAAGTAGTGAAAATTAGACCATACGTTTCAATACAACCAAAGCTTGAATCACTTCATTCATCGACTTCACGATTTCGCAGCAGATTCGAGAGTGAGATGCATGTAGAAGAGTCGGAAGATTTATGTTGCAGTTAAGACGGCAGAGTAACGGAAACTTCGATAAGAGTGATGATCAACATAAAAAGTTTACAAATTGAACACTAACCTTTAACATGGCGTCACTGCATAAAACTAGGTGTGGGGGTCTCGTGAGACTAGATTCTTGTCTCACGAAAAATATGCCACGATATGCCCCGGTATATCTGCTGCAAATATGACCGGTGATCCATTAGGTTTTGGTAGGCGTCCACTACAAACACTTTCTCAAACACACCTATCAAGTCGGGCGATTAAAACAATCGCAGCCCTCTCAATAGTTATCTGATCCAGTTGCGGATTCAACCTACCCAATCGTTGTGTACACAGCTTTTGGGTTAGCATGCGTTAACTCTTTTGTTGCCCATACATTTTCTATTTGAAAATATGTATACTTTAATCAAGATAAATTGTCAAACAATGCATAATGCCTCGTTTTGGTATTACTTTCCGGTGACTATATTCTATGGGTTCGGACACGACCAAAATGTTTCGGAACCGTTGGAGGCCATGATTAAAAGCCTGGAAACGTAATGATCGGGAAACAGGATTTGGCCATGATTGTAAAACAAAAATTCGCTCCGGCTTTTTCCGACCGATAGCGAAATGTACAGTACGCCATTTTCATTTTGGCTCGGGTAAGATGCAAGGCATGCAAGGCGTCGAGGATCCCGGAAGCGGCAGTGTTGGGCGGAGAGAAGCGGCGCGTCGCTGGCCGCACCGGGGTCCTGGCTTGTCCTAAAACCAGTATCATGATGGCACTGAACAGTCTAGCGAGGACCTGGAGATGAACGACAAGCGGATGTTCGCAGAGACGCAGGCCGGGGCAACGAAGAGCGTGCGGACACGGCTGGAGAAGATGAGAGCCAGTCCGTTAGTAATGCTTTCCATGGCCACAGCAGGGATAACCTGTTGTAAGTTGCAGTAGATCCGCCAACTGTGTGACACACGAGATGGGAAGCTTGGCTCTCCTACTTTGCGACATATTTTGCGAGCACCATGCAAGTTCTGCCAGTGCGAGAGACGATGGCTCGTGCCACAAACGGCTAAGACGAAAAAAGAGGAGATGAATCCCATCTGGTCTCGGAAGGCTTCGACCCGTATCAGCGTGTGTACATCTATACGCACGGTTGGAAGAAGCGCAAGTCTCGTGGTTCAGGCAGCCTACCAAGACAACACATACGCATGACGGACTGTCCATTTCGGTTTGTGGTTCTGTGGAACCTTGCCCGGGGAGAGCTGCAAGTTAAGAATGGTTGCTTTGTGCACAATCACAAAGTATCGACCACAAGCTACGCCACTTACCCTCTTCTCGATGTGTGGATAACCCTTTGATGGGCGCCCGCGTTGAAGGGATGCTGGCCGTGGGGCGAAGCGGTCGAAGATTTACGACAACCTCCTCGAGCATGGCCAGAACGTCATCCAAGTAGACGTCGACAACATGGTGCACGACCACGCTTCTTCAGTTTCTACAGCGGATGACAACGACGCTACAGCCCGCGAGATTGCAGCTTTCGCGGCTGTGGACCCGGAGAACGTCTCGGCTATTACAGACACGGGTGCGGGGAAAACTGGAGTGGTGTCGTTGGCGACAGCACACATGATGCGCGTTTACGGGTGCTTCAGTGAACTTTTACTTGTGGATTGCAGCCACAAGACGAATGGATGCGTTTTTATTGAGATGTCCATAATTTATCCATGATTAATCCTGTATCATTCCATGATTTACAGTTACAACTATCAGTTGCTGACCTTCATGACCATGAACGAGTTCGGGGAAGGTGCTGTCGTGCAGCAGTATTTGATTGAAGCCAATGGGGGAGAGAGCCGTAGCACACTTCAAGAGTCTACAGCCGACTCGCATCGAACTGCTACGGATCATTGTCGTCGACAAGGACTTGAACGAGATCAAAGTGCATGAGTCGAATGTCCCCGAGGATTGCGTGGTGATCTGTCACTTTCACGTGTTGAAGTATTTGAAGGGGAATCAGTCGAAGCCTGCATATGGTAAGGTATCGTCAGACGATGCTAATCAGGTGGTCGCGGTTGTCCACGCAATGGTGTACACAGACTGGGAGGAGAAATACAAGATTGCACATAACGCTTTGGAGGGTATTTGTGATCAAGTTGGATTGAACTGTTTCTTCAAGTATTTTAAAAGAACTGGGATGCAAGCCAAGACCGCTGGGTGTTGTATCGCCGCGCGAAGCTTCCCTCTTTAAAACCACACGAACAACTTCTGGAAAGCTTAACCGACGGATCCATGAGCATGGAGGGCTGTGTCAAGGCCATTGTGGCGTTTGACCGCCGGGTGGAGAACGAGTACAGGTATCGCATATCGAGGATCGGTCAGTTCGTCAACAGCAACTGCGACGAGTAGATGTCCAACGTGCTTCGCTTCACCTCACACTATGTCGCTGAACAGATCGCAGAGCCGTACTCGCGAGCGTTGTTTAATGAAGATCGCTACCGGTTTTCTTTGAGCACAACGGCTGAAGATGAAGTGATGTTTCAGGGCTCGTCGAAGACACATCAAGCGAGTGGACACCTGGGCTTGCGACTATGAATTCGTGATGCCATGAAGCTCCCGTGTCGACACGCTATTGCGTACGTGAGTAACGAGCAAATCCCCGGTCCCGTCATCCCGTGGATGCGCATTGACACGGGGTGAGTGGGCTGTATATTGTCTTTTACTATTGACCATGTTTTGTCCATGATTATATTCATGGACAAAACAGTATTTTTACATGTTTCCATGATTTGTCCATGATTATTATTAGGTGGACAAATACGAGTCGTGACCTAAAGCGTGTGAATCATTTCACGTACGATACCTTCCCCGCAGGCAAAAGGACCGTGAGCCGAGTTGAAAAACGTACACAAGTAGAGAAGCAGTGCGAGTCACTCACTTAATCAGCTCAGAGATGGCTGATATCGACGACGACGTGGAGCTCGACGAGATGCTGGAATTTGTAATGAATCAGTGGCGGACTGTTCGGCAGTGGAAGATGTCCAAGACGGAGCCGCAACCTGCAGAAGCCAAAAGCAGTTGGTCTGCTTTAGATTTAAAACGGGAGTTTGACATAAGTTCAAGTGACAGTGGCGATCAAAACGACGAGGCTGAGGAGGCTCTACTACCCGAATCTACAGCAGATCTTCCTCCGATCCAACTCAACCCAAAGACAAGGAAGGTGGGTGCCCCAGCAAGCTGAAAAAGTGACGGCGGCTGGCGAACGCACGGACAGAAAATGGTTCGATCAAGCTCAGAGAAGGAGAAGGATAGGTTAGTTATGCGGGCTGTTGAACGATCTGGATCGGAAGCAGCCTTCCTTATCGGACACGCAGCGGTGTCTGTCTGGAGGGATCGTGAAGTAAAACGAAACGGACAGCAAAAAACGAAGTTTCGTATGATGAAGAACCCTGTCACGATAATGTACCCCTTCACATTCTCCCACCCAAGCTACTGGCGGCCTGCGTCAAGATACTAACCGTAGCGAACACAGCCGCGAGCGCTATTGAGATCGATGCGTCTCAAGAGTCTGGAAATGGTTCAAAGCAGACGACGGCGTCATGTGCGAAGGAGACTGTGGTTATCAAGGATGTTGGTATTTTCTCGCGCGAGCAGATCGAAACGTTCGCCAGAGTGCAGAACTTGAAGGACGTGATACAACTAGGGCTGAATGTAAGCAAGTGGCTAACTTGTGAAGGTATTCCTGCACTTCCAGCTGAATGCCATGACCTGGCGAACAGGGTTGCAGATGAAGTGCAGGGTACCAGCCACGACAAGGTGATCGAAGGTCTCCCAAACATGCCGGACCTCGTGTACTCTATGCTGTACAGAGCTACATCAACCTGGCTCACGGACGCGTAAATAAGGGCTCTGTGTTTGCCTGCTACAAGATGAATTTAACTTTTGCAGATTTGCTGGATTCCAAGCGGCGGAGACAGTGAAGAAAAAGACGAGACGATGGAAAGCTGAGCACACTAAGCTATTCAAACCCTCAATTGCGCGCGGCGACTGTTTAGAGCGGCCCAGCCAGTTGTCCGCCACTCGACACTATCATTCAATTTGTATGGAGATATTTTTACAGTTGTGTTCCATTAAAGTACGATGGTTAGGGCTTCAAGTTCGTCAAAGGTTACCTCTAAGATCGCTAATTCACTGATTCAAACGGAACGTGCAGTGTATTAAAATACAAAGGTTTGCGACGGGTCGGTGAGCTCAGCTTTCCCAGACGCATGGGCGGTGGCAGTCTTGGTGTTCTAGCGTGAACTAGTCGTCTTCACGAACTTTGCGGGTGGGGACTTCATGGGCTGATGTGGTGGTCGCTTCCGCTTTCTTGACGCAGGTACGTTTTGTGATGTATTTGGCTGTAGTGGTTTCCTTTAAGGAGCATTCGCGGCGGCCATGTCGTTCAAGAACTTACGTGTTAACAATTGGCCTCCGACGGTAGCTCGTTTTCTGTCTCCACACTCTGTCAGTCCTGTGAGGAGCCCAAGGCTACTCGAACAAGTGGGTCTTCGCACTGAAGAGGAACGAGCATGGCGAGATTGTGCGATACAAGGCTCGCCTGGTAGCCCTTGGCTTCCTGGTTTCAGAATCGCAAACGCTAAAACCCTGATTAAGCGTTTGCGAAAGATCTTATATTGCGCGATTTTGTATATAATGAGAGAATGCATTCTACTATATGTGATAATCATTTGAAAGTTTATTAAGTGAATATTTTCTGTTATGTTGTTATTAAACTAAATGCATTGTACGTTTCAGGCATTTTGGCACAGCCTAGGTATTTCATGAAGATATTCATAACGACTTATAAATATACATGAACGATTTTTTCGGCGAATAGATGAGTGGTTGCGCTGTGCTAACTTTGGCCGTTTAACAATAACTCGGCGTTGCGGCTGAAACTAATTAAAGTACTCATCGACAGTATCTCATCCAAGACTACAATGTATCAATGCAGCCCATCGAGTGGATCAATGATCCTGGTCCATCGTGTGATCCAAGATGATCCTGATCTTGATACAGGTAATCATTGAAACGGTATCTGAATACATGATCAGTATCCGCCGATGCTCTGAACCCCTGATGCCAAGAGTCAGCTAGTAAAAGTGTTCCCTTCCTACACGGCGGGCATGTCCCTCGACGACTTTTACACGATGGTTCAGAGGGCCGGCCTGACGGATGACCAACATGCGTAAATAGTTAGCGCATACTCGAAGTACCTGTCTGCGATTTAAACCTTAGAAAGGCGACCTAACTCGAGCGTAGCGACTTTAATTGACTTCTCAATTGAATGTTGCCAATTGATATGAGTAAAGTCTTCGTTGCCTCTCGTCAATGGCTCCTTCTCTAGAACTGATAAAGCTAATTGGACCTGCTTACTTTTTTCAGGTGTGTCCGAGTGTGATGGCATGTTGAGACATTAATAACGAGGCGAACGAGCTGTAAACGTGATAATAAACGTGATGGAACGCAGAGACTAGCTTTGGCAAGGTACACGCTTCGAAGTCATGCAGTAATGTCTACCTATTGTACTACGTATTATAGTATCTATCTATTATGTTGCGTCACTACTTAATTTACGGCATTTGAATACCGACTCCGTCATCCTCCACGAACGAAGATCCACCAAACACACAACGCCGACTCCATCGATTCTAGGCCCGTGTCTTTCAATCTCTTGCGAAAGCATTGGAACGAGAAATGCTGAGAATTCCAGCCTCTGCTGCCGGTCGTTTGGTCGAGCTCGATTGTTGTCCCGCTTAAACGTTGAATGGGTAGCTCTGTCGCTCGCAAATTTTGGGTAGCTGAAACCCTGTTTGGCTTCTTCGTGGGACTCCTCTTTACCCGGTATATTGTGTAAAATTGTGCTGGACCCGTCAGCGTTGTCAATATCGTTCACACTACATGTTGATTGCGAACTGTTTTTTAGCGGACATATGTGGTTTCTATTGCTGTATTCTACGTTTCTCAGTGAGGTACATTGTCGTCATTTAATCGTAATTCTACGCCTTTTCAACTTTAAAATGGCAAAAAGAAAATTCAAAACGTCATAAGGTAAAATCAAAACGATGTGAAGGGCTGCCGCACTTTTTAACTTTTGCTTACACGCTTTCTGGCACGTTCGCCTCCTGGGTAGCTAAATCCTGGGACTTAATTGTGTGCAACGAGCCCGTGTGGCAAGATGCATGGTTATAGCTTCGTGGAAGAGCAGGTCGGCTGCCTTCATCAAGTGTTCCTTAATGAATAGTTCTGGCGCGAGCTCTTTCGTAAGAGACTCTTACGCGTCTTTCCAAATCCGCAGCATATAATTCCCTTTCAAATCCGTTGCTTACATAGTATCAGATTTGTCACCGGGTGTCATTTTGGTTTTACCTTATGGGTATTGAATTTTCTTGTTGCCATTCCGAAGTTGAAAATGTATACTGCTAGCGACATATCATGCCCGCCTGCCAGTTGCCTCTATATCAACTAACAGATGTGGATTTCGCGCCCGCCCTTTCGTAGATCGCGAAGCCCACTCGCGGCTCCCCTGAGGGTGACTCCTCTTGTTCCATACTCACTCGATTGCTGGTTTTTGAGTCCATAGCGTAGTTCTCAAGCAAGTCAGCCATTTTGTTGAAATCTTTTAGGTGGTGACTCCACGATAAGACGTGTAGCATGGCGATCTTCCGCCGACATTTCCAGTATATCGGTTTGAGGTGGGCCCCTGTGGTGGGTGTCTCGAGCGGCAAAGACGGGTACAGAGAACCCTGGACAACTTAATACCTCTGTTGTCTAATATCCTGGTGTACTTAATCACTTATCAATCCACCGGCTCGGTAGTCAGGCTTAACTATGGGGCTTAATTAATACCTGTCAAATTTCAAACTTAATGCTCGATGGGATTTTTGTCACTACATTTGTTAATGAAAAGTATACACTATCATACTTGTTCAGCGCCAAATATTGCATACTAAAAGGCTTCGGGTCGATGTCCGCACCCACACCGCTTCCTGCTCCTCACGTTGCTCTTTCCGCAGCAGATCCTGCGGAGTCCGAAGGCCTGAGAAAACCTTCGTTTCCACATCGGGGTGTTCTGTCAGCATGAAGATCACCGATCGAATTGCAGCCGTTGTGTCGGTTGTCGTGAACGCCGCCAAAGGGTCTTCGTGCTACGCTGTTTCTATCCTAGTCGGTGTCATCACTATCGTGGAGTGCCGACGCGACAAATTCAGCGTCACCACAAACGCCGAGCTGCTACTCTTTCGACAACACCTCCAGCGCAGTAACATTTCCCACGGGATTACGAATTCATCGAGAGCCATGGGGTCTTGAATCCACATCCTTTCCGTTTGCATCGTCAACGAACACTTTAGCGTGCCATCTTCTTTCGCGCTGGGATTTGCGTGTTGAGCCCGGCCTGGTGTGGAGAATGCAGTTAGAGAACACATCGCGCCAGCGGCTTTACCCACCGCATTGCCGTTAGTTGATCTACAAAATACCGGTAGATCAACAGGTACGGCTATCATTGGTAGATGCACCCGCCGCCTCCATCTTCAGCTAATGCTAGAGCTGCCAATACCACCGCTTAAACGCCGACATGATTCCATAATAATTGGTGAGGTATATTGTGTTACTGATTCGTTTCTCATCTGAACTCTAATATCCATTCTGCACAGGTGTTTGCATCCTATCCAGTTTACGGGTCCGAATCCGTCCGGCCCTCCCCTCTTCATTTGCTGTAGCACCACCGCCTCCTTCCGTTGGTCGGCTGGGATGCGGCGCTACCAGCTTCTGTTCTCTATCCATCTTCCTGTGTCGCTCCTCTGCGCAGCTTGGACGACTGCGTGTAAGCTCCCAACACACCTGTGTCCCCTGTTAGTTGCATCGTACTTCTTTTCGTGTCCATCGCAAAGTTGGCAATGGCATCCGCCATCTTGTTGTGACTGCGATAATGATGCGTCCATGACGCTACTACGCTACTACGCACCAATCATCCAGTTTGCTGGTAGTTCTATACCAATGTTGCGTGGCCTTGGATTTCGGTAGTTTCCTCCCACTCATCATCTCGATTATCATAGCACTGTCTCCCACAATGTGAACTCCTTTCCATCCACATTCAACCGCTCTCTCTAATAGTCTGTGAAGGCCGATGAACTCCGCCATGTTATTCGTCGTTGTCTTCCGAGCTAAAGCTGTCGCTGCCGCCCACGCTATCTTTGGTGCTGCCCGTGGCCCTCCGAACACCACAAAGATGCTGCCGCTGCCTCCAGGACCTGGATTGCCTCTGGAACCGCCATCGAAAAACCTACACGCACGCATTGCTCGTCTGCGCTGATCTCTACTCTACTTGGTCCTTGCTTCCATTGTGCGATCACCCTGTCTGCGACTTGAATTTTGCTGTAGGACGTGGAAGTCAGGGGGTACAACATCAGCTGGAAGCGTTCAAATGTATCTGCTATTGCGCCTTGGTATCTCCGTAAATGCTCCTCTGCCGTATACTGCTTCTTTCCTTCTGGGTGTCGCCTGTCTACATTGAGTCTCCATAGGACAGATATTGTGGTGATGGCTCTCAGTGCCCACATTGCAGTAGCCGTGTCGAAAACATCGCCCCAAGGGTCGATCTCGTGTTGTGTTGCCCATTCCATGAGCCATGATGGTGCGTCTCTCAGTTTGAAGCCAAAGTAAGTCTACAGTAATTGCTACCTCTGTCGTTGGTCGTCTTTCCATTTCCACTCCCTACCGGTCACCTCCGCAGATACAGCTCCCAGATTTCTCTAGCTTGGGGCAAGTGCGTCGTTCCCCGTATGCGTTCGAAGCACATCTCTCCTCTGAACACTTGAAACCAACCTCCTTGTCCATCCAGAGCCGCAGACGATTGTGCTTGAGTCGTGCCAAATTCTGCATTTGGTACGCTGTAGCCCCTGTCATCGTGTACACTTGCCGCCACGTCACTTTCTCGAGTGCTGCTGCCAAATCCGCTGCTCTATTGCCCAATGTCTCCTTTGTTGTCTTCAACGCTTTCCTTGCTTCTCCTCGCCTTCTCTTGCATATGTGCGTCCGAAACGTTGCTCTCTGCTGGCGCCAACGCCTCCGCCCAGCCCACAATGCTGTCATTTTCGTGAGCCATGGATGTGGTACAACCCACACAGTTGCTGCCTTCACACTGAGTACCTTTGCAATTGCTTGGTCGATGGGTTGCCTGGCCTCGTCCCAGTGTACTGGCGTCGTCATCGAACCCCATGTGTGGAGTAGCCCTCTTTTGTCTTGCACAACTTCGAAAAGATGATGCTTGTCTGCCAATTGGTGATGTATCCTTAACCAGTCCTCCTCTGCGCGTCGCGTAATCAGTTCTGGAAAATATGCTAACATATCCAGACAAATATCTCGAAAGAGATGTGCATGTCCACTGGAGAGTGGCAGGTCCAGTCCACAAGGATTGAACAACACAGCCCCATCTGTCGTCCTTGATACGTTGAGCAAGTCCTTAACTGCTTTGTGCCTCCCCCTTCAATGAGAACTCTGTAGTCCCCGCACTTGCGCGAGTTGCCCGCGCCATCCCACATACGTAGCGCTGCCAACGGATATGCAGGGAAGGCGTCATGGATGAGGTCTCCTTTGGCTATTTTCCTCGCGCGACTCGTTTGGGTCTTCACTCTGTGCACTTCCCTTGCACACTTTAGTTCAAGTCCCCGATGGGTCCATCTCGATGAGACTCCATGTCTGTATCTCATGAGCTGCCTTAATTCCTTCGTACTGTCCACTTTGTTTACAGGGACCGATTCGTCATGTGCCAAGGAGTAAGCCACCCATTTCCTACCCGATGTCCAAGCAACTAGGTTCTATCTCTTGTCTTGGTCGCTGGTGCGATGCCGTCAGAGCATTTGCCTCCACCCCATCCTCTTCTGCAGGATATCTCCTACTAGCTGCAGACCTGTTCGTGTCGTGATCACCCACGCCCCTGCCATCTGCGCACGCATTGCCTGCAACTCCATTTTAATGTTTCGTAATCCCAATCCCCCTCTACTGGCTTCAACTCTGCCAACTCTTGTTTTATCCAGCCCTGTGGGACTTGTTCTGGCAAGGCAAAGGACGCCTTCCATACAAAATTTCTTATTCTCCAGTTTGCTTCTTTAGCCAGTTCCTCTGTGGGCCAAGCATGCCGGGCCACGAACATCAGTTTCGGCACAATGATGGCTGCGGCTATTGCAGCACGCTGTTGCACTGTGTTTGTCTTCACTTGGGCCAAAGCTAACCTGGTATGTAACGCCTTGAATTCTGCTGCCCACGCCTGCTGCACCGTATTGATAGTGCCGCCGATATGCCCCAAATATCTGGTTGACTCAATTTCTGCAATCTCTTGCTGTTCATCTCCTTTTCCGGCCCCGTCTGTCTCTCGCGTTATGTCGTCTGGTGACTCAGTCACTGCTAACCCTCCCCAAACATATTGCAGCTGACTTGCTAACATTCAACTGCAAACCGGAAACGGCGGAAACCGAGCAACCGCGGCAATTGCTGTCGCTTGCATGCACTTGTCCGCGATATATACCGCTGTATCATCAGCATATTTAACTGTCTGTCAGGCGACAGACCATCCAGTGCGATTCCTTCCAACCCACTTTCCATATCCACTTCGTCATAGAGGAGGTCCACTGCTAGTATGAATAGCAGCGGTGCCAGAGGACACCCCTGTCGTATTCCGCTTGTGACTTCCAGAGCCCGAGACAAACTTCCATTTGCCATAAACTTCACCGTCGTACCAGCATGAATTGCAGCCACAATCGTGCAAAATCTCTCGGAAAACTTTTCCGCCTTAACACAGTCAACAGAAAGTCCCTATCTAACGAATCGTATGCTTTTGCAAAATCTAAAACAATACTTGAGCGTTGGTCATCTTCTTACCTTCGCCACATACCGCCTTAGCTGTCTCGAGCAAATCCATAACTTCGTGTATTGTCTTGCCTGGAATGAACCCGCACTGAGTCTCGCGCACTAATTTGCTGATGTGCTTCCGCACTCTCCACGTCAAAATGCGCGTGAATATTTTATAGTCTGTGTTTAACAGCGCTATAGGCCGATAGTTCAGTGGGTTGCTCCTGTCTCCCCCTTACTGACACTGAAGATGTAAGCCTCGACGAAAGAGCGAGGAGTCTGGCCGTCTTCCATGCACGTATTGAACAACTTAGTTAGAATCGGCACTAACTGTTCCGCGGTGTCCTTGTACCACTCGTTGCCCAGGTCATCCGGTCCACACGTTTTACCCGCCTTAATTTTGCCAATCGCCTACGCCACTTCCTCTTCAGTAAAATCTACATCAATATCCCTCAGGTCTTCTTTGTTCCATCTCTGAGCCAGTCGCTCTACGTACTCCCCAAAACTCTCTTTTTCTGAGCAGCACCATTGAAAATAGGCTCCCAAGTGTCTGCCAAAATGTTTGCTTTGTCATGCTCCATCCTCGCTGTTCTAGCCATTCCTTGTTGGAGCGTCGGAATGGTGTTGTCGCCGAACTTGGTACAGATGCGCCTGAAAAACTGCCTAGTTGATGGTTTTGAGCTCCACGCTGTTAATGAAGTCAACACACGTTTCCGCATTGCCCTTCGCGGAGCTTGCACTCTGTGCAACTGTTCAACAATTTCCGCTCGTTCTTCTGCTACCGCTGAACATCCATATTCAAGTTTCGACAACCTGGCCTTAAGTCTTTTGATCTGCTGCCGGTAACCCCGCGTTACCCGTACTCTTGCCGCTTTCTTGAGTTCTACAATTACTTTCTTGACCTCTGCTTTGAACCCATCCCATTTATCTCGGCGTTGCTTCCGGTCTAAGGTCTCGAACTGCTCTCCCAGCGTCTTCAATCGCTCTGCCACCAAACGCCTGGTCGCTGCATCCACGTATGACGGCGGTGGGTATATTCTAGGTTTCTTCTTCGTTCTGATCGCATCCTGCGGAAAATGCAACTCCATCAACACGGCCCGATGGTCCGACTTGCATAGCGCTTCTTCCGTGACGACACCTCGGACTAATTTCTTAATTGTTGCCCTTACATGCCATCAGTCTATCCTGGACGTCCCGACCGAACCGTCCGCAGCCTTGTGACTAGGGGTATGGTGCTGATTCGCGTAGGTACCCACTGCTTTGCTGGTATGTAGTCTACGGGCGTTATAAACCCCCGTCAACTAGACTTCTGGAGTCCATCCACTTTGCCAATTGTTTGGCCCCGATGTCTATCACCGCCTTCCCGCCGAATCTATCCAGTTCATGATTCAACACGCAATTAAAATCTCCGCCACAAATGATCTCGACTTCCTCTGGAAAAGAAATTAGCTGCAGCTGCTTGAAGAATTCAATGCGCGCTGGTCCCAGTGACGGTGCGTACACATTCATAAAAATAAACTCTCTATCAGCTATCACACCTTTCATCATTATCAGGTTTTCGCTCCATAAATCGTCCCGCCACGGCTTCGCATGACTCACTGCTCCGTAAGGATTGATTAAACTGGCGACCCCTGCCCATCTCCCTCCCCTGGGAGTGGCTCCATGCAGTTTTAAAGGGCCACCAGTGGGATAGTATATCCCACTGATTCCCTAACCAGCGCATATGGTTATCATCCATCAACCGACCATCACTCTGGCCCCGGTGGAATTTGGTAGCTATCGATTCTCCCTCCCTCTCCTCATTCGAAATCAGCGGCCCGTCTAACGCATGTAGCACCACACGCGCCGCCAAGAAGCGCCGCCCTCTTCACGGGAGCATTGGGCACGCAACAACCGACGGGCTCGCATGGGAAGGAGCCCACACGCTCGCCGAGCCTCTGAGACTTCAGCGTCGGGTTCGTCTTCCGAGTCCGAACGCGGGGACAGCAGTGACGATGCTATTTCTGCGGAAGTGGACCCCAGTGATGAAGACGTGTGCGAAGTACTGCCTGAACTGGACTTTAAGGTTTTCGCCGATTGGGACGATCTCGAACGCTACTTGCGGAGCTACAGTAAGCGGACCTTCCAGGTATGTGAATACAGTCTGGAAGTGTGCCACAGCTTGAGAGTGTGTACATGCGTTCTGGCTGTGCATATGCTCGCGGTCTATTCTAACAACGGTTTTCTTCTGTGTAGCTGTACTCCGTTAGGACAGCTACTTCAGTTCGCGGTCGCAACCAGAGGATCCGCAACAGCCGTACGCCCTGCAAGGATATCCCGGAAGATGATCATTTCTACAACAAAACCTTTGTGTGCACACACCACGGATTTCCAAGAACCGGTGGTGGTCGCGGAATTGCGGCCCAATCAGCACTCTCGAAAGATTGGATGCCCTGCTCAGGTACATATATGGTTCTACTGTGGATCCGTCGTTTGTTGAGGCTAACTATCGTGGAATCCAGGTAAACGCATGTGTGAGAGGGGTTGGAAATTGGGACGTGTTCGTCACGAAGCAGATCTCGTTCCATAACCATGAGGTTAGTCACGAAGTGTATCAACACTATCACGAAAATCGCCAGGTATCGGACGAGGAGGTTTTGTGAACAGTGCGAATGCTGGATCGTGCCGGAGCCAGTCCCAAGCGTATTTTGGAGTACATTACGGAGAACACGTCCGTGGAACCTCAAATGAAGGATATTCATAACTCGGTGGTTAGGCTCCGTCGGGAGTCGTACGCCTACCCAACTATCGAGGAACGCATTAGGTCCATTCTTGAAGACTTTTCAGCCGCTCCCGGTAACGTGTCGCGTGTGTACGCCAACGAAGAGGTACCTTGCTTTTTCATGGCTAAATGAAAGTGTATTCTCATTGCGGTTTGCTTCAATGCTGCAGGGTGTGGTGGAGTGCATTACAGTTTCAAAGCTCTCACATGCATCAGATGCTCGAGAACTTTCCGGAACTGCTGCTGATTGACGCCACACACGATACGAACTCGTCCAACTACAAGCTGTTCGGTTTTATGATTCAAGACGCTATGGGCAAGGGTCAACACGTACAGGTGCGCTTTCTAAACACATACTGTGCATCGTTCCGAGACTGTGTACAATCTGAGATTGTATCAGAAACCTAACTAGAGTTCTGGTGTGCTATTGTGTGAAGCATTGTCTTCTTGAGAACGAGAGGAAGGAGACATTACGAGTGGCATGCCAGCAATTTAAAGAGAGCTGCCCATCATATGACTCGATCGCTGTTATCATGATCGACAAATACTTCACGGAGCTCTCGGTCCTCGAAGAGGAGTTCCCGGCGTTGCGGGTTTTGTTATGCCACTTTCACGTGGTGAAATATTTACAGGAAGAACTTGCCAAGCAGAAGTACAATCTGAGTGCATGGGAAAAGAAGGAGATGAAGCGCCTTATCCAGTTGTTGGTCAGCGCACCTACGGATGAAGTTTACACGGACATCATCAAGACGATGCACATGGTTTTGCGCGATGAGGCAAAGTCACGCCTGTGGTTCGATTATTTTGATCGCAATTGGACCGATTGCAAGGTGCGATGGAGTTCTGTCTACCGGGGCAACGTGCCTCACATGGGGAACCAAACCAACAATCGTCTCGAGTCGAGTTGGCAAAAGTTGAAGACACTGGTGAATGGATCGACCGCTTTGAACGACTGCGTCGTGGCGATTTTGTACTGGCAAACTGTGAACGAGAAGATGTGGGCCCGGAGAGTGAATAAGATTGAGGTTTACGTGAACGCCGAATTCGATGACAACATGAACGCTCTGGCCAACACAGTATCACGACACGCTACAGAATTGGTGAAACAGCAGTACGACTTCGCTCTTCTGTCGACAACCGAATTTCGTTACTATCATATGGGTCCCTACGTCATGTTGCAGTACGCGGCTAGCAAAGATGGTGATATGCTCGACGAGTACATGCTGAACCCGAAGGCATGGACGTGTTCCTGTATTTTCTGTTTGACCAGACTGCTGCCTTGCCGTCACATTATCTACTACAGGAATGTGACCGGGTGCAGTACGCTCGTGCCAGAAAGTATCATACACCCAAGGTGGCTGGTTAAGAACTACAGAAGACTGAGGACTGAAAGGATGGAGGCGGTAGATGTGCCGTACGAGGACCGCGGAACATCGGAGCATAGCCACAACCAAGTCAAGCAGCAGAACGACAAGTTCAACGAACTACTTGGCGTTGGGCGACAGATAGATGATATTGAGCAACGTGGGGCACGACTGCTCATCGAGACCTGCAACTGGTGATGAAAAGCGTTCTGGACAATGTACGGCGTGGACAATGTCCACGTATTGAGAGGAATGCAGCTGCGGAAGCGCGAGGGACCGCTTCTGATGCGGGATCATGCATCCTCACTCAAGTCAACAACTCTCAGGATGCCGAAGGACTCTTCCTTGAATGTCGTCCCCATCCTCTCGAAGATGTTGGCCTCTGTCTGATGCGCAGTCTGAGAATTGTACACAGTCGGGTACTGTGTACATTCCGGAACCGGTGCAAGTTCCAGTTCCAGATCCTGGACCACGCTCAGAGGGACACGAGACAGAATTGTCTCCGACTGGCCGCGCAGTGTACGGACTAATGACTGATCTAGGCGCTTCAAGTTTGGGTTTAGATCCACTCCCTCACGGTGGCGATCATGATCAAGGGGAAACTCATCACAGGGATCAAAAGAAGTCACAGTCGGAAACTGTTGCCCAGTCGGAAACTGTGTCAAAGTCTGACACGGTGAACCTCGTTGACGTGGAATCGGGTAAATGTACAGAGGGGCCCTCGCTGAGACGGATGACCAAGGGACTATAGCTCCACAATGGACAATTTCCCACTCGAAGAAAAGAGCTGGGCGTGCGAAGGCTGCGAGGAAAGCCTGTAAGAAGGCTTGTAACGATGGTCTCCAGCAGACTGCCAGATTAGTGCAGGCTGTGGCGTCGGGGGTGACGCCATCTATGGAACTCGTGTTGCGGGAGAAAGAAACGGGATTCTTCTTCAAAGATCGCAAACACCTGACTGGGCTGGCTGTCCTGAAACAAACGAGGACAACGCAGATCACAGTTCATGAAAGCCGAAAGGTGCTTCTGAGTGAACCGTCCAAGATCATGATCGTTCTACCCATGAACAGGATCGAGTCCTGCGAATCACAAGTGGCTCACTTTCAGAATAGATGGCGCAGTGATCACGAGACGACAATGCCAGCGTTCGCTATTTCAGTCAAGTCTGGTCGATACGTCTACAACGTCCTGGCGCTTAAGGCAATGAGATCCTGGCATACCGCGGTAGAGCGCTTCCACGAGATCGAGCGGACCATATCGTGGATCAACCACATGGACTTGACAGGATGGGACCCAGGTGATGCCTGGAAGGTGGATTGCCTACACCCCGACGAGTTATAAGCACGGTTGGAAGCTGAGAACGTCCTGGGGGATTACTTTTGGGTCACGTCCCTACGGGATAAGCAGTGGGTCGAGCTCTCTTGTATGAACCTCAGCGTGCAAGCTGTGATTCAGTTGTACAAGAACGAGCACGAGATCTACACCATTCCGTCACATGTGCTTCGGTACTGTGAGTTCGACTCCAAAGACTTCAAAGTTCTACAAGTTTGGTCCGAACTGCAAGAAGCGACTGAAAGGCAGCTTACGGCGGAAGAACACAAGTTGTGGTTTTTTGCTGTCTTACACTACGACGCAGACCACTGGTGTGCAGCGACGGTTAGCTTTGCGACGTTCACGGTGACTATCTTCGACCCCTAACAAACTGGGAAGAGATTCAATGCACTGAGAACGTTCCTCAGCGCTAAGCTGTTACCGTTGCTACCGACACCACCGTCCCACAAGCGCTACCGGTTCAAGCAAGTGGACTGGGTGGTTCAAGTTGACTCCCACAACTGCGGGGTTTTCGTGATCGTTTTCTTTGAGCTACTGCTTCTACAAGTTGAGCCAAGTGGGCTGGACACGACAGTAGCGATTCAGTACTTTCGCTACAGACTTGTTAGCCACATTCTAAAGACAATGTAACAGGGATTTTCATTGATTATAACACTAACGTTTGCATGCATCATCCCTCTTAAAAGGCGCGAAGAAGACCGTTGGAAGTGACCGTAGCGAGCTGTACAGCTACGCTTGAAGACTTAGTGAAAAATGCTGTGTTGATCGACCATCACTCTCGTTACCAGGACCTTTTGCACATTTTCGCGGGAGGGTCTACGTAAATGCGCCCTGGTTCTGATGTGAAACCTGAGCGGCAGATTTCGAGTCTATCCAACAGATGGCGATGCTGTACAACGGAAAATACACCGAAGTGTGCAGGACTATGCAGGAATGGGCTAGACTGAGCAATTAGACTGTGCATGGAGTTTCTGCCCCCTCCCTGAAGACCATATGTATAACTTTTGTGCTTCTGTGTACCTAAAACCCCACATGGCTGCAACGTAACCGGCGGCCACTCCATGTTTTTCTTTGTGTAAATGTGTTTCTTGGATGAAAACCAAGTCTCGCTGCCCGCATGCGTGCACCTCCTTGAGTCCTTGCAATTTGGGCCCCAAATTGTCGATGTGCATCGCGAGCCCTCGGACATTTATCGTCATAAGTCCAATTGTTCGATCCGTACTGTGCTGTCGCACTTCATTTTGCCTGCTCTTTGCGTCTTGCCTTCTCATCTTGTTCATCTTCTTCTTCTGCCTCCTAAACTCTAGTCGTGTTACATGGACATGCTCTTCATCTGTCGCTCGCCTGAAGTTCTGCCTCAATGTGGACTGTTGCATGTCCACCCTGCTGACCCTTTGCCCCCTCCACTACTCCGCATTCCTGCCTCTGTGTCTGGTCGTTGCTGCTGCACCGATTGAATCGTCTTTTCCGGACCTTATCTCCTCCATTGCATCACACTGAGTAGATTCTCTCTCTAAGGTCCTGATCTCTACCGAGTCAGAGTGCCCAATGTCAGTCTCCCCGATTGCGTCGTACCCATTTCCTGTATGAAGCGCTTCCTCCATTGGTGACTTCGACTCTGTATTGCCGTGCGCTGGTGAATTTGGTACCCTGGAAGTATCTGCCTTCTGAACATGAGAGGCTGCCCCTTCCTCTGCTGCAATAGTCGACTACTTTCTTAGCGAGTATCTCCTGGCCGTGGTCTTGCAACTCTGTGAATTCGTCTAACTATCGCTGCAAACTCCTTCTTGGCCGCATCCGCCGTGTTGTCGGTATCATATGGTTCCGCATTCATTGCCGTGCCCCCAAATCTTTCCAGAATCTCATTCCGGATTGTCACTAGATCCGTCATGTGATCTGCATAAGATTCGTATCTCTCTTGTTCATAGGTCACTGCTTGAAAATGATTACTCACTGCTTTCCATCTCAGTATCTACACTAGTGGCAATATGCCCTCCCCAATGAGTGTTTGGAGTATTCTGATCTACTCATGACCGTCACCGTTCCCGACTCTGTCTTGTCTCCAGAGGGCAAATCCACATCGTGATATGCAGATACCTGCAGCTGAGTAGAGTTGTCTTCTTGTACGTCCAGGACGAAAATCGGTTCACGAGCGTGTATCGCCATCCCCTTGACGTGCGCCGATCTGACCCACATGCTGAATGGGACAACAGCTTTGACCGACTTCTTCCGTTGCGCTACATATAACTCGGCCTCAGCCTGGATCTTGTCTTCTTGCGCATCATTCATTGATATCTGTGCATTACTTGTGATAGCTTCGGCATCGAATTGCTCTGGGTACAGCTGAGCTTCGTCAACCAGATTGACAATCATTCCATTCAGGATGTGTTTCTTGAGTGAGTTGACCTCCATCGTTGTTTCTGCAGTTGGCATCATTAGGTCTCCTTGTACGTTTCCGATGGCTGCATAAAATGCAAGCCAACCGCACTGTCCGCTCGCTGCCACATCCACCACCTTACCTCCTAACACCTCTAACCAGGTGCCTAATGACTCTTTAGATTCTTCAGTAGGTTTCCCACCCGTAATCTGGTAGCCATCTTTCTCCAGAGTTGCCTGAGTCGGCCCCTCCGTCAGCTTGGTTGTGACACCTCCATGCTCGTCCAATACCTCTGTCATGATCCCTACCTCCTGACTGACATCTTGAGCCTTTCCTTTCCGTACCGTAGACGCCTGCATGGTCGGGTCCACCTTGAGGAACTGATGAATGGAGCTTTGATGGGCTCCTTTTCATTCTTGCCTTGAGCGCCTCTATGACACTTCACCGGTGATTTGGAGCGTATTTGCTCCCCAGTAGTCTCTCCTAGTTTGCTGTGCCCTTCTTGCCTCGATTCATCACTCTCCTCTGCGGTCCACCTTCCGTTTTGGTGACATTGAATCTCGATCTCTAGCATTGATTGGCAGAGTAGATCCTCCCGCTGTCCTCCCATTTCCTTCGCTACCCTCTTTGTTTGCCTTGAGGAGCTGCCTTGACGCGTGTTCGAGCTGGTTCCTCTAGCCACCCGTGTTTCATGCATCCTCTCACTGCACAATGGCAAGTTCGACTCCCGAGATCTCCCTCTCTCCTCCGTCGTGTCCAAATCCGCCGACCTCTCCGTCACGCCTGGGATGGGTTGCTCCTCTTCCAGTTCCATCGTGTCTACCTGCATATCGACGTCTACAGCCCCATTGTTCGTCACTAGATCCTCCTCCTCCGTCTTTTGTTCTCCTGATCCGTTCTGCTGCGCTGACTCCTCCATACCACGTCTGCCTCCACTGGCCATTCCTTTTGTCTCCCCACCTTCCTTCCGTTCTGATCTAGATGGAGAATGATGTGCCCACTCTTTGGGAATAGAAGGTCGCTCACTTTGAGAGTCATTTCGATGGTCCCTGGCCGTGGGAGAACCTGCCCTTGAAATGATGCTGCTGACTCTCGCGCCCCTGCACCCGCTCTCGGCTCGGCTGTCTTCCCTTGAGCAGATCCCTCAATCGTTCTAGCGTTCGCGGCTGGTCCGCTGCGCTGTAACTTCTTCTGCCTTGACCGTTGTTTGGCGGTAGTTTACCCTTCACGACGTACTTGTGTCCTGTTCGCAATTAAGCAGCTTGCATCTGATCTGCCTTACACACCTTGGTGGGATGATCCGGCGCATAGCAATTCTTACCTGGCCAATTGACGTATATGTCATGGTGGTGCACCACAAGCTCAGCTTCGTCTACTCCGATCAAAGCTGTCTCTCGTAACTTCCTCGGACATGCTTCTGCCTTGATCCTCACTTTCCATTGGTTGTCGTTGATTGCCATGGACTCTGTCCTGGTGTGCATCATGGATTGCACCGGAAAACGTAGCACTTTCGCCAACAGCCAGTAGATCCCTTTCCTCACCTCCACTGTAAAAGAGTAATAATCAAGTCTCACCAGGTGATGATTGACTAATGCAGCTTCCCGCTTGCTTTCGTGGTATTCCAATGTCAGTAATTTTGCTGCAAAGGGAACTTCCACCCGACCCACTTGCTGGCCGACTGTTTCCCCTTGAATGTAACCGTGATTACCCTTGCCTTCGTGTCAAGAGTCATCCTAGACACATCAGTTTGAAGTCTGCAATCTCTGCTTTCTGAGCCGGCGCCGCTTCTGTACCTACGTATATCTGTGCTATAAACGCCGTATTGGACAAATTTTCACCGAACCTCTGTCCTGGCGCTAAATGCGCATACATGGGGTATTCAAGTGCCATAAATACGTCTGTAAAGATCGCCAACTCTTCCGCTGTCATCGACTGCTCCAGGAAACTAGGAGGAGCAGGTACCTCTAACTCATGAGTGAGTATCATCAGCAGTGCCTTGTTCTCGTCAGTTGTACGATCCCTCAATTTTGTTAGCGCTGACATCTGTTGCGTACACAGATCATAAATCCGCTGTTGTTCTTGCGTCAAACCGCCTTGCTTCTCGCCTTTTGACCATTTCGTCACTGCGCCTAAGTAAGAGACAGGATGACTTGTCTGCTCTACCTTGCCTTCCTTGTTTTAGATACTGCTCTCAAATGTGAAGAACCTTAGCCTCTTCTCGATTTCAGCTTGCGGCAACCCTTTCGTGATGATCCACTCTCGCATCAGTGACTTCAGCCTCCGCCCGTGTGCTGCTTGATCTTCATCCCAGAAACTTACCAACCCCACATAGGTGTCTCGCAATTCATCATCCAGCTCATCTGTCCAGGATGCTCTCAAGACCGCTTGCTCCTCCGGCGGTCCACCCACAGCGGATTTCTCCACCAAGTACTCCGTAAATCGCTTCTCCTTAGCCAATTCCTTCAACCTCTGCACCGTGTGGAAAATGTACCCCCAGGTGCATCCACGCGTAAGTAATTCCTTAGCTGCGCATATACTGCGGCGGCCTTCCTTGTTCGCTTCCAGCACTTTTGCTCACACCTACTCCTCTCGCCCCGTTCCTGCTTGCTCTGTCTACGACTCCCGTGAAGTGCACAGTCTTCTTATCACCTTTCTTGTTGTGCTGCTGCTGCACTGCATCTTTTCCCCTGCCGGTTCCACTGAGTTTCTGGGCACCCCCTTTCCTGCGGTAAGCCTTTCTTCTTGCGCTGTATCGTGCCCATCAGCCTGGTTCTTGATGTCAATGACCCCGGCCACCTCTGTCTCATTGACCCTGTTGCCCATCGGTTCCTGTTGCGCATCTCTGCCGCCCTTCGCACGCATTTCGTCTTGTCTTGCACGAACTTTCAGGTTTACACTAAAAGATTGCACGGAGAGAGGTTTCAGCGACTTTCCAGGCGCCCCTCCTTCCTTTGTTCCGAAGTCGACTGTTTTGGCCCGAAGAGTCTTGAGTAGTCGCCATCGAATTGGAAAGAGCGCCGATATGATTCCAGCTTCGAGCGGTTGCAAACGAGAGATGCAGTTGGGCGGTATTATTAAAATGACAATTACGGCTTGAGCTGCTGACACTGTTTGAGTAGGAGGGCAATATTGCGCCGTTGTTGATGCATGTCAAGATCGCGCAACTACTCCCGAAACAACATATCAGGCATCCATGTCTTCTTATTACTGCAGTAGTAAACCCTGCGATCAGCATCGGTCTTCTTGGAGAAATAGTGGGGTGGTTGTGGTGCTCCCTCTACTATCTAATCACGCGTTATACTTAATAGGAAGTGCGTCTACGGGTGGTATTAAGTTGGTCAGGGTTCTCTGTACTGTACATGTAGTTTCTTCTTATTAGCCGAATTATGGCACATGTCCCTGAGTGCAGTGCAGTCCGGTGTACATACACTGTATGTAATGCAGTCGCTGTATCACTTTATGATGAGTATGGGCTGAGTTTATACAGGGTCGTGCACCATCAGCCCGTTTTAATAACAGGTGGCGTCCGCCACAACATTTTCCGATGTCAAGCACATAAAGTCGAGGCGACCCGCAGGGCATTTTTCATGCGTACGAAAGGAGGTAGACACTTCCACACTACCAGTCAATATCCTCGGAAATACGTTCGTATTTGTTTTAGCGGGTGAACACGGACAGTCCTTCCTATCGCTGCCCGAAACATAAGCGATTTAAAGACGTGACGTTTACCTTTCATAACGAATCACCTTCATCCAGTATATACCCTCTATATTCTAAAGAGTTGAAGCTGCCAAAGGTTGGGGGAGTGTCTGTATACAGGAAGGGGAAGAGAGAACGTGGCATTATAGGTCTAGCGTACTCTGTGCACTTTTTACTGAAAGTGGTCCTTATTAGGCTGTCATTCCTGTTAAGCAAGCGTATCGTGCATTACAGTCGGGTCCTGGCATATTTGTGACATCAAATCCAGGATAAACTCTATCTGATAGAGATGCCACTGTAGTCTAGAATACGGGCTCCGAATCGGAGTCCGATGTGAAGGCGGCGCGACAAATGTACATGTATGGGCTGAGGCCCTAGCCCTTGCCTGAGACGAGTCGAGAGCCAACAAGGATATACCGGTAATAGCGTGTTGATTCAACACTGTTGAATACAGTATATATTGTCACAATCACCTACTGTATTTGTACGTTAAAAAAGAAATAAGCGCAAGTCAGGGAGACCGGAATTTTCAGCGTTTTTCGTTCCTACGTTCGCAAGAGTTTCAACGACACGGGCCTGGAATTGATGTACTCGGCGTGTTATAGTTTGTGGGCCCAGTGGATGTTCGTTCGTTCCTGGAGGATCACGTAGTCGATATTAAATTGCCGTAAGATAATGTAGTGGTATTCTACAATAAATAGACACGACAATCTGTATTACAGGTAGGCATGTTCTACTTGTAGAAGCAGTCTTTACCTGCACAGCTCGTCCTCTAATTAGCAGTATTACCTCAACATTCGGGCAAACATCCAAGAGAAATTCACTCATAGAAAGTGACAGCATTCGATTGAGAAGCCAATTAAAGTCGCTACGCTCGAGTTAGGTCGCCTTTCTAAGGTTTAAATCGCAGACAGGTACTTCGAGTATGCGCTAACCATCAACGCCTGTTGGTCATCCGTCAGGCCGGCCCTCTGAACCATCGTGTAAAAGTCGTCGAGGGACATGCCCGCCGTGTAGGAAGGGAACACTTTTGCTAGCTGACTCTCGGCATTGGTAAAGAGAGCTTTCAGTACGCCGGCTTCTCGAACTGAAGAGATGATCGTAGCCATCTCATCGGTCGATTGCGCCAGACCAAGTTTTGCCATCACCGCATACGCCTTTGCCGAGTCCATGAAACCTCTCTCTTCGTCGTCCTCCTCTTCGTCATCGCTGTCGTCTTCAACAACCTTGTGCTTCCTCAGGAATCGGCGGCCGTTTCCGATGCTCTCAAAAGCGTTGGTTGGCACGGCATTTGCCATATTCGCCTTGGAAAGCGTGGTCCCACTTGCTGCCGATGTAGCATCGAGCGTCGCGACGAGAGCGGTTGTCGCCGCCAGCAGAATATAGCTCAGACGCATGGATCTCTTGGGTCGGTGTTGTCGAGGGAGGGTTGGACGCTTGTGCTTTGAGAAGCAAATAGAAAAGTGAGCGTGGAAATGAATCGCGCAGTTTGTGGCGATCTGGCAACTACAATGAGTGTTTGTCCCGGGAGTGTAAACACTCGATTTGGTGGTTATCGTAGATGCTACGAGTTCTGTCATTAGCCAGAGCTGGGACTCTGACGAGTTCTGTCATCAGCCAGAGTCCCAGAGCTGGGATTACGACACGTGGTTTAGGGCCCCAAAGTACCGATCCGAGGTGTTAGCCGCAAATGTCCCGTAGTGCAGTGCAGATCAGTGACTGTCTTATCTCTCTCCAGTGCCTATTACGCTCTGATTGCGCGCGGAGTTCGGAATTTACCGAGGGCCGAGTTGTCCAGCGAGCCGAGGTAGTTCACTCGCCTGGCACCCGAGGGTCATTTTGTCTGAGTTGCAAGGTCATTGCCTTAGTTAATCGCTTAGCAAGGCAATTTATTGGGTAAGGCAATATACTGGGTCGCCTTCCGTATGTCCTTGAGTATGGGCTGAGTTTATAAACCAGACTTCGGAATTGATGGAGAGACAGTGGCATCTCTATCGGATAGAGTTTATCCTGGATTTGATGTCACAAATATGCCAGGACCCCGACTGTAATGCACGCTACGCTTGCTTAGCAGGAATGGCAGTCTAATAAGGACCACTTTGAGTAAAATGTACGCAGAGTACGCTAGACCTATAAGGCCACGTTCTCTCTTCCCCTTCCTGTATACCTCATTTCGTATGAGGGCATGAAAAATGCCCTGCCGGTCGCCTCGACTTTATGTGCTTGACATCGGGAAATGTTGTGACGGATGTTATTAATGCGGGCTGGCGGTGCTCGACCCTGTACAGTAGCGGAGAGTACGGGCACCGATGTGAAGGCGGCTCGATACCTGTACATGTATGGGCTGGGGCCCGAGCCCTTGCCGGGGAAGAGTCGAGAGCCAACAAGGATATAATAGCGTGTTCATTCAACACTGTTGAATACACGTATGTTGTCACAATCACCAGCTGGCCCAGTCTTCGTACATGTACCGCCTATATTTCAATTCTACATATGCATACTTCAACATTGTAGCATACATTCCTCACGTGTGCACGTAACTTATACCGTTGTTGATGATTCGCACGTGATCGTTTGCATACTGTACTGTACGATGGGTACCGTACCGTACCGTACCTATTACACTGTACACACATACAGTAGTACTGTAACTGTACTGCATGGTATATCTTCATGATTTTGATCAAGAAGTTTTATGCAAATGATTTGCCAAGTTTCGTGGAGTTGTCATTTCTCGACTGCGTGGCCACGCAGTCACGCAGTCGAGAAATGACAACTCCACGAAACTTGGCAAATCATTTGCATAAAACTCTTGCGTCGAAGAGCGGCTTTGGCAGAGACCAAGCAACCCAGCAAATTGCTGTTGGCCATTGCTCAGCAAAGGCTAACACGTTTGCTAAGACCGCCGACCACATGCGCCGATCCTTGCAGTTATCACTTTACAAGTTAGTGGCCTCGTCATTGGAGACGTCATGATACGCCTCAGTCCGATTCAAGGTCTGGCTGACGGACAAAAGTTGTCATTTAATGGAACAAGCTACACCAAACCAAGGCGGCCATTCAACGACAGAGACCCTTGCTCTCCCGACACCACCGTAGTGTTTGAAGAGAGGAATTGAACTCGAAAGGCCCAATCTGTAAGAGTGTTCTCCGCAGACATGTTTGGACATATACTACTAGCTAACTGGTATCAGTAAGTAGCGTTTGTGAACCTGTCAGTCTGTTTGACATTCCTACAATGTTTGCATCATTCTAAACAAAAGCTGCGTAAAAAAATAAAAGAATAAAAGGCGCGCATGTCAGGGCTGAACTGGCATGACTGGCGGCGCTTGAACCATGTGAATTGAGAGCAAGCGCTAGATTACAGAAATACAAACTGCCTAACTCCACATATATCCACTAAAAACAGTTTGCAATCATATGTGTGAACGCTTTTGACAACGCTGACCGGATCCCCAGCAGAAGATACAGGGTAAAGAGGAGATCCACATAGAAACTATGCAGGGTTTCAGCTACGCACAAATTGCGAGCGACGGAGCTACCCATTCAACGTTTAAGCGGGACAACAATCGTGGTCGACAAAACGCCCGGCAGCAGAGACCGGAATTCTCAGCGTTTTTCGTTCCTACGTTCGCAAGAGTTTCAACGACACGGGCCTGGAATTGATGTACCCGGCGTGTTATAGTTTGTGGGCCCAGTGGATGTTCGTTCGTTCCTGGAGGATCACGTAGTCGATATTAAATTGCCGTAAGATAATGTAGTGGTATTCTACAATAAATAGACACGACAATCTGTATTACAGGTAGGCATGTTCTACTTGTAGAAGCAGTCTTTACCTGCACAGCTCGTCCTCTAATTAGCAGTATTACCTCAACATTCGGGCAAACATCCAAGAGAAATTCACTCATAGAAAGTGACAGCATTCGATTGAGAAGCCAATTAAAGTCGCTACGCTCGAGTTAGGTCGCCTTTCTAAGGTTTAAATCGCAGACAGGTACTTCGAGTATGCGCTAACCATCAACGCCTGTTGGTCATCCGTCAGGCCGGCCCTCTGAACCATCGTGTAAAAGTCGTCGAGGGACATGCCCGCCGTGTAGGAAGGGAACACTTTTGCTAGCTGACTCTCGGCATTGGTAAAGAGAGCTTTCAGTACGCCGGCTTCTCGAACTGAAGAGATGATCGTAGCCATCTCATCGGTCGATTGCGCCAGACCAAGTTTTGCCATCACCGCATACGCCTTTGCCGAGTCCATGAAACCTCTCTCTTCGTCGTCCTCCTCTTCGTCATCGCTGTCGTCTTCAACAACCTTGTGCTTCCTCAGGAATCGGCGGCCGTTTCCGATGCTCTCAAAAGCGTTGGTTGGCACGGCATTTGCCATATTCGCCTTGGAAAGCGTGGTCCCACTTGCTGCCGATGTAGCATCGAGCGTCGCGACGAGAGCGGTTGTCGCCGCCAGCAGAATATAGCTCAGACGCATGGATCTCTTGGGTCGGTGTTGTCGAGGGGAGGGTTGGACGCTTGTGCTTTGAGAAGCAAATAGAAAAGTGAGCGTGGAAATGAATCGCGCAGTTTGTGGCGATCTGGCAACTACAATGAGTGTTTGTCCCGGGAGTGTAAACACTCGAAGAGTCCCAGCTCATCAGCCAGAGTCCCAGCTCTGGGACTCTCCGAAAATGAATCGCGCAGTTTGTGGCGATTTGGCAACTACAATGAGTGTTTGTCCGGGAGTGTAAACACTCGATTTGGTGGTTATCGTAGATGCTACGAGTTCTGTCATCAGCCCTAAACCACGTGTCGTAATCCCAGCTCTGGGACTCTGGCTGATGACAGAACTCGTCAGAGTCCCAGCTCTGGCTAATGACAGAACTCGTAGCATCTACGATAACCACCAAATCAGTGTTTACTCCCGGACAAACACTCATTGTAGTTGCCAAATCGCCACAAACTGCGCGATTCATTTTCACGGAGTCCCAGAGCTGGGACTCTGGCTGATGAGCTGGCACTTTCGAGTGTTTACACTCGGGACAAACACTCATTGTAGTTGCCAGATCGCCACAAACTGCGCGATTCATTTCCACGCTCACTTTTCTATTTGCACAAGCGTCCAACCCTCCCTCGACAACACCGACCCAAGAGATCCATGCGTCTGAGCTATATTCTGCTGGCGGCGACAACCGCTCTCGTCGCGACGCTCGATGCTACATCGGCAGCAAGTGGGACCACGCTTTCCAAGGCGAATATGGCAAATGCCGTGCCAACCAACGCTTTTGAGAGCATCGGAAACGGCGCGATTCCTGAGGAAGCACAAGGTTGTTGAAGACGACAGCGATGACGAAGAGGAGGACGACGAAGAGAGGTTTCATGGACTCGGCAAAGGCGTATGCGGTGATGGCAAAACTTGGTCTGGCGCAATCGACCGATGAGATGGCTACGATCATCTCTTCAGTTCGAGAGCCGGCGTACTGAAAGCTCTCTTTACCAATGCCGAGAGTCAGCTAGCAAAAGTGTTCCCTTCCTACACGGCGGGCATGTCCTCGACGACTTTTACACGATGGTTCAGAGGGCCGGCTGACGGATGACCAACAGGCGTTGATGGTTAGCGCATACTCGAAGTACCTGTCTGCGATTTAAACTTAGAAAGGCGACTAACTCGAGCGTAGCGACTTTAATTGGCTTCTCAATCGAATGCTGTCACTTTCTATGAGTGAATTTCTCTTGGATGTTTGCCCGAATGTTGAGGTAATACTGCTAATTAGAGGACGAGCTGTGCAGGTAAAGACTGCTTCTACAAGTAGAACATGCCTACCTGTAATACAGATTGTCGTGTCTATTTATTGTAGAATACCACTACATTATCTTACGGCAATTTAATATCGACTACGTGATCCTCCAGGAACGAACGAACATCCACTGGGCCCACAAACTATAACACGCCGGGTACATCAATTCCAGGCCCGTGTCGTTGAAACTCTTGCGAACGTAGGAACGAAAAACGCTGAGAATTCCGGTCTCTGCTGCCGGGCGTTTTGTCGACCACGATTGTTGTCCTGCTTAAACGTTGAATGGGTAGCTCCGTCGCTCGCAATTTGTGCGTAGCTGAAACCCTGCATAGTTTCTATGTGGATCTCCTCTTTACCCTGTATCTTCTGCTGGGGATCCGGTCAGCGTTGTCAAAAGCGTTCACACATATGATTGCAAACTGTTTTTAGTGGATATATGTGGAGTTAGGCAGTTTGTATTTCTGTAATCTAGCGCTTGCTCTCAATTCACATGGTTCAAGCGCCGCCAGTCATGCCAGTTCAGCCCTGACATGCGCGCCTTTTATTCTTTTATTTTTTACGCAGCTTTGTTTAGAATGATGCAAACATTGTAGGAATGTCAAACAGACTGACAGGTTCACAAACGCTACTTACTGATACCAGTTAGCTAGTAGTATATGTCCAAACATGTCTGCGGAGAACACTCTTACAGATTGGGCCTTTCGAGTTCAATTCCTCTCTTCAAACACTACGGTGGTGTCGGGAGAGCAAGGGTCTCTGTCGTTGAATGGCCGCCTTGGTTTGGTGTAGCTTGTTCCATTAAATGACAACTTTTGTCCGTCAGCCAGACCTTGAATCGGACTGAGGCGTATCATGACGTCTCCAATGACGAGGCCACTAACTTGTAAAGTGATAACTGCAAGGATCGGCGCATGTGGTCGGCGGTCTTAGCAAACGTGTTAGCCTTTGCTGAGCAATGGCCAACAGCAATTTGCTGGGTTGCTTGGTCTCTGCCAAAGCCGCTCTTCGACGCAAGTTTTATGCAAATGATTTGCCAAGTTTCGTGGAGTTGTCATTTCTCGACTGCGTGACTGCGTGGCCACGCAGTCGAGAAATGACAACTCCACGAAACTGGCAAATCATTGCATAAAACTTCTTGATCAAAATCATGAAGATATACCATGCAGTACAGTTACAGTACTACTGTATGTGTGTACAGTGTAATAGGTACGGTACGGTACCGTACCCATCGTACAGTACAGTATGCAAACGATCACGTGCGAATCATCAACAACGGTATAAGTTACGTGCACACGTGAGGAATGTATGCTACAATGTTGAAGTATGCATATGTAGAATTGAAATATAGGCGGTACATGTACGAAGACTGGGCCAGCTGGTGATTGTGACAACATACGTGTATTCAACAGTGTTGAATGAACACGCTATTATATCCTTGTTGGCTCTCGACTCTTCCCCGGCAAGGGCTCGGGCCCCAGCCCATACATGTACAGGTATCGAGCCGCCTTCACATCGGTGCCCGTACTCTCCGCTACTGTACAGGGTCGAGCACCGCCAGCCCGCATTAATAACATCCGTCACAACATTTCCCGATGTCAAGCACATAAAGTCGAGGCGACCGGCAGGGCATTTTCATGCCCTCATACGAAATGAGGTATACAGGAAGGGGAAGAGAGAACGTGGCCTTATAGGTCTAGCGTACTCTGCGTACATTTTACTCAAAGTGGTCCTTATTAGACTGCCATTCCTGCTAAGCAAGCGTAGCGTGCATTACAGTCGGGGTCCTGGCATATTTGTGACATCAAATCCAGGATAAACTCTATCCGATAGAGATGCCACTGTCTCTCCATCAATTCCGAAGTCTGGTTTATAAACTCAGCCCATACTCAAGGACATACGGAAGGCGACCCAGTAAATTGCCTTACCCAATAAATTGCCTTGCTAAGCGATTAACTAAGGCAATGACCTTGCAACTCAGACAAAATGACCCTCGGGTGCCAGGCGAGTGAACTACCTCGGCTCGCTGGACAACTCGGCCCTCGGTAAATTCCGAACTCCGCGCGCAATCAGAGCGTAATAGGCACTGGAGAGAGATAAGACAGTCACTGATCTGCACTGCACTACGGGACATTTGCGGCTAACACCTCGGATCGGTACTTTGGGGCCCTAAACCACGTGTCGTAATCCCAGCTGTGATTGCGTTACGTGGGATAGGGCCCCAAAGAGGTGTTTTTAATAGCCTATAGCCGCAAATACGGGTAAAGACGGGTGCATGTATAATAGTTTCTTCTCATATCAAGTGTTCCTGTACAGATACATGTACTCGGACAAAATACCGAAGGGCTAGGTAGGATCGGCCATCCCTGCCAAAGTCGTGTTTTGCTAAATATCGATATCGAAGGGTAATGGATATGGTACGGTTGAACCCGTGAGGGATGAATTGGATAACTTAGCAGCACCACGAGCTCGTGTTCTAGATGGGGTCCTACATGTGCACCACGAGCTGTGTGTTGTGACGGTATGTGGCATTAGACATACTTTCAACAAGGCTGTACATGTATTAGTACAACTGCGCTGAATTCTACGCAGCAGACCGCCAGATCATCCACACGCCCTGCATCAATGTCGACCAGGACAGCACCAGCTCCATGTTATGCTTTTCAGGCAAACCGTAGAGCTCCCTGTGCGGGTGAGACCGACATATTTGCACAACGTGTCCCCGACATGTATGGCTGCAGTTGATGTTGTCGACCTCACAGGCGTCGCTCGTCCCCAGACCCCACAATTACATGCCCGCAAAGCTGCTTTGAGTATCTTGGTAGGGGCCCTGCCCAAACATGGGCTGGCAATGTTAGTACCAGCCCAGGCAGGGCTGCTTATCGGTGCGTAGGTTTTAATATGCTTCCGAGTTATATTAACTAGACACACTGCCGATATACGAGCATGATGTAAGCTCGGTAGATAATATTGAGCCTAAAGCAGCACCACTACTAGAATTGTCTACCGAATATAAGGGGCTGCATTGATGATTCCTTTTTCAAATAGGAACAGGACTACAATGTACAATGTTGCTGCGTAAGCATATCTACTCGCAAAGTTAAGAAAGGTTGTCAGCGCCGCCGGGACTTACAAACTATGAATATCATTGGCGGCGGCAATTCAGTATGATATTGTATTGAACAGCCGTCATCTCCATAATAAAAATTGCAATTCCTGGCGAAGCAATAATAAATATTGCCGCAATTTATATTGTATTGTTACATAAACGCGTCTTCCACTACTTCCTCTTCCTCTCGCCCCAGGCGTTCCTGTCGGAATAATGAACCGGGTACTGTTGGTTTGATTTGATGCATGCATGCATCATATTTAGGGTGGAAGGATCTTATTGCATCTAATATTTGATGCATGCATCTTAGTCAACAGAATTACCTTTTAAAGTTCACGTAAAAAGCAAGCTAACGTTTTTTACGTATAGGCACTGACTTCCATACACTAACGGTATAATTACAACGCTTATGCCGGTAGTGCTAATCTACTACCGGTACATGCACTACATCAAAGCGCAATTCCGCTGCACTGCTGCACGAAGCGCAAAAGTTTGAGCTCGACATGGCTACATTCAACTTCCAGTTTCGACCCAACCAACGAAATACATGTAGTAGGTGTTGCCCTCTAGCACGAGCTCCGCCAGGTCACATGACACCTAGGTGGTGTTTGCGGGGTTTAATCAAAACGCTTATCCTATATATCAACGGGCGAACGACTGCTGCAACCATCCGTGATTGCTATTTAATACTTTTGCAGTATTTATTGTCAATATTGTGGCAATATAATATTGCATTGGAATCGACGAACCCCAATAGTACATATTTTTATTGGAACACAATTAATTATTGTATTGTTCCATTTAATTCCGACCTCATCATGAGGCTCGACGGATTGACTGCGGGTATCACCATGAAGAAGACTGTGTCTTCCTGGCAGACCTCTGGCCTCATCATGTCGGCCAAATATACTTGGACTGATTTTCGATGCGTCAAATACGTGTACGACATCTGCATGGACAGCTATGCGTTGAATGGATGTGGCAGGAACCATTCTTGAATAACGTTATATCGATAGGCTCGTTTTCATGCAAGCAAACTCAAGCAACACCATTGACTACCCGTGCTTCACGCAGGGCCCGCAGCCAGAAGTCGCAGGTGCCAGATTACGTCCAAGTTCGACCCGGACAAACTTCGCCTCATGGTGACGGGCTGGCCGTACGCACTATGACTAGAACCGACTGTCGTATGAGGGCATGCAGCAGCACATATGCTTGAACGACTGTAGTACGCGTTTGTTCCAGGTTTGATAGACAGTGATTTATTTGTTCCATGTTCAGGGAAATATCGTGTTGCTGCTTTCTGTAGGCTGTAAACTCGTATTGCTTACTGAAGTCTGTAGTATGATATTGACGTACCCAAGTGGGGTTGCTGTCTTCCTCTGCGCTACGGTTGAGTAGTGCGTCTATTTGCTACTTACTTTAATAGGATTTACAGAAAGGAGCTAGCACCACCTTCTCTTCTATACGCTTGGTCATGCTGCTAAAACTGCTAACATCCACCCGTACTGCGGCGAAAGTATCTCATCGTTGCAATTAACGTTAGATGAGGCCGGCATTCTCTCCAGCAGTAGTAGCCTACTACTAGTAGAATAACTTGGTATCAATTTCTGCCGAGTTTGATATCGGTAAAGTGCCAAGTTATCGAACGCGGAAGTTTAGTAAAGTAGTATAAATTTAATGGTGGGGAATACACGGTAGCAGAAACAACGGTGTAGCGCCGCTGCCAAGATGACCCTTGTTGGTGAGGGTCTCAACCTGTTATTTGCTGTAGACTTCACTCTGCAGCAAAACCTCACCAGCGCCTACGGCAATGTTGCGACTGAAAAACTATACTGAACTGCTGCCCGCGAACAAATTTCGCATCGCCCTCCAAACGACGATGAACCTTGAAGTTGTACGTAACTCAAACAAGAACGGCGAGCTCGATAGCCACCAACCCGGGGGCTGACCGAAGCGTGTACTCACCAATTTTCCAATTAATGTTGTTGCCAGAGATAATTGCAGAATTTGTCTGTGCTCAGGGCCACGCACGCACAGCCCTGTACTATTAAATAACATCCGACCTGTTGTGCCTTCATCTCCACCGTACAGCCCCACCTTCGTGGCGGTGGCGTATGTAAGACGTATTCAACGTGATACTTTGCAACAGGCTAATGTGAATATTGGAAAGCCCGTCTGTATTTTGGCGGCAGTTCTGTATTTAGGCACGACCTCTCTGTAGATGTGGAATAATTTCTGAAGACTGTCGCCTCCTCTGTAGATTTGCACCACTCTCTGTATTTGTGGAGGTCTTATGTAGAAACACAATCTTTCTCTGTATTAATAGCGTTCGGAATCGGACTCCGATGGCAACAACTGTTCATCTACTGTACATGAATGGGCCAGGCCCTTGCCGGAGAAGAGCCGAGAGCCAACAAGCCTTGTTACAGTACAACGATAGCGCGTTGAAATTGTGTTTGTCGGTTCTTGTCGTACAACAATATTACCTCCATCTATTCAATTAAAATACATGTACAGAGTTCCCGGCAAAGGGAGAACTGCGTGCAGCAATGTACCTCACACAGATGACTTACTTAATTGGTCCCATCTTTGTCCCTTTGCCGGGGAACTCTGTACCGGTACATGTACCGTATTGTGCTTTGCAGCTAAAAATGTCGTTCCTTTTTTGGCCACGATCCAGCGAGCCGAAGCCTTCACTATAATAGCCTGGCCCACGAGGGTCATTTTGTTTGAGCTGCAAAATCCTTTCCCGAGACAATCGCTTTGCAAGACAATCTATCGAGGTGTCTATTTCGTTGAAATAGGTATACATGTACCTGGAATGGATGGCTCATCAAGTTTCTCCAGGTCCATCATTACATACTGTATCCATGATGGAGAGACAATTTCCTGGATTTGATGTACATACCCATTTGCCAGGAGCCATTCATTATATTTTCATAGATATGCAAAACGAGAAGCCTCTCACCTAACCGATTCGTTTCATTCCTGCATGCTTTTTTGCTAACGTTAACGAGGCCTCGTGAAAACTGCACGGTGGGTCTCCTCGACTTGATGGGTTTGACGTCGGAGGGGAAAATGTTGTGCCGGTAAATTAATACGTGCTGATGATGCTCGACCCCGTAGCCGAGAATACACGCTCCGATGTGGAGGCGGCTCGACAACTGTACCACTTATATGTATGGGTTGAGGCATTCATTATCCGCCACCACCCCCAATCTTGGGCGCCACCACCCCTACCATATACACTTGGCTTTTGTATGTGATTACAATATTGAGGCCCGAGCCCTGAGAAGAGCCAACAAGGATAGCGTGTTGAACTGTATGTTGTCACCATCACCTGTTCGTGCTTGTCTGGTCTTTGTTCCGCCTAAATTTCTACTGCTTGCAAAAACGAAGTACAATACTTCAACATTGTAGTCTAGATTTTATGCAGTGCTTCGCACGTGATCGTAATTGACCAGCCGGTCGTGACGCATACATGTTTACTGTACGGTGTGTTGTAGTCTACACCAGACTATACCGTGAAGTCGTGGTTGATCAAAGTTAAAGATTTGCCAAGTTTCGTAGAGTTGTCGACGAGATGTTCTACACTGATTCAGCCATCGGCGACGAGTCGAGTATGTACGAGTCGTCACCAGACACCAAACAACCCAGCAAGGCCTAACAGCTTTCTGAGACCACCGACTATTAATGCACCAACTTGCAGCTATCCGCTTACTGACTCAGTCATTGGAGGCGCCATGATACGCATCGGTCCGATTCAAGGTCTTCTAGGGCTGACGGACAAATAAGGGAACACGGTACGTCAAACCAAGGTAGCCATTCAACGCTAGAGATCCATAGCCTCCCAGCAACACTACAACGTTTGAGGAGTTTCACTCGAAGGGCTCAATGGATACCATACGATCGCTTAATTCGCCTTCGCTCATGAAGATGGCAACTGCAAAGAGGACATATTTCTCTTTGGAGTCAGCGGGGCTTATCGGCGGCTTGATACAAGTACAGGTAGATCAGGATCAGCCAGGTGTGACACGAAATATATACAGAGGCTCGTGATCTATTGAGTACGGCTGCAATTCTCTCAGCCTAAAGGGCTGAGAGTATAACAGCCAACTTTCGTTTCTAAAGGGCACTCAACTGAATTTTTGGGATTTTTGGTTTTTTTAAATCCGTTTTTGCGAAAATCGGGAGTGGCTACACCTGTTCTTTACGGATTGTTGTAAATTGTTTTTTGGCTTCACTTGGCGCTTGTATGAGCCATCCGTGCGGAAAACTCGCATGGAACGACCCTTAATATTTGTCATTCTCCTGAATTTGTTGGACCGAATGCTTGGTTTTGTAAGCAAGTGTTGGATGGGCTGTCCAACTTTTTGGAGAAGTTCAGATTACTATCCATACAATTTTCAAGTCAGACATCAATAGTCACGATTTTGTTGGACCTCGGTCCAACAAGAAAAACTCCTTATTTGCATTTATAGTGAGGCAGTCTCCATTGACACCGGTACAGGTGCCGGCGATTTGACCGCGCCGGCGCCACAACTCAAGGACGGTGCCGGCGATTTAACCGCGCCGGCGCCACAGCTCAACGACGGTGCCAGCGATTTGACCGCGCCGGCGCCACTGCTTACGATTATCAACCACTCCGGGGCCATTATGAACGTGCGTTTTAATTGTAGATATCCAGGCATCAATTCGGAGTCGGATAATGCACCCCGAATTCATGCCCAAACCCAATTTTTTCCCGAGTGATGGGACGATTTGAGCACATTTTAAGGATAGTTTATCTCAACGCGGACCTCGCGCGTTGGCTCTCTCCTGCGGACTTATTAATAGCGACGGCGCTACGGGGGCGCCCTCTCTCGCTTCACTCAGGTGGCGACGCTACGCGTCCTGCACCACCCTTACTTCTAACGCTAAGTCCTCGGCTTCGGCCAGGCGCGGTGTCTAGAAAAATACTCCTTGTCAGAGCAATTACTCCGGCCCACGCGCCGACCATTGCAGACCTCCGCTTCGCTTCGGTTGCAAACGGTCTCTCTGAGGCCTCTTTTACTCACGGTCATCCTTAATTTTTGTAGCTAGTGTCGTTTATTCTTCCCCAAATAAGTGCCCAAAGCAGACCAAAATTTGGGACATTTGGGGCGGTTTGGGTACATTTTCGGGACGTATTATCAGCTCCCATCAATTCGTCGGGATCATTACTGGTATTGTATAGGGTGCCGTGATCTGGCCTGGGTACGCGCGATCCAAAGTAGTAAGTTTACTTTTTCGTGGCCGGTTGTGTGTTACATGTACATGCATTAAAAAAGCGAAAGGGCTCTATACGATACATGTACCAGTCCATGTATTGCCACAACGATCAAATCCAAGATGAACGTGAACAAGTAAATGAGCTTCTGTATTATCCGAGTTTAAGAACGATTCATTCGAGTCTTTGTCGTGCTAACGAAAATGTTAACTGCTGTTGACCACTCAGCAAGAAGGTCAGAGTAATGCTCAGAGCGCCGCTCTAATGGCCGTTCAGGCCTCGACCGAGACCGGCATCAGGAAGCTGATGGATCAGCACCTTGCAATAGCTGGTCGATTCCAAGAAGAGCTGGTGGCGACTCAATCGGCCATCCATGAACAGTTAATGACGATGCAGGCACAATCTGGAAAGCAGATCGAAAATTCTGCGACGAAGAAGCTCTCCAATGCGCTGCGTGAAGTGCAGTGTGAGTCCCAGACGCTAAACACCTCTCAAGCGAACGGGGTAAATCGACTGGAGACTCAGCTGGAGGCCAAAATTGAAGACGCGTTCCAGGCACTGGTGTCTCGGATCCAGCAGCTCGTCGAGGAGCAAACGGCAGTACGGCAGCATGTGAGCATCGCTTCCGAGAAAACTGTAGAGCTCGTTCTTGAGCTTGTGGAGAAGTCCACGACAGGCACAAACGCCCACGTGGAACAATCTCTAGAAAGGGGTTTACAAGTCGTGCGCGATGAACTAAGGCAAGAAGTGTGTGCAAGCGCGACAGCCTCGACTGACAAGCCAGCACTCGATGATATCAATCATCTTGATTGGCTATTGGAAATTTACCGGTACTGTCTATGCGCCTTGCTTAAGTGCGACATGGAATTTGGCTGTGTTCCGCGGAGCGGATGCGGCCAGACTTTAAGATGGGCCTTTTAGATTTGGAAGACTTCGGTCAGGGTCTGAAACCCTGAACGCAGATCTATGTCCAGATCGCCCCGTCCTTAATCGGGTTAACCCAATCTGGAGTTGAAAACGCCCATGCCAACGTATTGTATGTGGTGTCCCGCCTCGCCTAAGTCTGAATGCACACATACCCGTGTACCCGGAACTCCCCGTGCCTACAAATACCGAGTGAGGCAGAAAACCAAGAAAATAATACCGTTTGAAGCCTCTACAGTGAGTGTACCTTTGGTCGCAAGACCTTGGATTCACTTTAGTTCCTGGACGCAGATCGTCCCTGAACGCAAATACCTGAGCGTGCAAATTATTATGTGCGGCCAAGGTCATCCTGCTCTGTGAGGCTGTGGACATCGGTTTCAAGTTATATCCAGGTTCAAGAACCCTGAGTGTAGGTGGAAAACACCTGCGTTCAGGATATCAAGATTCCAGCAAACGCAAAGACACGGCCCCTTGAAGATGGGAAGATCAACCCACAAAGTGTCAACGTCAACATCCAGTTTAATCAAATCAAGTCAAAGCAGAAGATCGCGATGAAGGAACACAGAGGAACACAGAAGAACATCGAAGAACGAAGACAACAAGATACCATTTACGAATAGCTAGCGATAGGCTAGTAAAGATACCAATCAGAGTTCGTTTACGCCATACTACACAAGTCGCTCAAAGAAGGGCTTCTGACAAGCGGGAAACGGGTCCGCCGATCAGTTAAGGACGGTTCGGTGTGGGGCTCCCTAAAAGATTCAAGTCCAGTTGTGAGGGGATCATTCACGTAGGTGTCTGACGTGATCCTTGCATTCCATTTTCTAGTTGATCCCGCTGCGTGTACGGTAAGGGCGGTGTTTCATTTCATATTGACAAGACCTTCTTGGGTGATTAAGTAGCAGTCATCCCCAGGAATATTTGATAGACTGCGTTCAAGGTTGGATTGTATTTGTGTGTGTTATTTCCCTCATCTGAGGGTGAAAAGGGCTTCAGGGTTGACCTGTACCCTGAACGCAGCCCTAGTTGACTGACGTTCAGACCCACCGCTCAAGGGTCTATAAGAATAAGTAGCGGCTGTTTGTTGTATATAACTCTGTATTTGTATTGGTTATCTGAAAGTGGTGTTCCTTCTGAGTTCTCGGATCCAGATTCAGACATTGGAGAAGTGCGTTCAGGAAGTGAACGTTACGCCCGACATTTTCAAGGCCTATTTGTATTGGATAAATCATTTGGTGGCAAATCCAGGCTTCCCGAATTAATCGACGCCGCTAGGGATTACACAAGGTGCCACGCCACTCTGAATCGCGGTTTCAAGGAACTGCGTTCAGGGTTCACACCCCGAGGCTTAAGTTTCAGGACTAAGTCTGGGCTATCGCTATACACTTGGGCGAGAAAGTTTCATCGACTTCGTCACACTATTGCATTTGTGTCGATAAAGTCGTCAGGAATACTTTCATCTAGAGTGCCAGAATATTGTCGACCATTGTCCACAGCAGTTGGTATCGAGGACGTAGTTGCAGGAGGCCTTGTCCTGAGTAATTCAGCTTCGGCAGATTCTCCTCCCCGATCATCAGATTTTTCACCGCGATAAAGTCCTGTAACTGCGCCTCGAAACGTTGGATGTTGCAGACGCTAGTCTTGTCGCCATGCTGTAGAAATTCACGGTATCCGTCGAGTGGCGATTGATTTTCAGCTAGAAGTGTGAATTGTCGATGAGGTTTAAATAGTGTCAAAATCGATAGATAGTAGAAGTTGAGTCGTTCAGGATCCAGGTGGCTCGTAATATCTGGTATTGGTGTACCGCTTACCACTAGTAGCTTCCGTGACTTTAATCGAATAACCGAAGTTTCACCCTGAGGAAACCGCCCAATACCGCATGCACCAGCCGACCTCTTCTTGGTGAATTCGAATCGCTCTAAAATATCAATAAATGCTGTCAACTCTAGTATCACGTTCCGCTTCCAGTACTTTTCAAGCAGGCCGTCAGTACAAATACTGCTATGTCTTGATTTCGAATCTTCACATTCCTGCTGCGATACGCTGCTCTCAACTGAGTTCCCTCTTTTCTCCACCATTTTCCACAGATCCACTCGAATAAAATCATGTGAAACCAAAACGGCGTCTTATTGAGTATGTATAGCGCTGCCATAGGCGCCGCCACTTCTTGCCCGTTAGTAACTGTGTATAACATAGATCCAAGCATCTTATAGCCTTGCTCAATCGCTGATATATCTGGTGGTAAAGAGCTTGTTTTTGATGCGGCCTTCGCGAAGGCTGCCAACGACAACGCAATTTGGTTTTCAACAGGATTTTGACACTTGAAACAATACTTCGCAACGTAAGCAGCAGTATCTTTGGATCCATTACTCAGCCCAAACTGAGCATCATGGTTGCACTTCATTGCGGTCATCACCACGGGGTTGTATGCATTTATATACTCGCAGCAATAGGTCGATGAATACGAAGACATTGGTACTAGTGTGGTCGATGTGAACAGCTTCTGGTTTCAGAAATCGGCAAACACTCTCTTTAGGCGTTCGAACAGTTTTCTGCGTTAATATCATAAGCACAAACGTGATAAAAAGTCAACCCATAGCTCCGTTGATCTCCCGAAAATCATAGCAAAGCACATACCTTGAAACAGGACTTGCAGTGGTTCCAGTAATGGACTTGAAGTTCGCGAACAAGTAACGACATTACAACGACGCCGTCCGATTCCGAGCAGTGATGCGGAGGCCGGCATTTTTCAAAGTCTTTCCCTGCAAATTCGTTAAATCACATTGATCGCCTGCTGCGGCAATCAGAGATGCACAGATGATGTCTTTTTCTTTAAAGTTTGCACCACAAGATGCGCAAGTAGCTGTTGTAGGAGGTGCGGTGCCGGGGGCAGGACGGCGATATGCGTCGACACCAGGAGTTTCCGCCGTAAGTGTGCCATTGCTGTGGCAATGTACACATTCCCCCTCATTAACTAAGCACGGCGGTTTGGAAACTAGAACTGAATCCGCAAGCTGAAGGACAATGATGCGTCGTTATCTACAGCGTTCCCAAATTCCACAGAGGTCGAAGGAAAACCGTGTAGCCTTACAGAAAAATGGGCATGGAGATCACCAGCTACTTGTGATTCTGCAGAAGCCCCAAATGATCGTACTACTCCGAAGATAGCACCACCCTTTTTCGGAGCACGACCTCCTGATCTCTAGTAGAATCCGATTGAACAAACACACGAGGGAAGCTGGCGCTTCCTGTAAACCCTTGGTTATACTGTAGTCTGCAAGTCTTAGAATGAGATCGGTCAAACCTCTCATCAGGTACTCTTACACTGCTGTAGTGATACCTGCACTAGTTTACCCACCTCAGAATCTTATTCTACGCCAGCTTTAGCTGAGATCGTTCTTTACCATCAGCCTGATGCGTGGTCAGGTCATGAAGACCGTCGCCACACTACACCGCCCCACCAAGACTTGACCACGCGTCTTCGAGTCGATCTGTCTTGGATGTTGCTCTTCCACTTGAAGTGTTAAAGTTTCGCCATGGCTGCACGCAGCTCAACGTCAGCTGCCTTGGTTACAAACTGCTTCATCATCACAGGAATGTCCTTGTACAGTGATTTGAGGGACTCCCATGAGTCCTCAATTGGCTCCAGACCTTTCCACCCTACCAGTATCTCGTAACACCGCTTTGCCGAATTCCACCGGTGATCTTTGAGTTCAGCGACCATGAGGACAATACCCTGAGCAGCCACGTGCTCACGGATTTCCTCCGTCACCTCAAACGACTCATCGGCACGTCTGATTCCGCGCCAGTCACTAGGTGCTGCACGCGAAATGAGTGTTCGTCTGTCCCCACCACTTAGTATGGACCAATCCAGGTGACCAGAAGCTTGTCGTTGTGTTTTTGATCCACGCTTGATCGAAGGACGTAGTCACCAACGTCGAAGTTCGCCAAACTGGCTCCCTTCTGCATATTCTGATTTCGCTTGGTTTGCTCCGACCTTGCCGTCTGCACCTTCCTGTGCATCTCCTGTACACGAGTACGCAGTACGGACAATCTCCGTTCAAAATTTCCAGATGTCAAGTCAATCGTGACGAGATCTCCTTTCTCGCTGTCGAGCCCGAAGTCGAGTGGGGATGCAGCGGGCAAAACGCAAAATAGTTCTATTGGGGTTTTGTTGGCAAGAGACGGCACCGGTGTGTGGTTCAGACTGGCCTGCATCACCGGGACGAAATGAGTCCAATCTCGGATGTCAACCTTGCCTTCAAGGCACATAGCCCTCAAAACCTGAACAATGTCCCTGTTCAGTCTCTCGATGGATCCATTTATCCATGGGCAGAACGCCACAGTGAAGCGCTGGTTGCTGTCAAGACGCCTTGCCACCTCGGCCACCACTCGATTCTTAAAGTGTGTACCCTGGTCGCTGATCCAGACTTTGGGTGCACCATATCGACTATACCAGTCCAATATCGCTTCAGCTGCCACTGCTGCAGTCGGGAGTGCGCACGGAACGAGCTCACAGAAGTGTGATGTGTCGTCCTAGAGTACGAGCAAGTACTTATAGTTACCGTAAGATTCACCAAGATGCACGAAATCTCAATGCAAAGCTCAATTTCTTTCGTCACAGCGGAATGTCTCTGACCATGGACGATTCACCACCTTCCCTCCTTTGACGTGCTGACACATGAGGCAATCAGCTAGGAAAGTCTTTACGATAGCTGAGAGGTTCCGGACAAAAAATGGCCGGTTCACGACGTTCATCAGAGCGGCACGACCTCTATGACCCTGTGATCCACAGTGGCTGAACACTAGTAGCCGCTTCAGCAAGCTGGACCCCTCGGCAAAGATCCAAATGCGCCCATTGCTCGACAGCAAACCATCGCCTCTTCTCGACAAACCTTGCGGGGGCTCCACGATATGTCGCTGTTGAGCTGCAAGTATCTCATCCGTAGTTGGCCACACAAAATTACCATCACTGAACGGACGGATCGGTACACGGCTGCTAGTGTTCGTAGCTGGATCTGCTTCCTCTTCTCGTTCTCGACGCAACGTGACTCGCTTCATTGCCACACTTGAAACGCGAGGAGTTCCAGCCCACCTAGACACCATGTCCGCCCAAACATTGTGAACGCCGTCGATATGCTCGATGGAGTATCGATACTCCATTAACATTAACTTCATCGCCCAACGTAGTAATTTACCGAGAACATGTTTCTCCACTTCATGCCCGGGTGCAAATACGTGTATCAGGTTACGGTGGTCGCAGTACATGCGGAAAACACGTGGTCGCAACAGTAAGTAGCTGAGCTTATCGCACGCGACGATAATTGGATACGCCTCTTTCTCAATGACGCTCCAGCTCTTCTGTGCTCCAGTGAAGGTTCCACCGAGACAGATAAGCAGCTCATGCTGTTGGTCCTGGATGTCTGCCTCGCTCTTCCCGTTTGTCACCTGACTGACAATCACCGACCAGCCAACGTCGGACGCATCCGTGAGAAGATTCATCTCAGCATCGGGCTTTGGGAAAACCAGGGTAGCCGCATCCGCCAGAGCCTGCTTCAGTTTGCCGTACGCCTCGCATTCCTGCTCGGTAAGTGCGACTGGTATACCTGCTTCGTTTTCCTTGAAGCCTTCGCCATTGCCTGATCCAGTGCGGCCTGCAGAGGACGATCCAATCTCGCGTAGTCTATAATGCGGTCTCGCATCCAGTTAGTTGAACACAGGAACTGCTGGATTTCTCCAGCATCATTCGGGTACGGCATGTCGGTCAGAGCCTGAATACGTTCGGCATCACGTCTGACACCTTCAGCATTTATCACCTTTCCGCACCACTTCACTTCACGTTTGTACAGGCAGGACTTGGTGACGCTAAGCTTAAACCCAAACTTTGCCGTAAGCTCGAGCAGTCGCTGTAATTTGTCGAGGTACGTGTCAACGTCAGCAGCGTAAAGCAACAAGTCATCAATCCACACTTATAAGTGCTTGTACAACCGCTCTACGTAGCAACGCTCGATCGTTGACTGAAAATGCAGCGCGGCGTCTGCACTGCCCTGCGGCACCCGTCGCGGAGTGTAAATCTTCCTGTGTGTCATGTATGACAACAGCTCCTGGCACTCCTTGGCGAGAGGGAGCTGCCAGTAGTCTTTTATGAAGTCAAACAGTCCGAAGTGGCTGCACCCTCTCACTTTCTCCAGATCAACGTGCAAGTTGGGCATTAAGCCAGCCATAGGTTCTGTTTGCACGTTGAACGGCTTGTAATCCACCGTTTGTCGGAATGCGCGGCCACCTCGCTTTCGCACTGGTAGAGCTGCACAAGCCCAGCGACTTGTCGGGTTCTCGTAGACCCAACCCATCTTGACCAACATTTCGTTGAACGACTCTAAAATGCTTGATACTCCGGTGCGTACTTTCGAGCTTTGGCCTTGTACGGTTTGAAACCAGTCTTCATCTTCACTTTCATCGGCTCAACATTGGCCGGGGTCGGGGTCATTGCCGAGAACAATCCTCCAAATGTCATGAGCGTACGCGATGGTGCGTAGCCTCTCGAGTTTGTCCGCAGGAAACCCCTCAGACACAGCTTGCTCGATCATCAACTCCACCGCTAAACGAATTGCGAATTGCGACTTCGTCATTGTCGTCTGTCGCCACGTCAGGGGCTTCGTCATCATCGTCTCCGTCGTGTCCGCTTGGTGACGCCAACAGCTCCAACTGGCGCCCGACATCAATCCCGAGCATCTTCAGAACATCGTCACCAAGCAGAAATTCATCACCTTCATTCTTCAAAATCAAGCACGTTACCGGTTTGAAAATGATGACAGGGCCTGCAGCCGTCATAAGTGACAGACGCAGCTTTGTTGACTCACTTGCCCACGTCTTGTTTCCACCCGGTAGGTCGCATTCGATCGGGCTCACCAGCTTCGTCACTTCGAAGCTCACACCTTGCTCACCAATTTTCGCTAACGTCGTGGAGCTGATGCACGAGATCTCAACTCCAGAGTCCGGACAGTACTCCACATCCACAAACCATCTACGCGCAACATACGGGGCTGACCTTGCCGGTCAGACAGACACGCGCTAATTCGCTTTAGCGTTGCGGTGCCTCCCGGGTTTTGCTTTCGTGCTGGACTGGCAGTACTGTCTGGTTTCTCTGGGCAATCGGCTTGCCGATGCTGGCCACCACAAGTTCAACACCCGCCCTTTGGTCCTGGCTGGTTTTGCTCCGAGCTGGTCCGAAATATCTGGCGGAGAACGACCTGCGGTCGATTTCCCCGCGGTTTTCCACTTTCCATCACGGTCTTCGCACGCTTTGGCGGACGTGTTGCCGCAGATGGCTTGGCATCATGCCCTGATAGTCTTCTTTTGTTCCGGGACAGAGCTTTATCTTCTCGATCAATCTCCAAAGCCTTTTTACTGACAATCTTGAACAGATCAGCGATGCTCGACTTTGCGGAAGGCAACCGGAAGTCGATCTCGTTCTTCACTCTTGCTCTTAACTCGTCAGGTAAGCAGCTCAAAAGCACCTTGCACTTCTTCTTGGTTACTTCATCCGAAAACAATCCCGCCAGTCCGTTGTTCTTGACGATCGTGTTACACAGATGGAAATAATCCATGACTCTGGCGTCGATGTCCGATTTGGCCGTGGCCATCACAAGCTGCTCCTGGAAAAGCTCGTCAAGGTTCGGCAGAATGTTGTTCTTGAAACTCTGCACGGTCTTCATGATCCAATCCCAGATGAACTCATCCGTGAGCTCCTCCTTCTTCTTGTCCCATTTGGTCTCGCACAACGTCTCAAGGAAGCTGTCATCAAAGGAGTTCCTGATGGATCTCATGACTGACTTCAAATCCTCCCCAGACGCCTCGCAGCGCGCCCTCATGATCTCTTCGTACTCCAGACGAAGGTCAACCCAGCGGGTAAGCGCTTCGTGCGACGTGTCTTTCACCTTCGGCGCCGCCGAGACCGCGAAGATCGGGTGGGCCACGGTGGGATAATCCAGTTCCTGGTTGTTGGCTCTCGGTATTGAGCCACCTTGCAGCCCGGCTGGTGCTGCAGGAGCCTCATCTCGCCGAGATATATTGGTGTTTCCGCTGCGGGCGGTTTTTGCCCTTGCCTCAACTTGGCTTGGCTTGGCCCGCACTCGCAGATGCTGTTTCCACCCTCGTCCATGACCGCAGCACTCGCCTGCTTCCAGCCCCTGACTGAGTCACATCAGGAGCCGCAAACGTAGCAGTCGCGGTAGCGTCGGTCGGCGTAGTTCCGTTGTCCATGTCGTTTTCTTGGACACTAAAGTTAACTTTGTAGTAGAATCCGATTGAACAAACACACGAGGGAAGCTGGCGCTTCCTGTAAACCCTTGGTTGTACTGTAGTCTGCAAGTCTTAGAATGAGATCGGTCAAACCTCTCGTCAGGTACTCTTACACTGCTGTAATGATACCTGCACTAGTTTACCCACCTCAGAGTCTTATCCTACGACAGCTGTAGCTGAGGTCGTTCTTTACCATCAGCCCGATGCGTGGTCAGGTCATGAAGACCGTCGCCCCACTACATGATCCCATCCAAGAAGAAGTTCCATAACGGTATTGATTACCGTTAAGAAATATCGCGCACACTCCACAGGATATGATGTAGCGATTCGCTTTCGTTCAGCACGATTCGGCATGAGCATGGTATTGGCCTCGTCGATTGCTCTTTTCGAACCCTCGCCTGCTTTAACAGCAATATTATACGTTCCAGCGGAGTCGGGTGATACTGAATAAAATATATGGAGGGGTCCAAACCGCTTCAGCATTCCGAAAAGATCATGACGAGCACGCATACGACTAATGTTAGATCCATAGAAAGCAGACTCCGGCACTCGAAGCCCCTTGCGCAAATCAATATCTTTTGTACTTCGTCTACCGGGGGTATCGGATTCGTTCCTTTCGCTTGACATTCCGACAGGTACTTGAAGTACTTGATCGCTTTAATGACTGTACTTCGTTTGACTTCGGCTGCTTTCAATGCTTGCCGCTTGACATTCAGCCTAATGTAAAGCGTTCGCCTTGCATTCTCAGTTGCAAGATAGTCGAACGCTAGAAGCATGAAAGCGTAGTGATTCTCAAATCGATGACCGTGGATTTGCAAACACCGTAGCATCCAGTGTCTTACCGACATATACTTTTCTCGTGATTCTGTTGGACCTACACACCCGGCTGGGAAAAGTATAGGAAACATTCGCGGACAAATTGCCCACTTTGTCAATGCCGTGTATGCATTTGTCTTCCGCTCGACAATCGATGGATTCAGCAGGAGTTGGCGACATTAAAACACTAGAAGCCCCATTTCATGTTTCCTCTATGGCAGGATCAATGCCTTCTTCTAACGTTGATCCAAACGCTGAGTAGGTGCTCTGATCTCGTAAATTCTCTACGAAAGAGGAGGGCTCGGTGGATTCACCCGGTACTGACGTATGATCAACAATAACACTCGAAGACGCAATATTATCACCTTCACGTCGAATATGACCTTCTTCACGCGGATCAACTGCATCCGAAACACCCGATCTTCGCGTATTTATGACAGCAATTCTTGTTGCACTACGCATGCGAACCCTGGGGACTGCTAGTGCCAATGCACCTTGGTGCTTTTTGTATTCACGGTTGTGGAGATACAGAAACTAGAGATATCTGCGGCAAACCGGTAAATTAAGCCGATGGCGTTTTTTGCACGCTATTTCCTGGTCATTAGTCATTTGGCCAACCATCGTTACGCGCACGCGGTAACTCAAATCTCTTGGCAACATTTCCACCACGGGACCTTCAGTGTTTCGGACAACGTAATGATGCGATTTGATCGTGCGGTATGGCCCTCCTGTCACGGCAGACATTGATACGCACGGCAAAACCAGCGCTACCACTTCCTCATCTGTAAGAGCCTTGAAGCGACTAGGCAAATGGCCAATATAGTTCCCGTTGGCAATTGTGTTCACAGGTAAGCTAGGCGACGACCCTCCCGCAATGGATTCATTGCATGAGGGGCAAACTTGACCCCACACTCCGCCCCCAGACTTATAAATTGCTATCACACAGCAAAGAGTGAGATGATAATTCACTAATTTTTCGTCATTGTTAAAATCATACCCGGGGTAGAGCAACAACCCATTCAATCGCTCATCGACGTCTGAAGCGCTGTACTGGCCAATAATTACGTCTGGGACGTTCTTTGGTGTCGTCAAACAAACCTTCATACGCTGCAACATGGAACAGAATAGTAAACACGGCTCTGTAATCAAATTTTATACCCAAAGTTATACTTCACTGGGAGAAACAAACAAACCTGAACAAATTCTTCCGTCAATTCCATCCGAATTATCTCGGTTTGTCCATAGCTGATCTCACAAATACAACAGGCCTGCACCTCCTCCGATGCTGAGACCATTGCTTTTACTGCTTCCGATTTAATGATATTTAGTCGTTCCGGACTTGGCACTATGAATTCACAGTTTTTGTCAATTGCTTCCAATTCGGAATCACTGTAAACGTGAGGAAGGCACGAATCAACGACTCCATCATCGCAGGCTTCTTTCGATACCGACACATTGTCATTACGCCTGCTAGGCCAATTATGCCGATCACTCATAGTTTCACTGACCGCCACAACATCCGGCAACGTAGCTGGTGTCGAGGTACGATCTGATTGCATCCACAACGAATTCGAACTTGGAGGCTCTGTTCTGATTCCACTATACCATTCACGAACGGCAGTGCTACAAAAAAAACGAGAAATTGACAGGATTACCATTATTTTCTTGCCGAATATCACTTTGATTTTCGGACAGATGCTGTCGAGACCGTCGATGGTATCACGTTCTCGTGCTAGAATGCTGTGCATTGCGCTGTTTCGTATCGAATCAATGGCTTAACGTTTCACGTTGTCGTCTCCGCTTTCTCGGCATTTTGAAAACCGGGCAATGGCTGACGTCACTTCAGCTGTAAACGGTGCGACGGTGCAATGTTCGGCATCGAAGTGCACAATCAATCGCAGCCCTTCGAATACGCATCCGTACCGGTAGGACAATCATAAGCGCGTTAAAATAATTTCAAGCCAAATCGAAGAGCTTGACACGCCCCCATTGTCCATCGTAGCAGATCGAATACAATGTAACGCCTTTTATCGACGTGCAGTGCAGTATGCCAATCTCCCGTCGCGATCAAATTATCTGCATCACCACACCGAGCCAGTGGTTGTAGCGTGCAACCACCAAACACGCCGTCTCCTCTTGTCGCACCGCGGCTTCAACGATGCTCCCATCGCCTTGTCAATGGCCATAAATCACACCTTGACTTTCCACGACTTCGCAGCCTATTGTACAGACAGTGTAAGATAATTCTGACATCGTTCCCACACGACGCATGTTCGATAATTCAAGCAATCGCCCCTTCATCACCTACAGCACCCTTGCTTCGGAATCAGGGGCAGAAAACTTTGAGTGTTGCCAATTCACGCACACCGTGTAGGACTGACTCACATGGGCACTGGGATTGTTGTACAAAACAATTCATATAATTCATACAAGCTGAAGGCAGCATATAGAAAACATGTCAAACAGAGACTACTTCCTTCACAGGCCATCAGCGCCACGCGTTGTCGCCAGCGTCTCGAACAACTCCTTGGCGCTGGCACTGCGTGTCTTCTTCGTGGGGGCCTCAAGGGTTTGCTCGTTGCCGTTGTACCTGACACCCCTTCCAGTCCGGTTTACGAACGGAGAACGTGGGCGTCGAGTGCGGCGACTTTGATTCCCGCACCATGCCTTGGCAGCGAAGACGGCATCAATGACCTCGCACTGCTCGCGAGGCAGTGGCCATTGCCTGGTGTGATGCAGTACTTCGTGCCAGGCACGAGGTCAATCTCGTGCCGAACCCCACGATCGGGAGGGAGTTGAAATGGTGAGCCTTAGACACCACATCCGAGAATTCCTGGTCCAGGGCGTAAGCCAGGTCATTCGGGTTGTTGATAATCTCAGAACCCAAGCGTGTCGCGCGCTGCTTCCTGAACGTCTTCAGGACGTACTCGTCTATTACAGAGGGAGCATTTGCTTCTTCAGGAGTGGACTCCGGTCGAAAGAGTACCATCATCCAGATCCCGCCGGCCTTCAGATAGGCCAGAAAGTCGTTCATCGACCTTTCTTTTTGATTCAGAAGCTCTGATATCTCTGGCAGGGCCTCTAGTTGGACCGACCCGGACTTGACTTTGCAGACAGTCTCGACGTCGAAGATATGATAGCATTCGTCTGGCGGCAACGACGAGGGAGGCTTCACCGACTCCCACCTTCGTCTCGAAGCTTCGGTCCTGACATTTTGTCGAGACGCTTGGTACTCTGTTACCCACAGCCGTCTTCTGACGTTCTTCGTTACCCACTGTCTTATCTTGTCTCAGTACTTCGCCTAAGGCCTGTACGGGCCCGTGTGGAACTGTGTTACCCACACTAGAGGGGCTGCTAGCAACCTCCGCACTGGCCACGCTCTTGACCTCTCCGGTCTCACGTGGGCTTGCGCCCTCTTGTAGACGGGCTTCGTCCTTCGTGGACTTCGTCGATGCCCGTACGGCGCACCGACTTAGTGCACTGGAAGAGGCTGCCATTGCATGTTCACTCGGGGTCTAATCCGAACCCCTTGGGCTTCCTGTAGGTTCGTTAGCAGCAGAGACCTCCGCGGTATTCCACCAGGTTCCATGGGAGCCTGGAAATCGGACAGATGTGGGAACATTACTCACCAACGCTCCGTCAGAAGTCGAAGGTCGGCTAGATGTCGTTCTGCCCGACCAGGCCCAAGTGCATAGAGATGGACATCCGCCAGTTAATTGACCGGCGGTGCCCGTAGATCAAGAGTGCCAAGAAGACAATAGGAGTACAAGCCTGCTTGTGGCTGTACCCCTCTTGGAGAGCGACGTGGACGGCCGCTTCCATGGTGTTGGCCTGAATAGGGAACAGTTGCGTGCGTCCAGGACCAACTATCAGGCCGTCCATGAACACGTTTACCTTGTTGTGTTCAGGTAGGGGTCCCCCACCATGGACGCCGCGAGTACTCGCATCTTCTGAATGTACGCATGCAGATCACGCTTCCCTTGCTTACAGGCGAGGGAGCGCGAGCACTGGCGATACTCGTAGTTCGCCGGTAGGAACGTGGCTCGAAGCTGTTCGTACAGCAGAGCCCATGATGTGAAACATCAAGGGGTTGTCGCTTCGCGCGTATATACCCGAGTCTAGGCTCGACCGCCGAGATTGGAGAGCGCGAAAGCGACTCGAAGTTGCGCGGACGAGAGAAGAGGTGCGGCCATCGCAAGCTCGACTTATCGAGTCCAGACGTGATGGTTTTCTCCTTCCATCCCGTCATACGACTGGACCTTGAGACTCAACGGCTTGGGCTGCATCGGCCTTGGCTCCGGAGGCCGGACCTGCAGGTTGCCCTGCGCATGGGCGATGAGCCCTTGTGGACCTTCAGCCTCGACGGCTTGGGCTGCATCGGCCTTGGCCCCGGAGCCCGGGCCTGCAGGTTACCCTACACGTGGGCGATAAGCTCTTGCTCTTAAGGGTCGAACGCACTCACGCGTTTGACCTGCTCGGTATGTGTCAACATTACCAAGCCCTGAAAGGCATCTCTTCTGAAGATACGAGATACTCGTAGTGATCTCGTAGCACTTCTTCTTAATGAACCAGATTAGACGGACGTCTAAGTGTTCGTACCAACAAAAACGATAACCAAAAGCACTGCGAGCTCCAATTGAAAAGGACATATGATTGATGTTGTTTTAGTGTTGTTGTAGGGGAAAGCTTCTCGAGCAATAATCCCCCGTGGACGTATCCTGACAACACTGGCCGGGGCCAATAGGACTCTGCACGCATGCAAAGGATTATCCTAGAAATCTCTCGGACCTCTTTGTTGGAAGTCCTTTATCCTGGTAGTCTAGTCCTCAACCACCACTCGCCACGCAGGTCATTCAACACCATATATGTCACCAATGTTGCAGCAACAGAAGTGACTTACTGACCGCAGCCTCATTCTCGTACTCCCACTTACCTTTGGTTGCTCAACCTTCACATACTCACAAGAGTTAGAATCATCAAAACATAAAGCAAGACAGAAAAAATCAAACTGTCCATGCATTTGACTCCACCATAAACACGCTACCGATGAGGCCTCAACCACCTTCAGTTTTCGTTCATGGAGTCGTCCGACTCGCAATCAGACTCGTTTCCAGTCGCCACAGTAATACTTAGTGCATCCACAGACGCCCATGCGACTTGAACATCTTCAACATTGAGCTTGTCACGCAGACGCTCAAAGACACACAGCCCCAAAGCCTTCGTGAAAATGTCAGCAATATTGTCAGTGGTGAGAACGTACTCTATATGCAACCGGTCACGTTCAACCCATTCAGCCATAGAGCGTGTCTTCTTTGCTAAATGCTTCTGCTCCTGCGAATTACCATTATTCTCCACTTCCTTGATGGTACTTTGGTTATCACAGTATTGGGTAGACGTATTTTGCTGCTTGATCCCCAGCCCTTCAACATCATCTGCGCCCACTTTCCTCTTTGGTGCACTTGTGTGCAGCAATTAGTTCTGCAACACATGTGTCATCTGCCACAATGTTCTGTTTCTTGCTTCTCCAGCGCCACACATTTTCATTTAGTCGCAGAGCATATCCAGTCACTGATCGGCTCGTCTCAGGACACCCTGCGTGATCTGCGTCCGCAAACGCATCGATAAACATATTATTCACCGCCTTGTACCGATACACCAACCCTAGATGCTTCCTACCGCTTAGATATCGCATTACTCGTTGTGCTTGACGAAAATTTTCCTTTGTGTACGCGCTTCCGTATCGTCCAACGTTAGCCAAGTCAGGTCGCGTACAGTGCACCAAATATTGTAGAGAGCCCACCATTTCACGGAAAGGGAGACCGGGATCATTATTCGATTTGCTGTTCTTTTCGACACGCAGTGTCCGTTCATTATGCATTTATGGAGATCGAACTGATTTCGCCTCAGACAATCCAAACTTCTCCAGCATTCGCTCGATGTAAGCCGTCTGGGAGATACACAAAACCTCACACGGCTTGTAGTTGATTTCCATTCCCAATATATGCTTGATTTGACCAAGATCCTTCAGCTGGAACTTCTTGCCAAGTGCTTTAACTGCAATGTCAATATTTCTTGAGTCCGTAGCAATCAAAATATCATCAACATAAACCGTGAAAAAGATTTTGTTGTGCCCTCCCACTTTCCTATACACTCCTGCATCAAAAGTGCATTTCTTGAATCCGATCGCAATCAGATGTTTGTGCAGTGTGTTGTTCCAGATACGAGAAGCCTGCTTTAGCCCTTTTAGCAGTCGACAAACTCTCCCAGAGCCATCGTCATAAACCTCAGGTTGCTCCATAAAAATCTCAACATCAACTAGCACACCATTCAAGAAAGCCGTCACAAAATCTACGTGACGACATTCCAAGCCTAGCAACAGTGCTAGTAGCAGAATAAGTCGAACAGACTCGATTTGAACGGCAGGCGAGTAAGTTTCAAGATAATCCAGTCCATACTTCTGTCGATATCCTCTGATTACCAACCTGGCTTTGTGTCTCTCAATCCAACCTTTTCATTTCTAACACCCACAAAGAAGTCAGTATGTTCACAGATTTGCCTCTTGACGACTTGGGCCTCGGCACCAGTTCCCAGGTTTGATTCCTCATCAATGAATCGTACTCAGTATCCATTGCACGTTTCCACTCAGCAGCATGTTCCGACGCAACTCCCTCCTGCTCCGAAGGCGGATTCAATAAGTCACACACTGTTGCAATCATCATGCACTGAATGAGAATACAAGTCACCATAAATTGGCTCGGGTCATACCGTTCAGGTGGTCGACGACCACGAGTTGACCTACACAAAGGCCTACTAGCAGTAGAGGTAGTCGTTCGAACAGTTCTCCCACTTGCTGTATTACCCCGACGTGTCGTCGCCGTCGTATCACCCCACTAGTTGCTGCAGTTGTATCATCAATTTCATTGTTTCGGCCATTGCGACGAACAGTGACACCGCCTTCTATTACTTGAGCCCTACTCCCACTGAAGTCACTGTCGCTGCTCCCACTTCTATCTTCATTGCTGCTGGTATCCTCTCTATCGTCAAAAAATTGCTTCGTTATACCATCGTCTGTGTCGTAGAACGTTTCGCCGTCCTCGTCATCAATTTCCATAGGCTCGGCATCATTTCCAGAAACATTGCTTGCGCCCTCGGACGTTTCGCCTTGATCCTGCAGTCGTAGATTTATATGACTCACCGGCAACGAAACAAAGTCGATGTTCTCTGGCAATTCAATTGCCTTCCCAAAGTACTTGTTGTCAATAAGATTGTGCACATACTTGGGGTCCGCAGTCAAATCTACATGAAATACGTCATCACGTCGCTCGACTAGCTTCCCTGTGCACAAATCAAGTATACGATAGCCTAGCAAAGTACTCGCATATCCAAGAAATAATCCCGGATTCGCTCGCATGTCGAGTTTGCTACTACGTTTCTTCTTCGGAATATGATAAAAAAACACATCCACAAACATGCAGGTCGTCGACTTGCGGCTTAAAACCATAAAGCTTTTCGTAGGAGTCAATCCGTTTAAAGCTTTCGTTCGGCTCATATTATCCACTTCTACCACATAACCGAGTACCTCTCCCCACAGGCATGGCGGGAGCCCAGCAGCTTTATTGATTGCCCGCACCTTGTTCATTACGCTACCATTTAGCTTCTCCACAAGACAATTTTCCTCAGGCGTGTAAGCATTGGTTGTTCAAAGCTTAATGCCCTTCTTGGTCAAGAAGCCAGTCAGAATTTTGTTCACAAATTCTTTTCCTTGGTCACAGGAGAACAATTTGACCTTAAAATCTTTCATTAGCTGCAATATCAAGTTAATGACATTGTCGGATGCTTCACTCTTCTCCTTGAGTAAGAAGCACCACTTAAAACGAAGCTTCGTCTTGCACAAGCTGAAAGTAGATTTTACCAACGTGGCAAACATCCGACATCAGTCGCGCACAATTTTCTTTTTGGACGCTTTCCCTGTTGTCGCTTATAAGACTTCCGTTTCTGTTTAGCACGCTGACAAGCAATGCAACGAATAGGTGTCTTAAAGTCGTTCAACGTTAGCTTCTCCATCCCATCCACCATCTTCAATTCATTCATCTTTTTCATTGCTTCCACGTTATGGTGTGCAAAACGCATGTGCCACAGCATCAATTTGTCAATTTTCGGACTAGCAGTCAAAGTGCACACGGGATTGTCCGAATTAACAGGTGTTGTGTCTAACCAGTAGTGGCCACGCCGCTTCTTCAGCACCAGTTGTACCCCAGGGTAATTTGTGTTCGTGAAGTAAATGACGCGTTCTTCCGACTCGATACAGGTGGAGTCAATGGATCCCAACCATCCTGCTCAAGTCGTTCTTGACTTATTAGATTGGATCGACCATTAGGCGAATAGCGAGTTTCTTCCAAGTCAAGAACAATATTATGGATCCTGGCCATTACTTGTCCGGATGCGAACTCGACCAATTCCGTCCGACGTAGATCTGTCTCCTTGCCAATCATGAAAATATTCCGTATCTTCCCTTAAACCATCTACGAATAACAACTCACTCATACACACATGTACAATGGTTCCAGTGTCCAACATCCACTCTTGTGTAAGTCGATCTGACGAACAAGCCAACATTTCCGTGGTTTTAGTGTCTAGAGATGAACGAACCATGCCAATTGCACCTGGCTTTTTCGTCCACCGTCCCAAAACCCAATCGACTTTGTATCCTTTTTCGACTTACCCTTCTTGGGGTTTTCGCCGGCTGCAGTATCATCGTCACTGTCTTGGTCCTGTTGTTTCGACTTCTTCTTCTGCTCGGCCTTCCACAGCCTGCACTCAGCTCTGAGATGCCCAGGTTTCTCACAGAGCCAACACTCTCGTGTCTCTTTGACTTTCTTTCCTGCACCAACGTTTGTCATCTTCTTGCCTTTCCATGGTCCCTTACCCTTGCTCTTTTTCATGGAACCAATTTGCCTGCCTCCTTCTTCCTTTTTCTCTTTTTGCTTGTTGCGCTCGTCCTTGGCCTTATCCATTTCGGTTTCACCACGAAGACTATTAAGCACTTGATTAAGAGTAGGTTCCTGGCCATCACGATTAAACATTCGCACCACATTTCTGTGCATGCTTTCCACTCCAGTCAAAATGATATTCGCCATATCTTCGTCTGAGATAATCATGATCATATTCTCCAACTGGCGGCGATGATCTTCTAGGTCTTCTAAGTATTTATCTATACACATCCCCTTTTCAAATCGCGCGCCGTACAACTTGGCTCGAATTCGAATTGCGTTGGCAAAATCGCGCTTTGTCTAGTCCCTTTCAAAAGCAGTCCACATTTCGCTCACGCGCAGCATTTTACAGACTTTCTTGGCATCTTTCGGAAGCAAGCCGTACAACATGCAATCACGAGCAAACAGATTTCGTTCTTCGAAAATTCGATTTAACTCAGCATCTTGTGCGTCAGGACCTTCCGTACCAACCACTACATCCCAACAAACTCGTTGTCGCAAATACAACTCAAAGTGAGCCCTGTACAAGTCAAATCCCCGCCCTCTTCAAATTTGGGAGCTTTAGCCGCACCAAGCACCTTCCGCACGCCGGGCACTTGTTCTCGTAGAAGATGCCTGCCACCTTCCGGACCGACTCGATCGGCGGTCAAGTGAAGAAACTCACAGCGATCCATGTTGGCTCACTTCTTGAGACCATAGAGGATCAGGTAGTTCAATCTACCCGCATAGGTGTAGGATTGACTCCAAATGCTACGGGTATCACACAAGCCCCTTGCTTGAGGAAACGCTTCTTCAAGAGTATAAAAACTTTAAGTGAACGGCCGTTCACAAACTCCTGGTCTGCGGGAGCTGAGTGGCTAGAATAGCGTAGTTTAAAGACTGCGCGTTTATTTGTGTACCTTAAGGGTTAAGCACGAGTATATTTATATGTGTACCTTAAGGGTTAAACACGCATTCGACGTGTTCAAATTCCCTCAAAGCTATCATTCTACGATAAAATTCCCGGCGTAATTATATTAAAGAGCTGAAGCATTACATTCGTTTTATTTTATTCGGACCCACCGACTAATTTGACCTGTTTCTTAGTGATCTCAATTCGGACCACGCGTGCGATGCGACCAACACGAGGTCGTTTCTAAAAACACCCTGTATTTTCGGTCTGGTCCCCCGATGATATCGTAGGACCCAAATGGGACCAGACCAGTGGGTGACCTGTTTAAAACCTTATCCCATCGTTGCAGTCATCTAGTGAAGTTTTGTTTTTGGAATCAAGCTCAAAGGAAAGCTGTAGAATGCGAGCATCGAGAGTTGTGTCACAAAACACTTCCGTCAAGGCAGTACTTAACAAAGCAAACTAACAAATCAATTTCAATGATGGCTGGAGTGCGCTCCAGGAGGCTACAGAGGCTCTGCCAGAGCCATATACATTTTCGTATCTCCGACAGTTCTGCTGAGGTCTACCCCCGGTTGCAAGTGTATTCGCCATCACGGCGTCTGTCGAATCAGATTTCTCTATTCTCAAGTGGGAAGTGGACAACCGTCGCGCAGCTTTGACCTCTTTACCACTGTTTGTGGTCAGACAGATCCTTCCAGCTTTGGCCCATGTTTGGTTAGGTTTGAGCAGGGTGTGTGGATACTGGAGCGATTACCCTAGCCAAAATTCTCGCCAGATCTGGTTTGGAATTTGGGACTAGGATTTGGGCTGCGGGAATTGCTAAACTACTTGTACCTAGTGCAACTAAGATTATCTTCTTCGGGTAAGGTTCAAAGCCGTGCGCTAGCGCCCGGGTAAGCTCTGAAATTCGAATGAAATGGAGATGAGCTGCTTTGTTGAGCATCTGTGCACGGTTCGCATATTTCAATGGGACCGTGTGGAACGGTTAAGGCTGAACCGTTCCGGGCTGCAATGCCATTGGTCAATGTATGTGGCTGGCTGAGATGAGGCCAAGGCAGCAAGTAGAAAGGACTAGTAGAGAAGGTTAAGTAAATTAATCAACTCACTTCGGCATTTGCCTTCCCAGCAACGCATCACATCAACAGGTTAACAGCCGCAACAACTACCCTGATCGGAATGCTCCACTGAACGCTTAAGACATGACGACCAAGCGCACCGAAGTTCTCCTTGGGAGTGTGAACTACTTTCACTGGGAGTATAACATGCGAATGACTCTGGCCCGTAAGGGGCTACTCGCGCATGTGGAGGTCATCAAGCCCGAGAACGAGGTCACTGAAGCGTGGCTCGTTAGTGACGCGAAGGCGCTCGGGATCATCGCTCAAGGCGTGGAGCTGCAGCACCAGACCAAGATACGGTCGGCAACGCGTGCCATGCACGCTTGGGCCACGCTGCGTGACTTCTACAACCGTACCACGCTCCACAACCATGTCGCTATTACACGACTTCTGCATGAGTTCAAGATGGAGAACGGTTCGACCATGGCGAAGCATCTGGACGCTTTCGACGAACTAGTCGTCGGACTGCAGACGCTAGGTGAACCTGTCGACAAGGCTCGGCAGCTTGTCGTGCTACTGAGCAGTCTTCCCTCGGAGTACGAGCTGATATCATCCATCGTGGAGAACGCTAAGGATGTATCACTCATTGAGGTGAAGGAGAAACTCCTGAAGGTACACGAACGGTTGGAGAAAAAGGACACCGCCATGGAGAAAGCGTTCCGAGCTAACGGAAACACTGGGCGGCTCAAGGGCGGCCGCGGGAACGGTCCACGGAAGAACAGTGGAGGTTTCAAGGGCAAGTGCTTTATTCGCCGTGGGTGAGGAACGGTCAACTGGATGACTGATAGATAGTGGTGCTACGTCGCATATGACTCCTAACCGTTCCGATCTATTCGACTTTGAGACGCTAGACGCTGGTGTTGAGGTGACTATTGCGGACGGCAAGAAGTGACCCGTTCTTGGTCGAGGAACGGTCAAGTTGACTGGTCTGGACGGCAGACGTATCAAGATGGTGGAGGTGCTCTACATCCCGGGACTCGACAGCCCTTACTGTCGGTGGGAAAGCTCGCTGAGCGCGACTTGAGTGTGGAGTTCCAGAGTTCCTCATGCGTCATTTGGGGAGCGAACAGCGCAATTGCTATGGGGAAAAGATGGGCAAAGCGTTCCTGCTGGAGCCCCGTGAACATGGCATCAAGTATCAAGGTGGCTCCGGGAACGCTTCGGCCGAAGCGTTTACTGACGCTGACTGGAGCGGCAAGATTGACGACAGACGCTCCGTGTCGGGAGTCATGGTGATGATTGTGAACGCTCCAGTGGTATTCAACTCTAAGTACCAGAGAACGGTTGCACTCAGCTCTGCGGAAGCCGAGTACATGGCTCTGAGCCTGTGCACGCAAGAGGTGCTTTGGGTTCGTGCAATGCTGAAGGACATGGGTCGCGAGCAAATGGGAGGAACGCTTGTCTGGGAGGACAACCAAGGTGCCATTGGATTGGCATACAACGCTGGATATCACGCACGGACGAAGCATGTGGATATACGCCACCACTTCATCCGCGAGAACGTGGAACGCGGAACGATCAAGGTGGACTACATCGACACCAAGCATCAACTGGCTGACATGCTCACAAAGGTACTCGGGACCAAGACATTGAAGTACCTGCGTGAGACTACTAGCATCAAGGGCAAGGTCACCGTGCAGTAGCGGTGAGCGGGAGTGTTGAACATCTGTGCCCCGCTCATGCACGGTTCGCATATTACAATGGGACCGTGTGGAACGGTTAAGGCTGAGCCGTTCCGGGCTGCAATGCCATTGGTCAATGTATGTGGCTGGCTGAGATCGAGGCCAAGGCAGCAAGTAGGAAGGACTAGTAGAGAAGGTTAAGTAAATTAATCAACTCACTTCGGTATTTGCCTTCCAAGCAACGCATCACATCAACATTATTTGATTAAACACGTAACGGCATCATGTTTCTACAGGTTGAGGCTTTCACCGCGTTTGCGGAGGCAAAAGCCTCACCGCTTGGAGGCCGCCCTTGAAGCTGCCGGTTCTATCTTCCATGCCAAATGTTGTAAAAAGAAGAATGAGTTTTAAAATCGTGGTGGTCCAGCGTTGGGAGAACATGAGTAACAGTAAATTGTATTTTGGTTTCATCGTGGAAGATACTCAGGTTGATACATATCCACGGAGGGGGCTGCTAGTTGATTGCAAGTAGTTTCCTAGTTTGCGTGGACAATGTCTAATTCTGCCGGACAACAGAACCACCCACGTCGCGATGTGTGCTCCACAGAGTCCCAGTCATGTTGTATTGAGCATGTTCAGATACTGGTTGTAGGTACTGGGTACGAGCTTAGGGAATATAGTGCGGTTGATGGAGCCGGCTTCTATTGGTGTAAGTGGAAGGAAACTTTCATAGATGTTGCTTGAACGTTGAACTAGCACGCCACAGGCAACAGGCAGCTTTTTGACTAGTTCTCGCTATATATTAGTGATTGGAGTGAGTTTGCCTCATGTCAATGTCGGGATCTCCAATGTTAGCTAGGTGAAGTAGGAATCACACCAAAAGCAAAAATTGACATGTAATTTTGTCAGTTCTTGAGGGTTTATTAGATTTGGAGATGAGCTGTTGAGCTGGTTTTTGATTTTTGTGATTTTTGGCAAGCATGCTTTTGAGCGGAAAATCGGATCACTGATATACTCTGAAATAAATTTTAGAGAATTTCGTTATAGTCGGCTACAGGGGGGTGCTAATGACGCGGTCGACAATGTTGTGGGTAATAACGACAAGGAGAAGAACGAGAAGCGCAGGTGACTTCGGCTGGGAGCTCTTGTGGATTTGGTCGGCCGCGCTTCAGATCCGACGCCGTGCCCTGGGCCGTGCGCATGTCAGACGCAGCCGCGTTGGTTAGGTGGTTACTGCGGCGGCTGTCGTACTGGACAGGTTCGTCTTGAGCTTGGCGGCGTCATCCGCGGTCTGGGGAGCCCGTTCTCGAGCGACATGAACTACTGCTCGGCGGCCACGTTGGGTCGTTGGACGTGTCCAAACTTGCGGTGTTGCGGTTGTTGGCTGTTGGTGGGGGTGGTGAATTCGACGTGTGCTTAAGAACATGTTTCGAAATGACCAGTTGTGGTGGGTTGGAGCTGGCACCGACACAATCGACGGCAGTAACAGCGGCGGCACTGCCACCAACGACGTCGGCGACACTGTCGTAGCAACCCTCGACACTAGTCGTGTCAAGCTTTAACACGAAAGCTTCGGCTCGAAGGAATACACAAGGGCAAAAGCACGCACATTTATTATTTGACAACACAGATTCACTTCACAATAAACACGAGGATAATAGCATTCACTGCGCTTATCCGAAAGACCACCGGTAACACAAGCACTCTACATGTTGTCCCGCTAGCTAATACTACAGTCTAACAAATACTGTTAGTAGGAGTGCTCCCTTGAATCGACAGCGTGGAGAATTCACGTTTTCTCTAGTCAACTCAGTGTTACTCGTTATGAACACGAATAAGTCTTTGCGTTTTGCTCTACGAGTAAATCAATGCTCACATCTTAGAAACTGTCCGCAACCGCTTCTCTTAAGGTTAACCTTAGTCTACTTTGCCCAGTACTTGGTGTACATTTCAACAGCCTGTTTAAAAATGGCATCGTCCACCTCTGGGTTGTTTTTCAGTTGGATGGCCAGATCACGAGGACTCATTTGTGCGTCGTCTGCAAGCTTGAACACCGATACCAACTGGTCGTCTGCTGCATCCGAAATTTTATCCAGCATCGCCACATCATCCACTTTCTTGAGGGCCGAAAACGAGTTCGTCCTTTTCATCTTGTTGACTAAGATTTTAGCCATTAATTGCTGTACAACATCCTTAACCCCTCTTTCTTCCATGTCACCTTCGGCGATGTTGTTGCCTCTCAGAAATCGAGACTGGTTGCGACCACTTTGGTCGGCGCCGACGTAGTTCAAAACTGCCAGCGAAATTACACCACTTCGCGCAACGTGACTAACAGACGCAGTGACGGGATCTTGGTGAGCGGAGAGTGCCAAAACAGCGGCCACTAGGATGTAGGACAGACGCATGATTGGTTCTGGATATTCTTGGTGCAGATGGTTTATCGTGGAGAACAAATTGCGAAGTGAGGCCTAAAGGTCTACGGAAATCAAACCACACAAAAAAACCCTGTCTAATAATTCCAAGTACAGTACAGTAATTTGCGTAAATGGAAATCCAACATGTACATGTATTAATATGAACCTTATTAACTTATATTACTAAAGATACGGCGCCACGATATGGTGATGGGCAAAGGTACTGACCTACCAAAAATCCAGCAGAACCGTTGTTCTACTTCGAGAACATGATCGATTGAAAAATGGCGCGCTTTTGCCAACATGTATTTCTGCCGACGGCATTGCAGAACTCTATCATGTTTGCACTTGCACGCGCGTACCACAACTTCCATCCCCACCTCCCCAACCAAGTGGATCCGCCTGGATTTGGTTCGAGGATGTTTGGTCGAAGGTCAGTGCTTCGACCATACACCATTGTTTGCAGCATGCAAGACTAGTAAACAAAGCAAGCATCAAAATCATGCTTATTAACTAATATCAGTTCAAATTATTCTTTTAAACTTGAAAAATCAGGCGTTTTAGTATTCACGCAGATTACTGTACCTGACCCGACGTGGGAGTTTTCTAATCCTACATGTAGTTGTTTCTTTATCAACCAATTTGTCTATGTGAATAATCAAGTGAATGATCAAGAGTAACATTGAACTTCTACTATTATTGTCTCAGAAAGTATCCGAGCTGAAGAACGATGGGGGGTAATTGCACGATGAACAACGCCCGGGCTCCGCACAAAAGGATTTAATAGGACGAAGTAGTCGACGTCGTTCATTTTGGAGTGGGGAGATTGGGTACTTGAAAACAAGATGCGACGTGATTCTCCAGGCTTGCCAAGACTCGCATCAGCAATCATTCTCGGGCAGCTTGAATGGCACAACCACTTACACTCATTCCTGGCCACCATATTACGCCCACTATATTATGGCCACCACATTACGCCCACTATATTATGGCCACCTCATTACGCCCACTATATAATGGCCACCACATTCCGCCCATTTGATTATGGCCGGTCACCCAAAATTCATCGTTTTTCAGATGGGATTTAGACGGATCCAAAACTTACAGAGAAAAAGCTAGCACGTGCTAACACATGTACTCGCGTGTTTGGAGTTTATAGGGTGGCTCACGCAGGGCTCGGAAAAATAATTCTAATATAATAACTATAGTATTAAATTGACGGAATTACTTATTATTGGCAAACCAAGGTTTCCGTAAATTATGAAATTGACCCGTAATAAGTATATTGCCTTTTTACTACAAAAACTGTTGTCCTCCAACCAAAATCGTTCTTGTGTACACTACCATCTCTTCCCATTGTCATGCCAACTGACTCATTTCCATATTTAATGATTCCAATATCCAGCTCGCGCAGATTTCTCCTTTGAATGAATTAGTACTACGTAGTTTGACTATTCCCATTTGGAACCAACGCTATTCAACAAAACGATAAAAAATTGAAACAATAACTGCAATATGTATTATTGCCGTCGCCAGTATTGCAGTTACGTATTATTTTTCTGAGAAACGAGTACAATTTTATACTTTATATTCCGAGCTCTGGTCTCACGTACACAACGGTGTTTTGGCCATCATGGTCTGTGCGGTTGCCTAATACTGTAATTGGCTAAAAGAAATGTATTGAATAAAGGGAAAATTCCAAAGAAGAGCTCGATAGAGCTCGAGTAGTCCGGATTCTGGCGTTCGTAATCAGACGCAATTATCAGATTTCATACACCAGTGTCAGAATTATCAGATGTATTTCAACCGTTGGTTTGGTCAAACTGATATCACTTTGAAGTGGCAAGTGCGACGAATCCTGTTTTTCTTGTAATGTTTAAAATTAAAAAAACATTTTTATATTACACCTCTATTTTTAAATACTGAGCACCGGCGATGAACCAGCGACAAGGTCTAGAGGAGAGACTGTTGACACAGAAGTAGTGTAGATAAACCAACTTGAAAAGGATGGGGTAACCGTTTTGTAGCATGGCCTGCTATGACGGCGCAGAAATACAACAAGTGCGGAAAATGAGGTGTTCGATCGAGGCAACCTTGACCATATACGGTAACATTGGTAACCATGTATGCACACGCCCAATTCAGTCTTTTTGCGTTGCGCTCTACTCGCATTGATCACCTCAGAACTGGTCTCCTCCGTGCTGTTACAACCACGGAATGAGACAACGAGCACATATGGACGGTCGAGAGGACGTCTACGTAGCGCTTCCAAAGGTCCGCTATGCTGTGTGCACTAAACCTGCTGTAGCACTCTCGAAAAGGTGAGCTTGCATCCACACCTCCTTCGCGTAAACAGGTGCTGTGAAGTCGGGTTTAGACAGGAAAATCGCTTGATAGTACTATTTTAACATTAATGATAGAAATCGATACGCACCTGCTAAAGTAGCTACATATATTAATAGTAGTTTGGCTGGGAGTGTACACGTAAATCTATGCTGCTATCGTGAAAACTCCGCTATCAAAGAGTCATTTGGCGGCAATACGAGATACTCGTAGTGATCTTGTAGCACTTCTTCTTAATGAACTAGATTAGACGGACGTCTAAGTGTTCGTACCAACAAAAACAATGACCAAAAAGCACTGCGAGCTCCAAGTGAAAAGGAAATATGATTGATGTTGTTTTAGTGTTGTTGTAGGGGAAAGCTTCTCGAGCAATAAAATCCCCGTGGACATATCCTGACTACACTGGCCGCGGTCAATAGGACTCTGCACGCATGCAAAGGATAATCCTAGAAATCTCTCGGATCTCTTTCTTGGAAGTCCTTAATCCTGGTAGTCTAGTCCTCAACCACCATTCGCCACGCAGGACATTCAACACCATATATATCATCAATGTTGCAGCAACCGAGGTGACTTACTGACCGTAGCTATATTCTCGCAGGTAAAGTAAACAAACAGTAGCAGTACACCTGTATGTCTGGCCCAGGGGTAACACTCAAACGAGTAGCATTATTAATTGATGCTTTACAATGTGAAATGGTTACGTATCGACGACTCCATTTCACATATCACATCGACGACAGAGGATTTTGCAAGTCTAAAGAATAGTTTACTCAGCTAGGTCTATTGCAAAAGCTATATCCTCCTACGCGAAGACCAAGTACAGCACAAGTAGCTGATAACATATATTGTGAATCAGTATTTTCATCAGTTCCTGGCCATGGTTGTTGTCAAGTGCAGCTCAGTGGCACTGGTAATCCACTTCTAGTTTCGAGGCAGTGCAATCCTTCTTGTGCCTCACTAATTTCGTTTACATTGGAGGTGCACAACACTAAAACTAAATATTTTTCAAGAACGCAATGCCTAAACTACAGTTCCGATGCTTGTGTAACACAAGTTCTGTTTCAAGCAATACAAAGAGGCTAATAATAATATGATGAGGTATATTGTGTTACATGTATTGTTCTTCATGAACTTAAAGAGAGCAGCCATCTTGCGACGCATGCGTAGAGACCATGAACCTCGCCGTTTGCACGCAAGAACTGCGAATGCCCCGGTCTTTAAGGTCCGGGTCCCCGAATTACGTTATGCGCAGAAGCTCCAATCCGAAATAACGACAAAAACGGGTGTCTGTACTTTCTTTTATCTCTGGCAAATGACAGAATCGACATGTCCCGGAATGCAGCTGTCCTAAATCGCAGTTTGGTACCAGCATGCAAGTTATACACCAGCATTTAACGAATCACCAGGGTATCGGATTGTTTCATGACATCCATAGAAGATAGTGAAGATGTCCTGCTGAGATGTCTTTCAAAGCATTGTGGAGCTACTAGCGCTTCACTGACATGCAAGAACAAACCACGAGTCTCGACATGAACCATGCAGATGCTTTACACAGTACTGCACTTCCAACAAGCTTGCGTCGATAACTTTGTGTACTAGTAGCCAGCTAACAACTGGCTAACCCATCAGCGAGCTGCTACAGTACTAGCAGCAATGGCTGGTAAAGCGTGCTCGCTCTGGAGCTTTTGGCTGCAAGAATGAATGGCTTTGGCGCCAGCAAATTGGTGGTCCGCAACAGCGACACTATAGCCGCGTATAACCGCAGCTTGTACCATTAATCAATTTTTACAAGCAGTCCAACTACCCACCTCTCACCCAAGCACCAGGCTACCTCGCCGAGCCCAGCGCTCCCTACAAGATTTCCAACAGTCTATGCTAGCGATGCTCGACGAGCGTGAGGTGGAGCGGCGCGCTGAGTACGCTGAGTTCTCTCGCCAGTCGCCTCTCGACGACGATGCCGACGAACAAGACTCGCCCTGCCCCATTCTCGATTCGTGGTTCAACGAAGGTGGGGACGAACCGGTTCGCCGTCTAACGAATTTCCCGCCGCGCGAATTTAACCGTCTGTGGGGCAGTGTGCGTCCTCACGTGATCCGATACTGGAATGTTGGTCGTGGGCGCCGCTCAGCCTTGACAGGTAAGGACATCTTCTTCATGACAGTCTCTGTCCTAAAGCACGGGGGCGTGGGATATGAATGCTGACACTTTCGCATCCAGACGCCTACGTTCATCAAGACCATCACGACCTTTCTTCACGTCCTGGCGCCGAGGCTGTATGATGACTGTGTGTGTCAAGGCTGACGAGTGCACGATGCGCGACTTGGTCACGTCAGGTCAAACCTTTCAACATTTCCCTGCGCACTGTATGCAACCGACGTCACGTTCCAACAGCCGAACCGCCCCACCGGAACGATGGCGGAGGTGATGTCGTTCTACAGCGGCAAGCACAAGCAGTATGGCCTAAAGGTCGAAGTGTGGGTGAACCCACGTGCGTTTGCAATTAATTGCAGTGACCATGCCCGCGGCAACACCCCGGACATTACCATGTTCAGGAACAAGGCAGAGTTCCACGATGCCATTCGCCTAAAAAGCGAAGCGGATCGGAGCCTCGCCGATGAGGGGCCTCTGCTAGAGAACTTCGCCGACGAGTGGGCACTGCTGACGGACAAGGGCTACCAAGGTCTCGCCGACCAGAAGCGATGCATCCACCCGAAGAAGGGCAGAAACCTCTCTCGTGTGGATCAGAAGTTCAACGATGACGCTTCCAGCGATCGTGTGATCGTGGAAAACGTTTTCGGGCGCCTGTGTTCGCTCTGGCGCGTCTGCGCTGATAAGTACAGGTGGGGCGAAGAGCTCTACGACGATATATTTCAGGTTTGCGTGAGCCTGACAAACTTCCATGTCGAAAGCAACCCGCTGCGCGAACACAGTGCGGACGAGTATGCGCAGCGTGAACATCGTCTGCTCGCTATCAGGAAGGAGAGGACGAGAAAGCGTCGCCTCTCGCAGAAGAAGTACCGTCACCGTAAGCAAATGCGTCACCGCATGTCGTTCGATGATCTGCCTCGCCATAACGATGCTGACGAGGACTCGGATGCCACACATATGTAGGCCGCAAACCGTCACTGCGTGACTAGGTAGCATGCGACACTATTGCCTAGTTAAATAGGAAAACATTTGAGAGATGATCAGTTTATAGGTCTCTATAGCATTAGCTTTGTTCTCGATATGCCACTAGAAGGTATCGCATCATGCCAATGACTTGTGTGGCAGTAACAAACTGGTTTAGCGACTAAAGGACTACAATCTCTCTTACCAGTGCCCATTACGCTCCGACTACGCCCGGAGTGTTCGCGAAGCTGGGTCACGGAGGACCGAGTTGTCTAGCAAGCCGAGGCCTTCGCTAGTCTGGGCCACGCCATGACAATCATTTTGAAGGACAATCTATCGAGTCGTCTATTTCCTTGAATAGGTATGGCTGGATAGGATGGTTCATCTAGTCTCTCAGTCTCTCTTAATGTATTATATTAGAACCCTAGTCAACTTAGTATCTCTGTTGTCTAATATCCTGGTGTACTTAATCATATATCGATCCACTGACTCGGTAGTCAGGCTTAACTATGGGGATTAATTAATACCTGTCAAATTAATGCTCGATGGGAATTTTTCAATACATTTGTTAATAAAAAGTCTACACTATCATACTTGTTCAGCGCCAAATATTACATACTAAAAGGCTACGGGTCGATGTCTGCGCCCACGCTGCTTCCTGCTCCTCACGTTGCTTTTCCGCAGCGGCTCCTGCAGCGTCCGAAGGCCTGACAAAATCTTCGTTTCCGTCTCCAACAGGACTTCATCCACCGTTTTGCAGTGGAAGAACCGGTATATTGGTAGGGTGTTATTAATTACTGCATACCCGGGCTACCGTGGGGGGACGCAGTTCGTAAGAACGGGTATCACCTCGACGAGGCGCTACGGGTACGTAAAACAACCAGAATGAAAGAGGATGCACGGCAATAACTGACATTAACAGTGTTGTATTCATCGTTCACCTCATCACGTTCTAGCACTGACGTGCTGCAGCCGCTGTTCCTCTTCCAGCGCTTCGATCGGAGGTCGTGCCCACTTGATTATACCTGTTGTTAGCGGTCGGAGCGTCCTAAATGCCTCCCGCGATGTATCACGTGAAACTAGAAGATATGGTTGTTGTCTCTTGTTGGTCACGCGGTTTCAGAACTCCACTTCGTCACCACCATGTACTTAGAGTCTCTCCTTGTACTTTATAAACCGTTGATGACACGGCGCACACCAAAGGAGCTGTTCGACCCGAACAGAGAGGGATCGAGGGATACCGCTTCTGGATGGAGCCAATTTGATATTACAGAGACTGAATGGGCGAGCATTCGAAAACAAAGAAAAATATTCGGGTCTGTGCATCCGTGCATTGATGTGGCTGACGATCCTCGTGGAATGCGGACAATCACTGCAGTAGGGGACACACTTGGGATCCTTACTGTGACGTATGCAGCGCTGTCGTGAACAACGCGAAACATTGTACCAGGAGAAAAGAGAATCGCTTCCAGGATTCCGTGGGTCCCGTTTGCTGCCATTTTCTCCGCTCGTACATTCTGAGTGAGTTGTATGGGCATCCCACAACCAGGTCTAAGTACGGACCATTCTGCCGAACTTAGAATCAGGAAGTGTCATCACCATTTTCACTTCGGATGATCCTAGCTTGGATAGTTTCTATTTAAAGTTTGCAACCACGCGAATATGATATTCTCCATGTGGTAGCAGTTTGGCTGCAGTCGAAATGAATAAATTATTAATTGAAAGACGCGTTGAGTTGTCAGGTGTGATAAAGGGAGATACCGTACTACCAGGACTCCAATCGTAAAACGCTGTGACTCGATTCCCGAGCACCCGAGAATTGATAATATCAACAAAGTCTGGTAGCCACGCTCCCTGCTGAGCAAACCGGCACCCTCGTCCCCAGTCTGGATCCGCACGAGCGAACAGATTCCTCTAGAACGACCACATCAGAGAACAATATCCACAAAAGGTAGCCAATCAGCTCATTTGCTGTTGGATTGCATCTAAGCCGGGATCTTTGTAAAGAGGCTCACCTCGGACGGGAGGCAACTGCAAAATTCACCAACCAGAACCACGTGAACCCCACCAAATGCCACATCGGCAACTCGCTTCGCTGCGCGCAATGACTTGACAAGTTGCGCAAGTTGCGATTTTCTCATCATCGACACTTCATCGATCACAATAATTTCAATACAAATTGCAGAGAAGGCATTGCATTTCCTCTTCAGTTGGATCATTAGGCTGGCTAAGGTTCGGCCGCCTATCACGGTTGCAACCTTACATGTTAGAGCCGTCTTAACAAGACAATCTGGGCGCTTCCAGCTTGCGCATAACGATTGAACTGCATCAAGTACACGATTTTTCGCGTCCCTCCTCACCACTCAAGAACATTGGGAGCTGGCCGCTTTCCAAGGCCTCGTTAAAAAATTATTGAGATATACCGTATCCTCAACATTTCGCCACTGTTTCAATAGCGCCGTTCCAATATGCCGGAATGCGCAATGCTGCTTTTCATTGAGCGGGAAGCCTCTGGAGATATCAACGATCGTCGAATATTCTTTGGTTTGACAATTAACAGGCGGATGATGTGGGCTCCACATCATTGCGTCATCCTGCAGTGCTTGTTGTTTCCGCTGGAACAAAGCAAATTGCAGAATGAATTGAAAAGCTTAGAGAAAAAAATGAAAAGGTCGTGCACAGGGACTGCGGCAGTCCCTGTGCAGTCACTGCCCTCTGGACAGACTTGCGTTTCAAAGGCCTACCGCCTAACCATCACCCTGACGCCGTCACTGACGACGTGTCTTCGTCGTTGGCCTCTGTCGACAGCTAGCACGACAGGTTCTGTGGACTCAGCTTGGCCTTGTTAGTGTTGGACTTGCAGGTGGCGATTTTGGGCTTGCACATCCCACTAGCGTCAGCTGCTGGAGCGATACAGCGACAATACCGCCCTCCTGAAGAGGACTACTCCTTCGGTCATTCTCTAAAAGGTGCTCATGATTACAACCATTTTTTAAAAGGCGTGATCGTCTTTAAAAGGTGCTTGTTGATTAAGTTAAATAACACGGAGGTACGACGGCACGTGCTGCCGTATCGTACGAACGGAATCGGAGCCTTGCACGTGCAATAGCTAGAACACGAACAACACTTTAGAAGTCCCACAGCGTTCCGGTCGCATACCCAGCGTACAAAATGGCCTCCCCCGCCGGAAGAGGGTCAAGAGTTGCCTGAAGGGGATTCGGCATTACATGCAATATAAGACTACGCACCTCAATCAAGAAACACGTCAAGCTCAAACGAGGAGGCGGTGGGCGCAAGCACTTGGTGTGCTCGTCGAGCACGTGCACGATGTTTGTGCACCTGTACCATTGCGCGAACACCACTTCCTGGTGCGTTGCGTCAAGAGCTTGCGCCCCTACGAGTACTTCGACAAAATTATGGCGTCCATGATGGATGCAGCGTATACGAGGGCCCAGCTTTCTTCCAAATGGGCAAAGGAGCAGCGTTTGGATACCGTAGGAGCGCAATCATTGTACGAAGAACAATTCGAGAAAATTACACCGTCGCCGATTTCAAAACCGATATCGCCTTCGTCCATCGGATTCAGCAAGTGCCCCCATTTCAACGTCGAGTCGATCTAACCAAGAACTCATGCACCTGCACATGATTGCGGTGTTAGTGAAAAAGAAGAAGCTGGACTCGGTATTTTCGCGCTTTGCGCAATGCTACCAAGTTCATTGGTACTACGAGGCGTTCAATACAGCAAGTATTGAAATGCCGTTGCTGTAAAATGTGGAGGACGAGGAGCTACAGCCTGCGGAGTGCGCTGTGAGACGTGGAAAGAAGCGTAAGAAGCGATTGCCAAGTCGTGGAGAGAACACCTCGAAGCGGGTTCGTAGATGCAAGAACTGCCATGAAACGGGTCACAATCGGCGCACATGCACGGACCCCACGGTCGTAGTGACCGAGTGACCACACCGTCCGCGAGCGTAAAGCTACCAAGGTAGAAGCAGCAGAGCTTACATACTTCCCGAAGTGTACTCAAACAGTAGCAGCGGAGCTTACATGCTTCGCCACAATGCATTGCTTGAAGACCCTTTCTGTTAAATATCAGTGAAGATAACAAGCACCTTTTAAAGACGATCGCGCCTTTTAGAAAATGGTGGTAATCATGAGCACCTTTTAGAGAATGCCCCTACTTCTTCAGTGCGGACAGCAAATTGAGATCCTTCGCCAACGACTTGATTTCCGGCGCGCGACGGTTGTCGCGAACGAAATTGCGAACGAGTGCCGGCACATCTTCACGGAGAGTAGTCGCGGGTTCCCAGGAATCCTCGGCACTGGACAATCTCCGCCAGCTGACCAAACGCTCGAACCGCTTCGCCTCGGCGTTGTACCTCGACTCCAATAACTTGGACACCACATGTCCTTCGCTATTATGTGCGATGTGCCGCAGCAGCTCCAGTGACATTCAATGTCGAATCACTGTAAAATTTGAGACGAGACGCATGCACCTCGCGTTCGTCACTCGTAATGAGATTTTTCACCGTAAAGATCCACGGGGACACCGCCGCCACCACTTTGGCCGGGCCGCACCATTTGACACTCAGCTTGGCACGAGTGTGCGCCCAGACGTCGGCGTAGAGGACATAATCCTTATTACGTACTGCGCCATCACCGTACCGGTCTTGTGATGACTTTTACGACCACGGGCGCGCGCGGGCGACTAGCTTCCACTACACTGCGATGCATGCCGTCGAGAGCAGTACGTAGCGCGGCAAAGCGTCCGTCCGGAGCACCTCGAGCTCGGACCATGTGATTGACTCCGGGGGCGACGGCAGGGCAATCGCATCCAGTGGTGACATAGCCGGAAGACCTGTCATCACAGTCACAGGTGCATGATCTCCAAGCGATTTGGCCACCGTGTGATTGAGAGCCAGCTGCACCACCTTGGTTAAACGCGGCCAGTCGCGCTGAGGCATTCGCCACTCTGACAGTAGAGCCCTGAAACAACGAAGCGCGTCCGCATGACCACCTCGATTGTTCCATTGGCCCAAGAACACCGAGCAGTCGTGAAATGATGGTGAGCCCCAAGGGCGTGCTGAAGTGCTTGAATCACTTCGTTCTTGAAATGGGTTCCTTGGTCGCTCACCCACATCAAACAAATCCCAAAGATCGCAAACCACTCCATGAGGCAATTGTAGGTCACTTCCGCGGTAGCCTCCGGGACTGCAAAGAACCAGACGAACTTTGAAACATCGTCTTTGATAGCGAGAATGTACTTGTCGTCGGTAGTTGATGCACCCATGTAGAAATAGTCCCAATGGATAAGTTCATTTGGTCGCTCAGCATGCATTGCTTCTTCAAGTGGAACAGGCATTGACGGACCACCCACCACGCTCACACAGTGCAGACAGCGACGCACAAAATACGTAGCACCCGCTGGTAGATCATTCCACCAGAATCGTTTCTTGATAGCAGCCACTGTCGTATCGAGACCGCGATGTCCGACGACTCCAAAATGCCCAACGATACAGATACTCAAATGCAGTGATGCTGCTGCTGGAGGGATCCAAACTTGTCCATCGGTCACACGTAAACTCCCAGCGTCGTCGAGCTTTACAGGAGTTTTGATTGGCTGCGGAGCCTCTTGCTGGTACTTCAGGATCTCTGGCATAGTTGGCCATTCGAACTCATCATTGAGAGTAGGTGAATACTCGTATGGCACCAAACGAACAGCACAAATTGAGGCTAGCCTGGAGCCCCCTACGCGATAGCAGATCCGCCCAAACATTTTCATCACCCGCGATGTCACAGATATCGTACTCATTTGCCATCAGTAGGATCGCCCAACGCTGCAACTTATCGGCCGTGTACTTGGGAACCGACGTGACCACGCTGGAAGGGTTGAAAATGAACCGTAAATTGCGGTGATCAGTGTACAGGGTGAATCCACCTGAACGGTGCAAAAGATAGTCGGCTCTCGTACAAGTAGCAATAATGGCGTATGCCTCCTTCTCCACAATTTTCCACGCTTTGGACGAGCCTGAGAAGGTCTCACTGAGAAACATCAGAGGCTCGTGATCTTGCTTCGAAAAATTCTCGATATGTGATCAGCAGGTATCTGCGCAATAACTGCTCCCAATGAGTCTCGCTCGCGTCGGTGAACACCGACAGCAAGCGATCCGGTTTCACATGCGCTAGCTCCACACAATTTCAAGCGCGTCTTTGCAGGCCTGTAAACAGTTTGAGTGATCGGATGTCCAACCTATCTCGGCGAGTTTGATCCGAGCCACCTGGCGCTTTGTCCCTCCACCAGCAACGTGGTAAACCTGCTCCATTAAATCCACGAGAGGTTGGGTCAGCTTGTTATGGCCCGGAATGGACATCCGCATCCACCCCAGAGCACAAACGAACTGTTGCAGATCTTGACCTGTCACGGGCGGGAGCAGTTGCTGAAGAGCGGCAATACAAGCAGGATCATTGTGAACGCCTGTCTTGGAAATCACTCGGCCACACCATTTCGCTTCCCGCAGATAGAAGGAGCACGTTGAGGGATTTAACTTTAGACCCTTCTTCTCACAGATCTGGAGGGTGCCTCGAAGAAGTTTCAGCAAACCTTCCTCCGTCTTAGCATAACCCAAGAGGTCATCCATCCATATCAAAAGACCCTTGTACAGGTACTCCTCGAACATTTCTTGAACGGTAGACTGGCAGTAAGCGACGCTGTCTGTACCTCCCATTAAGACTCGTGTGGGCGTGAAAATACCCATGTCCGTGAGAAAGGAGAACAGTTCTTGGCATTCCAGAGAAGAAGGAACTGCCAATACCCCTTAAAGAAGTCCAACAGGAATTACAACTCAGAGTCGGTGAGGTAATCCATAATCACTTCCAGGATTGGCATAGGCCACAAAGATGTAAGCGTCTGAGTATTGACGCGACGCACATCCACAGTCATCCGGAAGTCGTTCACCTTGGGCTTCTTGATAATCAGGGAGCGGAGCATCACTTGCTATGGGGATTGCGGTAGCATAACCCAGCGTCAATCAATTCTTGAACATGCTTCCTCATGCAATCACGATGTTCCGGAGGGTAACGTCCCGCCTTGCATCGCACCGGCACGCTTCTGGCTTCAAAGTGACTTTTAGCGGCGGCATATCGGACCGGAGGGTCCCGACCGAGCTTGATCCGGAAAGCATCGCGGAACGTGGACATGATGTTTCTTAATTCCGCGTGAAAATACGTGCTGCAGCCCAATGTTAGGGCTTCTTCCAGCTTGGTCTCCAGGATGCTCCACTCGAGCGCTCGCGCTTCCTCGCGATCTTGGTGGATGTCCACCTCAGGAAAGCAGCTCTGATCCTCTTCTGGCTGGAGGGCTTGCTCCTCAGGCGTCTGTTCCGGGGCTGTAGAGGTCACGGCATAGGTTAGAACCTGACGCATGCCACCAGTCGCTTCCTCCTCGTCCATGTCATATTCTCCACTGACCAGCCGCGTCTTATCCAATAGCTGTTGAGCATCATACCCGATCCGTGTCATAATGCCCCCAAATCCGAAGGCAAACCTTCGGACACAACCCACACGTGACGTTCTTTAAGGTCAAAACTCCATTGGCGGTCTCAAAACAGAGGTCCAGCTTCACTTCCTGGTTGACGGTCAGTGGCTTTGAGGTGATACCAGTCACAGACTCAGACTGCGATAGATCTCGGTACCGCAACCATTGCCCCGCCGTCGTCAGCTCCTTCAGTAGGTGGGGCGTTACGACAGACACTTCAGCTCCGCTGTCAGGTTTGGCCAGTGTCTTAACCACATTATTGACTAGGCACGACAGCGGGCCGTTCTTTTGTGCGGACCGCCTTCTGATCCGCATCCAGTAAACGCAGGAGACACGCCGACAGCTCCGACAGCTTTCGAGTTCTTCTTTTGCTGCTCGAAAATCTCCTTGGCTTCCGTAGCATTAACAAGGGGAACTGGAACACTCCATGCGTTGGGTCGCCACACTTGAAGCACTTCTGCGTCTGATCCGTAGGCGCAGGTGACGAAGTGGCCACCGAAGGCTGATTGGACGACGGCGCAGCCGTCACAGTCGGCTTGCTCGCTCTTTGCCCTGTTTTGTTAGTGGCGAATCGCGAGCTCTTCCGCGAATTGTGCTGGCCTTGGTTAGACTTGGCAGCTGGTGGATTCGCTGCTCCAGCTATATTCCCACCGGAGGACGACGAAGACTGTTGAATAGCCGATTCGAACAAGAGGAACGCCGACACCCGTGTCCGTAGCCAGCTCAAAAACGACGGCACAGACTTCTTCTTTGGCTTCTGAACCGTTCGCTTGAGCTCCGTCATCACGGTCTCCTTCAACGCTGGCGGCTGTAACGCTGCACACAAAAACTCTACCGCCATTTTGGGCTCCTCCAGAGGAAAGTCATCCATGTCTTGGGAGTCCAAGATCGCATTGAAGTCAGTCATCATCTTCATTACCCGCGGCACAGCGTCCGGAATGGAGACGTCCATCGTCATCACCTTCATGGCTTTAGCGAGTTGTCCATAGTCCTGTACTTCTATCCGCCTCGTCGCCAGGAAATACGACTTCCATTCTTCTTCTGAAATTTCCGTCTCCGCCTTGCCAATCTCGTACATATAAGTACGTATCAGTGTGCGGTGCTCGATGCAGGCACTCAGTTGCATTACAAACACATGCCCATAGGACCCTTGGTTCAACGCAGTCACTCGACGCTGATACACGAGGTAGCTGTGCATGAACGCCTTCTTCTCCTTCTTTTTCGACCCTCGGTACACAGGAGACATGGCATGTTGGAACTCGTTGCAAAAGACCGTGGAGGCGCCTCGTCTCTCTCCGGCCCCATCACCTTTCATATTCGCGTCGCCCTCGGCGTCGTGATTACCCTGTCCTGTCGAGCGAGCAAACCATCCCCATCGACTCTGACCGCGCGGCGAGAGCACTTCCTCTTTCAGATCCTTGATCTGTCGGCCCTGATGACCAACGGTTTCTGCAGCCTCGCGCATCAATCTGTACTGCTCACTGAGCGCTCTCTGCTGCTCCTCGAGCTGAGCGCTCAAGGCTGCCTGCTTGGCATTCAGCTCCACTTGATTGTCGTACTGTTGCTGCATGTACTTGGCCGTCTTTGAGGTCAGGGTTTCCCGCTGCTCTTGGATCCGGTTAAGTTGCCCAAGGGTAAGTTGTTGCACGGCCTCCGCCTTCTTTGCGACTTGTTCGACCTTCTCTTCTGATTCAGACTGGACGCTCCGCGCTAGCGATGACTCGTATGTGCGCGTCTGCCGTTGCGCCACGACAACATCTTCCACTCTCACTCGAGGTGAAATCAACGCCTCCATCGCCAGGTCACGGCTACCGTGGCCCGGGCTGATCATTGCTTCCGCTTCTCAGCGCGAAGAGAGCTAAAGAACTCTTTGTTGTTTCCGCTGGAACAATACAAATTGCAGAATGAATTGAAAAGCTTAGAAAAAATGAAAAGGTCGTGCACAGGGACTGCGGCAGTCCTGTGCACGACATTTTCATTTCTCTAAGCTTTCAGTGCACAGGACTGCGGCAGCCCCTGTGCAGTCACTGCCCTCTGGGCAGACTTGCGTTTCAAAGGCCTACCGCCTAACCATCACCCTGACGCTGTCACTGACGACGTGTCTTCGTTATCGGCCTCTGTCGACAGCTAGCACGACAGGCTCTGTGGACTGAGCTTGGCCTTGTTAGTGTTGGACTTGCAGATGGTGATTTTGGGCTTGCACATCCCACTAGAGCCAGCTGCTGGAGCAATACAGCGACAACAATGCTCCACAAAAAAGTTCAACGCTAGTGTCGCATGCTTGGTTCTCAACTGCGGCTGCTGGATCACGCAGACTACAGTCGGTATTTGCATTTTGAACCCACTTTCGCATGCAAGGAATAAATGGAAAGTTATCCCGCCCGGCGGAATGCTGGTGTGCAATTGTGCTTTGAGCACTTCCCTGCAGCATCCTATGGGTCTGAAACACGTCAATAACTCTTGCAATACGACCATCCGGAGTGGCTGCTGTAGGACATATTGCAGAATGGAGGCCTTGGCTGTCCAGGGGAACACCATTTTCATTCTCAACTTCTAGCCACGGATTGATGAAATCGCCGTTGTCTTCAAAACTTCCCAGCTCATCTTCTTCACTGTCGAACTCATCGCCACTAAATAACGAATCGTCATCACTGCTGCTCTCGTCAACACCATTACAGATAACTTGAGCTGCTTGTATGTCTTCATTATGATATTTGGCTCGATCTATTCCGCCGTAGTAGTCATCAATATGGTTCATAATCATTCTAACGAAACCAGAGCGAATGGGTTCCCATTCTTTGAAAACATTTAGCCATTGTTCACCCGCTACGGGCGAGGCACATCTGCAGTGCCAATCGTGTCAATCGATGCAGCTACTGCTTCTCTCTGTTGACGTCTTCGGAATGCTGCAAGTTCAATTACAACCACCGAGTCTAAGCGTTTCTGTTGGTTCGTCACGTACTTCGTACAGTAATCGATTCCCTATTATCTGACACCATTACTGTTGATTTGATGCGTTGCATCTTATTGCATCTTATGCATCTTAATATGCCATGTATGATGTGTGGTTCACACCACAATGTAGCCATCCCACGTTTACGTCAAAGTTCAATTTTCCCGCTCACGCTTTCCAGAAGCTCAGGCGGCAATGGTGCTGCTCCTGCTCCTGCTCTTACTTGCGGTAGCCCCTTAGTGCTTCATGGCGCGACGAGGGCAAATTGGGATGAATTCAACGCATTTGACGGCCAGGACGGCCAGATGTAACCTGCAACTACTGACACGAGGCTCTGTATCGAGTGCAGCCTTCTCGTGCGATGCTCAACCACGCGATACGCTGTCCAAAGATGCCGTCCTTTCTTCGCAACCATTACAAGGATATCGCCATGAAGTCGAAGCGGCCCCGCCGTGATAGCGTCGGAGAGGGCAGTATTGTATCTGTGGAGACTACAGCAACTGAGCAGCCAGAATTTAACTCATCTGGGAAATTCCGTTGCCAAATGGCAATAGCCATGTTCTTGTATACGACGGCCGTTGCGTTCAGAGTTGTCGATTTCCTGGGTTCCGGCAGATGTTCGCAAGCATTTGCCCAACAGTGACGATGCCAAGTCGAGCCGACTTAGCAGGGGACCGACTCAATTTTACCTTTAGTGCAGAAAAAAGAGTGTGGTTGCGGCGCTATAAAACGCACCCTTCGTTTCTCTCGTAAAATATCCGCTGCGAGCGTCTATAGCTCATCGTATCTTCGGTACCGACGTCGTCAGCCGCGTCGTAGAGATCGTGGAGTATTTTCAAATTTATTCATTCAGCACGCCGAAATCGCTTGGGTAGCAGCACCGTGATCAAATTGGCCTTCATTTACTCGAACCATGGACTCAAGGATGCTACCACATCGTTTTTGATCCTGTGATTGATTTGGAACACTCTCCGGAGAAAAGATCTAACGCTACAGGAAATATGAGCAGTGCTGTTAGCACCAAAATGCTGGGGTTTCGGATGATACAACTCAGCCGGATGATGCACTGTTGCAGGATGACTCTAATGTCCTAAGTGAGGAGGCAGTTTTGATGGGTATCATTGGGGCGACGAGGATCACTTCTCTAATCCGCTGGCTCAAGAACACACGTTTTGCCAGCGTATCTCGCGCGCATGGAAGTTTTGGGTTAAGCGTATTATAATTTAATTTTCTGGTTTGAACAGCAAAATTTGTCAATGCTCGACTGATACATAAAACCCGAGATGAATAAGATGCGTGCATCTTAATATTTGATGCACGCATCTTAATCCGCGACAGTTAAGATGCAACGCATCAAATCAACAGTAGACACCATTGGCGGGGATATCTAAATGAAGCGTAATTAAACGTCAGACTGAAGGGATCGTCTTCACTAGAGCAGAACTTCATTTGGGAATCGTTTCCAACGTTCAGCTGATATGTATCCGGTCTCGAAACTAGGCCATATGCATTCTCAAGATTGCTGGATTCGTTTCGCAAAGTCATTTGGACCCGTTCACGGTCATTAACGACATACACAGCGTGTTTGATTGTATCCCGGCATCCCGCCTCAGTGCGGGTGACATATTCGATCTCATCTGCTGTCAGCTGGCGTTCCCATGGTGACCAATACACAGGTCGTGCTTGTAAAGCAGATTTCGTAAAACGTGCTGGGAGCTAACCTTTGTCTTACACTGTTTACAGTATAGAAGAGCTGGTTCGGCAATGTCTTTGTGTTTGCAAGCGCTGTATATTCCACGTCGAGGATCCTGGTGGGTTCTCGTAGGTATAGGAAGACAACCGATCTCGGAGTACGGGCTTCCACATTTAGCGCAAGAGTACCGCTCAATTGGAAGAGGAAGCTTGTTGCTCACGACGCTATCCACGTAAGATATAACTGACGCCAGAAACTTTGTACAATCTGGTCCATTCAGTGATTTTGCGAGCTCGGAAGTGCTCGATGGCACTTTAGCTAGCCAAATCAAGAAATGAATATGTAGCGTTCCTCGGCCTTGCGTCTCAACTATGCCAAAATATGCGCTAACTTCTCCAAGCAGGCCGGTAACTGGCATCTGTTGCTTAGTCACGGGATCTTTTCCTAATACGTGCTTGATAAACACACTCACTTGGTACATGAACAAACGAGCTGATGCGCTGTCATTACCCAAGCTTGCTTCACGTAGCTCGGTTTTGCTTGGAAGTTGGGCTTCTAGAACGTCGACCAGGAGTTCACAGAAGCCTTACCAGCATAATAGGACATCGCAAGAGAATTATCGGTATTTGGTGTGAGCGTGATCAACAAAGATGGCTGACCAAACCGTGTTTGGTACGCAATGGCATTCTGTCTGCACTTAAACCGTTCTGCATTGCTCCCCCAGACTGCCGCAGACGCAATTTTGACTGTTTTCAGGAACTTATGGGCAAGCGACCTAGGTTCCCTGCAGACGGGTCGTTGTCCCTGGCGATGTTGTTCATTTTCGAGGAGTGCTCGCCGCAATGTACCGGCGTCAATCGTATCATAACCATTGTACATATCGGAAACCGCTGACATCGTATCGAGTTTTGCGTGTATATCTTTTTCATCGAAATGAGATCGAAGAAAACCACAGTAAAAAGCTCACCTTCTGCGAATTTTCGTCCGTAGTACTTAAAACACTCCTTTAGCGATACTGCTTTTGTCTACTCTCCCCGGGATGCCCCCGCCCGTACGGAACAAGTGTGGAAACATCTTTGCGAGCAAGTAACCCGATACGTCCATCGATAATTGGTTTGAACGCTTCACAAAAGTTCCGTCTCCGTTTTTCATCGTAGACTCCTCCGGAGATAGCAGGACTCTGGCAGTCCAATTCTCCGCTCTGCGACAGCCACTTCATCATCCGCAGTGGTCTCATTCCAGTCGTCGGAGTGCCCGCGAACATTTTCTTGCTCTCTGTTCATCTCACTCCTAACCGTACCGGAATCGTCCTCAAGCTGATCCATGACGAGCTGATCAACCAATTCAGGTTCGAGCAGCTCGTTTAATAACTTGCTATTGAGCGCAACAGAGGAGTACAGGCAATTATTGAGATTTTAGAAGTTAAATACGTCTTGGACGCGCTGGCCACGAATGGCATGGATCTTCCTAAATTTGTTTGTATGTGCTTCAGTGAAGTCGCCGACCGATGCCACACGAAAATTGGAACATTCATTAATCGAGCACGGCAACAAAGCAACCGGTGGGGCTGGCGTACAGTCAAACGCAATGCAGTGTGAGCGGATACAGCGATGCCGCCCTCCGCGCATCACACGTGTCATGGCTGCAACACTTACCAGTTGAACCTACGAGACACTAAGTGCTTCCAGTGGTCACTTTGGTTGCTTTTATGAGGGGATATGGGTACGAATCATGCTTGTTGAATGTCCGAGAGTGGTGGTTGAGGTTTTTGACCATGTAGCTTTGACTATGAGGGAGAAGAAAGAGAGTTCTTGCGAGTGAGACCTGTGGGTTTCTAAGAACTGCTCCTGCATGCGTGTAGCTTCCTTCTATGGCTGCGGCCAGTATAGTCAAGAGAAGACAATGGGGGTTATCGCTCGAGGTGCTTTCCCCTTACAACAACACTTAAACAACAATCATTTAATTGATTTTCTCTCGAACTACGCACTTCGTTTTCTACTTTTGACTTTTAGTTGGAACTCGGGAACTCTTGTTCACCTCGTCACTAAGTATTCCACATACGAAGTGCTGCGAGTGCGACCACGCATCTCGTAGAACCGTATAGCGCTCGGGTAGTGTTAGACCTAGCGAATGATCGCCCGGAAGACATCCAATGAAAAAGCCATTCGAAATTGAAATTTTTGGAAGGCAACCGCGTTGAATAGACTCATTGCAGGTATTGCATACGCTAAACCATGCTGTCAAATGACCAGTTGTATTCGTGTATTGGTGAAAGCTTCATGACGATACCATCGTTCCTCTGAAATACATTACGAAGGCAGGCGAGTTTTCGAGGAAGCGTCGGATCCACATCTCCAAAGATGCGTCGCATCTGAGCCATGTAATACCAGTCAGCTGCATCCTTACGGTGAGCTTCTCCACGACGAACTAATCGGTCACAGGAGACTCAGAAACACTCGTCTAGACGTTCTAGTCCTAATGATTGCAGGAGCCTCTTCAAAACATTCGCGCGGTCCTCGCAACTTAGAGGAGCTAGCTTCTTTTCACGAGTTGCACTCGCGCTGGTTGCAGTCCTTCGTTTCCTCCACTGCCGCTCATACAGCCGATTTCGATTTCAATTGGAAGAAGAAAAAGACTCGTGAAGAAAATTGTTCGTGTCACTGATAATTTCATTTTGTTCAGCATCACCAGTAACTCTGAGAATTTGCTCTAGATCTTTGAATATATGTTTCCATCCACTTAACGACAGCCAACGCAAATGAAGCAATCGCACGCACGTTTGGTTCACATCCCTCTTTGTTAGCATCACACTTGCGTACATACTCAGTCCCACAAGTTGGTGCAGTATTTACTCCACCATCTTGACCGCCACCCCAATGGTGCATAATGTCAATACCGAGTCGTACAGTGTTCACGCCATCGTCGTGAGCCCCAACGCCACCTCCACGAACTCGCACAGCTTTCATTTCATCATCGTGAGCCTCACCGGATCGTCCTTATTTCCGAGTACATCTCAATGACGAGTACGTGGTTTCAACCCTGATTCCCGAGTTCATTGGCTGCTTTTGAGTTCTCTGATGTGCACACTTGAAAATCATTAATCCAGAGTAACGATCGATATTATACAATCAGATTATCGTACCGGTATTTAGTGTCTATGTCGTAAACTCTACGAGCATCCGCGGTTGCGTTCAGGCACCCCAACTACGGCATGGGCACGATTGTACCTCTGGGGCTAGTGTACTCCGCATACATGTTTTGTACAATTTACTACACACTAACTAACAGTAAGTGGGGTTTGCAAACGTGTATGTCTGTTTGTGCGTTCCGCAGCTCTAAACAATAACTAGGATGACTTTCGCAGTAGCCATTGCTACTGGTAGTGAGTGGTGCGATGGAAGGTAGGGAACTACATAGATAATTGGGAAAGGGAAATGAATCCGCTTAAACCAGAGCTGGATTGAGATGACTCGTGGCGATACACAGACACTTATCAACCTCATTACTTGAACCAATCGAGACGAGAGCGCACACTATAATATACAAGTGTGAATACCAGGCGTGGTCATCCACTTCAAACGCTTCCTGCGCGCGCCAGTCCGAACGCTTGTGCGCTAACCGCCTCACTCCTATGTCATATTTGCTATACACTAACAGTTTGCAAACCGTAGTGTTAACAGTACAGTTAGTGTTTGTGCGAACACTATCTGGGGCGAGACCCGACCTGCAGGGTGACGAGCCCAAGCAAATGTTCCACCTCGTACCTTGAATTTGGGAATGAACCGTCCAGCGCATACCGGTATGATGGTAATTTTACTCAATAGTCTGGCAATTGCATAGCCGCGGTGCTAGATAGCCTGCTTGTACTCGGAGCTAATGCGTATACTCTGGAGTCATGATCGGTTGGCGTTTACTGGGAATTCACTGAAGTGTACTCGCGACCAGCCTCACCTCCACATCCACGAACTCGAACAGGGTTCATTCCATCGTCGTCATCCCCAACCTCAACTCCATCCCCACGGACTCGCGCAACATTACCTCCGAAATCGTCAACCCCACCGCCACGGACGCGTACAACGTCACCTACATCGCCGTTAGCTCCACCTCCACGAACTCGAACAGCGTCACTTACATCTCCGTCAGCCCTACCCCCACGGACTCGTACAACGTCATCTACATCGCCGTCAGCTCCACCTCCACGAAATCGTACAGCGTCACTTACATCGCCGTCAGCCCCACCTTCACGAACTCGTACAGCGTCACTTACATCGCCGTCAGCCCTACATCCACGAACTCGTACAACGTCACGTTCACCGTCTCAAGCCCCACCTCCACCTCCACGAAGCCTACCTTGAACGCCATCTCCACTTCCCCGCACGCCGTTCCCTCCATCGTCAGGGACTCCGCCATCACGAATAAAACTACCACCACGATGTAAAACGTGATCTCCATCGCGCTGACCTCGGTCAGGAGTTAAAATTTCATCCTGTGATCCACCACCGACCGCCGTATTCGCCAAATCGCAAGGGTGCTAATTATCATCTGTTGTTCCAGCACTACTCGCCTGTTAAGTACCTGTGGTCCCTGGTCGCCTGTTGTCAGTACTGGTGAGCTGTTAGTTGGTTCGCAACGAGTTGGACGACCTGTTACCTGCTGAACCGAATATGGGCCTGAATAGTTTCGCGTACCGTAGAGGGTCATTTCCTGATGTGACAGACAGACGTACTCAACTTCAACTCGTTGAAGTGTTACATGTTAAAGTCATTTTTCCATGTGTGATCTCTCCATCTGCATCATGAGCCCCCACCGCTGTCACAGCCTCATGTCCCGAAAACTCGAACTCAGAGGCAGAGGAGTCGGAACCATCCGAATCGCTCCACAGCAACATGTTCGTGCCGCCGGCCACCGGAGTCGCCATGCGGCTTGAAAGTCGAGGCTCCTGCAATTTGACGCCTGGTCTGCCTGGATACCTTGCGTATCCATCAGAAGAGCTCGGCGGCCCGACTCTTTGGTGGTAGATTGTCGGTAGGATGAGGATTTTGCTGTAGGATGGGGATCCTGACCAGCCAGGTAAAGAAGCAAGAGAAATAAACAGTTTAGATTTTGCTCAGTAGCGAGCATGTCTTCGTGGAGCAGGAACATAGTCGACTTTAGATACCCTGTCTTTACCAGGTCTCCAGCTCCGTGCAATCCGGGCACGTGACAAGGACAGCCGAGGATCAAGACAGATATGGCAAGCCCTACGGATTCGTTGGCAGAGCGAATGGCCGCAGCAAGTATCCGTAGCCGTGGAGGAACGCCGGCGTCCCCGCCGATGAGGTCGCCAGGACTTCGCCTCCAGATCCCTAACCCCTTCGACGAGGCGTTTGAAACGGCCGACGAGGAGGGTGTCGAAGATGTTCAGGACGCCGAGATGGCTACGGCGAGTCCAGAAGCCCTCGAGTGGCAGCGCGTGGCAGCTGCGCCCGCATCGCCCCAACCGCCGCGTTTCAGCGGCCGCATCATGGAAGACCGCCGCGAGTTTATGCTTAAGTACGAGACATACCTCACGGCGATCAACGCACTACAGACAACTGGTCAAGGCGCGTTCGCCATGCCGGTGGGCGCGTGTGTAGATAGTTTGACCAAGCGCCGTGTGGCGCGTTACGAGCGTTACTGCCTGCCTTCTGAGATCTCGGAGCAGCAGTGGATCAACTACTTCAAGGAAGCCCACGTGCCCACGTACGTGGACTACGCTGTAGTGGATGCCCGCGTGCCCACGTACGTGTACTACGCGGTGCAATGAAGAAGCTCAAGATGCAGACCAAGTGGCCTGATCCGGAGAGTCGTATGGCTCACCTCGAGGCCGACTTGGAAGCGATCCTGCAGAAGTTCAACTTAACGGACGTGGCATTCAAGAACGAGCAGCGTCGGATCGTCGGGTATTTATCCCGTGCGTTAGAGCCTGCGGGGTTCCGCAGTGCCATCGCAATCCAGTTGAGTTTACATGAGAACAAGACGTACAAACGTCAGGTCGTGCCCTTCTGTGCATGGGTCACGACCAAAATGCGTGAGTTCATGACGTGGGAGCGCGCAACGGCAGCGAGTTCCGAAAGCTCTCGCGATGATGAAACATCGTCGAGTAGCAATGGGGGACGCTCCGGAGGTCAGCGAGGTCGCGGTCGTGGTGGTGGCGGCGCTTCGGAAGTTCTCGCAGTAATAATGGTGCTGGTGGACGAGGTGTTGGCCATCAACAGAACCGTGGCAGTGGTGCTACTAGTGGTGGTGGCTATCTGCCTGCACCAGCCGCGAGTAATCCTCCAGAAGGACAGAGGCAGCCGGGGCCTGTCTCAAGTGTGGCGCAGCGGACCATCAGGTTCGTGACTGCCGTCGAGCGGAACCCGGTGAGGCATCCCGTCTTCTACGCGAGCTCCGGCAACGCCGGCAATCCTCCCAGCCCCCGCCCGGTAACATGCGCCGCGTGGAGGTTGTGAACCCAAGTGGCAGAACAGAGGACAGCTCAGGTGACACTGGGACTGTCGATGCGCTTGTGGAAGGTCTTGCCTTGAAAGCGTTACTGATAGACTCCGGGGCAGACACCTCACTGGTGGCGCGCGGCATCATTGACAGGTTGGAGCAGAGCGGTACATCAGTGAGAATTGCGGTTATTCCGCCTCGGGAGCTCACGCCAGTCGGTGGTGGAAAGATTTTCATCACACGCGTGGCAACATTCCGCGAGGTAGTGCTAACAACGTCCGCGGGACCATTGATGCTGAGGAATCTCGCATGCAACATCGAGGAAGACAACACCACTCTTGATTTTAACGTGTGTCGACCGATCATGAAGATTCTGGGCTACAGCACCGACCGAATTTTATCCAGTGCACGTAGAATCAGCTCAGAATGGGAGCTTGTTGGAGTGGACGATACGGTCATTACCGGACCTGAGGCGAACCCAACACCCCTTCAACGGGTATGCCGACGCCAGAGTACGGCCCTAACTGGTGTAGACCCCGAAGCTGATAGTATTGAGCGCCACGAGACCCGAGCTGCAACGCTCAAGATGGACCCCGTCGCGCTTTGGATTTGATCGCTACTCTGGAGAAACGATTTGATACTGCTACTGATATGGGTTTGCGTCTGGAACCGCAGGCTAAGCTTCAGGGTTTGCTTCGTGTCCGACTGGACAACTTCCGTCTGGAGTTTGGCGATGACCCGCCTGTGAAGGTCGATCCACTCAAGGTCAGGCTGAAGCTCGGAGTAACACCCACCAAGGCACAGCCGCGCCGGCTCCCCCAAACGACCGTGAGTTTCTCGACCGACATGTAGCCAAGCTGCTCGAGAAGAATTTGGTGTACAGAAACACACGCAGCCGTTGGGCCTCGGCGCCACGCATTGTGCGGAAGAAGGAGCAAGACTACGATCCCACGGCCGACCCCAAATGACGGTTGACACGCGCAGAGTGAACGATCGGACGGAGGCGATGCCCTGACCGATGCCTATCTTGATGGTGGTCGTCGGTGAGATCGAGGGTGCGAAGGTCTTCTTCGTACTGGATTGGTTCCGCGGCTAATGGCAGCTGCCCTTACACCCTGACTTGCAGGAGTACTTCACTTTTGTAACTCATCGTGGCATGTACACGCCCACGAGAGTTCCGATGGGCGCAACCAACTCGGTTGCGTACTGCCAGGCAGTGGTGGAGGAGAGTTTTGGGGATTTGTTGGGTCAAGGCATCCTGTGCTGGCTGGACGACATTCTCGGATATGCAGCTGATGCGGAAGGCCTAATGTTGCTTCTCGACCAAGTCCTCGAGCGCTGAGAACGGTACGGTCTAAAGCTTCACGCAAAGCGTGTGTTTTTCGCTACCGAGGTCAAGTGGTGCGGTAAGATGATATCCGCCCAAGGAGTGCGCCACTGCCCCGAACATGTACAAGGTTTAGTCGAGATGCAGCCACCGCGTACGGCTGGAGATCTCCAACAATTCTTGTGTGCTGTAAACTGGATGCGTCAAAGCATCCCTGAGTACAACAAGTTGACGCTTCGCCTGTACGCGACGCTAGAGAAGGCTATGCAGGCCGCGGGTTCGCGCAAGAAAGCAAAACTTTCGAAGTTCATGCTAGCCGACGCGGGTTGGTGGCGTGAGGATGAAGCTGATTTGGTAGCGGTCAAGGCCGTTTTATTGACGATGGTGCCTTTGGCACACCCCAGCCCGGACGCCGAGGTGTGCCTCTACACGGACGTCAGTCAAGACAGTTGGGACGCGGTAGTCACGCAGTTGAACCCAGAAGAGATGAAATTGTCGTTGGAGCAGCAGCTTCATCGGCCACTTGCTTTCCTGAGCGGCAGGTTTGCAGGTGCTTCCAGTCGCTGGGCCACTATCGAGAAAGAAGCTTTTGCTATAGTGGAGTCCCACGCGCCGCCTCGAGTACTTGTTGCTACGTCCTCGTGTGTTTCATCTTTATACGGATCACCGCAATTTGGTGTACATCTTCAACCCGTATGGTGTCGATAGTACGATGGCGAGGTACCAGGCGGATATGTTGCAGCACTGGTCGATCTCCCTAATGTCTTTCCGGTATGTTATTGAACATGTGCCTGGGGAGCGAAACGTCTGTGGGATTTACTCAGTCGCTGGGGTTCTGGCACGATTACTGCATCAGAGCAGGAGGTCGTCCGTGTGGCCAGATTGGCCGTGGTTGAGCGGGTGTCGCCGCTTGAGGACCCAGAGTTCGTTTGGCCAACCGAAGACGAGATTCGGGAGCTGCAGGAGTTGGGTCGCGCTTCGGATCCGAGCGACGAGCAGGAGGTGACGACTTATGACGAAAACTTCCGTCTAGTGGTGCGGGAAGGTGACCAAGTCTGGATCCCGCGTTCAGCTACTGAGATGCAGCAGCGTCTTTGTGTGGTGGCACATGCCGGTGCTAGTGGGCACCGCGGCGCCAAAACCACCACAACTGCCCTGTCGGCGTTATTCTACTGGAAAACGATGGCTATGGATGTGTCCACATTTGTCGCTGAGTGCCTGCATTGCATGATTACTGCAAATGGTCGTGTACCAAGGCTGTTCGGATAAACTCTCGTGGCGACCAAGCCCAACGAGGTTCTTCACTTCGATTTTCTGACAATGATTGAACGTGAGCGGGGCCTCAAATATGTCCTCGTGATTAAGGATGGCATGAGTGGATTTGTTGAGCTGGTGGCGTGCGTAGCAGCCACGGCTGACCAAGTTTACGAGAGCTTGATCGACTGGTTTAAGTGTTTTGGTGTCGGGCATCAATGGGTCTCTGACCAGGGCCCATTTTAAGAACCAAGTCATGGAAAAGCGCAGTGTTGCGCTCGGCGCGCACCATCACTTCACGACCGCCTACACGCCGTGGGCGAACGCCACTGCTGAAGTTGTGAACAGAGAAGTGCTAAAGGGTGTGAAAGCGCTCCTGAGTGAGCGCAGGATGCAGGCCCAGGATTGGCCGAGGGTGTTGCCAGTAGTTCAAGCAGCATTGAACACTATGCCAGCCGACCGTCTCGGCGGCGAGACCCCTCTAACTGCGTTCACTGCGCTACCTGGAGACTCTCACCTACGCGGCATTCTCCATCCACGCGACCCTCTGATTTCGACGGTGATGTGGGTCGAGGATGAAACCAAGCGGCACGTGACAAGCGTAGGCGCAGCGCTGGACGTGATGCACTGAGAAATGACGAACACGAGCGAGAAGCGTCGCCGCGCTGCACGTGAACGCCATGCCAGGAAGCGTGGTGTAATCCTTCCGCGTTTTAGCGAGGGCGATTTTGTTTTAGCGGCTACTGCCACGGCGCGTAGCGGAAACAAACTTGCTTTGGTTTGGCGTGGCCCCAAGCGCATCCAAAAGGCAGTCAATGACTACACGTTCGAAGTCCAGGACCTGATTGCCCCGTTTGCAACCGAACTGCGCCGCTTCACGCCTGCAACTGTATCGCGACGCAGCTCGCGGACGTGCTGAAGAGCTCGTGGAGCAGGCCATCCATGGAGGGCACCTCGTTGAAGCGCTTCGTGCGTGCCGTCTCAGTTCAGAGACGCAGCGTTGGGAGGTGCAAGTCAAGTGGTTTGGCCTCGACGACATTGAGCAGTCGTGGGAGCCCGCGGAAACGATCCGTTCTGACGTTCCGGTGCTTTTTCAGAAGTTCATTGAACACCGTCCCGTCCACCCCCTCAGTGCTGCGATGGCTGCATATTTACTGGTGAGTTCGCACGGCCAGACGGCGTCGGCGGCGCCACGTATTCCACGCACACGGCGTGGTGCTCGGTCGCTGACGACTACAAGCTAATACGGTGGACAGCGCACATTGCGCGCCGCCAAGTCGCCAGCAGCGAGATTCATTTTCCGACTTTCGGGGAGAAGTGATCTGCCTGGATACCTTGCGTATCCATCAGAAGAGCTCGGCGGCCCGACTTTTGGTGGTAGATTGTCGGTAGGATGAGGATTTTGCTGTAGGATGGGGATCCTGACCAGCCAGGTAAAGAAGCAAGAGAAATAAACAATTTGATTTTGCTCAGTAGCGAGCATGTCTTCGTGGAGAAGGAACAACGCCGTCGCTGGTGTCCCTCATGCTCGGTTATTTGGCAAAACGAATGCGACTATTGCCGCTAACGCTTGCTTGATCTTTACACCAATCGCAGTCCGTCAAGACACCGAGGCAAAACCGGACGCGAGGCAGCCTCGTCTTCAAGTCTATGCGCACTCAGATCTCGGTTTGTAAAGCTCACTAGAATCAGTCGTTCGGTAAATTTGTGTTATTTTCTAACCGAGTATGTTCTTGTCCCGTACGTATGCTTCTATCCCGAGGGCCCTGAGTGCTTCTGCGTCAATAGCTGTAGGCATGATGATGCAGCTTTGTGTGTGTGATGGAACTCTCTCGATATAACGGTTTTTCCTATCAACAGGTACGCAGCGCTGATTACCTGTTGATGTGCAACAGGTAACCAGGGTGGACGACAGGCGAAGCGGGGCTGTGAGGGTTGAACAGGTGAGCAGGGGCAGAACAACAGATATTAATTATTTTCCAAATCGCAAATGGAACGTGTTGGACGTTCTCCTCGTTATAAGCATCATCAAGATGCTGAAGTACGTCGCCACACATGATATCCGCTCTATCTGCATTCGCGTGTGCGTCGACCAAAAAGCCGATCTTCTCAAGCACCTCGACGCTGCCTACGAGATGAAAAACGCGAGATACCGCAATGGAGGTGCCCGAAGTGAGGACAGTGACGGTAGCCTTCGTGCTGGAGTGGATGATTTCTCTGTGTGAGCGATTCCTGCTACGGTATAGATGACCTTGAAGGCCAGAGGGAACAGGGAGCACGTTTGTCTGGGAAATTGCAGAATGGCAGGAAACAGCCCGCTACGCACCCATGACTCGGGTGCAGCTTGTCCTGTACCGCCGATAAAAGGCCATATTCAGAGGAGTCGAGGCAGGTAGCTAGGTGCTTCGCAACCGACGCGTAGGTGCAGTCTGTCCTGTACCGCCAAAAACGCCTCGTCAAGAACGTTAAGATTCCTCGGAAGGTATTGCGCAGCCGCAGCTTGTCCTACACCTCCATTTGAAGTCCGCCACCATGGTCTGACGGATGACCTTCATGCATCATCGACTACACTAACTCCGTAGTGCATGCTGCTGTGGGTGAGAGCTGCGTGCACTAGATTGTCGATGCGTTTAGAGAGGCATTGTGGGGAGCGGCAATATATCCCTTTTCCAGCAGCATGGGATTCCTAGCAGGCGCCGCCAAGGCAAAATTTATCTGCATGCTGCCGTAATACAAAGATCAACTACTTGTCAACTCCTTACTGAGGCTGGCTCCTAACCATGTCATGTCATGCCATGCCATGGCACCATTTAAATTGATCTGATTGGATAAACTTAATCTAGGGCTAGGGATGAAATGCTATGAGAGGCACAATCGCAATGCCACCAACAGTGATTTTGCCACGTTGACATGTCGTAATTTTCTACCAAACCGGCATCTCTTTCCGATGATTGAACCAAAAGCAGCAGCAATTCTCGGCTTACTCCTGTTCGTGCTGGTCCTACGGCCGCTCCTGCTGACGTACGTCGTGCCTGCCTTCAGCGCCAGCGTCTCAACTGGGAAAGCCACGCTCAACTGCTGCAGGAAGAAGGCGAATTCCATAAGTACTACAAGATGTCGTATCGGTCCTTCATGGCTCTTCCTTCCAAGCTCGAGCCGTATCTCACAGTTGACGTTACACAGTCGCGAAACCGAACCGGTGCAGAGACTATTACCCACATAAACAAGCTCCACATGTGCTTGCGCTAGCTCAGTGGCGGATCATATCACGACATTCGTTCAAAAAGCGGCGTGAGTGTATCAGCATTTATGACTGCATTCATGAAGTCCTGGAAGCGATCGTTGCGTATACAGACTTGCGGCTACAGTTTCCGACAACTGTGGCTGCTCAACGGCATGTTGCAAAGGAGTTCATGAAACTTAGTAACTACAAAGTGATGAAGGGCTGAGTCGGTGCGGTTGATGGTTGGCTATGTCCGATTCGGGTTCCGAAGAAGAATGAGGAAACGAGGGTGCGATCTTTGTTCTCCTGCCATTATCAGAGAAATGGCGTCAGTGTACAAGCGTGTTGTGATCACCTGAGTCGCTTTACTGCAATAACTTGCTCGAGTCTGGGGGCACTAGCGATGCAGTAGCTTTTTTGAAGTGGAAGTTGTCGGCGGTGGTAGAGAACTTTCCCAACGGGCTGTACCTAGTGGGCGACAATGCGTACACGAGCACCAACAAACGGCTGACTCCGTTTCCAAGACCACGGATCTCTACAGCGTTCCAGGACAGCTTCAATTTTCATTTGAGTCAACTAAGAATTAGGATTGAGATGGCATTTGGATTGCTAACTTGCAAATGGCGTGTATTTAACGCGCCGTTGCAGATTGCATTCAAGAGAGTTCCGCGTACGATACTGGCGGCTTGTATTTTACACAACTGGTGTATTAACTGGCGCCTACAAGAAAACCCGGGCTGTCGTGTTGATGCGGATGAAGGTTTGACTGAAGGATTATCTGCAGTTCCGGCGGCAGAAGGTATACGCATCGATTCCACAGTCGCCGCGCAAGATGGGTCTCGGTATCGTCAATTATACGCATCTTCCGACTTGGAAATTAGTACTGACACGTACAATTCTTCCGACTGGATACGAGACGCTGTCATTGGAGTTCTCGAGCGGGATACTATTCTCCGACCACAGCGCAACAGGGCCAGGCGATCTACGGAAATGCAAGAAGAAGATTAAGAGTTGCATCAGTAAACGGTTTCCTAGTTCAAAAATTAAATGGAGGCTTGGTCGTAGATTAATGCTAGTTCAAGCTTCTTGGCTGTGCTTTTGGCTTGGTGATTTGTCGAGTAGGAATTAGTCGAGAGCAGCGAGGCGGTTATCATACTGCCGCAGGCGCTGTAGATACAGCGAGAGGCTGTTTGCCAACGCAGCATCCGGTTGTCCGTAGAGCTCAACTTTGCGTTGGTGTTCTTTGACTTGGTCAATGAGATGGTGCAGCTTTGCAATTCGATCAATCAAGACGTCTTCGTCTGCGAGACCTGAAGTTGTCGCGCTAGATGCTGGGGGACTGCAGCATTTCGATCACCGATGATGACATCATCCAAGCGGGCGATAGTCTTGACTAGATTGGTCTGCCATTTAGCAGTACTGTTGGATGGTGCTCTGGTTTTGGAAGAATTCAAATCGAGAGTCGACTCCTCTTCTCGCATCCCACCACGAACGAACTCCACAAGTTCCGGCTTGACTGCCAGGCATGCTTTCACATACACAACGTCTAGATTCCCATCACAGAAATCGAAGAACTAATTTTGAGTTTTGACCAGACACGTAAAACCTCGCGTACGCCTTGACGTATTTGCCGTTGACCTTCTTCCACATATCGTAGATTTTCAAAGTTTCATGCAGCACAATGACCGACGGATCGATTCCGTCAAAGCGCGGGTTGTTTACCGTGAAGAGACCGTTGTAGTCTGTGGTGTTGTTGCGGAATTCTTCACCAACCTCCTCCCAAAACTGCGTATTTTGATTCACCTCACCCGAATCAATCTGATCGCGTGTACCAGTGTCGTCCGAGGAAGCAAGTTGAGCCGCAAAGCGATCCGAGAAAATTTGGTTAAGCAGTCGAATGCAGCAGTGCTTGGTTTTGCGTAGAATTGGATCACTCATACACTCATCGTCGACAGTAGACTGGACCGATTTGCGAGCAGCATCGTAAGATTTTAACTGCTTAATCAGCTCTGGGCGCGGATTTTTCCGCGGCATACGAGGTTCCTCTCCGTACACTCCTTTCGAAGCTGCACCACAGTCCAGGACTCGTATTCGTTACAAGTTGGTGGTGCAACTTTACCAGGCACCTTAACTGTCCAATTTGTGACTACAACAATTGGGGCTGGAGCTTGTGCAACAATTGAGGCAGGAACCTCCATAGCAATTGAGGGGCGAACTTGCCTAGCAACTGCTGGAACTTGTGCATCAAATCGCGCCAGAGAGCGGGCAGCTACTGAGATTGGATCGCGTCCTGCAGCGGAGAATACACTGTGCGTGAAGGCTGGGGCGGACATGTGTGCAGCTACAACTTCAGGAATTCTCAGGAAACTCTCCTCTTCGTCAGATGCATTTTGATTCATCATCAGACTCGGTTCCAAGCACAACATCGATAGCGCTACGCAGTTCTGCACCAGTATGATCACTTTTTCCTTCTACAGAACGAGCACTTGACATCTCTCCGCTGGACCCATCAACTGTCGAGATCACACTGGACAAACTCGAACGTATGGAAGAAGAGTGCCGCCCTTGTGGCGTATCGGCAGCGGAGGGAGATTGTCCAGGTATCAACGGAGCTAGCGGTACCACCTTAGCCCTTCTAGGCTGGCTGCCTTTCGCGTGGGCGGCGCTCGTCGAGCGCTTGTTGCCCCTGCCGGGCATTGTCAGAACTGCCTTTTGACGATGGTAATATACCTCGTTTGGCTGGTTATATTACTGGTTAAATTACCGTACGGCACTTCATGTCATAACTCTTTCCTATCGGAATATCGCCGAGACTGCCATCGCGACGAAACAAGGATGGCATGGCATCATCGCACGTGGTTAGGAGCCACCCTGAAAGCCCTGAAAGGCTCCCGACGCGTGCGTGTCGTCGTATGACGCGTGTGTGTCGTCGGATGATCCACGGTGTGCTGGCCGTCGTAATTCTGTGTGGTGTACATGACAAATCAGGCATACAAATGCCAAGCTATTTTATTTCTCCTTACAAATTGCAAGTATAAAAAACGTCCGAGAAGGCATACAATTGCCAAGATATTTGGCCCCCTTACAATTTGCAAGTTGAAAAATCAGTGATACCGGTATCTCACGCCGATCAGGTAGTATTGTGAATTCCGGCTAAATTTGCCAAATAAGGTCTATTGTGTTGGGTCGACAAAGATCAACCCAATACAAAATCCAAGTCAAATACCTTGTTTTGATTATTCAGTTAAGTATGACTTCGACTACGGCCTGTCTATCGGCCCCGATAGTAAAGCTAAGCGAACGATTCGCCGCCGGTTTGCCGTTAACAAATTCAACAATCCAGTTTTGAGTAGAACTCACAATAACGACAGTTCTTACGAACTGCAAATATCTAATATATCAACGGGTATGACTACCATTGGTTGTCGCACCCGCCTCCTCACGTTCAACTCATGCTGGAGCCACCGATGCCGAACTGCCGCTTAAACGCCGATATGATTCCAGCGTCGGGCGGTTACAAACGAAATATAAAGTGGGGCGGTAGTTAAATGACAATTACGGCTTGAGCTGCAGGTTTCTAGGGACAATGTGGAGGGCAATATTGCACCGTTGTTGATGCATGTCAACCTCGCGCAGCCACTCCTGAAATGTCATCCATGCCTTCTTATAAACCCAGAGTTGTGGTGCCCCCTCTACTATCTAATAACCCTGTTATACTTAATAGGAAGTGCGTCCACGGGTGGTATTAAGTTGGCCAGGGCTCTCTGCACTTGAAACGCTGTTGGAGGAAATGCTGTGGCAGACACCGGTTACGTGCTGACGATGTTCGAGGTCGAGCTCGACCCCGTAGCCGAGAATAGGGGCTCTGTTCCACAACTGTACATTAATATGTGCCGAGACCTGAGCCCTTGCCGGAGAAGAGTCGAGAGCGAACAAGGTTAGCGTGTTGAATAGGTCACCTGCTCGTGCTTGACCGGCCTTCGTTCCGCCTAAATTTCTACTGCTTGGTCTTGTATTCAACAGTGTAGACTACCTTCTATTAGTACCAGAAAATACATGTAGTAGAAACACGCGCAAATCGATGGGATAACAAGTCTCCTTGAACCGTCGTGAGACATTTAATAACAGAAATTGCACTGTTTTCACTAATCGCGCTTTTCAATTTACTTACTTTTTGTAAGGATGTGTCTTGGGATGGGACAAGCATAGAATGGGATGTCCAGATGTCCCTCAATTGGCCTCCAGAATAATGGCCTTCCAGAACCTTACAAGCACCCTACGCGCACAAGAATGATACATACGGATGCGCAACGATCTCTAATTTGCTGTGGGGAGGTCTCGGTCAGCTACACCCTCTCAGAGCAACGCTACAAGGCTCCGAGTGCGGAAACCCCTCATGATAAAAATGGGATTTGACACCAAATTTGCTCGCCACTGCCCTATCTAAGACGGCGCATCTAGCCACTCTCACAGTGGTTTGGTTATAGCACCAACCTACACTGGCTGGTCATACAAAACTATTTGAGTTTTTATGTCTTATCGCGGGAGAAGCTAAGGAGCACCTGTTCGGGAGCACCGGTGCAGAAAACACACACGCAAACATCAGACGGTTAACCTACTTCATCACCAGTATATGTTGAGCATCGGTGCCCCGCTTATGCACGGTTCGCTTATTACATTGGGACCGTGGGGACCAGTTAAGGCTGGACCGTTCTGGGCTTCAATACCATTGGTCAATGCATGTGGCTGGCTGAGATCGAGGCCAAGGCAGCAAGTAGGATGGACTAGTAGAGCAGGTTAAGCAAATTAATCAACTCACTTCGGTGTTTGCCTTCCAAGCAACGCATCACATCTACAGTATAAAACGAAGTGCGCGTAAAAGTACGGGTACGTGAACGTGCACATGCTAGTGTACGCGTACAACTAATACGCGAGTACGCGTACGGGTATATGCACATGTACGTCTAATACGCAATCACATGCGGTTGTACGCATGTACGGCTAGTGTTTGATTCCATGTAGGTGTGTACGCGTACGCCAACATGTACGTCTAGTGCGCGATCTTGTGTAAGTGATCTTGTGTAAGTGTACGCGTACGGCAAAAGGTACGTCTAGTACGCGATCGCATGTAGGTGTGTATGCATACGCGAGCATTTACGTCTAGATCGCATGTGTGTACGCGTACGGGAACATGTACGTGTATTGAATGAATAGTGCATGTAGGTATCCGCGTACGGGTACAAGTACAAGTAGACAAGGTGGTAGAATTTAAAGCTTTTTATTTCCTCATACATCCAAAATCAATAAAAAGAACAAGTCCTCTTCAAGCGGTTGGAGGTCAGCAAATCCCCAAGCCCGTGCCGGCAGGAACGCTTCTTCGTAAAATCATCGTCTCCGTTGAGAAGCTCTTGCAGTGAAGTCAATTGTAGGGCACTGGCAGCTTCGGTCGCTGCATTCTGCTCGACGATCTCAAATTGAGAAAGCTCCCGCCTCGTACTGTATTCCCCGTAGCCTGTCCTGTGTGGTTGAGCCTGTGCAGCCCTTGTCCGCCTCCTTCCGCCTCCCGTTAGTGTCCTCGGCGCAAGAAGCCGTGTCGGGATCTCGGTCTGTGAAGACTCTTCTGTGTTGGAAGTCTGAGGAAGGGAAGCCACCAGTGCTTACGAAATGGTGGGGCTCCAACTTGAGGTGACCGTCCGATTCGACAAGGGTTATCAGTTCGTGGATGCATGGCCTACCCTGAGTGCGTCTGAAAACGCCATTGCATACGCTGTGTTCCAATCCGTGTACAACAATCTTGAGCGCTTGTTGCCAAAGTACATCCGTCTGCTGTAGAGCATATACACTTATTATACGTATCACATCCTCGTATTGCTCCTTTTGACGAAAGGAGGTGGGTACAAATGTAGCTTCATTCGAAGCCTGGAACCGGATGCGAGAAGCCTTGCCCAGCCATCACGGCAGTTGTCGTTCAAAGACATTCAGTAAGTCCCCTTTGAGTGGTATAGCCATCGTTTCATTGTAGCGTGTGTTCCTTCGACGGTGGAGGTGTCATGGCAGCCGAAGTGGCTGTATTGGTCAGTCCAGTTCTTCACCATCTTAGACTTGTGCGGCCACCAATCCTTCGTCAAGTACTTCCCCATAGCGCTTCTCATTTGATTTAGTACAGCCTTGTTGTGGTTAAAATCGACCTCGGTCTCGGAATCGACTGTGTCGCGGTACTTAGCCATGAACATTTCCACAGCCTTTCCAAATTCCAGTCGGGTTGGAATAGTCAACGATTTTAATGCGCATGGGGCATCCAATACGCTTCGACCCACGCATCATTCTGACACGATCTTCATCCTTGAGCTTTCTCGTATGTTTTTGTTTGCCAGCACGGTCACACTGAAAGCGTCTGACAATAATTTCTCCTTCCACCTTTTTTCTTTCCCTTTTCGGGATACGTTGTAGCTGTGAGACTTGGTCCATGCGTGAATGGCATCCTATGCGTCTTGCTGTGTCTGGTATTCGAGAATAGGAGGAGCCGAAATACTGAAAGGACTTGCTGACTGAATTGCTTCCCCAAGATCGAAGCTCAAATGGGAATAACAGCCTTGTTGTAAAGACATATTTGATTTATATTAAGGAGAGATCGTGTAAACCAACGTGGTCTATTTGCAGCGAGCGATATGATCGACGTGGTGTTCTGGTCCATCATGGCCTCATTTATTTAGTTTACCGGTATACAGGACGACGCTGCGCAATATTTATGGTGCTCATTAATCTTGGTGCTTGTGCATGCCTTGCAGTACATGTAGTCCGCTTCTTATGAATAGCTATCGGTGATCCTGGTGTTGAAGTATAATAGTTGACACGCTGTTAACCGTCTGCTGTTTGCGTGTGTGTTTTCTGCACCGGTGCTCCCGAACCGGTGCTCCTTAGCTTCTTCCCTTATCGCGACGTATGGAAGGGCAACACCTTACCTTTGTCAAGTCAAATGATGTGAATGCATGTGTTTCGCACGTTCTGTAACATTCTACACCGTTCACTCGAATTAGTCGTGCTTCGAATATAGTCATGCTTCTGTACTTTTCGTGACGCCACGGACGACAAAAAATTCCCGAAGAGTTCAAAAGAGCACAAAGACAGTGGATTTGAGCAGATCTCGCCAACGCGAAGCCAATCATCATCTTACTTTCAAGAAAAATGTAATATTGTTGTCACAAGATCAATTCAAAAGTTCGACTTTCTCCGATAAAAATCGTACACCATAATTAGTCAACATGTGTGCATGTAACTTATACCGTTCAAGATCATACGCACGTGATCGCTGTTGATCAGCTGGTCGTACATACATGTACATGTTTACTGTAAGCTTACGGTACGGTCTGTAACGGCACATGTACATGTATTTCTCATTCGTAAGTAAACCGGCCCTAAGCGATTGGCCAAGTTTTCTAGAGTTGTCATTTCTCGCCTCGTCGCCAGACACTAAACAACCCAATGCCTAACAGCTTTCTGAGGCCACCGACTATTAATGCACCAAATACGGTAGCAGCTATCCGCTTACTGACTCCGTCATTGGAGGCGCCTCGATACCCATCAGTCCGCTTAAGGTCTACTAGGGCTGACGGACACTCACTTCCAGATTTGCCGGCTAGGGCTCACGACTCTTCGGACTCGTAGCGGACGGAGCAAGAAACCACTAACCGGGTGGGGTCCTGGAAGGCCCTGAAACTCCCGGACATACAATCTTCAAGACCTTTGGAACAGGCGCATTGAAACCAACGACCATGACCAAGCGGAGCGCAGGACAGCCTGCAGAAGGAAAGCAGGCGGTGGCTGCTAGGGCTACATCAGCTCGTGCGGGAGAATCTTTGCAGCAGCAGTCAACGCGGGCAGAGGACGCAGAAGAATGGACCACGGTTGGAGGCATGGCAGCGAGGCGTCAACGAGGAACGCAGCCAAGCCCACGGCTCTTGGGACGTTCAAAGACCAATAGACCGCCACCTTTCAGTCGCTACAAGAGCCGACACGGAACCGATGGAGCTGATGAGACGCTGGGAGATGGCAGACTGGCTTACCTGCAGCTGCGGAAGTATCTGGTGCAAGGGGCACCGGATGAATATGTCATACACACGGTCACCCGTCTGGATGACCTACCGAGAGAACGGCGATTCGAGAAGTACAAGATATGGGCACTAAAGCAGAAGACGGACGTACACACGGCGCAGCAACTACGTGACGAGTGGAAGGATGAACCGACCAAGGAGCAGCAGGACAGATATCAAGATCTACGCAGCTACTGGAACTTGGAAGATCCAAAACATGTGCGCAGTCTGTGTAAGCTCATGCATGACTGGGTAGTTCAAAACCACCTGGCGCAAAGTGTGAGGTGGAGACCCGACTGTTATTTTACATCATGAAAGGGGTTCCAAGGAAAATAGCGGACCCACTGCAAGAGACCAAAGCGCCTGCCTCATACCTAGGAGCGGGGCAGAATCTAGCAGCCAAGGTAGGACTGAAAGATGAAGGGCAGGATGTACAGCGCATGAGGGAATTGTGCATGAGGCCCGCAGAACGCTTGGTGGAATTGCCGGAGCGGACGACGGAAGAGGACAAGGCGCTCATCATGATAATGAATCATGAACTCGAAATTCCGAGGCCTCCACCTTTCCTAGTTCAATCCATGGACGCAGCTGAAATAGCGGTATTTACGGATTTCTTCTACGCCATTGAATACCCGCTATATGCGCATTTAGCGCCAGGGCAGCGATTCAGCAACAACCTCCCACGGGACGTGCTGTTACGCTTCATATCGGCGGGACCGGAGGCAGCGCCGCGGCACAAGCAAGAAGTGCAGGATTTCAAGAACGCGATTTCCCGAATCACACTGAACGCTGAAACGAGGGTGATCACGGTTACCTTGAAGGGTAAGCAGACAGCAGAATAGGGGGATGAACTGGCAGCTACCTTTGGCGTCCAGATTGCTCCCACTGGTGGACTACAAAGGGCAACGGGAGCGAGCCAAGGTTACCAATGCACTTGTGCAACTGGATTATTACGATCTCACAGTCGCCGTACGAAACGGCACGATCACGTCAAGGGACAAGCTTTGGGTGCTATCGCAGGTCCTTGGTAATCTATGCAGCACCCCAATGTTGGTAACATCGGTATTAACGACAAAGAATGGACGGTTATGGTCAGAGGAACGGCATGCCCAAGAGGTATACTCATTTCAGTATCGCCAAAGTAAATGTGGTGATCCATCACCACAGAGTACATGCAAACTGGCCGTGTCGGACGTGTCGCGCCCCGGATCACTCGACCAAATCGTGCACGGTGGAAGCGGACGAACTCGAAGCGCACCAAGCCAGCTACAGCATTAAAATCGCTCACCACCTGCCCTCGGTGGAGACAAAGTCCTACCCATTCTCAGGGTAACAAGAGTTGCCTACAACGCTGGAAGAACTGCGGGAAACGCTGCTGCGAAACAAAGCTTCTCTACGGAGCAGTGCGACAGCAACGCAGGATGGCGGAAAAAGGGGAAAAGCGAGGAACAGAGGAAAATCACCAATGCAGCGCGGTGTCCAGGCTCCCAGCGGTAGACCTGAACTACTTATGGTTGGGTTGTACATCGTCAACCGTTGGAACAACAGCAACAACACTGTTCAGGGAGCGACGACGGCCAGGCGGGCACAACCAAGGAGACATGGATATCGATTTCGAATATACCGAGGAAGAAAAGACGGAGGAGAGCACGCCGCCGCACTCCGGAGCACTAGTGGCCGAGGTAAGGCACACAGACACACCGACCACGGCTAAGGAGACGGACAGAGAATATGCAAGCATCGGGACAACGAGCATTGACGCAGCAGCAACTGGAGGAGAGGAGCTCGAGACGAGTGCTGCACCAGCCAGAAGAGCGGTGGCTACACCCGCGTGTCCGAGGGTCTTAACGAGTACTTACTTCTAGTCCTGGAACTGACCAACAAACAAGGAGACGGACGATGACACGACGGATTCTAAAGAGGTACTTTCCGGGGTGGCAAGGGCGCAAGCCAAGAGGGCGATCACTCCCGTAACTTGGTGGCGGCCGGCTCAGCTCACAAGGCGACTTCCCTGTCAACGAAGCGACACGCGCCTGAGGAATGGACTACCAACGAGGCAGACAGCGCAGGCCCCAACAGTCCAGGTGTCAAAATTGCCAGGTACCCAGGTAAGGGGCCACGAGCAGGAACGGCGAGGTCGGTCTCACTGCTTAAAAAGAGCGACAGCCGCGCAAGCAAAGAGCCACGGAAGGCCAACAACGGTATATGCACCAGTATTTGGTGGCTCCACTTGGGGGTAGACCGGAAGGGGTGATGGGGTACCTGGATGGGACGTTCACGATCGACCAGGCGAAGATGGCGATGAAGGGCTGGCAGGATGACACCAGTAAGATGGGGACCGAGAACAGCTATAGTGAACAACAGAAACGAGAGGACGCACCGCTAACGGAAGCAGAAGAGTGGAGATACACTAAGACAATTCCTGGAGCGGATCCTGGGGCACCGCTTGCTACCTGGCTCGGCATCCTTGGGGCCACTGTGGTGGATGTAGCGTCGAACGGCCATTGTGGGTGGTTGGCCAGTTTCGCAGCTTTACACAATGTCAAGGATGGATTATTTGGCCCTTCCGCCGACGTAATTGAAGGTACCAATATGATCAAGAAAGACATCCTTAATGGAATGTTATTAGCAACACCCTGAACATCTGGGTCCAGAATTGATGGAGATCGGAATACGTTCAATGGGGGAGCAGAGGTGGAGCAGAAGGTCTGCGCACTAGCAAACCACTATGCGGCGCAGCGGACCAAGTCGGTCAAGACCACAGTACCCACGCACTTCTGGGTTCGACCAGCACATTTGAAAGGGCTAGCGATTTATGCTCGGGAAACAATTTTCGTATTGGATGTCACGAAAGAGGACATGGCTAACGTGCAGGACTACGCGTACAACAAAGTCGAACTGGACGATGACGATTATTTCGACTCTGGCCCGGTGGACATTCTCGACACAACGCGGGCAATGCAAATATTTCAAGATTTGATCAGCAGCGGTATACTGTCTCCGGTCCTGCTATTGAACTGGGAGTCAGGTGGCAATCATTTTCGGGCCGTCGATTACGACGAGGATATATATAAGTGCTACATGAGCCAGATAGCTGAGCTAGCTTGGCCTTGGCAGTTGGTAAGACCAACACAGCGCAACAACGAGCGATGATAGCTGCGGCAATAATTATTCCCAAATTGCTGTATGTGCCTCGTCAAGAATGGCCGTCCTCAACCACCATTAAACACGCGGTTCAACGAATACGGAACTTTATTTGGAAATCCAGCTTCGCCTTGCCGGACCGAACGCCGGCGGGTTGGATAACGACACAGTTAGCAGAAACAGCAATGAAAGATGGGGGAATGGGGATCCCGAATATTCGAGCAGAGCTGGTGGCAATGGCAGCAGCGGCGGTCGGAACATGGGCTCTTACGGAGCGACCTTCCCTGAAGATTACAGGAGATCTGCTGCACAGGGCGTGCAAGGACGCCGGAAATAAGATAACACCAGCACTGATGCAGCCGCCGGTCGCATTGGGAGCAGATTTATGGCAAGCCGGCCGCCCGTGGGTGACTTACGCGTTGGCAGACGTTGACGGGGATATGGATACAGCGATGGAGGAAGGACGAGAATTGAGACGGGGGCTACGAAGCAGCAATGGTCTCATCGCACGATGGTACCACGGTGGATTACGGTGTGTGTTGTCACCAGATGGCACAATCTACTATGACAAAGATGAAAATGGATCGGCAGCAGCGGAGAGGCGAGTTTATTCACGCCAATATTAACAACTTCCCATTAAAAGGTGAAATTATGGAACTCAGTTGGCACGATGGATACGTGGGCACACTACAAGAACTTGGTGCAAAGGGTTACGCACAAAACCATTGCAGATGTGGTACGAATACAATGGAATGCAGTAGGGGATGTCTCATTTTCTCCGGCGCAGCACGCGCTGCCAATGGCGAGCGCAAGAGTGCATGAATTCAGGGTGATGTGTTTAGTGCTTATAGCTAATTGACCGGAGCTGGCCTTTAAACCCAAGGGAGAGTATATATTACGAGTACATCACGGATTGGACGATCCACATCATATCTTTGCCGTGAGGGGACACATCGGTACTGTGCAGCACTCATGGAGTACCACCACCACGGATTTAGCAGCGGCGACTCCGGTGGTACTGACGGTGGGTGTGATTGCCAAACAACTGGAGGTGCCAGCTAAGACAATATGGATCACTCCGCATCGAGTGCTACATCGACTACAACCGGTTTGGGCTGGAAAGAGGAGGTGGAAACTGACGAGGAGAAGATTGAAGGAATTATACTTAAGAAAAAGAGGAATCGAAGCAAAGCAGGCTGGAGAGAGAACGAAGGAACAATGGAGGCAAAACAGTCCTAAAATTGCACAGGCACTCGAGCGGTTGTCATGGAACGAGATCCGGCGGCTAGACGGTGTGCCTGCCCACCACGTGCAGATACTGTGGAGGATAAAACACGACCGCTTAAGACTATGGAATAAAGAGTTACAAAGCTACGGCTGCGTGGCCTGTAGCCATGCAGAGGATTGGGGCACGGCACATCTGGTATGGAACTGCCCGGCGGCGACAAAATACTGGGACTCATTCCTGACGTGGTGGACTGCGTCGGTGGGACCACCGAGGGAGATGGAACAACGACGCAAGGAGGCCCAATTGGATATCTTCAGGTTAAAACTTCATACATTGCCACCTTAGATGGTGGCATGGAGCAAATCGCGGCCGGACGACGTCTGGGACCAAGGGCAGGAAACTGTGCAAGCTTTGTGGCGGCTTGGTTGATAGCACGAATATGGAGACGACAGGTGAATGTCCTGTACCCAGACGGGCAGAAGCAGTGCACGGTGGAGGAAGATGAAAAAAACATGAGTCAGCACTCAAGGAAATTGTACTGGGATATAAGAGTGCGCTCTACTCAGTCACAGCGCATTCAAAGATTTACATGGAGGTAGCCGAATTCATCATGAATCGCCAGGAAAAGTGCGCGTTTCTTACAGAGAACAGGGCGGACATCGGAGCAGGAGAGAGGTTGGGATTCTTTGATGGTGGCTCTCGCGGCAATGCAGGGCCAGGTGGCAGTGGCAGCGTTATTGCCGAAGTTACAAAGTATAGCGAGGATGTCAAAGCATTATGGGTGGCTGCAACTGCTTTGGGAATTCGGCCACCACAAACAATGTGGCCGAGTTCGTGGGACTACATCGTTTACTCCAGAGGGCGGTGGAATGTCGGTGGATGGAGGAGAGCAAGTTACCAAAGAACAAAAAGATGCAGCATTGGTATCGAATTACGCGGAAGCATGCGGACGAATGCAGAGTGGTGAGTTGGAGGCACCATTTTAGGAAACACAACAAAACGGCGGACTGGGTAGCAAACTGGGCCATGAATAACAAAGCCAGTTGTATGCTCACTATAGACGTGGTAGGGGAAGAACACACGCTGCGAAAAGGAGTGGAAGAGAATTGCTGCAGATGGAGTGCAATGGTTGGCGGATGCACGGGCAGGGAGGTAGCTGCTATGTAGGACCAGACGGAGACAGATAAGCAGCAGGAAGGAAGAGAATGCTGTAAGACTTGATAGGGAGTAATCACCTATTGAGGATGGTTATTAGAGTTCAATCCGGGAGTGTGACGGGATCACACAGCACCTTGCCTTGAGGAAGCGTAAGAGAGCAAAGGCTCTCAGTGAACGATAAGTTCACAGTTCCCGGCCTAAGGGGACTGTCTGCGGGTTTGATGGCAAGATAAAGACTGAATATAGTTTATAGCTGAGTTAAGCTTGTAACATACAAACTCTAAGTCATCTATAGTAAAAGCTAAAGAGCGTCCATGGTTGGCTCACAGCCAACCGGTATGGACTCTAAAGAGTGACATCCGTCACTCTATGTAACTTGGTACACGTCGATGTACCCCGTTACATCCTCCCCCTTAACTGAGAATCAACCTGATTCTCCAATCAGAAGTGAGAGAATTCGAACACCCAAGGGGCAATTCTCGGGCGCAGCCAAAGCACGACTGGCGCGCCCTCTCGTCGGTCACACAGTGACTCGTGTCCACGGCGGAGACTGCGAGCTGCATCCTTGCACTCGCGACGACGTTGGCCGCAATGCCGGCAGGCATAGTTGGCCTTGGCTTGGGCGATAGCAAGTGTCTAGTGCTTCGGCACGGGATGTAATATCATCCAAACGTGCGGTGGTCCTCCTCGACCACCTGCAGTTCACGGCGGAGGACCCGTGGGCCCTCCTGACACTTCGTGTGTCTTGTTCCTCCCGCGCGGGGCTACAACTCGAAGGCTATCGCATAGCCCAAGAGTGGAGTGAGCTCGCAGCTCATCTCCTGGCATAATAGCAGTCCGGTATGGGTCACACTAGCCACGGCCCACCCGAGTGGACCCTCGGAGCCGTACACGGACTCAGGTCAAGAATTGACCATAGCACAGAAGCACCATGCTTCAGGTTGTCATTTGACGACCGGTTTTAGCAGCCTAGAGCTTGCCGGGTGGAGACGCAAGCTCTTCCCATGTCTTGGGTATCAATCCAAAGACGCGTCGGGGTCGGGCATCGACACCAACGTACCCAACGGTACTTCTAGCATTGTGGCGGGTTACCTGGTGGACCCACCACTGTCAACGCGGCATCGGCGACTGCTTCGCGCATCGCCCAGACCAGGACATGGTCAGAGTGTGTGCATGCCTGCGCGACACTCGGTCATTTAGATGACCATGACCGCGTACAGGTCCATGGCCACGTAGGTGTACAGGTTTATGGCCACGTTGACGTACGGGTTCATGCCCATGTCTCCATGACCATGATGACGTACGCCACGTCGGCGTACAGGTCCACGACCACGACGGCGCACAGGGTCACGACCTGTACACCAGAGGTACGGCGTGTACGGCAACTACCGCGGCCACCACAAGCGTACACCTCAGCACCCAATTGCAGTCGGTGCTAGCCGTACGTGCCTGTGCAATAGTATTACTCATACAGTTGTTGGTCACACCAACAACGCCTTCTGTGAGGAAGCTAGTCTCAACAGAGACTCGGGAGGAAAGTATTTCCGAGCCTCTCCCCCTCTTACGACCAAAGCCGTGTCCGGCGACCTTGTCGACCGCGGCTGGCATGCAGCCAGACCGCTAGCAGTTGGAGTCTGCGCGACTTGACGTGGATCGATGTTACCCACGTCAGGTGAGATCGTCCCGACCTCACCTCTCCGAGCTGTAATGGCTCTATGCGGAACTATGTTACCCGCCTTGGTGTGTGGAGCTATGTTACCCACACAGGAAGCGCAACCGGCGACTTCCTCTTCAGTTTAGGTCTGAGCAACCGTGTGTCCAGTGGCACAGTACGTGCCGATCCAGTGGGATGTGGGACGTTGTGTTCGTCGACACCACGTTCACGTACGGCCTCACCACAAGGTACGCCATCGAGCAGTTCATGCTTGTGGATAATTGTTCCGAGTCGTTCGTAGCGACTCCGGTCTGATACAAGACCAGACCGGACATGTGCCGACGACGGCGTCGTCGACGGTCATCCGGACGTGGAACTTGGTTACCCACGTCCAGAGGCGTATTGATGGAGGCTTCAAGAGTCCTGTTTGACTCTGTGTGGTACTTGGTTACCCACACTAGAGGTACCTCCGCCTTGGCCACGGTCTTGGCCTTATTGACCTCACGTGGACTTAATCCACCATTGCGGTTGAGCTTATCAACAAGACGTCAGTCGAAGCCCGTACGGCGCGACGACTAACAGCAATGTGTGCTACTGGTGTTGTAGGCACACATGCTGGGCATAGAGCCCTGTCGATCTGCATAGCATCGAGATGCAGGAGATCCGACATCTCCGGCAGGGCCTCCAACTGGACAGACCCGGACGTGACCTTGCGGCCAGTCATGCCGTCGAAGATGTGATAGCATTCTTCTGGCGGCGGCGCCGAAGGAGTCGTCGTTGACTCAGAGCTTCTTCAGTCCTGACATCGTGTCGGGACTCTTGGCGTGATCATGTGTTACCCACAGCCGTAACATGTCTTGGTACAGCGTCTGGAGCCTGTACCGGCCGGTGTGGAGCTATGTTACCCACGCTAGAGGTGCCGCTAGCAACCTCGGTGCTGGCCACGGTCTCGACCTCTCCGGTCTCACGTGGGCTTACGCCCTCTTGTAGACGGACGTCGTCCTTCACGGACTTTGTCGATGTCCGTTCGGCGACGACTTGGCGCGCTGGAAGATGCTGGCATTGCATCTTCCCTCGCGGGTCTGGAGACATCCAAGACCCTTGGGCTTGTTGCAGGTTCGTTAGCAACAGAGGCCTTCATGGTATTCCATCGGCGTCCATGGGAGCCTCGGTTCCGGACGGAGGTGGGAACATTACTCACCGATGCTCTGTCAGAACCCGGAGGCCGGCTAGCCCCTAAGAGCCTACCGCGCCAAATGGCTCAGGGTGCGCGCGTTCGTGGCGCAGCAAACCCAAGTGAACATCGGACGTGTTCACAACCACGTACGGCTCAAGGGTGCGTGCGTCCGTGGCACCGCGTACCCATCGTACGGGTTCGCAACCACGTACGGCTTAATGTTGTACAGGTATTCGAGCCTGTGCCAACCAGGTCTATACAGACCAATGCCATTACCCTCGAATATAGCGTTGGCAATACCCCGGCGGCGTACAACACCATTTGACGCCCCAGGTATCAAAACTTCCAAGGGATATTCACATCCCCATACACTCGCATGTACTATCAGCAACCAAGCGTTGCTCTTCGCCAACTCGAGAGACAAAGTCCCTCACCAGCAAAGCATTCGCGGTGCGCGCCGCCCGCGCACCCGTTACGAACACTCGGGTCTTCCCCACCACTACTGGTTGCCGGGGTATCCTTGGTCAGACGGCCGCGGCTTGCACCAGCGACCGCTTGGCCCTTGAGCTTTCGGGAATGGTTTCTTTACCACTCCAGTCGAGGGACACACTCGTTGGTAGTGTCCCAGTCCGCCGCATAGCAGCGGACCGAACTCATCTCACCGGAGCTCAAGTCCATGGGCTCTGGCTCGTTGTCCACGACGACAACTGGTGCAACAACCGAAGTGCCAGCCTGCTTATGGCTGTACTCTTCTTCGAGGGCGAGCTTAATCGCCTCCCCCATGCACATGGAACAGCTGCGTGCGCGCAGGACCGACCTTTAAGCCGTCCATGAAGACTGTCGTCTTGACGTCTTCAGCCAAGGGTTTCCAACCAGAGACGACGCCAACGTGCGCATCTCTTGTACGTACTCGTTCAACTCACGTTTCCCTTGCTTACAGGCGAGGAAGCGTGAGCGTTGGCGAAACGCATCGCTCGCGGGCAGGAAAGCAGCTCGAAGCTGCTCGCACAACTGTGCCCAGGATGCGAAGCATCCAGGAGACGTCGTCTCCAGCGTGTACGCTCAGTTCTTGGCACGACCGCCAAGGTTGGACAACGCGAACGCAACGCAAAGTTCCTGATCCGAGATGAGACACGGCCCGCATGGCGATCTCAACCTCTCGGATCCAGAAGTGAAGGTTTTCACCTTCCTTCCCTTCAAACGGAGGCACGGTCAGCTTCAAAGGCTTCGGCTGGACCGCCTTCGGCTTGGCCATAGAGGCCTGCAGGTTTCTCTGCACATTCGCGACAAGCTCACGCTCGTACGCGTCGAACGCAGCCACGCGTTCTTCTTGCTCAGCTGGCGTTGCCGATACCAAGCCTCGGAGGACATCTCTTCCGAAGATGCCTCCAATCTTCCGAACAGACTCGAACTGCGAGTCGTTCAAGTGAGGAAACTCACTGCGGTCCATCGTGACTCAATCCTTGAGATCACAGAGGATCAGGTAGTTCAATCTACCCGCGTAGGCGCGAGATTGACTACTAGTGCTACCAAGTGTGACGGGTTCACACAGCACCTTGCTTTGAGGAAGCGTAATATAGCAAAGGCCCTCAGTGAACGATAAGTTCACAGTTCCCGGCCTAAGGGAACTGTCTGCGGGTTTGATAGCAAGATAAAGACTGAATATAGTTTATAGCTGAGTTAAGCTTGTAACATACAAACTCTAAGTCATCTATAGTAAAAGCTAAAGAGCGTCCATGGTTGGCTCACAGCCAACTGGTACCATGTACCATGGACTCTAAAGAGTGACATCCGTCACTCTATGTAACAGGTACACGTCGATGTACCACGTTACAGGGAGGATAAGTGACACAATATACCCACACGTTATTATTATTAGGGCTGACGGACACATCAGGGAGCACGGTACATCAAACCAAGGTGGTCATTCAACGCTAGAGATCCATAGCCTGCCAGCAACACGACAGCGTTTGAGGAGTTTCACTCGAGGGCTCAATCGGTACCATGCGTTCGCATAATTCGACTTCGCTCACAGAGATGACAACAACTGAAAAGAGGAATATTTCACTTTGGAGTCGGCGGGGCTGATAAAACGGCGGCTTGATGTGAGTACCGGTAGATCAGGATTGGCCAACCGGTACCGTATACGAATAATACTAGGGCGTCTGCGACTTAGACTGGGAGTATCAATTTGATACTGGGGTGTAACGAAGCATCCGACGATGGTTTAATGGAAGTAAGGCCTAGCAAAAGATCATTAATGCGAGTTGTTAGCAACCTTGACCTACTTTTGCCTCCTCCCTTCTTGGTGGGCTTGACGGGATTGATGGGTTCGTAGATGACGCTTCGTGCACGCCGAACAACTCCGGCAGCACGTCCAGCAGCTCCGTGGCGCAGTCGACCTGCAGCTGGATCTGCTGCGGGCCGTCTTGGACAGCGACGAGCTGCGGGCGATCTTCTTGCCCAGGCTTTCGTCCTTGATGTTGACATCCTCAAAGCCCTCGAGATCCGTGACGACAGTGAGGCGCTTGCGGCCCTTGAGCGAACTCTTGGAAATGGTCACCTAGCAGTTCCCCTTTCGCTTGACAGACTCCTCCATCTTGTTCTTGTTCTTGTTCTTGTTCTTGTTCTTGTTCTTGTTCTTGTTCTTCTTTTTGACGGTCTTGCCCATTACTTCGAGCGTGATACCCTTCACGCCGTCGACGATCTGCTGCTCCACCTCCAGCAGCTCCACCGCCGTAGGGTTGACGAGGTCGGGGCACTGCTCGTTGAACATGGGGCCGTGCGCGCAGTACTCGGACAGGAGCGTGTCGATGGGGCACTACAGCACACTGTTAAACTTGGGCTAGCCGTCTTCTTCCTGTTCTTCCTCCTCCTCTGCCTCCTTGTCGTCCGAGTCACCAGGTTCCGGAAAGTACTTCTTCACCAGTGGGTCGAAGAGATTGGACTCCTTGCCCTTGTACTTGGCCAGTACCGAGGGCACGTCGACGACCTTCTCTGCGTTGTACTTGTGGTAGAAGACCAACAGACGTGGGTGGTTGAAGTTCGACTCTTCGTCCTCTTCTTCTTCTTGTTCTTCTTCGTCACCGCCGTCGAACTGCTCGTTCAGGCCTGTACTTCTTCACGAACGCCGAGAACAGCTGCGCCTCGCGTCCTTTGAAGCGCTGCGCTCCAGCACACCGTCGGTCTCGTGCAGCTTGTCGGCATTGTACTTGCTGTAGAAACGCGTGAGGCGCTCGCGGTGCGGAGACATGCTGGCGACGATCTCCTGCTTTGCCACTCGTTCACTGTCCGTGGAGTCTGCAACACATGCCCTTGACTCGCAGCAGCAGTGCTTGCTATGTGGTCCTCTTTCATGCAACATTGTCTAATGTTGTACGAATGTAAGCCCAGGACCCGCCGTTCGTCCCAGTATAATACATATATTCCTAGGTAGATGTACATGTAACAAGCACATACAACGTCGTATGCCGGTACGTTTAGAGAGATACATATAGATAACAGGCACATGTTATCAAATACTATAGATGCTTTTACATGTACTGTAGTATCCGGCAGCTCAAAACAACGTCACCTTATCAGGGTCTAAGTAGCTGGCTCATACTCATTCGTGACTTCAAAATTATCCAAACCTAGACTGACTTACGTTGCTTCTTCGTGACTAAATCAGAAGGGCGAACTAACGGAGTCTCCTCCCAAAACCTTTCGAAACATGCTTACAACGCCCGTACAAGTCTCCTCGCCACAACGCGTTACGTTATACCCATTGACTTTACCAATCGCCACTAAATCGGTTCTTGGGATTGCAAACCAGTGTACCTTGTAAAGCACAAGACAATTCATCCCGTCCGTCTCCGTCATCTCCAACATCCCAAATGCTTTCAAAGTGTCAGTCTTGTAGCAAAGTCTGCCGTCTTCCCACACGTAGCCACTGAGTAGAATCATCTTGCAGCGCGGCCTAAAGTCATGTCAACGCAGCATGGAGATAGCAGTATCGAAAAAGACCCAAACATGCACCGCACCGAAACGAGAGCTCCCAGTAATCGTACCGAAATGATCACAAAAACGATTCCGAGAACAATGATGCCATGGCCTACAAGGCTCCAGACGTAGTACGACACTGCTTCTGCAACCGACTTGGATTCTTTGAGACTGGATCTGTTCAATGACGTGAGATACGAATGCATTGCAGCCGAGCAAACAAACTCACCAAGCAAAGCTGTCTCGTAGTTGAATAGCAATCGCTTGATTAGGCAGCGTAATTTTCTCCAATCCAGTTCATAGTTTCGATCATCTCGAACATCATCGATAACACCCCAGACAAGTTGTACCCCAGCGAAATATACTGCACTTTCGCTAAAAATCCTTCTTGGGCGATGAGCAAGAAGAGATCACCCATCAAGCCCTCGACCAATAGGTACAATAGGACAGCGCGGTGGTAATTTCTTGCTCCATGCGCTGAAAGCCGCATGCTTTCTTGAACGTACACCACAGCATTTTTGACCTGCATCGACTCGTGCAAATTATCGCACCTTCGCCCGTACCGGATACACGAAATATAGCTCCTTCGAAGCACAGCAGAGCGATACACGATCCAGATCGACCCAAACAAGCCATACCAATACGATCGCCGATAGATTATATCTCCTGAATCATCCGCCAAATTGGCACCATTGCTGTCATAAGTCCCGAGACCATGTACTCGAACGTAGCCAACCTTGTCGTTGGCGCAAAATGTACCTGTCGCTTCTTCGTAAAACGAGTAGTAGCCGATACTTCCGTGGTAGAAGTAGTATTCGAGATAGTAGCTATTCTTTGAGCAATCTGCAGGCGTAGTCTCTGATGGTGGCACCAACTTGGACCCCAAGATGTACGCACCATGAATATTGTATTGGGGCACAACGAAATGGCAAACCCGTCCCTGCTTCTGCTCGTAGTAATGGGTTATCCCGACATTCCACCACGTCTGGGCAATTTTAAGCCCTTCAATCGGGCAACGCGTCTCCATGTCAGTCGTGTATTTTTTCGCACCAGTCGGCACCACCAAGCCTTGCATAATTTTGTGTGGGGTAACGAAATTCAGGAAGTTTTTGCTTGAAGGAGCAAGGGCAGGAGACCGATACACGTCCAAAGAGCCATCAGTACCCGTGTAGCCGTGAAAACTTGACTTCTTCAATTTCCTCGTGCTCATCGATGACGCTAGGAGCAGTTTTTCATTGTCCACGCAGTAGACCGCCGCTGACTGCCTTCTAGAGCTATACCGACTCACGCTTCGAGACGAGGTGATCCTTGATACGTACGTCGACGCTCCACCCGCCATCATTTCCCACTGCTGCTGCGACTAGTCCACGAATGACGGACGTGACAGCACGAGCATTTCCCCACTTGCACGCTATATGAAGACAAAACCACCAAACATGAGAAGATGAGGATTTGGGGCCAGCTTTAGACTTCAGCACACACAAAGTTAATGATCTTCAGCATTATTCAACGAAGTTACGACCGCTAAAAAAGGGGATTAAGTCTACCAGTAAACACAAACCTTAATACGGAAGACAAGTAGGCCCGATTAGGTTGATAAAATCCATTGCATTCTTAAAACATCAGTAATACGACATCAAGGAGACAATATGCTACACATTCATAGAACCACAAGAAATCTAGCCACGTTTTCCCTCGTAGCACGTATCAAGGACCTTCCTAGAAAGCCAAAATCCAAGCACCAGGACTAAAATTGCCGCTTTTTAGAACGAAATCAACCTGAAACTCCCGGAAGTTGAAGTGAACCGGATCCTCTAACGGCCCCGCACGACCTTTTCACATTTATCAAAACATTCAACATTCCACTTGCATTTTGTAAATAGTCGTACTGGTTGCCTAGCCTACTCTCATCTACCGTCCTCTCCCTCTTAAGTGCGACAGTAGTTTCACTCCGCGCCCTCTTATCGTCACAATCCAATTGCGCGCTAAAGGGGCAACTTCCAAGACTTGAAGAGCATGGCGCAGTACGGCAAGGCGGCGTACTGGGACGAGCGCTACACCAAGTACGTGTGCATATCTCCTCTCTCTCTCCTCTCTCTCTCCATGCAACTCTCGTCGTGATCCGCTCTGTATTGACCGAGATATGACGAAAACCTCCTTAATATTATTATTTTCTTATTGTTATATTAATTTTCAGAGACTCGGAGCAATTCGACTGGTACCAGCGCTATGGAGGTCTCAAGGAGCTGCTGAACCAGTACGTGAAGAAGACGGACTCGGTGCTCATGGCAGGGGCCGGCAACTCCCGACTGTCCGAGGAGATGGTGAACGACGGCTACCAGAAGATCATGAACGTGGACGTGTCGGAGATCGCCGTCAAGCAGATGGCAGCCAAGCATGAGGACCGTGTGGAGTCCCTACAATGGCAGAAGATGAACATGTGCTCGCTGGACTTTGCGGACGAGACGTACGACGCCGCCGTGGACAAGGGCACGATGGACTCGGTCCTCTGCGGCGAGGGCTCGACGGCCAACGTGGCCAAGATGTGCCAGGAGGTGCACCGCGTGCTCAAGCCCAACGGCGTGTACTTTATCGTGTCGTACGGCGTGCCGGACAACCGACTGAGCTACCTCGAGAACAAGGAGCTGCAGTGGAAGGTGACGGTGCACACGGTGCCCAAGCCCACGGTGAGCGCCGTGCAGGTCTCCGAGGCCGACGCCAACGCCGTGCACTACATCTACGTGTGCCAGAAGGGCGTCAAGACCGAGTAGGAATCGCTGCTGCTGGGCTCGGCTTCCCGTAATATATCGGACACTCTCGCGAGGGTGCGTTTTATGAGAGGACGGGTGGCTTACTTGTTTTTCGTTGTAGGAGTTGGACGCTTGCTTCGAGGTTGTTTTTGGATGGGCGTTACACCGACACTTTGGACCCGACGTTTCGGCTTTGCAGGGCTATTTGTAGCGTGTCGGAGACATGCCTGGCTGTTTGTATCTGCGATTGTGGGAAGGCGCGATTTTGTATTGGTCGCACTGAGACCTTTACGGGATTCCAGTCTTGTTTGGAAAGGTAGATGACGAATTCGATGTGGTGAATCGCGGCTACGATGATTGGAGCGAATCGCGAATTCTAATCGAGATGTTCCACAGCGAAAAGCGTTGTAGCTATTTTGCAGTACACCGGTGTACTCGCCTTGCTTCTAACATCGAGTCGCTGGATTCAACACTTAAGTTCGGCATCGGCGACGTCAAAAGGTCCAACACACATGAAAACGCAAGCGCGTCTGGGAAACAAAGCATGGAGGCGTCCAACGTTGTTCTGCCGTCCAACACTGAACAAGATGCCAAGCAAAATAAAACCTTCATCCGCGCTCTCTTTTGGCCAAGATTATGTCGACATCTCGCGTGAGGCAGGCCTCAACAACAGATTCTCAAGTGCCTAACCTAGTAATGCTAAAACTATCTAAACCGCAATAACACTTGCGGATATCTAGCAAGCGACCGTTTCCCCGTCGTGCGTGAAATGCGATGTCTTTGGGGAGGGACATGGGATCACAAGGCTCGATTTGGAAGTGTTCCCTCCATGAAACCCCCGCGTTGCCCGCTAATTATTGCCAAGGCGCTCTACCCACCGGAAGCGGAATCCCTGTCCGTGACGGCTGAGTGAACAGTTTCTTTCGATCCGAGTGTTTGATTCTCCTCTGGGAGCTCGCCGTACCACGAAAGACGTGATTTGATGGTTCTGGAATCTCCGTTTGTTCTGTCGTGATGGTTCGCACCAAAATTCACCCGAACGGAGCCAAGGGCGGCCCACAAAGCCTCCTGGTACATGTTGACACTACCCCCGTTGCTGTTGGCGGTGGCCCATCGCCCAGTGTTATACTGCAGAATTCACGACAAACTCCTATCGAGAGTTTTCTAGCGAGTTGTCAGGACCTCTACGACAGCGTTATCGGACCAATTGTTCTAACGTACAAACGACTACCGTGGCTTACGAGGAAGACTATCAGGGCAACGGTACAGCTCTACATGATGTTTTACATATTTTTCACGGTACCTTCCGAATCGCCTTCTACTACGACCCTCATCCAAGTCACAACCCCCACGCGCATCACTGGACAAGTGACCTCAGTACATTTACTACACTTGATGTATTCGCTGACTTGATCGGCTTGCTTGAGTTTGTGGTGTTCTGCGAGGAATGGAAAGCAGCATTCTACGACTTATCGACGTTGACAAGTTTACGTTCCACGAAAGCGAGAAGCGACACTGACCAGTCCAATACCAAGCTCATGGCTCGTCGACGTCCATCGATTAACAATTTTCAGCTTGGAAGGGTGAATTGGACAATTTCATCGATCAAGCCGCTGTCTTCGATGCCCATTGACGAAGCGAATCAAGTCAACTCGCAGCAAAGTTACATGTTTGCGCGGAATGTAGAGCTTGTACTGGAAATCATCGCACTCATACCGATAGAGTTGGTCCCAGGTGCATTGAGGACATTCAACATGCTTCACATGGCGAGAATCACTAAACTTTGTCGATTGTACAAGCTACGGCGTTGTATAGCGGGTATCGTGAAATTATACTCGGATCGATCCTGGGTCCAGAACCTTTCTTCCTCCGGTGTCAATACTTTGGTTCGTACGATCGGACTCTGTGCGGGGTTGTGCCACTGGACAGCCTGCGCGTATATGTTACTCGGGCATGTGCAGTGTGGACTTCATCTTGAAATCTGCAGCGAAAGCGTGGAGACCAGTTGGGTCGTGAAAGACCGCCTTTTGGAGCTTCAGTAGCGCGAAAGTACGGCCGCACACTGTATTGGGCAACCCGAACGCTTGTGCTGCTCGGATACGACGACGTGACTCCAGTTTCAACTGCAGAAACTCTGTACGTCGTATTTGTAGTGATCATGGGCGCGCTGTTCGGTACGTCACTACTTGCCAACTTCCTGTTTCTTTTTCGATTCCGGAACGCACGGTTCGCAGCTTACTTAACACACGTGGACAATGCTCGCGAGTACATGCGCTTTCAAAATATTCCTCACTCGGTACGGCAACAAGTTACGGAATACTTCAACTATGCCTGGACCACGCATCACAGTCTGGATAGCGAAGAGGCTTTGGAGCTTCTGCCCCAGCACCTTCAATCCAAGGTCGTCTCTACACTTCGAGCAAATCGTATCGCGCAAGTGTGTTTCTCATGAAAGAAAGCATTGAATTGATCAATGAGCTTGCTCTCGCTCTCGACCGCCGGGTATATTCACCAGGAGATCTGATCATTGAGCCGAAGGTCAATGCTCAAATGTTCTTTGTCATCCGTGGCCAAGTGGTGGTGTGTTCATTCACCGGAGCCAAACCGAACGAGTGCAAGTCGGGTGACTTTTTCGCAGAGATGTGCCTCCTCTTTCCTGAAATGTATTTGCAAAAGCCATTGCCAAAACATTTTGTGAGATGTATGTGCTTACGAAGGCAAAATTCGATGAGGCTCTCGCTGAATACCATCACGGAAGAGAAAAGGAGGTACGCCTGCAAATGGCTAAGACGCTCGAGAAATACATGATGCAACTTCGCAAAACGAAAAATACTCGGCCTTCAAGACGGCTTCGAGTATTTAAACGGACGAACGTTTTCTGCTGGAAGGAGCTCAAAGGGCCGAAGTAAGAGTTCGATGCCGAGAAGCTCAGTTGGAAGAAGTGTTACATCGCTTGGGCGCGGCGCATATGCTATCATCACTAATGTATCAAATGCTCGCGAGTGGAAAAACCACACACATTGGCGCTATCCGGGTTCTTCCTTTCGCTTGCTTTGGGATACAACACGTCTGATTGCCATTGTCTACGTTGGTTTTGAGGTACCTTACTTTGCTGTGTTTATCTCCATGACCGAAGGGCGTCACATGTTTATTGTGGACTCGGGAATTGATCTGCGCTATACCGTCACAATGCTAGTCGAAGTGTTTTTGCTTTTGATCTCATTCTGCGCTCTCGATACTTCGCTTTCATGGATCACAACGTCATGTTGGGCGTCGTTCGGCCTGATCTGATTTTCGCAGCCTACAAGACTAACGGGTTCTTCGTCGATTTACTGGCGTGGATTCCCGTTGGTGTCGTGCTGGACTCGCTGCCGACCGATTCCTTTCAAATTTACTCGTCAATTTTTCGCTTGTTCCGTTTGCTGCGGCTCCGATTGCTCCGTGGCCTAATGCAAGACCTAGTAGATTTGTATGGTGCGAGCTCTAAGCTGCACCTAGTTGTTTCGCTAGTACTAGGGGTAAGTCTCATGCTTCACATGGTCGGCTGCGCATGGTTCGAGATGGCTCTGTACCCACCAGACGGCGAGTCTGCGAATGCCAACAGTGCCTTGCTGATATCCGAGCTAACACGCTCCGACTGTCTTAAACAGGCCACACAGTTTCAAAACTGTTCGTGGGTAAAGTTTGACTGCTACGCGCACATCGGCATCGACTTTCCGCAGCAAAATCCAGACTCAGCATATCAGGCCAACTTTGCCTACCTTCGCTCAGTGTACTGGGCAATGGTGACATTAACAGCAGTGGGGTATGGTGATATCGTGGCGTATTCGACATCAGAGAGCTATTTCGCTGCATTTTGGGTGTTCCTAGGTGGGATAATCAACTTTGGCGTGATGGGAGCAATGTCAAGTACCATTTCCAACATGATGGCAACGCACCATCATCATATGGAAAAAGTCAACACAGTGAACAGTATCATGGAGCGTGTGAATACCTCGAAGCGACTGAGTGGTGAAATTCGCCGATTTTATCATCAACAATTTGTGGGGCACAAGCAGGCCTATGAATCGGAACTGCTTTCACACTTGCCGGATCAATTGTGCTATGAAATCTCTTCGTTGTTACACGCGAAAGCTGTGAAGAGTGTGGCGCTTTTTGATTCTGCAAGCATTGAATTTTTACGTGAAGTTACTGGTAAATTTCGGAATCGGAGCTTTCAAAATGGCGAAACCATTTGTCTGGAAGGGGATGTCTGCCGCGAGTTCTTTGTGTTTTTGAAATGTAGCAAAATCAATGTGTTCTATCGATCAAGACAAGTACCAATTCGTGCTCTTCACGGTGGCGATTGCTACGGTGTGAACGAGTTCTTGCTAAACCGGTCTCATCCTGCAAAGCTTATTGCTGCCTCCCACGTTCACGCTTCCGTTATGTCCCATGAACAATTTGACGGGATACAACGCAAATTTGCTGATGATTTTCGAGATATAAAAGACGAGGCGCAGACACTCTGGGTGGAAGAGAAAGACTCCATGCAGCGGGTAATGGCCAATTTGTCCAAGATCAAGCTACAGCCTCATTTACTCCATACGCCGAGCCTCTTCTACCAACGTGATACCACTTTCATCACAGACGAAGAGGATGGCCACAATCTATACACCATATCCGATACTTTTACAACAGCTTGGGATGCTTTCATCACCTGTTGGAACATGTACAATGCCGGTTTCGTCATTTTTCGCATCTGCTTCCACTCGCATCTTCATTTTCCAGTAGCATCAGCACTGCCGTGTGGGTCGCCGACCTCTGTTGTGATGCAAGTTTTGCAATTGACATCTACTTGCGACTCTATTATTTCGGCAACGCGGAAGTTGGTATCCATAACCTTCTGGAGCGAAAAGAGATAGACAAACATTATCTACACAGCTCAGCATTCAAGTGGGATCTGTTTGCGTCGTTACCGATCTACACGCCATTTGCAAGTGGTTCTATGATCACCGGGTTGTGCCGGCTACCGCGTTTGGCTCGCTGCGTTGGCTTATGGGCGTACCTAGACGACGTTATCGTGAAGATTCAACAGAAATTCGCTTCTCACAACGTATCAGCCTACTTGAGCCCTCTGAAATTGATGATTGTTCTTGTTCTCGTAGCACATTACGTCGGATGCATCTTCTTTTTGATTTCCGAGCGGGAGTGCCTGTACGTAGAACGGTGCTGGATGGTGCACGATACGCTGCTGCATGAATACCACGGATCGGTTCCAATCCTCTACGCCAAAACTTTCTACTGGGCGATTACAACTTTGTTGCTCGTGGGCTCGCGAGAAATAGTACCTCGGGGAATGGCAGGTACATTTTGGACGGGGTTTACGTGTTTGTGCTGCACATTTGTCATCGGCCACATCGTGGGTGAAATCTCTGAGCTCATTCTTGCGCTGGGCAAAGAAACGAAGCAGTACAAGAATCGCATTGCGAGCTTCGAGAACTTTGCACAGGACCATATCTTATCGGCTGCGCTTCGTGAGCGGGTCACGTACTTCTTCCGCGTTGAATTCGAAGAGACGAAGGGCGCCAGTGTGTGCCATTTGGTGCACGATTTGTCTGCTAACCTTCGGCTGAAGTTCGTCCTTGAAATTTATGGTCGGTCAATCGAAAAACTACCGATAAGCAGCTTTCTCACCCCAACGCAGGTGAACAATCTCGCGCTACGACTGCAGCCTGAGCTGTTCATCCCGGGTGACAACATTCTCGTTGAAGGAACCTTCGGTAGTCAATTATGCTCTCTACGCAAAGGAATGGCGGCGGTGTATTGGACAAAGTCCGTTGCGAGTGTAGCTGTTCTCGCGGAAGGAGCCTTTTTGGTGAGATTGCCTTCTTCCTGCCAAATCAGAGACGGCTTGCTACAGTGCGGGCCACGACATCGTGCGAGGTACTCCACATTGCGAAGAAAGATTGGCAAGAACTCTGGATATCCGATGATGATTCTTCGGACAGCAATATTCAGAAGCACGCGCATCATGCAATTCTCGGGTGGGTAAACGCTCGATTGCAACGCTACCAACGAGGGTGTCTTTGCACTGCTAGCAAGGCCAGGAGCGCATTAATACCGGTTAAAAGACCAAGTATTAAGTCGATCGCAAAGTCATTGATCAAAAAGACATCACGATTTTCCTCAATGGAACGCGATCCCGCGTTACCACCGGATCACATAGACAGCAGAAAAGGACATGTTTTACTCTGGGCTCCCACCCCACAGCGAAAATTGTCGAAGGTGGAAATTTGCCGATTGTTCGTATCCCCGACCATACAGCTCCTCGAGAAAAAGGCCGAATACCTGCTCTCCAAGACTTACGCGTGTGCTCAGACCTCATTGGAAAAGAGCCCACTCGAAGCCACTCAGGACATCCAGCTCCGTTCCATATTAAGCACTCCATAACCAGAACCTATCCATTATGTTGTTTCGGATCAAGCCGCGTGAAAATGTATCTGATGGTGGCTCTAAGAAAGCGAACGACTTGCGCCAACGCCAATTCATTCTGGACCTGAACCCGGTCAATGAATATCTGTGTGCCAGCCTCGGAGCTGACAATATCCGAGAACTGGAGACTGAAAGTTGGGCACGCTTCAAGCTCCTCGCAACTTTACAGCACGTTGTCAACAGGCTTGTCAGTGATTTAATTCCTTCGGAGGTTGGTGGCGTGGAGGCAACCCCACACATCCATATTCCGGTCAAGGCGAAAAAGCACAAACACAAGCAGTTGCGACCATTTCGTGTTGATGAACGTGCTCGTCGGAAGTGGAGCGCTGCTATTATGCAAATGGTGTCCCCTGTGAGTAGACGCAAAACTATTGCACACGAGGCAATCTTAGAAGAAGCTTCGCCAGCGCCACGACCTAGTGCAAAAATGACACCAGTGCGAAGACGGAGTTTCCCTGCGGTTCTTTCTCAAGCGCAGGAACAAAAACAAATGTTGCTGTCGTCCAAATTGTCACCAGGGGTCCCACGCAACTTGGTTCGAAGTCGTTCGCTCCCATTCTTTGGCGATGTTTTTCTCGGACAAGCAGCATATTAGAGGTTACTACAAGCTGACCAACGACGATCGCAAGGGAGGGGCTGGTATCGACTTCGAGATTTTACAGAGATGCCAACGTCCGCAATATGCAACGCAACTGCACTGGTATCATCGTTATCTCCGCTGGAAGAAGGATTGGAAGGGCCCGGCAGTTCTACGTTCGCTCTTACTGTTCGTTTTGCACAAAGAATCAAATCCGAGGACAAACCAAATATCTCCGCTACGTGAGGATATTAAACTTGCCCAGACTCACCGCCCGGGAAGTACACGCTCGGAGGTTGTAGACACAGAACGCCTCCTGATTCCTAACCAGCAGATTCTTCGAGCTGCTATCAGTGATATGCAGTCGAAGCTGTTTATCAAACGTGTTCAACAATTGGGGAAAATATGGGACCTTATCATCCTTCTTGCAACGGTATACTACGTACTTGCTACACCGTTCAAAGTGTGCTTCTCGCATGAAGTAACCCTGTTATCCGAACGCGTGCTAAGAGGCTGGTCAGGCCTAGAAATTTTCTTGGATGTGCTGTACGTGGTTGATATCACCTATAAAGTGTTTCACACTAAGCCCACGACCAAAGGTCTTGCTCTGACTGCGACAAGAAAATCGGGCATCAGTCTATGGCATTCACTTGTCTCCAACTCGGAATTGCGTGGCGAAATCATTGCGATGCTGCCGTTAGAGTTACTTCTTTTGTTGTGGATATACGCTTGCCTAGCCATTATCTCCACCTGAGTTCTGAAGCTGCAAATGCGACGTGGTGGATTACGCGCTGGGTTCTGCGGCTCAATCGTATGCTGCTCTTTCGACGAATCCAGCCTCTATCCGAGCAATTGTTCCAGTTCGCAATCCACGATCTGAAGTTACCTGTGAGCGAGGCGTTGCTTTATTTCCTTCGGGAACTAACCACGTATCTTACGTTGGGTCATCTTTTAGCCTGCATCTGGTTCATTACGAGTGAGATAGGATTGTCGCACTACGGGGTGTCTTGGCTGTCGACACCAGGCATGTTGGTGTACTCTACCACCGAGACTGCTGGTACCGACTTGGGCGAATCCCATCGTGCTCTACAAGAGAGTGTATCGTCTGGGTTTGCACTTGAGAGTGTATCTCTTGCTCGAGCTTATTTGCGTTCACTTCTCTTCGCGATGGAGTGCATTTCTACTCTCTTTTACGGCGACATACTCTCCATGAACCCACTCGAGCTGGTAGTCGAGATCGGTATCACGTTCTGGGCCATCTACATCTACGGTGCACTTATCGGTGCCCAGGGTGAATGGATTGATTCAAAGGCACGACAAGAAGCTTCTTTCGAGCAGAACCTGGCGGAGTTACAGCATTTCCTGGACCAGAACGACGTACCAAAGGGCCTTAAACGCCAGGTGAAGGCTTACTACGCACGAATCTGGAGGCGCCACCAGGGAAAAGCCGAGTTTGCTTCCGTGGCAAACGTTTCCCGAGGTCTCTACGAGGACGTGGTATTTGCAACTCTGCACGATTTCTCCTCTCAAGTTCGGGTGTTTCGGGTACTAGATGAGAACTTTTTGCGAGGACTTCTCGTATGTCTGGAGTACGTCGTGTGTTCGGAAGGGGAGGAAGTCGTGTCTAAAGGCGACATGGACCGCAGCATGTATTTCATCGCGCAGGGCAGGATTCTCGTGTTGATGGACTCAGGCGAATCGATGCGTGAACGAGGTGAATTTTTCGGCGAGTTCGCTCTGCTGTACGGAATTTCGCGCCTCGAAACGTGCACATCGCTCACTGTGACCGAGCTGTACCGCCTCGACCACGAGCCATACGAACGCCTTTGCTCGATTTTCCGGGCTACCGAAGACGCAACAAGCAGTCGTGGACAACGCCCACAGACACTAACCGGTCGGCACTGCGGGCACAAAACTACGCCGGTAAACGACAAAATACCGCCTCCACCGTCATCGGGATGGCCCCCATCCTTGCTCGCCGTATGAGTGTGGAAAACGTGGATGCGGTGACGGCCCACAACATCGAAAACGAGGTACCGCACACGTTCGTGTACAAGTCCACGATGGAGATGATGGCCCAACTGCAAACGATGCACCCGGAGGAAGCCAAGAGCTTGATTCTCAAAGTTCGAGCAGGGTCGAGAAAAAGATTAAGTAGGGAAATCGCTGAGGAGTACGACAACTAGGTATAGGAATAAAGGAACTCGGATTTGGAGCGTGTTGCTCGAAGAAAGTTAAATCGAAAATTAACGACGATCGTAGGTCCTTTTTCTTCACCGGAAACGTCACCAACACACTCTTAATTCAAATCCTTTTCGCCGAACACGGCCCTTTGTGTTGTCCTGGAAGTGCCCAACCGGGATTAATTCGCGGCCTATATCGGGTGGTGCACTCCAATCCGGACCATACATAGATCAAGTGAACCGGCTTATAATTCGCATGCCTTCGTAGAGTAAAAAGAAAGAAAGAGGCTTTCTTAGTGGGAATCGCGACATTATCAGCGGCGAGATGTGCGGCCCCGTGATTCAAGACGCGCTAGGCCCTAAACGAACTTTACTCTGACAAAGCAATTTTTTTATGTATACGTGCGTTTGTAGATATTCTGGAAATGGATCGCTCTTCTACGCTTCCTTCAACTAAATCAAAAGATGCTAATATCCAACGCAGTGAATCAAAATGATCGTAGTATCCAAATCTAACCTCACGCACCGCGCCACCTTAGTGTGACGTCCAGGACCTCTCAGCTCACTCTAGTAACACTCTCCTCATACTTGCACGTGCGGCACACATGACGACGCAGAGCAGACAGTAGACAAACCGCTCCTGCAATCTGGACAATGACGCGGAACGAGAAATCAACCAACTTTTTCATGGACCGACCTACACCATTTTCCGGTCAAGCTGCAAAGTTTTACAAGCAAGTTGCAAATAATCATAAGATGGGAAAATTCAAGTTCGTTTCACTGAACAGAAAATATATTTTTCATCTTTTGCAAAACACTCCTGTATTCTTTTCAAGCAAGGTGCAAAACGCTAAGCTCCTCACTGCAAGTCCTCTCCTCTCTCTGCAGCGAAGCAGTGTCAGAGACAGTGACGCTCGTACTACCATACAAGCCGCCCCGTGATCACAACCTTCTTGGCTTCAACTGCACTCTTAAGTATTGCTATTCGCTGGGGTCGTAAACGTGTCGTATTCCCCGCGGACCAGCATCTCGTGCTTGCGCTCAGCAACAAAGGACTTCATCTTTGCCTTCAGCGAGTTGCAGCACCCTCAATAGGGTTGAGCATCGGGCTGTAGGGGCCAAGTCTCAACGTCTCCAGTGTGTTGAGGTTTACGATGCCATATTCGGTAAGCATCTGCCGAGCCAGATCCTCAACGTGATTGTGCGCCGGACAATTGTCCGTGACAATAACGATCTTCTTGCTAGCTTCCAGTTCCTTGTACTCATTGGAGCGAAGAGCGGCAATGAACAAATCCGCTAAAAGCGGGCGTTTTCTTCTTTTTATTGATCCTTCGTGCGTTTTCACAAGCAGCACCCCGATCCAGAAGAATCCCGCCTTGAATGTGAACATTCTTGCCTTTAGACGGTGGAAGTTGGACGACGGAACGCTCACCAATGCGTGACCATCCTTCCATCCAAGTAAGATACAAATTGTAGCTTGATAAACAATCATATTACCTTGTGTAATGTGCTTGTTAAGCGACACAACAAGCGCCTTCCTTTTGGTCTTGTTCGCTGTCGAGTTCATGGTCGCTTATTCAATGCGGAGGCGCTTGGTAGAGTACAACATTCTTTGCAGGGCTCGGTGCACGGATGTGAGGCTTACAGAAACCCCAAATCAGACTGCAGGCAGTCGCAATACTGCTCAAACATCTGCCTGCAGTCTTCTTCAACATACTCCTCGATCTTGCTCATTACTTCAACTGTCATCTTGACGGAGGCTGATCGCAAGCCGCCGTCTTGCTTGGGGTAGCTAAGATAGCCCGCCGAGCAGTATGGTAGTTCAGGTTTTTGTATTTAGCAACTTCCTTCCAGTCACGTCCATCCCGAAAGGCCTTCACGACGCGGGCCTTTGCATATGCCCTCTCGAAGGCCTTCGCTGTCTTTGTGGGGTCCGGGGGGTCGGAATGAAGAGCAAGAAGCGACCTTGCCCCCTAGTAAGTGGGAGATAGCATCTTTCGGAATGAAGAACAAGAAGCGACCTTGCTCTCCCTAGTACGTGAACCAACCGTTGTCGACAATCCAGCCCGCCACAAACGATTGGTTTGCATCTTGCCTGTATAGGGTTAGGGAAAATTTGCAAAACACAAAAAATAATGTTGTATTTTATTCTGAATCCGTCATCTGTCATTTTGCATCTTGCTTGCAGCTTAGCCGGAAAATGGTGTATACACGGCGCCACATTTAAAGATTATCGAAATCCCCCTTCCTGACAAGACAAAATTCGGATAAGTACGATTTCCATTGACCAATCTTTTCAGTCTATTATCTTTGGCGCCGTCTCATTTGAAGACGACTGGGTCAACGTTCGTTAAACACGAATGGAGTGAAAACACTACGATCGATGTACTGGACCGAACGAGTACGCATACGGTGTTAAATAAACGACGAAGCCGCCTAACAAGCAAGCAGGACATGAGGAACTCGCACAGGCATCACACTCAGTCACGTTTGATACGTTGCTGCTGTTGATTCTTGCTTCTTATGCTGCTGGCCACTAAGCTGCGATCAAGCATATGCACGTGATCCTCAAAACCGTGGCGACAAGTCGCACCCAAATGAACGAGACCATTCTTCAGCGTTTTGGCAACGGCAAATTCATTTCATTCCACAGCTACGGCGGGAAATATGTAAACGCGAATAATTAAAGCGCGCCAGCAACGGCAAATTCATTTCATTAGCTACGGCGGGAATATGTAGACGCGAATAATTGAAGTGCTCCAGATAAGACGGCCTTGGTAAGTTTTCGACTGTCAGCGCCTCAGTCCACGGCGTGGTCGTTGCCGAGGCAGCGATCAAGTGCCAGGTAGACGCATTTCAGATAGCGATGTCATCTATCATCGATCGCCACCGATATGGAGAAGTTGCAGCTCCTTCGACAGGTTGGGAAAATTACATAAAATTCCGAGCCAAAATTACCGGTAATGTTTTGGCGACGTGTGCTTAAGATCACGTTTCGAAATGAGCAGTTGTGGTTTACGTATTAACTAATACGTCAGCGTGAAGAAATCACTTTTGCTCAAGTCAATTCAGTGTTACTCGTTATGAACACGGATCAGTCTTTACGTTTTGCTTTACGAGGAAATCAATGTTCAGATCTTAGAAACTGTCCGCAATCGCTTCTCTTACCCCCTCGCAGTCACGCTTAAGCCTGGCCTACTTCGCCAAGTACTTGGTGTACATTTCAACCGCCTGCTTTAAAATGGTATCGTCCACACCTGGGTTATTTTTGAGTTGGATGGCCAGATCACGAGGACTCATTTTGCGTCGTCTGCAAACTTGAACACCGACATCAAGTAGCCGTCTGCTGCAGCCGAAATTCTGTCGAGCGTCGCCAGATCATCCACTTTCTCAAGAGCCGAAAACGAGTTCGTCTTTTTCATCTTGCTGACTAAGTTTTTAGCCATCAATTGCTGAACAACATCCGCAACCCCTCTTTCTTCCATGTCACCTTCGGCGATGTTGTTGCCTCTCAGAAATCGAGACTGGTCGCGAACACTTTGGTCGGCGCCGACATAATGCAAAACTCCCAGCGCCATCACACCAGTTAGCGCAACGTCACTAGCAACAGAAGCAGTGACAGGAACTTGGTGAACGGAGAGAGCCGAAACAGCGGCCACCAGGATGTAGGACAGACGCATGATTGGTTCTGGATGTTCTTGGTGCAGATAGTTTGTCTTGGAAAAAAATTGCGAAGTGAGGACTAAAGGTCTACGGAAATCAAACCTTACTCTGTCCAACAATTCCTAACACAGTCTGCGTGAATGTAAATCCAACTATTAATCAAATATTTATATTATTGACCAATCTAGTGTCGTCCTGATGACGCTCCGAGGCGAGCAGCAAATATTGCTCGTCGACCCCTCAGCTCGTGGGAAGCTCGTCGTTGTCTGTGTATAGAAGCGGAAATTAAAGTAACATATAGGTGATTTGCTGGGTTGGCCTACATGTACCGGTAGTAACTGTTTTCCGGTTATCCCGGATAACATATTGTTTATTTACCAGTGGTACCTTCAGAGCAGAGGGGCCCTCATCGGAATGATTCGATTTGGGATTTGGGGTCGAACCGACTGTATTGAGAAAGTCGTCGAAGACCCGTCCTACGAGGAGTCCTCGTAGTCTACGAGTCGTAGATAACAACACTACTGGTACATGCGCACTATCAAGTGAGCTTCTATTGTACACAGGCCGTAGCGCCGCCATCTTTTCTTGGTATGCCACAACCTTGGCATGTCGAATGTCGTTTGGTTTGTTAATGCTTTTGCCCAAGTACCCGAATATAGCGTCATCGTTGACGCAGACAATGCAATTGATGCATATCATGGGATTTGTTAAAACGAGATAACGACGGATGATAGGAGAGGTTGAATTCGATACATGTCCAGTGCTATTCCTTGTTATGCGCAGTGGGCTCAGCAAAGTGATTTTAGATGTATTAGATTGATACAGAGGTGAAGAAGATCGCCAAGCAACCCAACTTCTAGCAGGTCACTTTTTACTTTTTACGTAAAACATAAAACATAAACGTAGAAAATAGCGTTAATAACCACTTTTTACTTAACGGGAAAATATTTTAACCAAGTCGATCAAGGGGTTAATCGCCATCATTCGCGAGCATGGCCGAAGATCAGCGTGACTAAGAATCAAATGGCTCGCGGAGACCCGCTCGCTCTCCGCCGCTTACGATAGAGACGATGTATCTGTCCTTCACTGGTGCACACATGTTGCCCTGAAAAAGCGGTCCGACAAAAAGGCTCGCCGTGTCGGACATGTGGTCGTTAGTGCACAAGTGGTGAGCACCGTGGCCACAAACAACGGATGGGTCGGTCATAGTTAGATCGGGGAAGGCAGTCGGAACTTGCACACTTTATGAATTCGTCGTTTACAGACAACGACGGAGAAATCCCCGTAACAGAAAAATCCGCCATGCATCACCATCACGAAGATTTATTAAGATTATCTATCTAAAAGCTGTACTGTATTAGTACGTTGAAAATTTATTATAGTCAATCATGTAAGACTTTATAACAATATTGGTCTATCCTATTGCAACTAATTTGAGTGGCTTGCAGTTGACCAATTTGGCGCCAACTTGGTTGGACCCAGCGCGCGCTCACTTACGATTTCGCGTCTGGGGCCTAATTCCCACCAAACAGAGCACCTACACTATCGAACAAAAGCGCCAAGCTCTCCGACTGGTTTCGGAAATCGGAGCGCAGGCAGCTGCTGACTGTCTAGGCTACCCCCGACGCACGGTGCACGACTGGGTGGCTCAAGCGAACGCAATCTTCAGCTTCCAGGGAGAACGAACAAGCAAGACGCTAAAGGGCCAGGGTCGAAAGAGACAATTCCGTTTTCGCATGGGCTGCTAACGTTCATGAAGGACATGCGACGAGATGAAGAGGTAAGCGATTGCTTTATTTTTAAAACTGTTGAAATTAACTAACACGTATGCAAGCCGTTGTGTACTACCATGATGTTAGAGTATATCAAGCTCAAACACAGGCGTTGGTTTAACAACTACGTGAATGGCAAAAGAGCGTAGTATCCGCTGACAATGCCATCATGCGCTTGCTTCAGCGCTTCTCCAAACGGTACCAAAATTGTATTTTTTGTGTGTTTTTATTTTATTTTATTCGTTTTATGATAATATATTGTTTGATTCGATGTTAGTCATGGTTTTACAGTACAAGTCGCTCAACATTCCAAGAAGCCGTCTGCGGACATGGAAGAAACACGCATAAAGTTTGCAATTGAGTTTTGGGACAAGCACGGAGCCAGCTACGATACATATATGATATACAATGTCGACGAAACTGCAATCTACTTCGACTCCCCGCCTAAGCACATTTGGCGGAGCGTGGTCGCAAGGGCTCTGCTAAAGTGAACTATACCGAGAAGCATTCAGCAAGACTGACCGCGTGCCTAACGGTCCAAGCCGATGGTACGTGAATGTGTTTTTATCTGTTTCTACTGACAAAGTTTGCTAATATTTATTATTTGTTGTTTATAATTATTTTTATAGGCAAGAAGTCGCCGATCCTTTTCATCGTGAAAGGCAAGCCCGGCGGCACTATTGAGAAAGAAGAGCTTCCAACTTATCCTCAAGGGCAAGAACATGTGTACTGCGTCCAAGAAAACGGCTGGATGGACAGCAGAGTATGGGAAATCTATGCGAAGGAACTGCTAAAGTTCGAAATAGAGACTCCTTCTGTCCTTCTTGCCGACCGCTTTGATTGTCATGTGTCGGAAGAGGGACTGGTGGTCATTGCGAGGGTGGATAGCGCCACCTTGGTCCCACTTCCAGCCAACAGCACTGCTGTTTGCCAGCCTCTTGACGTTGGTGTCATGGGCCCGTTAAAAAATTCTGCGGGCACTGTGGCTGACTGATTATCGCAAAGGCTCGGTTACTGCCAGTGAAAAGCGTCTCATTTCTATTAAACGATCAATTAGAGCGTGGGAATTGATTGACCCCGAGTCAGTTTCTAGTAGCTTTGAAAAAGCGATTCCAAGATACCCAGAAGTTGAAGTTTAACAGCATAAAAAACATTTTCCTTGCGCGGTTTCTGTCCAAAGTTAACTCAAGTCATTAAGGACCGCTTTTAGCTGCCGGGTGGAGACGCAAGCTCTTCCCCGTGTCTTGGGTATCAATCCAAAGACGCGTCGGGGTCGGGCATCGACACCAACGTACCCAACGGTACTTCTAGCATTGTGGCGGGTTACCTGGTGGACCCACCACTGTCAACGCGGCATCGGCGACTGCTTCGCGCATCGCCCAGACCAGGACATGGTCACAGTGTGCATGCCTGCGCGACACTCGGTCATTTAGATGACCATGACCGCGTACAGGTCCATGGCCACGTGGGTGTACAGGTTTATGGCCACGTTGGCGTACGGGTTCATGCCCATGTCGATGTACGGGTCCATGACCATGGTGACGTACGCCACGTCGGCGTACAGGTCCACGACCACGACGGCGCACAGGGTCACGACCTGTACACCAGAGGTACGGCGTGTACGGCAACTACCGCGACCACCACAAGCGTACACCTCAGCACCCAATTGCAGTCGGTGCTAGCCGTACGTGCCTGTGCAATAGTATTACTCATACAGTTGTTGGTCACACCAACAACGCCTTCCGTGAGGAAGCTACTCTCAACAGAGACTCGGGAGGGAAAGTATTTCCGAGCCTCTCCCCCTCTTACGACCAAAGACAGCGACTGACAGCGATGTGTGCTACTGGTGTTGTAGGCACACATGCTGGGCATAGAACCCTGTCGATCTGCATAGCATCGAGATGCAGGAGATCCGGCAGGGCCTCCAACTGGACAGACCCGGACGTGACCTTGCGTCGAAGATGTGATAGCATTCTTCAGGCGGCGGCGCCGAAGGAGTCGTCGTTGACTCCGAGCTTCTTCAGTCCTGACATCGTGTCGGGACTCTTGGCGTGATCATGTGTTACCCACAGCCGTAACCTGTCTTGGTACAGCGTCTGGAGCCTGTACCGGCCCGTGTGGAGCTATGTTACCCACGCTAGAGGTGCCGCTAGCAACCTCGGTGTTGGCCACGGTCTCGACCTCTCCGGTCTCACGTGGGCTTACGCCCTCTTGTAGACGGACGTCGTCCTTCACGGACTTTGTCGATGTCCGTTCGGCGACGACTTGGCGCGCTGGAAGATGCTGGCATTGCATCTTCCCTCGCGGGTCTGGAGACATCCAAGACCGTTGGGCTTGTTGCAGGTTCGTTAGCAACAGAGGCCTCCATGGTATTCCATCGGCGTCCATGGGAGCCTCGGTTCCGGACGGAGGTGGGAACATTACTCACCGATGCTCTGTCAGAACCCGGAGGCCGGCTAGCCCCTAAGAGCCTACCGCGCCAAATGGCTCAGGGTGCGCGCGTTCGTGGCGCAGCAAACCCAAGTGAACATCGGACGTGTTCACAACCACGTACGGCTCAAGGGTGCGTGCGTCCGTACCCATCGTACGGGTTCGCAACCACGTACGGCTTAATGTTGTACAGGTATTCGAGCCTGTGCCAACCAGGTCTATACAGACCAATGCCATTACCCTCGAATATAGCGTTGGCAATACCCCGGCGGCGTACAACACCATTTGACGCCCCAGGTATCAAAACTTCCAAGGGATATTCACATCCCCGTACACTCGCGTGTACTATCAGCAACCGGGCGTTGCTCTTCGCCAACTCGAGAGATAAAGTCTCTCACCCGCAAAGCATTCGCGGTGCGCGCCGCCCGCGCACCCGTTACGAACACTCGGGTCTTCCCCACCACTACTGGTGGCCGGGGTATCCTTGGTCAGCCGGCCGCGGCTTGCTCCAGCGACCGCTAGGCCCTTGAGCTTTCGGGAATGGTTTCTTTACCACTCCAGTCGAGGGACACACTCGTTGGTAGTGTCCCAGTCCGCCGCATGTATAGCAGCGGACCGAACTCATCTCAGCGGAGCTTCGGCTGGACCGCCTTCGGCTTGGCCATAGAGGCCTGCAGGTTTCTCTGCACATTCGCGACGAGCTCACGCATCGTACGCGTCGAACGCAGCCACGCGTCCTTCTTGTTCGGCTGGCGTTGCCGATACCAAGCCTCGGAGGACATCTCTTCCGAAGATGCCTCCAATCTTCCGAACAGACTCGAACTGCGAGTCGTTCAAGTGAGGAAACTCACTGCGGTCCATCGTGACTCACTCCTTGAGATCACAGAGGATCAGGTAGCTCAATCTACCCGCGTCGAAGCGAGATTGACTACGAGTGCTTCCAAGTGTGACGGGGTCACACAGCACCTTGCCTTGAGGAAGCGTAAGAGAGCAAAGGCCCTCAGTGAACGATCAGTTCACAGTTCCCGGCCTAAGGGGACTGTCTGCGGGTTTGATGGCAAGATAAAGACTGAATATATTTTATAGCTGAGTTAAGCTTGTAACATACAAACTCAAAGTCATCTATAGTAAAAGCTAAAGAGCGTCCATGGTTGGCTCACAGCCAACCGGTACCATGTACCATGGACTCTAAAGAGTGACATCCGGCACTCTTTATGTAACTTGGGTATATTTTCGTGGCTGTCACATGGGTAACATGTAAACTGTCCATATTCGAAGTACCGATATTAGAAGAATTGTTACCGACAATCGCATTCGATCCCGGTTTAAGTCGACAAAAATTTCATATCAGCGGAAGTAATCACGTTAGTTGTACATGTACTAAGTTGCCGTCGTAAATAAGAAAAATAATTGTCAACAATTTCTTTTACTAATCAACAATTTGACTAAGAGTTTCATAAAACCGCGGCCAAACAAACACACAAACTAATTGTAAACCAACAAAAAGCAAACAAACTACTTGTAACAAGTTATGTTTCGAAACTGACGATACTCCTGATAATACTGCTATGTTCACGGAGAGCTGTCAGTTTGTGTATCATTCGCCTATCTGATCGTCTGCTTGGGTTTGTCGACGAAAACGCGATCGCTGAATGGCAGAACTTTCAAGGTGGTTCTGAATGTAAGCATTCGTCAACTTATTCTTAAGAGAGGAGGCGCGTAACGTCTCATGTTGTAGGCGCTTTCTCTGCAATTTCATATCGAACTCCAATGTGGCGACCTTTGTTGGCGTTGAACTTTACATCTTGCGACTTCTTCTTCCCACATTTGTCTCGTCATGGCCCCAGCTCCGGCATCAAGGTTACGTTGTTCCAATGCCGATCGAAAGTTGCATGCGCTCGACTCTTTCAAGCCCGCTTAGTTTGTTTGACCAACCCAATCACGAAGTCCGGGAGCCAGATAATCCAGGTCCAAACACACCACCCACCAGTTCTCGAGCAGATCAACAGCCTGCCACCTATTGGTGGGAACTTTGGGTTCATCATGCCACAGGCGTGGCCGGAAACAGTAATCCACATTGATCACAGCGTGTTTTAAATGGCACAGCCGTACCCGGTTCCCAAGAAGGCTCGGCATCTTGATGACCCTTGCCTCTGCTACGTTGTGTGGCAGAAAGTCACTTGTTAAGATCATGCGTCAACGTGGCCACATGTATAATCTGCGACAATATCAACTGTTCCAACAAATTTAATTGCGGCAACCGCTTCGATCAAACATACTCTCTCGACTTGGTCGAGACTCGCGCAGGCTATGGCGTCGTCTGCAGCTATCCAATCCCGAGAGGTGCTTTCATTATAGAGTACGTAGGGGAGATTCCGTACGAGCCCGATGCCACTGTGCGAGAGGATCAACGCTACCAAGCTCAGTTGCGGACAAAAGCGGGTTGGAATAGAGGGACGACGATTTTCATCGACGCAATTTCAGTGAAAATAAGAGTCGATTCATCAATCATTCGTGTCGCCCCAACTCTACGCTGTTTGAATACGACTGGACAAATACAACCAGACTGGGTATTTTTGCCAGCGAAGACATTCCTTCTCTCCGAGAGCTGACATTCCAGTACACGACTCGAAAACGACGGGCGTTTGAGTGTCAGTGTGTCGCGCACTATACGTGAGTCGTTTGTACACTAGCATTTCGTGATTGCGGAACAAACCTCTGTTTATCTCTCTAATTGTGCTCAGCATAATATGCATATTATGGGCGGCTTCATTTTTGTCAAAAGCAATTCCCAGCTTCCAGCACTTTAACTACACACGTCTTAATCAGATCGCTTCGTCGCGTTCATCAAGTCAACGGTACCACGAGACTGCCGATCGGGTGGCCTTATATGGCGTGTGTTTTTATTGAGGAAGCTGCGCGCTTGAATCATGCGGTTCCTCGCCTCGCCCACGTAACCGAAAACTCCGGCCGAGAACTGCCGCGCTTGGCCAACGCTTCAATGTTGGCGGGGTCTGCCTTGCAAATGGAGTCACCGTCCCAGTAGTGCCAGCAGTCATGATCCAGAATTGGGATGTACCGTCGATCTTGGTGCCAGCTCGATGTCCTTGACACCGCGGCCTGCCACGACGAAGTGTATGGCTGCCGCCCCGCTAGATATTAGCAACGACCGCTGGGCTATTTTTGGGCCATTTTCAACCACACCATGGCGACGACCGAGAAGGTGGCGGTAGCAGCGGAGGCGACGGCGGAGATAGCGGAGGAGACGCCTTCGCCAGAGACCTTACTGATATCGGCGGAGGTGGCGAAGAAGGCGGCGAAGAAGGTGGCGCCACGCATGGAGCTCGTGTTCATAGCCGATAGGCGCATGTTTGTCTGCAAGGATCTGGACCCTCGCGCTCGCTGACTCGACCTGCAAGAGGTCGTTGCGAAGACGATCCCCGGTGCCGTCTCCTGTACTTGCATCAAGATCTACAGCTTGCGCGGAGACGATGAGAAGTGGTCTACAGAAGTCGACGCTCGCGGCATTGCAGGGCGCGAGATCGCCTACACTGGGCGGCTCGCTTCGCTCTTCCCCGACTCAGATGATGACGGGTTCATCCACTTCTGCGTCGAGGTAACCACTCCGGACGAGGGCGAAGCGAGGGAGTCAGCGATCAGGAAACGTCATGCTCTTGGCCGACGGGTGGTTCACGTCCACCTCTCGTGATGGCGTTTTCGTCGTTTGTCATAGCGATTACCCCCATGGGGTCCAGCAATATATTGAGGGCCTAAAGTAGTGCGCACGATGCCGGACACGGCCTTGTCCGCCTCGATGTTGCCCAATTCCGCCGTGCGGTTGGTGTAATCAAGTGCCACATTGTACCCAAAGTTTCTAAAAGTACAATTGGACCACCATATTCTTTCTTGCGAAATTCCACAACCACCTCACACAAACTGCGCCTGAAACAGGGCCTATACTGAAACGCTAATATACGTTTCAAAATCCGAGAACATGTTTCCAATGTTTTTGTCCGTTTTTTAGTAGGGATTCACTTCAGGCAATTGGGCCGGAAGGGTCGCCGTAACAAAAGTTGAGAAGCCCACTGACTACATGACCCGGCACATGGATCGCATGGGTTCATCTTTCTAACCCTTACTAAAATCAAGTGAGCAGCGAAGCCATGTCCGAGCGGTCGCCTTATTGGCTGCCGCCGCAACTTACGGGAGGCACTTGATAGCATCGAGCTGGCACGATTAAATTGTTTTTCCGGGTGCAAAATGGTTTTATCTGTTTGGTGCATGAGCTTGAACGGGAGAGTACCTTGGGTGTGGGTGTTAAGTGCGAGTACTTAACCTAGCAAATTTACACACCTTTCTAGATTTGCCGATTCCGATGACTTGCATCTTTCGGTTTACCCACTTTGTTTGAAACCATAATGGGGGCCAGTGGCCGCGTGTGGTGTGCGCGCACACCCCTGCTTTTTTTTAGAAAATGCGAAAAGCATACTGGGCGCCTGTGAGGGTGCTTTAAACCCCATAGTGAAATCAAGTGTTTTCCGCAATTGCAACATTCAAAAATACAGCATGCTGACTGCACGAACACTGTGTGCTCTCAGCTTAGAGCTGAGAGAATCCTAAATTCATCGATCTAGCTTCACTTCGCTTCTTATTAAACGGGTGCTACTTGTAACTATGCCAATCGTGCCTGCGTATTTACTCAAACGAAATCCCTCCCAATGCGTGTAACTTGTTCACCATGTATCCATAGACCACCGGGCGTAATAATTTCCTACATTTGGTTGGCCAAGATAGCTGCAGGAAATGTTTCGTTCACACTGCACGAATAGTTTCCCTTGAATGGTGCGATTTTTAATTATGTCTTGCATGAAAGTGAGGCATTGCAACTACGCACGCATATACTTGCTACATCTACACTGTATGAATGCCGGACAATAAGGTTGGTTATTGATAACCAACGTGATGTGTCATCATTTTAATGAACACGCGCTTCGATATCTGTAGTGCATTCCAAACGTACGGAATTTATCTACACACCACTGTACATGTAGTTTACGGTGATTGGTAGCATAGTACCTGTAATGTGTTGCTCGAAGAAAAAATCATCCAAAATGTTGCTCGAACGGTCTGGATAAATCATCTGCTGCAGTTAAAATACGATTTTACGTGATTTCATATTATGAAATCACGTAAGCATACCCTCGGTAGTAAAACAGCAATCGCATTTACGTGTCCATTTGCAGCAGCGGCTTCCATAGCGTCCGCAAGCTCACGGAAATAAAAATCTGGTTCTAGAAACTCCACGACTTTATCGTGACCATTTCCTGCGGCCGAAACAATATGCTCCTCAAACTCTGGGTAGTGACCATATAGCCACTGTAAAACTTCTAAATGTCCATTGGCTGCAGCTCCAGTGAAAGCTGCAGAAGAACAACCTTCCGTCCGATTCGCATAAAGTTGCTGACAAATTGTCAATTTCCCTCTGGTTGCGGCTCCATCCATGGCTCGAGCTGTCACTTGGAGGACATCGGAATATTTGTTGATAACTCCATTCAGTTCGAGGTACATGGCTGCATCGATGGTGGAAGGGATTAAGAAGTCGCTCACGAGCTGTTCGACGTGAGAAATGGCTTGCAGCGAAGCTGGTAGAGCCAACTGGACGGTGTGGAGTGGGGGCGGCGACATTTCTTAATGGGCTTCCGGCACAGTGCTTTCAGTGGTCACTTCTGCTTTGAATGCATAGAAATAAGGTTTTCGGCACAGTGCTTTCAGTGGTCACTTCCGCTATGAATGCATTTAAATCAGGTTTTTGGCACTGACTTTGAGGGAGAAGTAGAGTTATTGTGATCGAGTCGAGCAATGTCAGTCTATCAATCATGCGCATGAAATTGACCTAGCATAAAATTTGGCGTGGCGTTCTTGTTGGTAGCATGCACGTGATTCAGCCAGAAGATTTGTCGTTCGCATGAGATGTGGACGGTTCGTTAACCGGTCCAAGTTGGACCGGGTCGGCGAACCGGGGTTTCCGCCTCGAGATGGAGCCTGACAGTCGAGAATCTCCTCAGAGAACAGCACAGAGCGTTCAACTACAAGCAGCGCGGAGCTGTCCAAGGAGCCAGGCTCGACAGAATTTTTTGATGACGCGCCAACCCAACCCGCCCGAGGCTGTCACGCGCTCGGATAAGCTTCGGGGCTACATCGTGCGGCTCGAATGCCCTCAAGAACTGGATGCCGCATCGTGGGACGGACCCATAAACGCCAAGCTCGTGGAGCCCCGTCGCCTTCGTCCCGGCTTCGACAGCCCTTTCGCCGTGGACGACTCGGTCCAGAGGCCAGGGTGGCTGTGCACACTGATTCACCACACCCGCGAGCATGATGATGCTCGGGACCGTCGCGGAGACGCTCCAGACCCGGATGACTCAGTGGTCATCCCGTACGGCCGCCTCACTCTACCTGTCTGCAGAGTTACGCGACCGCCCGCTCCTGATGCTGTACAGGTTTGTGCGGTTTAAAACCTGCTTCGTGCTCGCTGGAGACGGAAGTGCAGCTCTTGAGTTTGTTGAGGCGTCGCTGGACGTATATTTGGTCGGCCAAGTTTTAGCTTACCTACCTTGCGCACGGCAAAAGTTTTCCACGGCCTCCGGTGCTAGTTTAAGATTAACAGCCAACTACATTTGCGTCGTTTCGGTTCGTCAACCTGCGACAGCTTCGCAGGTCAATGTGGTGATTCCTTGTAATGCGGCTTGGGAGTCGCAGATTTCTCGCGACGAGTATGCAGTTGGCTGGTGCCATGGCGTCACGGTAGCGTGCAGCCCCAATCGACGTACATCTCGTTTTCGATCACGTTGGGCGGAACTGGATGTGACTACGCTGGAAGATAGCGATTTACAAAGACAACTTCGTGATACATTTGTCCCTGCGGACTCAGACACTACTGTGGACTTCGGCACAGAGCCAATTTCGATCATTACCGAGTTCGGTCGGATCATCACTTTTACGCCGCTAGCCTACGTTCGGAAGTTCATAGGACCAAGAATCCCTATTCAGCGTCGACTGGATGATGATGGAGACAGTGATCCCGACTACCCTGCCGATATACTGGCAGTTGGATTCTCGCGTGGACGGCCGTTGCCTCGCGGCATTCCGCCAATTGTGTGCCACGCATCGCCACCCCAACTTGCACCCCTGCATCATCCTTCTGGCTTCCGCGCACTTCCCCGGCGAGCCTCGCTGATAGTGAACGGGGCACTCGTTTGCACCCGGTGAGCGCTGGCGATGTGACGCAGAACAGGACTACCGCAGCCGGTGAACCACCGGCGTTGGCGACAGTGGCTTACGAGAGCAATGGCGGTGGTGCATCGAGCACACATGTCGCCCATGCCGGGCCCTTGCCGAGCAACACTGAGACGATGGCTGTGCTTCTAGCGAAGGCACAGTCCACCCAGAAGCTTGTTGATTCCACTCAGCGGTGGATTCAACAACAACTTGATTGACCAGCGCCTACACTACAATCGTTGGACCAGGCACATGATCCATCGAGGGCGACTGCGCCCCCACCAGTATTTGACCGTGATCATTTGGCAGACCACGCGGACGGGCAGGCGTATCGTTCTCGTGAACGACAGCACCGGCAACGTAGCCGACGCAGTCAAAGTCCAGTCCAACGCTGGAACCCACGGTACCGCAGCCGCAGTCGGGAGCGTACCACGCATTCTGCTGAGGACGGGCAACCCTCCCGGCTGCTACATCCAAGCCACTACGAGAAGATTTTGGTAAGTCGTTTACGTGAGATAGAGTTGGACTTTCACAGGTGTATGACAAGACCAGGTGCTGATCAAATAATGCGTGTGAACGCTTCTTGGGGACGGCAATAAATCAATTGCTGGAGCCAATATTGCGACCAAATGCAGCTTCCACTGCTCGAACGTGGGGTCACGGGAGGCGACCGATCGTGCACGGTGATCGGTGTTACGGTGGCGGCCTTGGTCTTGCAGGTGAGCCCATGTAACCACGAGAGCGTTGTCGATCACGTGGCGAACTAATCGGATGTAATCTGAAGAATCGTGCGCCAATATCGACCGCGCCTCTGAGGGGAGAGAAGACGCATGTCGATTCTCGCGGATAGCCTGAAACAGCCGCGTGAAAACGTGCGTGTATAGATTGATTGTAGCATACACCAAGGCTTCTGGGGTGTGGTTCAACGAGTCCGTCAACGAGTCTCCATGAACGATGTGGAACACCTCGGCAACCGCCCGAGGATACCATTCCACTGCAGCTTGAATCCTCGAAAGCACCAGGCGCAAATCCGTTATCGACACAATGTGGGCGGTCGGCACCTTGTCACCGGGTCCCCAGGTAGCTGAATCGTGCGTCACTGAACGGCGCCCTCCGCTCTGCGCAAGAGGCGGGAGAAAGTGATCAAGTGGACGCGTCCCAAAATTCACCGCGAATATCATTTTGGATGTCACTTTCGTGACGCGGTACCGGTTACGTAGCGATTCCTGGTGCTGAACATCCGAAACGCGATCCAACAGTGGCATCCGCCAAAAGCGAGTCAAATCAGCATCTACTTCCTTACCTTGGGGTCTTGGACCGACGCGGGCCGTATGGTGCACTTCCAGCTCAGCCGCCGACGGTCGAAATGTCGTGGCTCCACCCCGAAGTTCGTCAATAGTTTGCTGGAGCGTTGCTCGATCGAGGTCGGGGCCGCCCTGATGGCTGCCACGCGAGTGGGAGACGTGACCGTGGTTGCTTGCCGGAGTATTGTCGCCGTGTCTCGGGTGGTGTGGTGCTATCGGGTGCTGGCGCCTGTGCGTCCCAATTTCCCACCCCGAGTGAGGTGATCCGAATACACCGTGCCTCGGCACCGCATAATTGTCACTGGGGTGTAGCCGTGCGCTGTCGTGGTCGTCGCGTCCACGACCGCGTTGTGGGGTACAAGCCGCTTCATTTCGGGTATCAAATTCATTCAGTCGCCGAGACGATCCTGGCTCTAAGAACCTTGGATGTAGCAGCCGGGAGGGTTGCCCGTCCTCAGCAGAATGCGTGGTACGCTCCCGACTGCGGCTGCGGTACCGTGGGTTCCAGCGTTGGACTGGACTTTGACTGCGTCGGCTACGTTGCCGGTGCTGTCGTTCACGAGAACGATACGCCTGCCCGTCCGCGTGGTCTGCCAAATGATCACGGTCAAATACTGGTGGGGGCGCAGTCGCCCTCGATGGATCATGTGCCTGGTCCAACGATTGTAGTGTAGGCGCTGGTCAATCAAGTTGTTGTTGAATCCACCGCTGAGTGGAATCAACAAGCTTCTGGGTGGACTGTGCCTTCGCTAGAAGCACAGCCATCGTCTCAGTGTTGCTCGGCAAGGGCCCGGCATGGGCGACATGTGTGCTCGATGCACCACCGCCATTGCTCTCGTAAGCCACTGTCGCCAACGCCGGTGGTTCACCGGCTGCGGTAGTCCTGTTCTGCGTCACATCGCCAGCGCTCACCGGGTGCAAACGAGTGCCCCGTTCACTATCAGCGAGGCTCGCCGGGGAAGTGCGCGGAAGCCAGAAGGATGATGCAGGTGCAAGTTGGGGTGGCGATGCGTGGCACACAATTGGCGGAATGCCGCGAGGCAACGGCCGTCCACGCGAGAATCCAACTGCCAGTATATCGGCAGGGTAGTCGGGATCACTGTCTCCATCATCATCCAGTCGACGCTGAATAGGGATTCTTGGTCCTATGAACTTCCGAACGTAGGCTAGCGGCGTAAAAGTGATGATCCGACCGAACTCGGTAATGATCGAAATTGGCTCTGTGCCGAAGTCCACAGTAGTGTCTGAGTCCGCAGGGACAAATGTATCACGAAGTTGTCTTTGTAAATCGCTATCTTCCAGCGTAGTCACATCCAGTTCCGCCCAACGTGATCGAAAACGAGATGTACGTCGATTGGGGCTGCACGCTACCGTGACGCCATGGCACCAGCCAACTGCATACTCGTCGCGAGAAATCTGCGACTCCCAAGCCGCATTACAAGGAATCACCACATTGACCTGCGAAGCTGTCGCAGGTTGACGAACCGAAACGACGCAAATGTAGTTGGCTGTTAATCTTAAACTAGCACCGGAGGCCGTGGAAAACTTTTGCCGTGCGCAAGGTAGGTAAGCTAAAACTTGGCCGACCAAATATACGTCCAGCGACGCCTCAACAAACTCAAGAGCTGCACTTCCGTCTCCAGCGAGCACGAAGCAGGTTTTAAACCGCACAAACCTGTACAGCATCAGGAGCGGGCGGTCGCGTAACTCTGCAGACAGGTAGAGTGAGGCGGCCGTACGGGATGACCACTGAGTCATCCGGGTCTGGAGCGTCTCCGCGACGGTCCCGAGCATCATCATGCTCGCGGGTGTGGTGAATCAGTGTGCACAGCCACCCTGGCCTCTGGACCGAGTCGTCCACGGCGAAAGGGCTGTCGAAGCCGGGACGAAGGCGACGGGGCTCCACGAGCTTGGCGTTTATGGGTCCGTCCCACGATGCGGCATCCAGTTCTTGAGGGCATTCGAGCCGCACGATGTAGCCCCGAAGCTTATCCGAGCGCGTGACAGCCTCGGGCGGGTTGGGTTGGCGCGTCATCAAAAAATTCTGTCGAGCCTGGCTCCTTGGACAGCTCCGCGCTGCTTGTAGTTGAACGCTCTGTGCTGTTCTCTGAGGAGATTCTCGACTGTCAGGCTCCATCTCGAGGCGGAAACCCCGGTTCGCCGACCCGGTCCAACTTGGACCGGTTAACGAACCGTCCACATCTCATGCGAACGACAAATCTTCTGGCTGAATCACGTGCATGCTACCAACAAGAACGCCACGCCAAATTTTATGCTAGGTCAATTTCATGCGCATGATTGATAGACTGACATTGCTCGACTCGATCACAATAACTCTACTTCTCCTCAAAGTCAGTGCCAAAAACCTGATTTAAATGCATTCATAGCGGAAGTGACCACTGAAAGCACTGTGCCGAAAACCTTATTTCTATGCATTCAAAGCAGAAGTGACCACTGAAAGCACTGTGCCGGAAGCCCATTAAGAAATGTCGCCGCCCCCACTCCACACCGTCCAGTTGGCTCTACCAGCTTCGCTGCAAGCCATTTCTCACGTCGAACAGCTCGTGAGCGACTTCTTAATCCCTTCCACCATCGATGCAGCCATGTACCTCGAACTGAATGGAGTTATCAACAAATATTCCGATGTCCTCCAAGTGACAGCTCGAGCCATGGATGGAGCCGCAACCAGAGGGAAATTGACAATTTGTCAGCAACTTTATGCGAATCGGACGGAAGGTTGTTCTTCTGCAGCTTTCACTGGAGCTGCAGCCAATGGACATTTAGAAGTTTTACAGTGGCTATATGGTCACTACCCAGAGTTTGAGGAGCATATTGTTTCGGCCGCAGGAAATGGTCACGATAAAGTCGTGGAGTTTCTAGAACCAGATTTTTATTTCCGTGAGCTTGCGGACGCTATGGAAGCCGCTGCTGCAAATGGACACGTAAATGCGATTGCTGTTTTACTACCGAGGGTATGCTACACGGAGAAGGCCTATATCGCTGCTGCAAACAATGGACAAGTGGGGGCGATACAGTTTATGCTCCAGAAGCATAGAATTAAAAGTTTAGATGTGAAATTTGCGTTAGCTGCGGTGCAAAGCGAAAACCTCGACGTGATCGAGACTGTGGTTGGACTTTGTGACTCCACGGAACTGACACGTGCACTAGCGTGTGCGTCGCAGGAAGGAAGTTTGAACGTGGTCGAGCGGATGGTGAATGCTGTCGAATTTGATATGGCTGCGATTGCGCTTGCGCTGGAGAGAGCAGGCGAGTATGATCGCTGTGCTGTGGTCGAATACTTCTTGGGGCTCTTCCCTCGTTTCGATGTGTCGCCTGTGGATTGCAGCTCGAAGTCACACGAGGACAAACCACTTGTTGTGGCGTTTTTGAAGGTGCTTTTGGATGCTGCGAAATCTGGCAGAATTAACCTGGTAAAGATCTTGTTCGACTGGAGTGACTGTGAGGCTCCTCTCACATTTTCTCAAGCAGCATCCAACAATCAGTGGGAAGTCGCGAAGGTTGTGCTGCGTTCTTCCGTTTCAAACAATCGGTTGCCCTGTTTGGATGTTGGGGCGGCAACTGCATCAGCTGCGGAATATGCTGCGGCAGAAGGTGATGTTGAAATGGCATAACTTGTGGTCACCAGAGTGAACGCATTTGAGGCGAGTTCAGCGCTAAAAGTCGCAGTGAGCAGCGGCCACATCGAAATTGTGAAGACTTTCATTGACCATAGCGATCCATCTTGAAAACTGGATGCGTTGATCTGTGCTGCATTGCTTGATCGAGTGGAAATCATTGAATATTTGCTTGACCACTGTGACCAAGACACCGTTAGTCAAGCTTTCGCAGCAGTGGCATTACCAGGTAACCTTGACGTGTCTAAGTTGTTGCTGAAGAGATGCAATCTTGAAATGAACACTGGTAGTCTCCAGCATGCTTTGGAAAACAATGTGGTGCATTTTATGCAATTGCGGCTCGTTGATGCGAGTGCGCGCGATATCAATCGCGACATAATGAACGCTGCTGCAAAAGGATACACAGAACTTGTGAAATTTCTGATGGATAAGTGCGATGCGTTGTCTACTACGTACGCCCTGGAAGTTGCTGTGATGCTAGGGCGGCCGGGTGTTGTACGACTGCTGCGAGACCGATGTGACTCGGAAAGTATTCGATCTGCAGTGGAACGAGCGAGAGAAGTTGGCTGCGACGAAGTGGTGCAATTACTGTGTAGCAAGAGGAAACGATTGGCGTGAGCGCACGACCTGGTGTATTGCTTCTGATCCTGAAAAGCTTCATACCCTTGGTACGACCGTGACCCCGCGTTAGGACTCGAGTGATACTGCATGTATCCTCCTTGGCTATTTTGGTGAAGCCTTCAGCAACGTATGCGCAGATTATTTTGTTTGCATTTGCACGTACCGTTTCGACACCTTGACGGCTTCCTAAAAATATATCGGAACCATGATTTCAGTCATGGAAACACACATGATTTCAAAACATGATTGGTCCATGGTTGTAATTTATTGTTTTCCTTACCACCACCAATTCGCCTATTTCCGATTCGGATATTTCCGATCGAGGATGAAACAGTTGGCACTTCCATTTGCCATCCAGACCAGACAAGACAAGATGGCCGAGGAAGAGGCGGACCGCGCGGTAAAAGGAGGAGGTACAGCGGCAGCGGCTCCAGCACGTCCCTGGCCGCGGCGAGGTCCAGGCATCTCCGACGTCCTGCGTGGCGCTCCCGCGTCTTCCGAGGAGGACGAAATGGAGGACGACGACGTGGGGACTGGCAGTGACGAAATGGAGGACGACGACATGGGGACTGGCGGTGACGGCGCGCAAGCTGACCGGGCGGGTGCAGACACATCTGGTGGCGACGTGGAGACTGGCGGTGACGGCGCGCAAGCTGACCGGGCGGGTGCTGACACATCTGGTGGCGTGGAGGTTGCTATTGAACCTCCGGCCGTCTACCACACGAGCTGGGAAGCCTGGCAGTCATGCTTGAAGACCTACTGCGCGACCACGAAGCAAGTGCTGGTGGTGCAAGAGACCTTCAGTCGTGCGGAGCAGAACAAACGGCTGTCCAAGACGAAGAGAGGCGGAGATGCGTCCCAGTTGGTTCCGGAAGATTTGGACCCGTACAGCCGTGTGTACAGATGTACATACGGTTGGAAGAAGCGCAAATCTCGGGGACAGGCAGCCGTCCACGACAGCACATCCGGCTGACCAACTGCCCCTTCCGGTTTCGAGTGCAGTGGAACCTGGAGCGTATGGAGCTTCAAGTGAAGAACGGTCGGTTTGTACACAACCACGAGGTGTCGACTGCAAGCTTCGCGACGTATCCAAGTTCTCGGGGCGTGGTGAATCCGTTGGTTGGCGCGAGGGTCGAAGGTATGCTGGTTGTCGGCGCGAACAGGTCCAAGATCTACGAGTACTTGCTCGAACACGACCAGAACGTGATCCAAGTCGACGTGGATAATTTGGTTCGCGACCATGCTTCCTCCATTTCGATGGCCGACGACAACGACGCCACAGCCTGGGAGATCGCAGCCTCGCTGCCGTTGATCCAGAAAATGTTTCGTCGGTTGCTGAGACTCCCGCTGGGGAGACGGGTGTCCTTTCGCTGGCGACTGCGCACATGAGGCGCATCTACGGAAGGTTCAGTGAGTTGCTGTTGGTGGATTGCAGCCATAAGACGAATCGGTGAGTTTCTGTAGTGTCCATGATTATTCCATGATTAATCGTATTCTGACCCATGATTTTTTGTACTTCTTTCAGATACAATTACCAGTTGCTTACATTTATGACGATGAATGAGTTTGGAGAGGGCGCTGTCGTCCAGCAATCGCTGTTGGAGGCGAACGGCGACTGGCACATGGACCGAGCGGTGGCTCACTTCAAAAGGTTGCATCCCACGCGGATTGGTCAACTGCGCGTTATCGTCGTCGACAAGGACCTTAACGAGATCAAGGTCTTGGAATCGAACTTCCCAAGGCTCGCGTGTTAGTGTGTCACTTCCACGTGATCAAGTATCTCAAGGAGAAGCGTGCGAAGCCCGAGTACAGTAAAATATCGTCGGACGATGCTAGTCAGGTGGACGCAGCTGTCCACGCCATGGTGTATGCGGACAGTGAATAGAAATACACGCTAGCTCATGCGTCTTTCGAAGGCATTTGCGATCGAGTTGGTCTTCATGGTTTCTTCCTTTACTTCGAGAGAAACTGGGATGAGAGTCAAGACCGCTGGGTGCTGTACCGCCGTGCCATGCTTCCGCACTTCAAGAATCACACGAACAACAGGCTCGAGAATTTCTCTGGAAAGTTGAAGGGCGACGTGGACGGGAACATGCGCATGGCTGGTTGCGTGAAGGCTATCGTTGCGTATGACAGACGCATGGAGAAGGAGTACACTTATCGCCTCACCAGGATCGGGCGCTTCGTAAACTCCAGTTACGACGAGGAAATGTCCAACGTGTTGAGATTTACCTCTCCCTTCATCGCTGAGAATATCGCGGTCGAGTATTCAGGGCGGTCGCGGACGCTGAGAAATACGCGTTCACTCTGTGCGGTGAACATCAGGATCAAGTGGTGATACAGGGCGCGTCGAAGACAAACATCGACTGAGACTTGACAACTGGATCTGCGACTGTGAGTTCAGCCTGACAATGAAGCTCCCGTGCCGCCACGCGATGGCATTCCGCAAGCATTCGCGTGTTGCGGGTCCTATCATCCCCTGGATGAGCATTGACGTGAGGTACGCAGTATCTTCCAGGATTTTCCATGATTGAATCATGGAATATCCATGATTGAATCATGATCTGAACCATGATTGTTGTCTATGATTTGTCCATGATTTGTTCAGGTGGACGGATTCCTCCCGCAGCCTCCAAAGGGTGAAGCAATTCACGTACGAGGCCTATCCTAAGGATGGAAAGAAGACTCGCCTGACTGAAAAGCGCATGTCCGCCCAGCGGTACCGAGCCGCAGCCCGAGCGACGCACTTAATTTGCTCGGAAATGGCTGATATCGAGGACGAAGATGAATTTGATGACATGCTGGAAATGTTGATGACAAATTGGCGCAATGTGCGCCAACGGAAGATGCCGACTTCGTCTGGCGCCGACAACGCTGCTAAGAACGCATCTGCTGTCTCACACCGGCACCATGAAGATGCGAAAATGATCGACAGCTAGATGAGGACGCGAAGGTGTTCAGACGACAGCGAAAACCTTCCAGACGAAGATGAAATGGAGGAGAAGGTGCCGATCCCGGGTGGAGTAGTCAGAGCCTATGAATCAAGCAGCACCATCCATTCGGCTGAATCCCAAGGCGAAGAAGGTCGGAGCTCCACGCAAATCCAAGGCAGTCACACAAGCTGGCGACAAATCGGATAGGAAGTGGTATCAGCAGGCGGAGCAAGACCGCCAACAAGCTGGGGAAGTAACGTTGCGAGCTCTATCGGATGCCTTGGCCCGGGAGATGCCTTCTCTTATGGATACGCAGCGCCGGTTGTCAGGAGTGATAGTGAAGTTCAGGGCTGCGAAAAGCAAGAAGCCCAAGCTCCGGATGTTGAAGAACCCGGTGATGACCATGGATCCGTTCTACCTGCCCCCAAGCTTCTGGACGCCTGCATGAAGGTCCTCCCTGTTGATAACACGTCAGCGAGCGCCATTGAGGTTGATGACTCGCAAGAGGCGCGAACAGGCGCGAAGAAAGATCAAGTCGAAACTGTGGTCATCAAGGATGTGGGGAACTATTCTCGGGAGCAGATCGAGACCTTTGTGCGCATCAGAATCTGAAGGGTGTGGTGCAGCTTGGTCTGGACCTGCACAAGTGGCTCACGGTTGAAGGCGTTCCTGCACTTCCGGCTAAGTATCACGATGTGGCGAACCAAGTTGCGGCTCAAGTGCTGGACACGTACCCGTACAAGCAGATTGACGGTCTTCCTGCGCTTCGAGACTTCACGTTCTCGATGCTGTATAGAGAAATTCCGCTCGGATGCGTCAATTAGGGCTCTCTGTGTGCGCCTAACACCTGACTTCCCTTCGTGCCGGTTTGCGGGGTTCCAGGATGCAGTGCCGAGCAAGACTAGGACAAGAAGTTCTAAAGCTGCGCCTGTTTCCAGTGATTCAAGACCGGGTGTTCCAACAAGTGGCTGAGGAGGGAGTGGAGTGCGTGTTACTCCCCTGAACTTCCACAACGCCCACTGGTGGTGTGTGGTGGTGGTGGTGAGTGCGCAGCGGATATTCTACTGCGATCCGCTGAACCAGGCGGTGCACATCAAGGCCGTTAATGTGAACATCTCAAGATTTCTGGACTCCAAGCCTACGACGTCGTTGCCCAGAACAATCCGATCCAGTTCGACGCCTTCAGCTGTGGTGTCTACGTGTGCTGGATGTTCATCCGGCACGTCGTCAGAGGCCCGCCCCTGGACATGAGTGCGACCGCGTTGCCAAGACGACGGTTCGAGCTTTTCTTCTATTTACTATCTGGGCGACTCCTCACCAGGGAAGAGGCCGAACAGCACGAGGCCGAGGTGGCCGACGAAGACGAGAAGATGCCTGCGCCTGAGCATCCAGTTGCAAACAACGCTGACGAGGAAGAGGATACTCCTCCCACCCAAGTCGCGAAGTAAGTTTGCACTTTTCCCAGTTCTAACTGCAGGATAGCTGCTAATGCGTCCGATAATTGATTCTGGTTTGAGTTTCATCTTTGATAATGTGATCGTTGTGGGGATGACGCTTTCCATACATGATCTCACAGCAACTTATGCGTCTCTACTGGCGTGAGCTTCCGCGAGACTCCATGTTCGTACAAATTGCAACACAATGTTGCAACCCACGATAAATCCATGATTAATCATGCTTTAATCATATACCAAATTACAGCCCCACGTCTGTATCTTCTTCGTCCTCGGCGTATCTTCTCGAATCTTCTCCATATGGCGATCGTCCTAAATACTAACTTACCATCCATGATTGTGATTATAATCATAGCCTGCATCATCTGCCAAAATATATTTGGTACTCACAATAAATTGCCATATTTTGCGGTGCATAATTGATTGAGCAAGATAATACCCTATTGTTAGATGACGAATTTCACCCAATCACGAGTATGAAAAAGTGGATTTTGACAAATGAAATCATCCATTAAAAATTGCAATAATTGATGTTTCAATCTTTGCTTTCAGATGCAATAATTGTATTTTAGGAAGCACTGATTGCAAGTTGACCTGCATCCACTTCAACGATGTACAGCAGTGCTTGTATTTACTATTGTGAGTAAGTTTTCGTGAGCAAGAACCGGTTGGTAGTTAATTTTCAAAATTGAATACTACTTGAAGTACTACACAGTTGTAGTAGTAGTACTTCGAAGTACGCGGGTTTCTTACTTACTCAAACCGCAGGCCACTTCGTTCTTCACATCATGCTGAAGGTACAAGGACACGAAGGAGTTGTGTCCAGTTCCATGTATCCACATCCAGTAGTTGCCATCGAAATTTCAGCGGACTTGAAGCGTGGCCGAGGTAACCGAGTCGTCCGCAGTAAATGTAGGGACCCTGCACGACGATAAAAGCAAAACTCTAGATCAGCAACCGATTATACGAGCAACATCAACATCAATTTACAGCTCACCACGGAATGTTGCAGGAAAAGCAGCACGGGACTGCTCGCCATCTCATCTGACTCACTATAGTACGAGTCATCCAGCCGCAAAGACCCGTCCCCTTTCTCCACCTGGCGTAGACGTTGCACCATAGCTGGCGACACATCTTGCCACCGACTTTCCGCGTTCCACTCAAAGTACACTGCCTTGCGTCCGTCCACCTCTTCATGTCGAAACATCTCTCCGTAGGTAACATCGTTCTCTTCACTCACAAAAAGCGTCACTGCATTCCTCCATAAATGCAAATTGTTCATGTTGGCGAATCTTGCAGTGTAACCAGTAGGACACAAACTCTGCATCACCGATTGCTTGCCCATAGGCAGCAGTTGTCTGCCTAGACAACGCGAGTGGAAAGTTGTCAAATCCACGTCCAGCACTGCAGAAGACGAACTTTTGCGTCCCGTAGCCAATTCTTTCAGTTGACAAAGATACACCATCGGTATGTTAATCCTCGGTGGGTGTTTTCTCTTCATTTCGTGCAGCTCCCGAGCTCGCAATTGTATTGGATCTCGAACCTCCCGAAATTTCATTTTTCGTGCTTTTTCTGCTTTCGTAAAAGTTCCTTTGAAATTTCCTGCATTCGTGAAATTTCCTGCTTTCGTGAAATTTCCTGTTCTCGTGAAATATCATCTTGTTGTTCGGTCTTTTTCTGGGAAATTTTTGCTTCGGCCACTCGATTGGACCTCCTCATTGGCTCCGTCAGCTCAGTCTTCTTGGCTCGGGACGTGGGGCGACATGTACGACGCGGCAGCTTGATCATGTTGAGAGACTTCAGCACGCGCAGGTTCTCCTCGATGCGGCGCTGGCGCTTCGCTTCATACTCGTTCGGGGACATTCCCACCACGTTAGAAATAGAAATTGGGGATCTTTTTGCTCACCATCAGTTCCTTGGTGCTCTACAACTGTATTTCAGATATGAAGCAATTTTGAACCTTGCGGTGAGTAAAGTCGGAAGTTACGTGGTTACTCTGCCTTAATTAAGTACAGTACGCATTAAGAACGGAGACCAGAAGTTTTACAGTGGCTCTATGGTCAGAGTTTGAGGGAACTGAAGAGCATATTATTTCGGCCGCAGGAAATGGCCACGCCTAAGTCGTGGAGTTTCTACAACCTCATTTTTGTTTCCGTGTGCTTACTGAAAGCTGCTGGTGCAAACGGACATTTAGATGTGCTTAATATTCTAAAGTCGACTGTGATCGCTACGGAGAGGGTCTTTGCCGCTGCAGTAGGCAATGGGCAAGTGGGCGATATATTCTTTGCTCGAGAATTAGAGGACGGAATGCTTAGGTGTGATGAGCCATGCTTTCAATGAAGCTGCGAGGTGATGGAGGTGCTAGGTGGAATACGGCCCCTGTGATCTGGCAGATGCACGAGGTTGTATATTGATCAGCTCCCAAACAATCAATTATTGCAATCTCGACAATCTAAAAGATGATACTTGCAATCTATTGTCCTCACTACCATTGTTAGCCTTCCTGTTGTTTGATACGAGGTTTCAATTCAACTTCAAGCATAAACCACGTTGGGCACCGTTCAACATTTCCATGAGTACCCGCTTTAGAAAAACAGGGCATTCGAGGAATTCAAGTCACATTGCTGTGATTAATTTGCGGGTTATCATCTCAATGGTGTCACCATTGTTTTCACCAAACTGTTTGTTCGAGATACAAGTTCTGCAGTTAATTTGCTGGTTATGAAACCACCGCCTTGCAAAAATATCGCCAAAAGGTCATCCAGCCGCTGCCATTAGCAGAAAAGAAGAAAGCGCACCCGTGATCTTCTCTTCCAGCGGAGTTCATGTCGGAACGGCATTCTTCACTTGTGCTCAGTGTCGAAAATGCAGAGCATCCGACCCCGACACCCCACCTTTAACTACGGATGTGGACAAAATACCCCTTGAAGCGCTTCGACGAGGCTCAGTGCAGAATTCGAGACGACATTCTTCTCAGGTGCCGTCCCGAGTGGTCTACCCGATTGCAGAAGCAGCAGGAGATACTCCAAACCGACCGATCGGTACTGGAAGGAGAAGAAGTGTATCGACACGAGGCATCGCGGGCACACCCAATAGTGCTCCACCTCCTACATGGGCAGCCTTATCGTCAGGCTTACGCCGCTCAGTATCGGACATTCGCGGTCATACGGAGGCGATCAATCGAGCAACAATAAATCCCCAAAGGAGTCACCGTACGAAGAAATGATGGCGCGCTTTCAGATCCGTCAATTGCAGAGGACGCCATCGAATATGACAGCAGAATTGGAAACAGGTAATACTACAATTCGTGGATTCATTAATGGATTTAGTGGTGACTATGCTGCTACTCCACCCGGTGGACTCACCGCCCGCACACCAAGAGCTCAAGCTCGTAATACCAGTGACCACGTTAGCTCCGTAGTAGCGGACATCGGACCCAGAACTGGAAGCTTTCTTTATTTTGGAGAGCAGTCCAATTTTGATGCTAGCCATCCTCCGTTGGAAAGTGGCACTAGCAGTGCTCAAATCACAGAACAACTCAATCTTGCTCGTGGTGGACTACAAGGACAAAAGCGAAACTCTAGAACGTTCAAATATCGAGGCACATCAATCCTGGGAACGTTAAATGGGTGGAAGCGTGGACTTCTGAAGCCGCTTTCTCCATACTCGAAGATCTCACAAGCAAGATATGCTATCATACTGGTGCCGACAGTCATTTACGTTCTCTATCACCCACTGGAGCTTGCGTTTCCAGACCAGCACGAGCATTTCCCAATCGACAACATTGTTGCTGCTACGATGGTATTCGACGTGCTGATGGCGCTTCACACAGGCTACGTGACTGAAACTGGGGCGATTGTATTCTCGCATTGGCTCATCGTTCGACACTACGTGAAAACGCGCTTCCTTCTCGACCTGGCGATGTTGATATCGATCCTTGCACATGTCAATTTCAATCTTGAAAGCAAGTGGATGTCGTTTCTGATCGACGTGCTGACAATGGAGCGTCTAGCGTATATCACGCACTTTGTACGCATGATTTGGGCGATCCGAGCCAACCAGTCGGGAAGTGGCAACAAGTTATGGGCGTGGTTACTTTACTCGCTACTCGCATCTCTTTCGCATCGCTGGAATTGTGGCTGTAGTAATTTGTATCGCACATTACATCGCTTGTATATGGGCCCTACTACTAGACGAGGGGGACGACTATGAAGATACCGATGCATCATGGCGCGAGAAATACTCGTCAAGTTTCTATGCTGCATTGCTGCTGATGCAGGGAGAGGGAGTGCCTACCGACACTGCGGCACAAAATATGTTCGCGTCACTTTCCGTTGTGCTCGGTTCTATCGTTCTTGCAGTGATATTCGGCCACGTCGCTGTCCTTGTGGCCGATTTCAACGCCAATACAACCAGCTATCAGCGCAAGAGAGAAGAAGTCTACGCTATGACCGCCAAACTTCAGCTGCCTGTTCCACTACGTGAACGAATCCACGAATACTACGAACATTTGTGGCACGAGTACGAGTGTTTGGACGGCGAGATCGTGCAGTTTTCAAAAGGTCTCTCACACTCGCTCGGACTTGAGGTTGTTTTGTTTAAATACATGGAAGTAGTGATGCACGTGCCGTTCTGGAAAGACTGTACTCCGGACTTCCAAAAGCAGCTCATGTTGCGGCTTGACGTGCGTGTATATCTACCAAACGACTTCATCATGCGGCAAGGCGAGGTGGATGACGAGTTTTACATGGTAAATCGTGGCTATTGCGAACTTGGGCGTGACAAGAACCGCTTTGAAAGAGTCACAACTACAACGCTGCCGAGAACTGGGTTCATCGTTGGGAGAAGTAATAGTCGCCGCAATCTCAGCGCAGGTGGAGATCAAATCGACGATGGCCCTCGACAATCGGCGTATGAGCTGGATGCAGCTCAAAGGAGATATTACCGCAATGGGGGTCGTGACGGAAAAGGAGACGAGATTTTGATTTCACGTGGTCAAGCATTCGGTGACATGGCTCTTCTCATGAATTACCAGCGAGCAGCAAATGTACGAGCCGTGACCCACGTAGAAATGTGCGTGCTCTCTCGAGACTGTTTCCAGGCAGTACTAACAAGATACCCTGATGATCGCCGCAAAGTTGTCGTCGATATGCTCGCGTCGTACATGCAAAGCTACGAAGTCAGTAAAGCACGCTGTCCTTTGTTAGAACTCGTACGGAAAGTGTACAGTGCCGAAGCAATTGAGAAGGCGTGTGCAAAAGTTGGCGGCCCTCCTCCGCTACTTCCTCCTATTCTAACAGTTCGTCAGGCAGCCGAGCGAATCTATACGGCCATCAATGTGGAGTCGACGGACGCAACGCTCAAGTTTGGTGTAGGTGTGAACATCCGCGACAAATTGGTTGCTTTGCGCGAACGTCGACGCAGAAAGCGCGATTTGAATGCTAAAAACAAAGCGGGTAGTAGGACTGCTGATCCAACTACACATGCGTCGAGGAGCCATCACGTTCACAATAGCGGTGGTTGCGAAAGCAGCTTCAGTTGTGTTTGCAAACATAGTGAGAGCACGAGTGACCCCGCTTTAAGACCTCTTGAGAAAACGACAGAATCGCCAGAAGCACCATCGCAAAAGCTGCCATTACAAGAGCGCCTACGTCAACTAGAAGAACGTGAACTTGTACTTCTACAAGGGTTGAAGGAGCTACAGACGAGCTTCAACCTGCTTCGAGCTCGTCACACTAGCGCACCAGCTCCTCAGCTTAGCCGCAAACGTTCGGCTGCTGGAGATGACTCTACGATCATGACGTCTGGAAGCACCCGCGTACCATTATTGCGAAGAGTGGGTTCGTTCGTTGGCGTGTCCTCATTGAGTAGTCAAGACAACAAAATTCAAGGCCAAGTTGCAAAGGTGTCCCCTACTCGCTACGCGGACAAACTCTTCAATCATCAATCATTTGGGCCGCTTTCGCAGCACAAAGAAGCTCGAGGACACCGAGGACAGCCTCGTCAACAACAAAGAGATTCCTTCCGATTTACATCGGACATTGAACCGCAGGACTCTCAAGTTGACAGCCTAGTGGTTCCTTCAGAAGTAATTGGATCCAGTGGCGCCGAGACGAACACGACTTCCAGGACGGATATTGCAATTCAACCTTCAGTGCCACCTGAGAATCGACGGATACTATTTCAACGCAGGGCTAGTCAGTCACTGCGAGTCTTGGAAGGAGCAGCTCCGACTCGAACAGCTCAAACTCGAACTGACTCGGTACCCGCCAAAAACGTAGAACCAACTGTCCAAACTCGCAGGAATACGTTCCAGCGTACACACAGTCAGTCGCTTCGAACATTGACAGAGGCACTGAATGCCCTCCAAGCACCGCGAGCTTCCAGAACATCAACACAACATCGTGTTCTAAGAAGGATGAGTTCGTTCGTGACGGACGGTAATACGCTACAGGGTAGCAAGCGATCCCCAACGCGCTACGCCGACGAGCTTTTCAGAAGATCAATCGAGTCGCCGAAAGAAGAAGGCTGGGAGTACAAGTAAGTTCTCCTAGCAAAGCAATTCAAGGTAAAATTCACTCCAACTGGTTCTTGCTCAACCTCCAATGTTGCTGCCCCACCACTACGATTTCCTCCACTTTAGCCGTGCGCTCTTAGCACCTGAACGCGCCAAGTTCACCTTTCTCCAGTACGGGTAGCAAACAGCATTCCCAGCTTTCTCGATTTGTGTGAGTGTGTCCTAGTCGATGTGAATGAGCAGCTCCTCCACGATGTTGATCATTTACTGTTGCTTCAACCAAAAGTCTACTTTGTCGTCTCGGCACGCAATCTTGAGGAGAGATTTGACCATTTCAAGACTTCCGCTTCGCATAGCGGTGGTCAGAGAAGTTCCCACACCGAAATCTCCGCATTAATCACCCATGTCGACATCTCCACGCGACACCGCCATCTCGAATAGCTGTGCAACAATTATAGGGAGAACGCTACCACTTTCCTGCTTCAGCTGACATCGGTTGAGAACCAACGTCACGACGGCAGTTTGATTCGCCGCACACAACAGTATACTGAAGTATCATCCATCGGGACAGATGGTCTGTCTATCAAAAGGCCGTCCTGTATTACAATTTCAAGCGTGGAATTAATCGCTTCTTGAACAGGGTCGAATTCGTCGCTGTCCTCATCTCTGTTCTCCCCAATGCCTCTCGATTCCAATGCAGGAGAATACTCAAGAAATAGCTTCAACACATTGCAGTTGTCTGCGGTGATCGCAAGGCGAAGAGTACTTTTGTTCGATAAACCTCACAGATACCGCACAGTACCAATGTGCCCTAAATCGACCACTTTTTCCAACAATAAAGCGCATGCACTCAGTTCGTTCAATCAAAAATCCCAGTACCGGCACATTCGCTTCTGCGACGACGGCGTCTTTAAATTTAAAGCAGCTTCCCATACATGATCGTTCTCATCTTGCAGTTTGAGTCTTGGCCTTTTTGAAAATGGACTGATGATCAACTGTAACCACCAAAACACGGTTGTAACATGTATCAAAACAAGGTACAATCATATTAACACGTTTCCCTGCTGCTACAAGTAAACCTCACAAATATGTCTGCGGACTACACTAGCCAGCACGCTTACGCGCTTTGTGTATACGTGTCCGATTCAAATGGCCATGCTTTTTCCAACTTTCTGGGGAACCAGAAGTCCGTCATTGGCATGAGTGCACTGCCGAAATCCGTCGAGCTCAGCGAATTCCGGGCGGCGTCAGTCAGTTGGTCCCACATGATCAGCGGCTGAAAATCACCGCCCTCAGTTGTAAGACTTAACTCGTGATCTATCGGCCAGAAACTCTCGTACTTGATCAGGACAGTTGAGCCAACTAGAGACCCCGTCGGGATGGTAGTAGACTGCGCATAGCCATCGTGAGAGGAAGCCGAAACACCCATGATTTTCGGCTCAACAAAAGCAGGATTATCGATCCAAATGATAGCGTGTTCCCAGTCGTGGCGGTGGCCCAATTCAGTGGATGCCATGTCCTTCGGGAAGTACCATGCGTACATGATAGCCCAGACATCACGGTACCATCCAGCGCGTCCGTAGACCTGCGAGCCGTAGCCGGAACCCATGCACTTGCCATTAGGAGCTCCAGTATTCTTGAGACCGCCACTTGTGTCACCAGCTTGATTCACAGCAGGGTACGAACGGCATCCGTTCGAGATGAGGAGTCGAGGCTTGAATTTGATGCCGGTCTTTTCAGAGATTGTGACGGGTTCTGGCTCGGTGAAAGGAATCACTTGGTCGTGACTGATGACGGCTGCCTCAGTCAGGACAACAAGTGCTGCAGTGAGCAGGGTTATCAGGAAACCGGTTGCCTTCATCTAGTCGCAGGAGGTGGTACGGTAGTTTAAAAGAATAGCAAGTGTGCTGTTGTGCGTGCGCTTGATGAGGAAAAACTGAAAGTAACTTTCTAGAAGCGATAGGGAAGGTTGGCAAAGCCTTGAAGAAGTTTGTAGTTATTCGGGCTGTATATATTTGTCAACAGTGAGATTTCTGCACATGTATACATCGAAGTTGTCAAATGATAGCGTTTGAGATGTGCTTGCCTACATGTAGTGGTCGACTACACTGTACATGTACGTGTGTTATCTTTCTCCACCATAGGTGGCAAGCTACACGAAGCAGACTCGACCGCAGTGGTAACGAAAAACTACATGCATACATGTACTTCGAAGTATAACGCCGGAAACCATCCCCAACCCAAAGCAGTGCGAGCGATATGTACCGGTATCGATATCACGCGGAAATCTGTACTGTAGTGATCCTACGCTGCGCATGATCACGGAAAAACGAGGTTACGGAGTCGACATAATCAAATTTGGCCAAAACATACGGACCTCCGTAATCTCGAAGGACTCGGACAATGGTGCTGCAGCACCATATTATGCACACCCTTCTAATTTGCCGCCATCCAGCAACTCCCAAAGTATTGTTATGCTCGCAGAAACTTAGTAGTACTTCGCTAAAACCGAACTAAGGTCTTGAGTTGATGATACAAAAATAACAGCTTAGTACTATTATAATAGTACTATATAATATAGTACAATTACTGCGAGATGACTAAAGTTGCTGTAGTTCGTGCTACTAATGAGCCTTACTTGTGCCCGCTGCCTCCTGGCAGCCACAGTTCATCGTGTAGCTCAACGATAGCCTGCAAGCATCGGATTTATGTTACTTCTCTCGTGGCTTCAACGTCTTCATTCTTCCACGTCTTTTGTTGGGCTCGCTCATCCGAAGACATCATAGTCATCATTCATAACTCATGAACACTCAACTCTTCTAGCCTTGATACCGATTAGGCCTTGATGCCGAGTCGTTTGAGAACGTCCTCCATCGTGTCGTCCTTCTGGATGTCGCTAGCTTTCTCGCAGATTTTAACGCAGGCGTTGAACAGCTCGCTGCCGACCTTCTCGTTGACCTTGTGACCCATCGCGTAGTTGAAGTTGTTGACAGTCGAGAGCCAAAGCGTTGACGACGAGGTCACGAACGGGATAGCGCAGAAGGCGAACATGTCCTCCACCTTAAGCTCGCCATTGGCGGCCAGAATGTGCTTCGTCTTGTAGCTGTAGCGTCCGAGGTTCGAGATGGTGGCGTCACCGGAGCACGAATTCCGGACTTTGAAGTCACCAAGGAAGCTGCTAGGTTTGCTAAGCTTGCGGTCCATCATGAAGCACGGCACAGCCATTCCCAACATATTGACGCCTTGTTCATCCATTTTCTGCTTCGAGGTGCGGGCGACGTCCCAGAACTTGGCAGTCTTCATGTCCACACCTTCTGAGGTCAGCCATTCCAGCCTGGAGGTGGTCATGTACATACCCATGTGACGCTCCTCCGCAGGCTTGGGTACACGTTGACGCAAATTGTAGCACATGTCAGTCACAAGGTGGAATGGACCATCAGTCTCTTCAATGCCCTTGAGTCTGTGGTCGATCTTGCTGGCGTGGTACGAAGCCAGAACCATCATCGGGACCAGAGCACTACCGAGCGTGACGCCCTCCTGTTTGCATCTCCTCAGCGTATCGCGCATATTGGTCGGGTTACCAGCCTGGCTGAGCAGTGTGGTGTTGTTCTGCTTGAACGATGCGTCGAAGTCTTTCTGGTCTTCACGCGGGGTCAATACAGGCTTGAACTCCTTCATGGAGTTGACGAAACCTGGACCAACCAGCAATGCCAGCACCGTCTTGACCACGGGTTTGAGCCACCAAGGACTCGTGGACAACATTTCGTACAATGACGGACGCAATGGAAACTCGTTCACGGGTTTGGCCGCCTCGATCGACAACAACGCCACGTCTTCCAGTATATCATTGACGAAAATCATACCGGACTCGCCGTCCGACATGATGTGGTCCGAGAAGAGGAAGAAGCGGGCCTTGTTCTCGGTCTTGTTGATCCACACTGTGAGGTAGAACATGAACTGCTTGAAGCGGTCGAATGGGACGTGGGACTCCGTCTGCACAAAATGGTTCCAGTCGTTCCATTCCTCGGAATCCGAGAGCTCACGAACGCGCAGGAGCTTCTTGGTCGTGACATCTTCCAGTGTGAACTGTGGCTGGATTTCAGCAGTAAACTCGTCACCCTTGACAACGAGTGCACGCAGACGCGGGTGGCGGTTGTAGGTGCGCATGACTGCTGTCGGTAGATAACGTAGCAGTTGGTCCATGTCACCGCTTATGGCAACAGTGTGGCAGCATTTCATGGACACCCCGGGTTGGCGACACCGAGCCGCTCCATGCCACGCAACGGAAAGCGGCGTTTATCGTCGTTGGTGGTGTTTGAGATGCAACTCATTGCGCAGAGTGGGAAATTCGAGTGTGGCCAAGTGATCGACTGACAAAGTGACGCGGGGAGAGGGCGACGCGCAAACGCGAACCTTCCCGTGGTGGTGGTGCCAATAATATTATGAGGTCCATGGGATCGAGTGCACACTGACCGAGAGGATCCCATTCGGCATTGTCTGATCAGATCATCAACTATGGCTCAGTTTGATGACAGCGAAAAGTATCATTTCTAATCGTATTGCGGTCTCGACACTACAGTGATCAGCTTCCTCAACGAACACCTGATGTATAAAAAGAATGCAAGGATACCTTATGTGAGAGCCTCTCTGTATCACCAACAGTCTTTATGTTCGTACAATTTAAGAGGTTATTTACTTTTAAGTGCTCGCTAAGGACGCAGATCACTGTACTTCTGTTGCCTTTTGGCTGACTGCAGGACAACTTTAGCCCATCGGAATCCGATTCGGATGTTCGAGAAATTGAAGAGACATGTACTGTACATTGTACATGTATGTACCTCAATCAAATTGCACCGGTACCGTGGTACATGTACTGTACAGTACAGTGTTACACCTCGTTATGTGCACCTCGATAATCCAATACCCTGTCAAATCAGTTTAGAAATCATCGCAACTTTTTAGCAAATCGCTGCTTCTATATCTAATCCCTCTAAAAATCACTTTGCTGAACCCACTGCGCATAACGAGGGGTAGCACTGTACTACCTCTCGTTATGCGCAGTGGGTTCAGCAAAATGATTTTAGAGGTTACTGGCAGTAGCCTACGTGAATAAGCCACGGGTGCACCACTTATATCCTGTCAAACTTTATATAATGCCCGCAACAGCGACTCATGTTCCGCAGCCTCTCCATTTCCCTGTTTTCCATCAAGAACTGTAGCACCTGCACTTGGCCATTTGCCGCCGCAACGAGAAACAGTTTGAGATGGTGTGCGTCTTGAGCCTGCAGAGCTTCCAAAACTTGAACGTGGCCATGGGTTGCAGCTGCTTCCATGGCACTCTCCAGTTCGTCCTCGTCCAGACTCGGGTGTAGGAACTCCAGCACTTGGACATGGCCATGCTCAGCTGCTGCAGAGGCTTCTGTGCCAAAGTCACGCAAAGTTCGATATTGCGAGACGTTTGGCAGACGTGTGTGGTGTGCAAACCTGGAGTCACCATTATAGGGTGAACAACAAGACTGTGGATTGGATCGCAAACTATGCCATGGATAACCAGAGAAGCGTGGCAATTGTATCGGCGGGCGAAAGGTGCATGCACGAGCTGTACGTCGGTGCAAGTTGCAGGCATGAGAGCGACACCAGACACTGGTGGGACCACATCGGTAGGAGGTGGGTCAATCAAGAGCGAACACGAACTGGAGGCGGATAGAATATGCAGAGGAAGGGAAAAGAGTGTGTGTAGTGAAGGACATGACAGGAAGAAATGGCCAGTCATGGATGGTTATTAGAGTTCGACTTCGGTCAGTAACACAATAATCCGTATATTAAAAAAATACATGTAATAGTGGTCGCCAACTCTGGCAGCAACAACGTTTTTTCTTTGTTCGGAAAAGGTGAAACATGATTGGCCGAATAAAATTCGCGTTCCTGAAACGAGGACGGCTTATTTTTCTCTCGCAGCAGCAGGACCATATTTTTCTGTCGTCTCTGAACCACGGCCACAATTGCGATGTGGTGTACAAGGTCACACGCGTCAGCGCCTCGAACAGCGCTTCAATTGGTGCTGTTGCGCCCCGTGGGTCTGGTCTGCGATGTGCGATCTGCGACGAGGTACATCGATGCAATGGTGGGGGTCGTTCATCCCGGCAGCTAGCACTGCTAACAAGGCTGTTGAATGTGCGTGTGCGTACCATTCAGCTTTCAGCTCTCTGGGACACGAGGCGCAACTCCGTGTGCTCTGGACTATGGCGTCTGTATGCAAGTGGAAGCTGTGCAGGAAGGTCGTCAAGGAGACTACGGAGGACGCGACACTGCTGCTCTGCTCTAACAGCACAAAGTGCGATAACAAGATCCATCAGGCCTGTTTTGCTGATCTATTGGCCAAGTTTAGCGACAGTGACGATGTTCTCGTCGCAGTGTGCGGGAAGCGCTGCTTCAATGCAGTGAAAAAGCCTTGCGAGAAGCTGAAGAGCCCCAATCCAGTGGCAAGAAACGAGTGGATTGGCACAACGACGGCCCAACACCTAGCATCAGCTCCGTTAGTTGTTTGATTGATTGGATGACTACTGGAGACAACTATAATCGCTATCGTGGTGGAGATGCCCAGCACGGTGAAACCAAAACGACCATTGCTGCTGAAGTCGTGCGTTTCATTACTTCATGTGGTGTCACTACATCACGGTCTGCGAAGGACATCCAATCCAAGATTTTGAGCCTCGAACAGTCTTTTAAAACTGCTGCAGACTAGCTTGGGGCCACCGGACAAGTTGTCGAAGATGAGAGGAGCCTCCGTGACGCAATAAACGCTGAATCGCCCAAAAGATACTGGTTGTGATAAAAAATACTTCTGGGGTTCTGCAGATTCGACTCGTAGTCCAGACGCGATTATCGTGAACACTTCCTGGCCAGCCGACGACTACGTCACGCACACGAGCAACATCATCACAAATTACGAGGGCATTGAGCGAATAGCCACCTTTTCTAGAGAAGTAGTCTTCGCCGTTTCGGCTAGGCTTGAATTCCAAGGGTAGCAGAGTTCCATCCACGAAGCCAACGCAATTAACGAAATCAAATTTCTCTTGGATTCGAGCAGCGATGATCTCGCTCTCCTCTCGATCTGGCCATGTGATTGTACTGTCCTGCAGCTCAAGTAGCGCGCAGCACGTACGTCGTACGTAGTTCTTGATAGAACCTTTACCCACACCGAAGAAGTGAGCGAGTTTTGGAGACGTGTTTTCGTTACCAAAACCTCCGAGAAACTTCAACAGTATGAGCAGATGCAGCTCCGGCCCCCACGAAAACCTCGACGACCAGTTGGTCGGAAGGCAGGGTTGTCACGAATAAGTTCCAGTAAGGCCGCAAAAGCCCTCGACTGACGCGAAAATGACCGAGAAACTCCTCGTCATTAAGCTCGCCATGCTCGTCCAAGTATCCTTTCCACTTATCCTTGCGATTGCGGTAGCGTTCACTTCGAAAAGCGTATCGAGAGCATGCAACGTCTTCGTACTGCATCTCAATATGCTCATCGACTTCATCTTCCAGTACGTCGTCAACCCGAAAGGAAGCTGCACGGCGACGTGATCTGAGGGTACGTCGGAGCTTTCGCAGGAAACGCTCCCGCTTGCTTGTTCGGGGCATGGTGGCTAGAAGTTGCGCGCGAAATGTCACGCGCGAAGTATGACATTCGCTCGCACACTACACGCAAAAAATCGTAGTTGTTGCTGCCAACAGCTACGGCGTCGTATAGCTGCTCGAACTGCGGATCACACTCGACGACGACTTCCATCACACGTACAAACAAGGAGCGCTCCATTCGGAATCGGCGCTCAAATGTCTTGGTCGAGTAGAGTGGTGCTTCACAAAAATAGTCCCTCCATAGCCGTTCGTGTCCTGCATGAGCATCCCGCTCAATATTTTCAGCACGCCCAGGACGTGCTTGCCTTTGCGCCAATCGCTGGTGTGGCTGAGCATCAGAGCTGTGAATACCTACATCCATAGAAGTGTCAGTATGAATAGAATACATATCTTCAAAGAAAGCTAGATTTCAATCTGAGCACGCGCATTGGGCTCCAAGTAACTGGAAGCACAAGGTCGAATTGACCTAACGCTAGCTCGTCATGTCTACAGCAAGGGGGTCACCTCCTCGTCACTGCTCTCACTGTCCGACAGCTCGTCGTCTGATGGGGAGTTCATCTTGCGCCCGCGCCCCTCGTGTCACAACTGGTTGAGGTCTGGTTAAGGTCTGTAGCGTTGGGAAATCGAGGAATCTCTTGTGGAGTAAAGAAGATGATGAAAAGGAATTGCGGCGTGCTTGAAACGGACTCCATGTCTGACCCGACCATTGATTCCCTCATAAGGAGCAACTCCACACGGTTCATGTGCTGATCGATAACGTTTCACCACCTATCATTGAAAAGCTGCGTTCTGTGTACGACAAGAGAAGACAATTCTACGTGATGCAGCATTTGGACGGTTTGTAATCTTGCAACTCTACATGTTAACTTGCCATTGCCGAGTTTTGTGATAATATCTGCTCCTGCCTGCAGGAAAAGCGAGACGGGTGGCCTTGTGTAGCTGGTTTTGCTTGGTCCTTACTTTGCTCTGCGGGATGTACCTGTACTGCTCAAATGAAAACCTGTTGCGAGGTATTTTTCACGACTTCGATCCAGGTTCTGGTCAGTGGAAGTGTGACGCGTGCTGTTCTGGATATTACCGGTGTGTGCTTCAGCTTTTGAAAGATACAAAGACTATCTGAATGCGAAGAGCAAGAAGCAACAAATTCGCATCGACTACGGGACATTTAGTGCTTACTGATAGGTATTACGGTCTTCTAGAATCCCACGGCCTAGTGATATAAATTTATGGTTGTCCACTACCTAATTTCCTAAACAGCAGTCATCTCTTGTCATGCTCGTGAAGCTCCACGCCCACCCGCTCATTCAAGATTTTCAAGATGAGAACGAAGAAGTTGTACGGTGTGACTGTCGGGACGGGGTCACCTTCGGGCTGTATATCAGTGAGCGTCGATCGGTGCAAGAGTTGAAAGAGGAGATTCGAGACCGCATGAAGTTCGAATGTGACGCCAGCGAATTGACACTGTTCTTGGCCAAAAAGGATGGAGCCTGGCTGCACAAAACGGATCCTGAGGTGAAACAACTAGAGGGGGAGATGGCTACCTCAGTGATCATGAGCGCGCGCAACAAGATGAACCCACAAGCTCGAGTGCGAGACTATAGATTTCCTGATCCGACGGAGAATTGGAACGGAGACTATTTGATAGTTATGGACACCCCGGAGCGCGTAAAAAACGGATGATTCGTGAACGGCAACTTGAGTTGGCGGACCCTTACGGTTCGTTCAAATTATGAACTTCGTACCTCAAGTGGCTTGTCTAACTGAATGTCGCGTTCTGTGGTAGCCTGCCCGTGGTCAAACGTGTGATGTGGCCTCCAGCCACCGGATCTGTCTCCTTCAAGCCTGTGTTGTGGCCTCCTGCTATCGGATCTGTCTCCGCGGAAGTGGATTGTCTCCTCATTTTCTGTTGTGAAAGCCTCCTGGTCGTCAACGAAGACGCTGTAACTTTCTGCATCTCTACAGTATACGAGGTATCTCTCAGACATGAGGAGAAGAAGACTACATGTAGAAGGAAGTTACTACATGTGGAAGTAGCCGTCTTTTGCTACGTGGCGTTTAGCAGCTCACTGCTTAGCAGCAGTGAAATCAGTCGTGTGATGCCATAATCTCAGTATTTGTTCGCTTATTGGCTGGCTGGATTTTATATCCAGAGTCTACCAGGGATAGCAACGAGGTCTGAATCCTTGCATTTCTGATACCTTTCGTTATACGATTTGGATACTTCAGCAAATAAGCTTTAAACCCTGCTAAATTTTATAACCGGGTCGATTAAAAAATTATTTGTGGCGGTTGACCCATCCGCAGAAGATTAGGACAAAACACCTCTATGATATGATATCACTTATAATCGTATTTTACCTGCAGCAGATGATTTATCCAGACCGTTCGAACAACATTTTGGATGATTTTTCTTCGAGCAACATACTAGAGCACACTACAGTGGTGTGTTAGATAATTCCGTACGTTTGGAATATATTGAAGCGCAGTCCAACAAAAATTAGGAAATTACTATGCCCGGTAGCCTATGGATACACGGTGAGAAAGCTACACGCATTGGGAGGGGTTTCGTTTGAGTAAATACGCAGGCATGATTGGCATCAAGGTCGGAAAATACAGTACCGGTATAGTATTGCATTGCAAAACATTAGAAGCTGTAATAATCATTTCAATACTCCAGTCGACAATAATATAATAATAATAAAGGTGAGGTGTATTGTGTTACTTGTGTCTTACAACTTTGAACTCTAATCACCTTCCCGGACCGGCATGGCCGCCTGATCCAGTCGGATTGGGTCGCTGCCCATTCCCCCGCTGTCTTCTCTCCAACCATGGCTGCAGGTCATTCCGCATGTGTCTTGCTACTCCTTGCAGCCATCCCACCCGTCCTGCTCCCTCCGCGGTCGTGCACATTACACTCGTTCGTGTATCCATCGCCAAGTTCGCCAGCCTGTCGGCCGTTTTATTGTTAGCTCGATAGTGTTGCTGCCAACTCTGCACTTGGCATTCATCCGCTAGTCGCCGCGTCTTGATGTACAATGCCTGTAGCTTCTTCGCTTTGGACATTCTCCGTTCCTTCAGCATTCCCAGCACCAACGCACTGTCTCCAACTACATGGATGCCCGTCCACCTGCGCAGCATAGCGTACTCCAACATTCTCTGTAATCCTAGCAGCTCGGCTAAATTGTTGGTCGCCGTTGTCAGACCTAAGCGCTGTTGCCGCTGCCCATACCACTTCTGCTCTGTCTCCATTGAGCGCTAGAATGACACTCCCACTTCCGCCTGACCCCGAATTGCCCCGGGACCCACCATCGAAGAAACCAATTCGGACTTCCGTCGTGCGACTCGGGCCGACTCCTGCACCTTGCTCCGTTCTCCATTGACGGCAAATGGCCTCAGCCACTGCTAGCATCTCGTAGGACCTTGGCGTGAGCGGATAAAACCGGAGCTTGTACCTCTCCCCAGCTTCTTGGATCTGTTTACGCAGCCCCATCAAGTCCGCTTGCAGCGTCCGAGGCTTTTGTCCACTCGGATGCACCCGCTCGACATTCCGTCTCACAGTGCCGAGATCGTGGTCGCACTTCCAATTGCCCATAACTGCTTGGTCACTTCATACATTCCATCCCAGACATTCGCTTCCTGCCGTGATCCCCACTTCATGAGCCACTCCGGCAGTTGCTTGACCGTGAAAGCAAAAATGTCCGACAGCTCGTTCTCACCGATTGCGACCCCAACTGCTGCTCTCCGGCCCCACAACGACAGCATCACCTTCCAAAGCTCCACCGCCTCCGGGCACCTCCAAACAAGATAGGCTGTGCCTCCTACTTTCATCCCTGACATCCCCGTGCTGCGCACTGGAACCCGTCCGTTGCTCCCTCCATACGCGAAGCCTGTTGTATTTGAGTCGTTTTGAGTCCAAAGCGTTTCCCATTTGCTTGTCTTCCTCCATCCACTGCTCCTTCATCTCCTCTTCCTTCTTCTGTGCTTTTAACCTGCGCGATTCCCTAATCAGCTTCTTGTAGCTCCGCCGCGACTGCGTCCATCTCCTCTTGCCAGTCCACAATGGCATCATCCTCGTGAGACTCGGATGAGATGTTACCCAGACTTGCCGTGGCTGCGCCTCTAGTAAGGTGGCAATGACCTCCTCTGTTGTGTCAGTCGGTTCCCTATGTAATGTCGTCCTCGTCGTTCCCCATGTGTGCCGCAGCTGGCTGCCATCCGCGTTAGCAACCTCAAAAATGTGGTGCTTGTCCTCGAGACCATGATGGACGCTGAGAAGCCCCGTTTCCTTGGCTCGCACAATGAGCTCCGGATAATTTGCAAGGAAATTTAGTCCCCATTCTCGAAAGCGGTGTGCCGCTTTGCTCTCTAGTGGCATTAGCTTCGTCGCTGGTGTGAGTGTGACTGTCCCGTTTCCGTTGTGCCTGCATCTTGCCACGTCTGATACCATCTCAGCGAGTTGATAGTAATCTCGTGCCTTCGTCTCGTTTCCTGTATCATCCCACCCTAAGAGGGAATTGATGCGTACTTTCGCCAGTGCTCCATGCATGAAATCGCCCCGCTCATCTCTTCTGCGCTTAATGGCCGTGTGCATGGCCACCTTCGCTTCCCCATCGCAGCATATTGTGAGCCCGTCCGCCCCCACGTGGTCCGTACACCATGCCGCAGCCTCATCAGCGCTCTCAGCCTTTTCGTGGTGCTGTTGGTCGTGACGTTGCCTGTCTTCGTCGGTGCGAAGTGTCTTTGTACCCACTTCCGCCCTGGTGTCCACATCGAGGTCGTGAACTTGCCGGATGACTCAATTTCCTGAGGCCGCACGTGGGACGTGTCGCCTCCGTCCCGCTCAATTAGGAAGTTGGCAACCTCATGCATGCGCTGGTTGCTGGATAAAGCCCAGTCCCCTACCACCATTGCACTCATCGCCTTCAGCTCGACTGCGATGTTTGGTATCCCTAGACCTCCCGCCCCAGGCGGTTGCTCCGCCAACGTTGCTTGTACCAATCCGCTGGGAGGCGTGTCTGGTTCCGCAAAGTAAGCCTTCCACACGAAATTGCGAATCCGGAGGTCAGCTTCCCGCACAATTTCCTCTGTAGGCCAAGCATGGCGCGCCACGTACAGCAATTTAGGCATGATAATTGCTGCAGCGATGGCCGCTCTCTGCTTCACTGTGTTTGTTTTCACTTCTGCGAGAGCTAGTCGCACCCTCAGCGACCCGAAAGCCCTCGTTCATGCCTCTTTCGTTGTATCGTCTTTTCCAGCAATGTGGCCCAGATAGCGGGCGCTTGTCCTCACTTCCACCTCCATGGTGTCCGGTGTGGGCAATTCCTGTGAGTTATTCGTTCCCTGCGTGCGATCTCCTAGTCAGATCGCCGTCGATTTGCGTACATTTAAGAGAAGTCCTGAAGCCGCGGAAAATCTACCCACTGCTGCAATGGCCGGTACTTGCATTTTGCTGTGAGCCAGGTAGATGGCTGAGTCGTCGGCATACCCCGCTACTTTGAGTGTCTCGCTGGGTCGTTTTGGGTTCAGCGCTATAGCTTCTATCTGCTTGTCTTGTTCAATCTCGTCATACAACAGGTCAACAGCTAAGATGAACAGCAGCGGTGCTCAGGGGCACCCCTGCCGTATCCCCGTGTCACTCTCACTGCTCGTGACAGCCCGCCGTTCACCATAAACCCGACCGTGGTGTTGGCATGAATGGCTGCCACGATGGCGATAAACTTGGGCGGGAAGCCCTTCCGCCTAAGCACTTCCAACAAAAAAGCCCTGTCTAGAGAGTCATATGCCTTGGCAAAATCCAATAGCAGCACCTGCGCATCCGTCAACTCCACTCCTGCCCTACGCGCCGCCTTGGCCGCTTCATATAAATCCAGAACCTCGTGGATCGTTTTCCGGGCACAAATCCGCACTGTGTACAATGCAAAAGCTTGTCGATATAGCACCGCACCCGCCACGCCAAGATCCTGGTGAAGATCTTATAGTCTGTATTCAGTAGTGCGATCGGTCGGTAGTTGAGCGGATTGCTGGAGTCTCCCCTTACTTATGCTAAATATGTACGCCTCGAGAAAGGTAGAGGGCGTGAGCCCCGTGTCCATGCAGTCATTCAGGAGTCTAGTGAGTATGGGCACCAATTGCTCACGAAAATCTTGGTAAAATTCATTGCTAAAGTCATCAGGTCCACAGGCTTTGCCGAGTTTGCACCGCCTGATGGCCCTCTCCACTTCATCCGCCGTTATAGCTGCATCTAGTTCACTGAGGTCCAGTTGTGTCCATTTGGACGCTAGTTTCTCCACATAGTCCCTTGTATCGACCCTCTCTGCTGAATATTGATTCCCAACAGTCCGCCATTATGTCCGCTTTGTCATATTCGGGCCTGTGAATGCCACCCTCTTGTTGCACTAAGCGTGGTATCACGTTATCACCAAACTTGGTACAAATGCGCCGGAAAAATGCCGTGTACTTGCCTTTAAGCTCCAGGCACTCTTGGCCACCAGGACCATGCGTTTCAGCGCCCTACGACCCTCTTGTACTCTGTTCAGCTGCTCTAGTAGCTCTCTGCGTTCTTCCTCCCCTTCCACGGAGAAAAGATTGCATCGACCCAGCTTCTGCTTGATTCTCTTAACCTTTTGCCTAAATCCATTTGTCAGTCGACGCCGCGCGTGGTGCTTGAGCTCTGTCATTTCTTTATTTAAATCGTTCTTGAATTGGTCCCAAGTGACTCGTGTATGCCGGTCCTCGCTGCGGCTTAGCCCCTCTTGGTAGGTCGTGAGTCTTTGAGTGATCATACTCTCCATGGCCGTCTTCACATACAGTTGCGGTGGGTACAGCCGCGCTCTCTTTTAACCATAATGGTCCCATGTGGTTGATGCATCTCAAGAAGTACCGCCCTGTGATCTTCGTTGCACGGAGATACATCGGCTGAAACTCCTCTGACCAATTTTTGGCTTCGGCTCCCACATACCACCTGTCAATTCTTGAGGTGCCCACCTCATCTGTAGCGGCCTTGTGAGTATGTGTGTGATGCACCGCTGCGTATTGTCTTAAATCGCATTGGCGACGCTGCACCGGGATGTTGTAGTAACCAGCATCCACCAGGCCCCATTTCTCCACTAGTTGGTTCAGTTCCCTTGCACCTACATCATCTCTCGAATCTCCGCCTATTCTATCCACTTCCTGATGAATCACGCAGTTGAAATCTCCACCACAGATAATGGTGGCCTCCTCTGGGAACGTGATCTTTTGGAGCTGTAGAAATTTTTGACTCTCCCCACGCTCGCCGAGGGCGCATACACATTCACAAAGTAAAAGGTCTGGCCTGCCAAGTTGCCCGTGATGATCATGAGATTTTCTGTCCAATGCTTTAACCCCATGGTTTGGTGTCCGTGAGCGCTCCGTATGGATTGATGAGGATTGCCACTCCCGCCCTTCGGTCTGCTCCAGATGACCAGTAAGAGAAGTTGGCTGCTGTCGTGTGTTTATAGCCCCACATGGCTGCGAATTGTCCTTGAGTCGCTTCGTGCTCAGGTGGATTCAAATGGGTCTCCTGTATAAATACGACGTCTCGTTGTCCTCGTTCATCCTTGTAACTTCTTCCCCAAATGCCTTAAGTGAGTAGATAAACCTCTGACATTGACTGTACTGTGTCCGAGCGTCCTGTCATCTTTGTGTTCTCCTGCTCTGCGAGCTGTCTGCTCCTTCTGTTTCTGTCGTCTTCTCCTCTTCGCCTCTCTGCTGCATCTACGAAACTCCACCTTTCTCGTCCTCTGCACTTCCTCCTTCGTCTGCTTCCCGTAGAAATTCGAGATCTGGGTTTGGGGGTGTTCCGCTGCTCCTGATCCCTTCGTAGGTCCGTTGGCCATACTAATCATTTCTCTCGGTTACCTCCACCCTTCTCAGTTCTGCGCTGAGTTGCTCCCCTAGTGACTCCCCGTGCTTTGGGAGATTCCCTTCACTGCTAGATCTTTCGGCCGTCAACCCACGCACTGTCGTCTCCCTTGCTCTCCTCCAGCTGCCGTCGAGCTGGAGTGCGCCGAGTAATCGCGCGCGTGTCCTTCCATCGTCTCTGCCGCCAGCTCCTCGCACGTCAGTCCGTCCCCATCGTCTGCTGACTCCGTACACGGCGTGTTCGTCGCCTCCTGCATAGCTTCCCCGCCGTCCTTGGTGATGACCGACTCCGTCCTTCTGGACAGTACCAAGCAAGTGTTGCACCCTCGGCCTCGCTTCCTTGTACCGGTACTTCGTCACGATCCGTTGTTCCTTGTCTGTTGTCCGCACTGCTTCCTCTGCCCCATGACCCCTTTGCCGCTTTGCGGATCGCCTTGAGTTCTCTCACCGCCGCCTTGGCTGTCTTGGCCGGGTCGTAAGGTTCACCATCCAGCGCCGGTCTTCCGCTCTTGATCAGGATCTCATTTCGTATCGCAGTGAGTCCGTCCATCTTGGCTGCGAACTGCTCGTACCTTGTCTCGTCGTACACTATGGCCTGGAAGTGGTTCCCTGTTCCTTGCCATCTCAGTACCATGATGGTAGGGAGGATGCCGGCATCGTTCAACTCCCCAACAGGGCCATCGCGTCTTGCGTCACGATCGTCTCCACCGTTCCAATCTCGATGTCTTCTTCCGTTACCGATTGCACCGTCGTGTACGTGTACGCATGGAGCCTTGCCATCCCGTGCTCATGAACGTCCAGCACGTATAGTGTTTCCCTCGCGTGCCGTGCCATTGCTTTTAGATGCGCCGGCCTCACCCAGAAATGAAGCGGCTCCCTTGACTTTACCGACTTTGTCCGTTGAGCTACGTAATGGTTCGCCAGCGCGCATATCTGGCCTTCCGCCGTGCTGCCTTCCCGTAGCTGAATCCCTCCTGCTGCAATTTCCGCCTGTACTTCCGTCATCTGCATGTTGGCTTCGTCAACTAAATTGGCCAGCATATCGTTCAAAACTTGCTTTGATCGCATTTGCTGCCGCCTCGGTCTCCTCTGTGAGCTGTGTCAACCCCTCGGTGGTGTTGGAGAGCACCGCATAATAGGCCAGCCAGCCGCACCGACCAGTCGCTGCTACATCTGCCACCCTGCCTTGGACGATCGCGAGCCACACATTTAGCGGTGCTCCTTCATCCGTAGCTGGAGTGGTCATGATCATGATCACCCTACAGTCCTCCCCATCACTCTCCATGTCTTCGACTCCTGTAGCGGCCGATGGTTGGTCGTCCAGTCGCGCCCCCACTCGGTCCTTCTGCTCCCATAGTATGGTCTCTTGCGTCTGAGTTTCTTGCTGCTGCTCTTTCATGACTTGGAGATATTGATGCATAAAGAGCTGCTGCTGTCTCCCTCGTCTCATTCCATTTTTTGCGGTCGTCCTCTTCGGTGACGCGGATTGGACTCTCCTGGATGGCTTGCTCTTGGGTTCTTCTTGACGTTTTATCTTTTGTCCTATCTTGACGGCCTGTTTCCCAGTCGTCGGGCGCTCTGCGCTTTGGCGAGAGCGATGCCGTTCTTGGCTCCTGTCGCCTCCTGCCCGCGTCACCTTTGCATGCATCCTCCGCCATTTCTTCGCTGGTCTGCGTCGGGTCACAGGACGTCGCTCTCCACAGTACTTGGGCCGTCCCATTTCGTCGTCTTGTCCGGATACCAGGTGGCTTCCTCGTGGGCGACCTTCCTCTTGGTGTGAGTACTCCACGTTCCGCTTCCTGCTCTTGTGCAATAGCTGGTTCGTAGTTCTGGCGTCCCCGTTCTTCTTCTGCTTGCTCCGTCCCTTCCCCACATCCACATCTGGGTCATCATCTTCCGTCTTCTGTTCTCGACTCCCCTCGACCTCCGCTCTGTGGTTACTTACGTTATCGTCACGTCGACGGATGTCCTTCATTCCTTCGTCATTCTGATCCCATCGTTCACCGTCAGGAGGCCGTGCACCATCAGCAGCTCTGCCTGTATCCTCCCCGTCCACCGACGTTGTCGCTCGACTCGGCATATGTTGCTGCCACTCCTCTGGAAGTACTGCCCTTGCCTTCGATGTCTGGCTTGCTGGAGCTTGGTTCCCTCTGTCGCGGATGCTCTCTCCTTCCCTCAGTCGACTTGGTCGTGTTCTTGCCACTTGTGCCTTTCAGCAACAATTCCAACTGCTCGAGCGTGGATGGGTGACGTACCGTTTGGTGCTGTGCCCCCGTTGTGAGAGCAACTTCCCCTCCACTCTGCATGTGTGAGCCTGCTTCTTGCTTGCCACCTCTGCCGTGTTCGTCTCGCAGAATTTTGTCGGGTGCTCCGGTGACAAACAGTTCCTGCATGGCCAATTTACATGCACTGCATGGTGATGGATAGTGAGTTCGGCCTCGTCGAGCACGATTCTTGCTGTTGTCTTCAACTTATCCGGACACGCTGTAGCCTTGATCCTGATGTGCCATTGCTTGTCATCCTTTCCAGTGTTCCCTACTTCTCTGTGTCTCATAGTTTGTACTTTGAGTCCCAGCGCCGTAGCTAGGACCCAGTACACGTCCCGCGACGAAACTGATCCGGTGCGCACCGCTAACGAGAATGAGTAGTAATCAAGCTGTATCAGCTCATGGGTCAGCTTGGCCTGCTCCCTTTGTCTCTCGTAATCGATCAATGTGAGTAGCTTCCCCTCCAGCGGCACTTTCCAATTAATCCACCTATTTGCCGAAAGTCTGCCCTTGCAGGTCACCTTCAGAACGCGCGTGTTCATGTCCAGTGATATTCTAGACAGCGATGCCTTGAATTCCATTATCTCCCGCTTTTGCGGAATAGCCGCCTCTGCTCCTGCGTAGATCTGCGCCAGCAGTACAGATTGTCTCCGAACCGTTATCCAGGGGCCAGATGCGCGTACACCGGGTACTCAATTTCCAAGAAAATATCCGTGAAGAGAGCGAGTTCCCTGGCTGTCATGGACTGCACCAGGAATCTGGTGATGTAGGGTACTTCGATTTCATGGTTCAGGATCATTAGCAACGCCTTGTTCTCGTCATTCGTCCTGCCTCTCAGCTGGGTGAGCTCCGTTGCCGGGTGAATGCACAGCTCTCTCAGTCTGATCTGCTCCGCCGTCGGTTGGTCCCCGCTTGTCATTCTCACTCCCTTGTTCACTGCCTGCTTGTAGGTTCCCTGTTCTTTCGTCGTTGCGTCAGGTGCCTCCTTCTCCTCAGTCACCTCTTCGAAGTGGAAGAATTGCAGCCGACATTCGATCTCCTCTTGCTGCAGCGCTGCGTCCAGAATCCATTCCTTCATGGTCTGATTGAGCCGCTGAGTATGCTCGGCATTGTCTTCGGACCAGTAGCTCACCAATCCCATGTACCTCTCTCTCATGTCCGCCGAGACTTCGTCTCTCCACTCGTTCCGTAGGAGACGGTTAGCGTCCATTCCTCCGTTGGTCTGGTGTTGGAGACGACGATACTCCTGGTATATCTTCTCCTTTGCCACCTCTTGCAGCCTCCTCACAGTGTGGAAGACATACATCGGCGGCGCTTCGTTGTTGAGATAGTTGAGATAGCTGCGCAGCTGCGCAAAAACCGCTTTCCTCCAGCACTCCTCCACTCTCCTTCGTGGCCATCTCCTTGCTTTTGCCGTCCTTGGTGCCACGCTTGGACTTGGAAGGCGACTTGTTGCGTTCTTTTGGATGCGACTTCCTTGCCGGAAATCCTTTCTCTTCTCTGCAACCGTTACCACCTCCCTTTTGGGTCTTGGGTCTCTGCCTGTCGACCGTTGTCCATCCTTCTTCGTCTTCTCCTTCGTCACGCCTTGGCTCCGCTGCACTTGCGCGCCCCGCCGTCATCCGCGCTGCTCCTGCGTCTGCCGTCATGAAGTCGCCGTCTCGCGCTTTCTCCGTGACCGTTGGTGCTGCGTCCCTTCAGGTTTTGTACCGAAGATTGTATGCCGGGGTTTCTCGTCCTTCCAAACGCCCCCGGTGTGTGCTGTTCTTCGCCGCTCTGGTCCCGAGTCCGAAGAGTCGTGATCGCGAGCCGGCAAATCTGGAAGTAACCAGTCGACAATAATATGCATATCATGGACCGGTGAAGATTCAGTCAATTTAGCTTCAATAATAATATATTCAATTTCATGTCCTCCCGTCATAAATAGCTAATTTGCAAACCCGCAATTGTTTTTTCGAGCCCTGATTGGCGTAGTTACAAGTAGCAACCGTTTAATTAGAAGCGAGGTGATGCTAGATCGATGAATTTAGGATTCTTCAACACTCCCTCAAACAACATTTTGCTAATACTTCTAAGTACTCGCCTTCATTTGAGATTCGTTCCTACCAGTATCTCCTAATCAATACAATCGAACATGAATATGAAGTGAATTTAGCACGACGAATTCCAATCCATTTTTCTAAAAACACTTACTTTAAAACTTAGTATGCTGAGCTGTTCCGTGCGAAGTCGCGGCTTTGTAATGGCTGATTGATAGAAATTCTAGATCAACTTGATTGAGAAGTCACTGCTGTAAATTAGTGGGAATGAAGCCAAATCGAGTGGTGACGGTGATAACGGCCTGTTCACATATACTTGAAGAAAGATTTAAAGTGGCGTTCGCTCTCAACAGAGAAAAACAGCATGTGTACATTTGTCGCGGAATCCTAGATAGCCGTAACGACGTCGGCAGCTTTTTTTGCTTCGGCAGCTCTTATCGCCTCAGCAGCCTTTTTAGCCTTAGCAACAGCAGCCCGTCTAATGTTTATCGCTTGAAGCTTCACAAACCATTCATAGTGAACTTCGAGGACATGGTACTTCTTGGCAAGTTTCGGATACGGTTTCAACGCATCGGTAATCTGCTGATTGGTTCTTCCAGCAACAAACCAAACTTCAAATTGCTCCGTCATCTTTTTCATGCCATGGGTTTGCAACGAGTCTAATGTTGCGTCGAGTGTCTTCGTATCGAGCCAGGGAGTGAGTTGTTTGTTGAACGAAGCGAGCTTGGTTCTGTAAGCGTTGTACCTGAAGATAACCTTCTGGTTCTTCAAGAAGTTGCCGTTTCCCTGCAGTCGTTTAAGAATCGCATTCGACAGCGTTTCACTCGCATGCCACTGAGCGAAAAGTGCCACCTCGTCATCAGGATCCTTTAGGGCAAGATCGATTGTATCAGCCTTTACCAAATCGTTGATTTTCGCCTCATCAACGTCGTCGAGTTTCGCCGTATTGACCACGTCGTCGAGTTTCGCCGCATTAACCGCATCGTCGAGTTTCGCTGCATTAATCACGTCGTCGAGCTTGGCTAGGCCAATGGTCCGCTCTTCTTCGCTGGAGTTCAGATCACTCATGTCATAACTTCTTAGGAAGCGATCGCTACCCCTTCCCAGCTGAAAACCATGTACCGAGGTAGTTGGTGTCGAGTGGTCGGACACGGTGCCTGCAAACGCCAAATTGCTGCCGGACGCAGCCGCAAGCACAATAAAGCACGCACGCATGACTGCTCTTCGCTACGAAGCGCGTCTGCTAAGCAAAATTGTAGAATGAGGCGCGAAAATCAAAGCCAACAACATAATAATACATTCGGTCACCGGGTGGGCTCAAACAAATCACAATAACCAGGCCAATGACTAAAACATGTAATCATCTCTGGCCTTGACTAGCATGTAATCATCACATATTTTTCAGCTACATGTACATGGACAGAGACTATTTATACAAACTGAGGAACGGATGTCATCTAGTTTCAAATCATAGAAGTCGGAGATGCCGGCAGGGAAACTACACCCGAGCCTCACCCTTGAAAACCCTGATAGCGGTGACACAACCCTAAGCCGAGCAAGGTATGACCCTGCTTGGTCTTGGGTTGAAGCCCGCGTGCTGCGCACACGGATCTTTAAACCACAGGCGTTGGTTTGGCTTGCCGAGCGAGTTGAGATTCACCCCCTCCTCAATTTCGTAGTAGAAAAGGGCCAACAAATAGCCCACATACAAAACTAAGTGAATCCAGTTTGTAATAATAGTCACTTTCATGTACTCGTACCGGTATATCTGTATTTGTGCGCAAAACCAATCTAAAACTCAAATACCGGTGTAGCCAGTCCAATGACAAGAAACATGTACTTCGACGAGTAATCATCACTGGCCGTGACTAGCGAAGTAATCACAATATACACGTGTACTTGCGATGTCTTTTTTCTCTTCAAAGCAAATATTTGAGCGCAAAACCAATAGGTGATAAATTGGCAATGAACGCTTTAGATTGAGTTTTGCAGCCTCGTCTTTCATGAAGAGGATCGTGGTACGATGGTACAACTGAAAAGGACATCTAAGCTTATGACAACTAAAGACTTTCCACACGCTGTCTAGTTCGAAGCCGTTATTTATTTTGTCCTAGCAGGTCAATTCTCATCAATCTCATCAGTGGAAAAACATGCAAGCAAATTTAATTTCGTTTTTGATCAAGCGAGCATGGCAGACGAGGACGAGAACACGATGATATGTGGTGGTTGGAGCATTCGCTGGCCCTACTTGTTATTATCAGATCAAGTTGCACGATAGGCGACCTCTTGGCTACGATAATGGGCAGGACCTTGGGTCTCTTCTACGGGATTCCTGCATCGGACGTGAAATTATACGCTGCAAAAGGTAAGGACGGAAAAGGTTCGGGCCTGGCGCCCCAGAAGGGGATTTGTTGATGAATCAACATAGGTGACAGTAGAAAATGTCTGCAAAAAGCTCTGGATCCGAACGATAAGCTGGAGGACGTCTTTCACTATATCGAAAACCGAAGGGTGAGCGTGGTGGTGCGCATCATCGACGAGCCTGCTGATGTCGATCAGGCGCAGAAATTGACACTTCGATGTTTGTTTGTAGATGGTGTGGGTAAAACTTCATTTCTATCAACAGTAAAGGCCTGCGAGTTGATTCATCATCTGAAGGAGAACATCAAGTACAGTAACCACGATGAATTTGAAAGGGCAAGCGTGTCAGATCTTCACATCTACTTAACTCGAAGTGAATCGGGAGAATGGCTTCAGACTTCCTCGCCAGAAGTCAGTGCTCTGCCGAAAGGAGAAACCATAATGAACTAGATTCGCTCAGCAAAGTTGAGACCACTACAGTTCCGAGGGAAACCAGGACCAGGTCATACAGGTGCTTGTGGAGCAACCTGAAAAGTGCGTCGTGCTGGAAGACGATGATGATGAACCCCGGGGTCATAAAAACTGGATTCAGGAGATTGCGGCGGCGCTAAGCACAACGAGTGAATTGGAACAACTGGTGAACAATATCAAATGAGTCGGAACTTGTAGTGGGGACCCCTACAAAACACCTTTCATAATATTGGCGTGCTCGTTTGGAACGGAAAGATGCAGATGGCTTTCAACTTGATGGTTTGACCGAAAGTGGATGTGTTTTACGTTGTTTGTGGAGATAATGATGCTGGTGTGCACCGGGATTATTCTCGTCATTCGAAGTCATTTCTGAATAGCGTGAAAAAGACAAACTCAGCTCGAAGGATGGATCCGTGTTCGACATTGTTTTCCGTTAAGCTGTACACGTATGGATTTATTTGGGCACTGCTCCATCGTTTGATAGACCAAGGACTCGCAGCGAGGTGTGGGAGGCGGTGAAAATTGGGAATGCCGTGTGAAATTGCCCGTGTTTTTAGACGGATTCACCTTTGCCAGGTCGCTACTTAATAGCGAGTATGCTTCAGTGAATTCCGAGTAAACACCAACCGATCATGACTCCAGAGTAAACGCATTAACTCCGAGTACATGCAGGCTATCTAGTACCGCGGCTATGCAATTGCCTGACTATCGAGTAAATTACCATCGTACCGGTATGCGCTGGACGGTTCACTCCCAAATTCAAGGTACGAGGTGGAGCATTTACTTGGGCTCGTCACCCTGCAGGTCGGGTCTCGCCCCAGATAGTGTTCGCACAAACACTAGCTGTACAGCTAACACTACTGTTTGCAAACTGTTAGCGTATATCAAATATGACTTACACGTATGTGGAGTTAGGCGGTTAGCGCACAAGCGTTCGGACTGGCGCGCGCAGGAAGCGTTTGAAGTGGATGACCACGCCTGGTACGCACACTTGTATATTATAGTGTGCGCTCTCGACTCGATTGGTTCAAGTAATGAGGTTGACAAGTGTCCGTGTATCGCCACGAGTCATCTCAACCCAGCTCTGGTTTGAGCGCATTCATTCATTTTCCTTTCCCAATTATCTATGTAGTTCCCTACCTTCCATCGCACCACTCACCACCAGTAGCAATGGCTACTGCGAAATTCATCCTAGTTATCTGCCGGACGCACAAACAGACATACACGTTTGCAAACACCACTTACTGTTAGTTGGTGTGTAGTAAATTGTACAAAACATGTATGCGGAGTTACACTAGCCCCAGAGGTACAATCGTGCCCATGCCGTAGTTGGGGTGGCTGAACGGCGTTCAGTGAACGCAACCGCGGATACTAGATACCGGTACGATAATCTGATAGGATAATCTGATTGGATAAATCGATCATTACTCTGGATTAATGATTTTCAAGTGTGCACATCAGAGAACTCAAAAGCAGCCAATGTACTCGGGATTCAGGGCTGAAAACCATGTACTCGGACGTCATTGAGATGTACTCGGAAGTCATTGAGATGTACTCGGAAATAAGGACGATCCCCTTTGCCTACAGTATCTGGAGTGAGCGCAACCTGACCTTTATGTGTAATGTGTTCAGCTTCTTTGGAGTAACCGTCATTCTAAGTGCCACGACCGAAGTAGCAGTAGATATACTGGTATCTGACACAGTACTGCGGGAGGTGCATCCTCGCGTCTGCTGTTTAGTGTCACCATTCCTTCCACCATTTCAAAGGTTGGAGACACCTTACTTGATGCTTCGAAGTATTTCTTAAGTACCCGCATTGCAACAAATTGTTGATCATAGCAGACTATGCTTGGCAGCAATGGCGGTGGAGTATGCAAGCAAAAACTCATAAATCGATGACAGGAATTTTGTGGGGTATATGGACAATGGTTGGATATATAGCGAGGAAGTACATCACAAAAAACAAACTGACGCTCATGAGATTATGTATGGACCAAGCATTTCTCTTTTTCGGAACGACTCATAAAATCTTGCCGTGGGGTAACAGCATAGGCAGGCCAACCCGTTCAACCAGCGACTCCTTTGCGATTTTGCGACGTGATGTCTTTCAAACTCCGTCGGGACTGCCAATTGAAATGTGATGGTCAGCTGTGGCAGTGCTTCCAAAACCGCAAGACGACGCCAGTCTGATGGACCATGTCAGACTTAGATACTCGAATCCGGCATCAATTTCGTTCCGTTGTGTGATTAAAGCGGTGTTTATTCGGAGGAAATGTTGGGATTAATCGGTGCGAGTGTCGAACCCACGACACGACTGGAATTATTGGTAGCCGGTGCTGTTGTCTTACTTCATACAATGTAGTACTTTGAATTACGTTTGTACTTCGAAGTACTCACTTTGCTAACCAAAATACGTGGATAGCTACTGTGATTATTGCGCCAGACGACCAAGCTAAACGCTACATGTACGTAGTGAAAGACGGCACTTCAAGATGTAACTTACTACTTCGAGAGCTACTTCGTGGATGCCGAAAGTTACAACGTCTTCGTTGACGACCAGCAGGCTTTCGTAGCGGAGAAAAGGAGACGATCCAATTCCGCGGAGATAGATCCGATAGCTGGAGGCCACAGCTTGGCGGAGACAGAACCGATAGCTGGTGGCCACAGCACAGACTTGACCACGAGCAGACTACCACAGAACGCGACATTCAGTTAGACACGCCGCTTGCGGTACGAAGTTCATAGTTTGAAACGAACCGTAAGGGTTCTCCATCGCAAGTTGCCGATCGCGAATCATCCTTTTGACGCGTTTAGTGGTCTCCATCACAATTAAATATTCTCCGTTCCAATTCTCCGTCGGGTCAGGAAATCTGAAGTCTCGCACTCGAGCTTGTGGGCTCATCTTGTTTCGTTCGTTCAAGATCACTGATGTAGGCCACCCCCTCTAGTTGTTTGACCTCAGGATCCGTTTTGTGCAGCCAGGCTCCATCCTTTTTGGCCAAGAACAGTGTCAATTCGCTGGCGTCACATTCGAACAGGCTGCTGTCCCGAATCTCCTCTTTCAACTCGTGCACCGATATGCGTTCACTGATATACACAGCGAAGATGGCCCCCGTCCCGACAATCACACCGTACAACTTCTTCGTCGTCATCTGGAAAATCGTGAATGCGTGGACTTGCACGAGAATGACAGGAGATGACAACCCCGCGTCCCAGATACAGTTGCTTCTTGCACTAGCAACTTAAAGAATGTCAAACTACTGTAGTCTCTAAACAGCCCATTGACCGAAACCTTTACGAAGTCCTTGAAGACTATGAGACCAAGGAGCCACACACTCGTACTGAAGTATTGATTACAGGACATTGAGTGATTACCAGTTCGCGCGGTCTTCAAGAAACGTTCAGGACCTGCCCACCGACCTTGTAGTTTTCCTCCATTCTGCGTCTTCCACTTGGTACGGACAGTAGAACGGACACATGATTGCAATTTGGGCACATTTAAAGTTTGGACTAATCTCTCTCGATATTAGCTGTTTACCCAAATTATGAAAAGGCACATGGACAATTTATTACTACATTCAAATTATTTGAAAGTTACTCAAATAATGGCATTTCACAATTTTCGAACGAGGTCTAAATGGCGTCTCCGCTCCCTCTTCTCCACGTCAAGTTGGCGCTCCCACCCGAGATCAAGGCCCTTCCTCATGTGTACCACCGCATCAACGAGCTGCTGCTGCCGACCACCGTCGACGCTGCAGTGTTCAATGAACTCCATCGCCTTGTTCGAGTGTACCGACCTTTCCGTCCTTGGACTGTGGGGGCGATGGACGGAGCAGCAGTCAGAGGACGTCTCCACATTCTACAGAGACTGCAATCCACTAGAACAGAAGGCTGCTCCTCTGCAGCCTTCATTGGAGCAGCAGCCAACGGCCACCTCGACGTCCTCCGATGGCTACATCGGCACTATCGAAGTTTGCGTGACTTTGGTGCAGAAGCCTCTGCAGCAGTTGAGCATGGTCATCTTCAAGTGCTGGAGTTCCTACACCCGAGTCTGGACGACGACGAACTGGAGAGTGCCATGGTAGCAGCTGCAACCCATGGCCACGTTCAAATTTTGGAATTTCTACAGCCTCAAGACGTACACCTTCTCCAACTGTTTCTCGTTGCAGCGGCAAATGGCCAAGTACAGGTGCTGCAGTTCTTGATGAAAATCCGGGAAATATCGGTGAGTTTCAGATTTGAGGGGTTGCGAAAGGCTGCGGAACAAGGGCAATGCGCTGTGGTGGAATTGCTGCTGGGCACCTCGCAGCCATTCGAGGAAACCTCGGATCATCTCGAGATAAGCGGCCTCTTGGGGGCTGCGGCCGCCGCTGGTCAGTTTGACGTCATGAGACTGCTATTGGAACAGTACGACCCCGATGAACGCGTGGTTGCGAGTGGGTTTCAACTTGCGAAGAATTTCAATATGCTGAAATTATTTCTGGAGTATTGCCCCTCTCGAATGCCAGCGGATCTCTCTGTGGATGACGAAGCATCGTGGAGGGCATTACACCCGGCTCAAAAACAAATTGACAACCAGTTTATGAGAGCTGCGGAGGAGGGTTTAGTTGACACCGTGAAGCTGCTTTTCAACAGAGTTGCCATCCCTGTTAGTAACATTTTGATGCGAATTGCCATTTGCAATCAATTGCCGGTTATGGAAGCGGTACTCGAGCTATGACTGACAAGCGATATTAAGGACACCGATCTGGCGACAGGTATAACGACAGTTGTTGAACATGCTGCATGGTATGGACATACAGAAATGGTAGAGCTGGTTTGGGATAAATGTGGAGACTTTGATTCGGGTCACGCTCTACCTATAGCGGTGAGAAGCAACAGCGATGCCACAATGGTAAACATGCTTGTCAAGCGCAGCAGTTTGAAATCAAAAGTTGATGCATTGGTGGAAGCAGCCAGTACCGAGCTCAAAGATATCACGGATCTGATAATCGCTGGTTGCAATCAAGATGCATTTGCACAGGCTATACCAGTGATTGCTGGGGCCGGAAATGCTGAGGTGTCGAAGTTGCTTCTGGACAAATGCGATCAGGAATGTTGCGCCTCTCTGTTCAAAGACGCTGCCACCAATGGTCTCACTATCGTGATACAGCAGCTTCTTGACAGAATGGATTCATGCAATATCATCCGCGCTTTGACATGTGCTGCCACTCGTGGCCATATCGAGATAGTGAAATTGTTGCTGGACAAAAGTGATGCATCAAGTATCAACTACGCTCTTTTGGTAGCAGCGATGGAGGGACGAGTGGATGTGGTTGATTTGCTTCGAGGCCAATGTGATCCAGCCAGCATCAGTGAAGCTGCTACCAGAGCGAAGGCGTCCGGGTGTGTGGATGTTGTGCAGCTTTTAAGCGATGAGGCACTTTGGAAGTTTGCACTTGATATGTTGCGCTTATTGAAGTTGCGCAACTTATAGTCCTGAACATGAACAACTTCGAAGTATTCTTTTTTAATGAGTTTTAAAAATGGTGAAATCACTACTTGTAACAAATTCGACGAATTTTGTGGACGTTCTAAGGTGTGTTTATGAGATGCATGCTCGAAAGTACAATACAAGGTCTCCATCTGGAAACTACTACATGTAGAAAGCGTTTTGTTTACTCATGTGAATTCCATGCAAGTTTCAACTGCGTTCGAAGTTTAAGCAGACTATGGCATCCATTGCCCCTCACGCAAAGCTAGCCTTCTCACTGCTCATCTTGCCGGCATCATGAAGAAGGACGCTCCTCTGCTCGCAGCGGTGAAGCTCTCGCTGCCCGTTCCCGTCCAAGCCATCGTCCACATCGTCCACCTCATCAACGAACTCCTAGCGCCACCCACGATCGACGCCGCCCTGCACCAGAACCTCCAACGCGTCGTCCAAGTCCACGAATCGACTCGACCCGCGACTGTGGGGGCCATGGACGGCGCTGCAGCCCGCGGCCGCCTTAAGTTGCTCCAGTGGCTGAACACCAACAGAGCAGAAGGTTGTTCTGCCCAAGCTTTCAACCTGGCCGCAGCCAATAACCACTTAGGTGTGCTCCATTGGCTCTATAAGTGGCACAGTCCTAAGTGCAACTTAACTGCTGCTATAACTGCTGGAGCCACAGCAGGACACGTTAAAGTTGTGAAGTTTCTACATGTAGTATCGAGATGGGGTCAATTCGACCTCGAACCGGCTCTCAAAGCTGCTGCTGCTAACGGCCACCTAGAGGTGATGCACTACTTCGTTACAGAAGTTAGAGACGATTCACAACAACGTTGACTGCAGCAGCCGAGAACAACCAGATTGAGGTCGTACGTCTCATCCTGGCAAGAGTTCATACTATGGCCATGACATGGCGTACGCTCCCCGCTCTGAAAAGGGGGCAGCGGCAGGTCATTATGAGGTCGTTGACTTGCTGCTTCAGCACTGGAATGAAGACACTTACAACACGGTTTACGCTAATGCTGGGTTGTCAAAGGCTGTTCAAGGAGGTCACAATAACGTGGCGATGCTCTTACTTCCGAAGTGCGATAAGATTGGTGTCTCCAATGCTCTGGCAGATGCAGTGAAGTGCAGACGTAAGGATACTGTGGAATTACTGCTGCGGAGCTGTGATTGCAGTGCGCTGGGATGTGCAGTAAACGCTGCAGTCGACTCGGATCAAGTTGAACTGCTTGAACTTCTGCTTGCAAATTGCGCTACAGATAGCGAACAATCGTTTTCCAGTAAGGAATTCATGCGTCATGCATTCGTATCAGCGGCTGAACGTGACAATAGCAAGGAGGCCTTGAAGCTTTTGGCGAAGCAATGCGCTGATTACGTTCCACACGCATTGGTGCGAGCTGTGGCAATACGCAAGTTTGGTGCTGTGGAGTCCCTGCTTGAAATCTGCAAAGCGATGAATACCCCATATCATATAGCTCGGGATTGAAGAAAGCTGCGCTTGATGGTAACCTCGAGATGCTGCGGCTACTTGCAAATCAGGCTTCCATGTACGATATCGGATATCTCTTGACAAGGTCGGAAGCGAAAATTTCAGTGGAGATGGTTATGGTACTGGAAACGCATTGCGACCAATACTATTTAGCAAAGGGAGTTGCCGACTTCATTTCGAATGACTGCATTGAAAAGCGAAGCTTCTTCTGGAATATTGCGACCAGAGCTCCATCGGGAACGCTGTGGCGAAGGTTGCCTCGATGGGCAAACTTGAAACAGCTACATGTAAGATGTTGTTGGAGAAGTGCGAGCCTTCTACCCTCAATGACATGTTTTACCGTGCTGTTACTATTGGAATCGCTCCGCTTGCGCGTTTCGTGGCGGATCTGGTTGACACGCTCACTGTCGATGACGGGCTCATCTCAGCTTCCTCCAATGGTCACACGGAGGTAGTTAAAGTACTGATTGATAAATGCAGTTTTCTGCTATCTCGATCGCACTCGAGTTGGCAGCAAGGAAAAGTCGCGTGGAGGTCGTCGAACTGATACGCACCCGGTGTGACTCTTGCAGTATCGCATCAGCGATGGCGAGGCTGACAAATTGCGGTGATGCAGATGCAGCCACCTTGTTGCGCACTAAACGAGCGCGCATGGACGGATAAACTCAAGGTGCAGGGAAACGAAGAAGATATCGGGCCACTTCTCAGTATCAAACAGTCACACGAGGATGGTTTTGTTAACGGGCTGTACCAAATGCTTCAGTAATATACTACTCCTATGTACTTCTAGTACTCGTACCCATTTACCCGTAAACAATTTACCACTACGTATAGTTACATGTTTACCAGACTATCGATAATGTCCAGGCTCTCAGTTTTTTTAAACAAACACGTGTTCATAAGTGGTCATTGCTCTCTCACCCCCGCCGTACCCACCACACTCATCATGACAACCAAGCGAGAGGGTTTCAAGGCGACCTATTACTTTAATTTGAAATCGGGATATATTTGTCAGGGCGCGCATTGACCAAATTTGACTGCATTTAGAAATCTACGGTCGAATCTACCTCTAACGTTATAATCTAATTGCCACTACCGGTATTAATCTACCCATCGAAACCGACAGCTACAATAGATGCTATCGTTTGCCGCCCAAAATCTTACTAACACCCTGCCAAATTGTATACCCTGGGGTCGTTTTGAGGCTAGTATACACTAATGGAATACTAGGGCTTCGCGAAGACTGAGATAGTATAGTGCTAAATACGACTCTACACCTTTGCCACTTCAAAGTGGCAACACTACAATGCAAAGTGGTGTGAAATAGCGAAGTAACAGCCGATTTTTAGAAAATATTTTAAAAATTTTTGACTTTAGATCAAAGCGGCTGCTGTCCAATGCAAAGTGGTTGGCTGTGGGATCAAACGCAAAGTGCTGGTTGGGACGGCACTCCAGAGTTCATTTTGCCAAGTGAACCAAGGCACACGTTGGCAGCGCGCACTCGCGTGCTTGACGCGTTCAATCAAGGGCAGGACTGGCTTCTCGTGGCCCACCACAACGCCATCTCGGCCACCACCGCCCGCCGCATCGTTGACAGTGGCTCACCAGAGCTTAAGGAGAGGGAGGGTCGCGCGCTTCCACGTGAAGTGCACACCAGTGATCGAGATGGCACTGGTAGACTACGTCGAGGAGAACTGTCTGCACACGCTGGTGAAGCTGCAGAGGACGGTCGCTTTAGAGTTCGACGTCAGCTTGAGCACGTCTGTGATCAGCCAGAAGCTGTGTGGCAAGCTGTACACAATGAAACAGGTGATATTTCCTACCCTGTTATCGCTATTGTTCTTACTGATGGTTTCTGTATGACATCATATATACACAGGTCCGGATTGAGCCGATTACATGTGCTCAAGCGGCTGAAAGGGAGGGCGCTGCAAGGTGAGCGCGCTGTGGTGAAGCTGCCAGCGTCCAAGGGCTAGAATCTGCAGGTGCAGTGCGCTGTATCGACGGAGATTGGTCTCGTGCACTACGCTACCCAACGTGGAAGCATCAAGATGGAGGCTAATGCAGCCTTCGTCGATGCTATTTACGACACTGTGAAAGCGCATGAAACCTACCAAACTGACTTTTCGGGTAAGTCAATTGTGATTGTATTGGACAACGCGCCCGCTCACAGCCAGACAGAGGACCGGGTACGTCAGCGCAGCGACTTGGTGCTGCTGCGCCTAGGTCCTTACTCGCCAATGTGCAACCCCATTGAAGGTAAGCATGGTCTAATGTGTGCTGCTGTTGTTTACTTTCTTTGTATGATGTGCTGTGTATAGGCTGGTTCAGTGTCTTGAAGGCCAAGATCAAGAGTTACTTGGCTCTGAACCACGACGAGATGCTGGGAGCTCCTCGCGGACAAATGCAAGAGCGCCGCATGCAGCTTCTCGAGAAGGCAGCTGAGAATTGCATGCCTTGCATGACTCTGAGACTTGTCAGCAGAATGGCTCGCCACTGCGCGCACGCCGTCGCAGCAGCTAAACGCTGCGAGCCAATGGAGTACGGAAAGTAGCCATTTGAGCTGGACAAAATCCACTTTGCTCTGGATTAAAATTCACAATAGACTTTTGTGAAATTTGGATGTTCGAGATTTTGACCTTCACCACTTTGCATAGCATTTTTTACAAAGGAGCGCGAAATTATGAAGTATGCCTTGCTCCACCCACTACATGTAGCATAGCGAAACAAGTATGAGAAAAATACATTATTGATTTAGCAACATTAAAACGCGTTAGCAAAGAATTGATCAGAGGCCGCAAAGATTTTGTACCACACAAGAAGACCATCCAAACAGCGGCGCGACTTGTAGCACTCTATCTGTGTTGAATTTGAGGGGGTAGTGCGCCTTCAGCCATTTCAATATCTCGAGATGGCCGAAGTCCGCCGCCAGCGTGGACGCACCTCGAGAGCACACTGCGGCACAACATTCGTGTAGGTACACGCGTGCTGCTGCGTTATCCATCGCTTGCTTAGTGCAGCCCTCATTTTTATTCAAATTGAGCCATTTTACCACCGCAAGGTGACCATTACCAGCTGCAAAGTCAGTTGCATTGGTCGAACAGTCCAATTGTTGTTGATGAAGCCACTGCACAACGACCAAATGTCCGTATACTGATATGGTATCAGTATACCGATGTGACCGGCCATTTGGGGGTCGTGGTTGTCACCGATATGTAATCGGTATACCGGTGCTCGTGTGACCGGTAAGCTGTTTCGGGGTCGTGGTTGTCACCGATACGTAATCGGTATACCGGTGCTCGTGTGACCGGACGATTAAGCTGTTTGGGGGCCGTAGTCGGCACCGATATTGTATCGGTATACTACCGGTGCCAGTGCGACCGGACAAATAAGCCGTTTGGGGCCGTGGTTGGCACCGATACCATATGGTATGTCATTCGCTATACCGAGGGCCCGTACAATTAATCCTAGTTGGGCTGTGCTATTAAGCACTTCGTTGCTAACTATCTCAGTAGTATACCGTGTACTAATTTTGGTAGACCCCGTTAGTGTATGATATGATATGACTGTATATTGTGTGCTCTGATTTACTCGGATTTGTTTCAGATTCAGATAAATAGCCCAATTATACGATGTCCCAAATTGGTTGGCTCGTCAGTTCAAGTCAAATGCGCTTTGACATTGACACTTTGGATTTGATTGTGGTATGTTGTGGTTGGAGAATTCGCTCATTGTGACGGTCAGACCAAGTGACACGGTGGGCTACCTCTTGTCAACTATGATGAGCATGAACCCCTTCTAAAGGGTTCATGCTTCGGAATTCCAATTGTTCGTCGCTAAAGACAAGACCGGCAAATGGTTCCGTGCTAAAGCCCCAGAAGTGGGTATACTGATGAATGTAGACAAATGGATGGTGGATGCCTTGTGCAAACGAGCGCTAAAGAAATACTAGAGAACCTCTTTCAGTCTACCGAAGACCAACAGATCCACGTGATAGTGCGCCTAATTGAGGAGCCTATTCATGTCAATCCAGCAGAAGCTCTGACACTTCAATGTCTGGCCGTGGGAGGCACCAGTAAACAAACCTTTTACGACTGTCGGTAAGAAAAACGATTTTATACTGAGAGAGGCCATAAAGACCAGCGACCCCCAAGAATTCGCGACAGCTCGCGAGTACAACCTCCATATCTATTCTGCCCAAAATGAATGTGATAATTGGCTCTGACTCCAGGTCGCTACTTAATTGCGAGTACACTTCAGTGAATTCCGAGTAAACGCCAACCGATCATGACTCCAGAGTAAACGCATTAACTCCGAGTACATGCAGGCTATCTAGCACCGCGGCTATGCAATTGCCTGACTATCGAGTAAAATTACCATCGTACCGGTATGCGCTGGACGGTTCACTCCCAAATTCAAGGTACGAGGTGGAGCATTTACTTGGGCTCGTCACCCTGCAGGTCGGGTCTCGCCCCAGATAGTGTTCGCACAAACACTAGCTGTACAGCTAACACTACTGTTTGCAAACTGTTAGTGTATAGCAAATATGACTTACACGTATGTGGAGTTAGGCGGTTAGCGCACAAGCGTTCGGACTGGCGCGCGCAGGAAGCGTTTGAAGTGGATGACCACGCCTGGTACGCACACTTGTATATTATAGTGTGCGCTCTCGACTCGATTGGTTCAAGTAATGAGGTTGACAAGTGTCCGTGTATCGCCACGAGTCATCTCAACCCAGCTCTGGTTTGAGCGCATTCATTCATTTTCCTTTCCCAATTATCTATGTAGTTCCCTACCTTCCATCGCACCACTCACCACCAGTAGCAATGGCTACTGCGAAATTCATCCTAGTTATCTGCCGGACGCACAAACAGACATACACGTTTGCAAACACCACTTACTGTTAGTTGGTGTGTAGTAAATTGTACAAAACATGTATGCGGAGTTACACTAGCCCCAGAGGTACAATCGTGCCCATGCCGTAGTTGGGGTGGGGTGGCTGAACGCAACCGCGGATGCTCGTAGACGCCTGTACCGGTACGATAATCTGATAGGATAATCTGATTGGATAATATCGATCGTTACTCCTGGCAGTCGATACGAATCTACGCAGTATAACATCTTGGATCTGGTGTTTAGTGACAGCTTCCCTTCCGAAATATCTGGTGCCCCGCACCCTTACTCCTGCTTTACATGCCATTTTCGAGAACAGCAGACCATCATTTGCAAAAATAGCGGTGGAATATGCCCGTGACAATCTTTTTCTCGACGGCACAAATTTTGTGGCGTATATGGATGCTATGGTTGGATGGATGGCGAAAAGTTCTTCACAGAAAACAACATGACGCTCATGGCGTTCAGAATGGATCAAGCTTTTCTTTTCTGTGGATCAACATACAAAATGCGACCTCAAAGCAAAGCCCAGATTCTGGTGCTGCAAGCTTGGACGATAGCTACTGCTTTACCAGACTTAATGACGCGACACCCTTCAAACTTTGTCGGGGGTGGTCGGATCGCCCGTTGCAATATAATGCTCAGATAATACCATATTATGGGAGTGCCTTACCGAAGTTCCGAACGCGCAAGATGACGCACTACTTCATCTCTGCTACATGGATGGTATGAAATATACTCTCAAGAGTCGAATTCGGAGGCAGTATCGTTTCGGAGTGCTTTCGAAGCGCAATTCAAGGAGGATGACGAGTTGATTTTTCAGCTTCCAGGTGTCGATGGCACCGCTACTACTGCTAACGTTAGTTCCACCACGCGTCTAAAAATGTTAGTAGCCGGTGCTATTGTGCTCACAAGTCGCCACAATGGGTTTTCTGGTATCGCGTTCTCAAATTTCTTTACCGCCTTGCTATTTGAGTTGGGTACGAAATCTGCGCCCGCTCTGGAAGTACTCGTTCCCAGTGAGGCACGGGAGCTCTTATCTGCTCTGACAGTTCCGTATCTCTCGTCACTTAATGTGGAATGGCCAGATTTTCTCGCTCAGACAGCACTGCATTTGGGTATGTTGTCCGGGAAGCGAACAACTGATCGAACTAGCTTCAGTTTCCTGGACGGCAAGGTGTCTATTGAATGCAATACCTGCCAGAACCAACTTAACCGAGAGTTCGTGCAGATTTTTTTGAGCGACTACCAGTCAATAATCTCGTGTATCTGGTGGTTATCATGAAGGCGCTGCAAAGTCTTTTCTTTTACCATCCGAGCGGAGAAGGCTATTAAAATTTTAATAACTTCGAGGTGGGTCGTGTGCCCGTGTGCGCTTATATCGAGTAAAACGTCCTCGGCGCACCGATGCAGAGCTGGTGTCGTGCCGTTGTATTAAAACGTGTATTGGAGCTGCATGCACTGACGGGCACATGTGCAAGCGGGTAGACAAAATAGTCATTTTCATGGAGAACATCGTAAATAAATATGGCGTTTGCAGTTGTCGACAAAACTCAAAAGCGGTGAACACCACCCGTAGCACTGGTCCCAGCGTTAGTTAAGTAGGTTGAAATGCGTATTTAGCAGGTAAACGTTTTATACTACGTAGTAAAAGTGGAATTCATCCCCGTGAACGTTTGTCGCAGCAGTCTAGCTAGCCTCAAAGATTCCAGCAGCCTTTTTCGCTACAGCAGCTTCCTCAGCAGCCTTTTTAGCCTCGGCAGCAGCAGCCCTTTTAATTTTTATCGCTTGGAGATCCACGAAGTGGCCATAGTAAGTTTCGAGTCCCTTGAACTTCTTTGCAAGCTTTGAATGCGGCTTCAGCGCATCCGCGATCTGCTTTTGGGTTCTTCCAGCAGCAAACCAAACTTCAAATTGCTCCGTCAGCTTTTTCATGCCATGCTTTTGGAACACGTCTAATGTTGCATCGAGTGTCTTCGTATCCAGCCAGGGGTGAGTTGTTGGTTGTAAGCGAACCTGGTTCGGTAATTGTTATACCTAATGACAATATCCCTGTTCTTGAGAAAGTTGCCGTTTCCTTGAAGTCGTTTAAGAATCGCTTCCGACAGCTCTTTACTCTCGTGCCACTGGGCAAACAGAGTCGCCTCGTTGTCTGGGTCCTTCAGGGCACGCTTGATTTTCTCAGCATCTAACATGTCCTTGAGTTTCGCCTCATCAATCACGTCGTCGGTTTTCGCTGTATCGACCACCTTGGCTTTGGCCACTTTGGCCACGTCGTCGATTTTCGCCGCATTGATCGCCTTGACTTTCGCCGCATTAACCACGTCGTCGAGTTTCGCCGTGTCGATCACCTTGTCGACTTTCGCCACATTGATGACGTCGTCTAGTTTCGTTAGATCAATGCCTCGTTCTTCATTTCCGGAGACCGCCTTCCCATTCAGGTCACGCATGTCATAACTTCTCAAGAAGCGTTCGGTGCTTTCTTCCGGCTGGATACCATTCGCTAATGTAGTTGCTGTAGAATGGTCGGACACGGCTTGTGTCAAATTTGTAGCGGACGCAACCGCAATAATGATTAAGCACGCACGCATGATTGACCTTTGCTACGAAGTGCGTCCAGCGAAGTAAATTGTAGAATGAGATGCGAGTGCTCACGAACACGCGAACAGCAACTCCATTATGATCGTCACCACCACGTTGGTATCACTGTACAAGCATATTTTCATATGGTCTTACAGCAGATATGGGAAAAAGATTTCGTATTTGGGAATTACATGTATTTGATGCTGAATAGGGAGCCCTAGGGTTAATGTTTAGCACTGAAGTTTTACAACTCCTTCATCTGGTACACATTTGACTTTTGGAGAGGAAATTTGAGACCCTAATTTGGGTAACGCCGTCTTCCACCGGTCAGAAAGAATCGCAGGAGGCTCCATTATGGCAGCCCTTTTTGCGACAAAGAGTTCAATGCGAACGGTCCTGGATAGCCCTTTTTACGAAGCTGAGGACACAACATTGAGAACGGGTGTCACGCGCACAAAATTAAAGTTGTCAGTCTGGAAAGCATAGCCAATGCCCCACCCCAAAATAATCTGAGAACTCTAAGCCGAACAAGATGTGACCATCCTTCGTCCTGGGTCTAATTAAGAGAGCACACTGTACACTGAGAGTTTTTAACTAATCTGCAGGTGTTGTTTCGGCTTGCTGTGCAAACTGACATTTACCTCCTAACATTTGTAGAAGGAAAATAAAAATCCAAAGAAATGAACCGCTAACAAAATCAAGTAAATTCAGTGAGAAGATGTTTATGGATCACCGAAGCTTTCACTTCGCAGCTTAATACTCTTGGCACACCGGCTGGAATCAACCCATCTAGGATTGATTCCAGCCGGTTTGCCAAGAGTATGAAATAAGCTGCGAAGTGAAAGCTTCGGTGGTGCACTCCTTACAGCTCCGATTGTATTATAAAACCAATAGCGTGGCTGCTGCATCAATGGTATGGATAATAGTTATTATGCCCGATACGAGCAGACCTTTATTTCCTCAAGATGGTAATTTATGTACTCCCCCAACGTTCTTCTGTGCATCTACAGGTATGATAAATTGTACGATAAAACGTGATACCCGAGACATCACATTTAGCGACAACTTTTGGTAGCCGCTCATGGATCACGACTCGTGATTCACGAGACACCATGTGGATTTCACAAGATAGGAGAACCAAAACTACAGGATAGGACGGACATGCAAATGGTCGCAATCAAATGGAAATAATCTATACAAGTAGATTCAAGCTAATGCTCAAAAAGCAAATAAATTGAAATGACTACTTACAATGATACATTGCATTTCCACCTCTGCTGCACTGGCCAGCGGCAAGCTTGGCAATACTTGAAGAATTGTGTGGTGAATGGGAAGAGATAGCGGTCTCACCATCGCAGATGACAGCGATCTTGATAGTGTCGGCGGCAATTTAGGAGATCCCGAGCCCGCAGAACCACTGTTACCAAAGAGCGTCTTGAAACGCATGAGCTCGTTTTCTTGCCTGGTTTACTGAGCCGAAATTTTTAATTTAGGCCTGCATTGTCGAGCAGCATACAGCGAGTTCCGATATGATCTCGATGTGAAGGATTTTTTCGTCGACATAAATGAAGCACCCGCTGCGGCAGCATTTAAAGGCATTGGACAAACTACCGGGTTCGTTTGAACTGCCTCCTGACCATCGTATCGCAAGGTCGTTATAAACCAGTGGATTCAGAATGCTAGTACCGGCAATAGTCTCAACAATGTACTTACGTGGATCTACTTGTATAGATTAATTGCTCACCAAATCAACATGTAACAGCAGGCAACGACTAAAACATGTAATCATCACTGGCCTTGATTAGCATGTAATCACTTATCTGACAAAAACGTAGGATAGATTTTCTACCTTACTAACGCCGCGTTTTACACGGAGCAGCTCTGAATTGCATTCCTGCTGTCGCGTTGGAGACGCAATTCTAATACACTGCCCAGTAACAACACATGAAGGTGAAGTTGTTGTTTGCCGAACACTACAGTAACCAGGTCTCCTCGTGGTTTCTTACAGTTTTGTTGTCTTCGTACAAAAATGTAGATGCCCACTTACCGATAAAAACTGCGTACACCAAACAAAGAGGCGTATTCCTAACACGAATACGAGGCTCGGGGTTGTCAGGTTGTACGCGCGCGCGGTGGTCATACACTCGCATCGACCACACTTATCACCTACTGGGTTTTGTTGATAATCGCTGGCAATTTTTGTTGTTTCACCCATTTCCTTCAAGCAACATTCAGTGGGTGGATGGGTTTTGATGTTACCGGTAAGCTGCCCTGAGTTCAAAAGTCAGGGGCAGATTTTAGGCGATTCTGATTGGCTTAGAAGTTTCCCCAGTTAACCTGCCACACCCCTAGTTAACCTGCCCCCGAATGAAACACCCCTTAGGGGTTAATAAAGCCTCAAGCTTTTTATGCATATACCTTTAAAAATATTGTCTAGTAGAACACCAGTTTTCAAATATCTTAGAAATTGGTGGACCTATACAGTGCGGGCGGAAATTATACTGCCACCCAGTTTTCCCGCGATATTTCAACCAATAATGCTTCAAAACGCAAAGCTTAGACCAATGAGAAGCCCACAACAAAACAAAGCGAATGGCGGTTCTCGTGCTTGATTTCAATGAAAACTTGCTGCGTTTTCGTCAGAAATGTCAACTTCAACTTCAACACGTACGGCGATAACTATACTGCCACTAGTTATTTATTGCCGTTTGTGGTGCCCTGGGTGTCCTGAGCGCCAGCTAGTACTTTGTCTTTGCTCCATGAAGCTCCAACACAGCGACGCACCTCTTAGGCATTGAATCAAGCAGCTTAATCATGTACGCAGACGTGATTTCTTCCCAGCATGTCTTGATAGTCGCTATCAGAGTGTCTCGAGTCTCAAACGGACGCCCATTCGCGTACACGGCCCGTGCAAGCACGCCCCACATGTTTTCTATCGGATTTAGGTCCGGCGACTTCGCTGGCCACTCCATCACCGTCACATTTTCTTCCTCAAGGAAGCCCTTAGTGGCCCGGGATGAGTGAATGGATGCATTGTCCTGCTGGAAAATGCACTCGACCGTAGACACGATCCAAAAACGGCAGCAAATACTCCGACAACGTGTAGATGTAACACTCGCTGTTCTGCGAGCCTTCCAGAATCACCAACTCACTCTTTCCCTTGGCACAAAATGCACCCCACACCATCACGCTTCCTCCTCCGTTTTGGCGACGAGAGTAGATCTGCGGTTCGAACCTCAAATCGTGCCAGTAGAACTGTAGGCCGTCAGGGCCATCTAAGTTGATCTTCTTCTCATCTGAAAAGACGACCTGAGACCACTTTGCAGCGTCCCAGGTCACCTTCTCACGCGCCCACTTGAGGCGATTTTCCTTGTGCTTCTTGGTAAGCACGGGAGTCGCCATACGTTTCTCGTACTTGAACTCTGGGCTCTTTTGAAGCAGCTCTCGGATTCGGCGAGCGCAAATGGGCAATTCCAGTTGCTTTTGAAGCTTGGGGCTCTCAAACGGCCCTTGGAAGCCTCTCGAAACAACCGCCGCTTGGCCGTGACGGTAAGCTTCGGCGGCCGCCCGGACCGTTTGGTGGTGTTGTAGGCATCCGGGTCGGCGAGAAAAGCGTGCACAAGCGGTCTAGAACGCTTTAGAGTCCTCGGAATAGCTCGCTCACTCAATCCGCACTTGCGGAGAGCTCCAATTTCCCCTTCTTCTTCTCAGTCAGTGACCGACCTCTCGGCATACAGAACACCACTAATTCTATCAACCATAAAGCATACGACACACGCATAGATCCGTTAGTACACAGCCTGCAACATATCTGAAGCTTAGTGGATGACTACGCGACTAGCCTGCTGAAAGGCGGGGTGGCAGTATAGTAATCGCCGCCTAGAGCAGTGGCCGCGGCACTCTTTCTGCTCTTGACAAAGCTGTGGAGCGCCGAATGGCGTCAAACGACCGCCATTCGCTTTGTTTTGTTGTGGGCTTTTCATTGGTCTAAGCGTTGCGTTTTGAAGCTCATTATTCGTTGCAATATCACGGGAAAACTGGGTGGCAGTATAATTTCCGCCCGCACTGTAAGATCTATGTCAGATTTTTAGTCGTGGGTGCCCACTCTTTAATTAGATGAAGGTGTAGCCAAATGACACCTCTGTTTAGTCAGTTCAAGTTACTTTACCCCTTGATATCTAATAACCGGTTGACAATGAAAACACCCAGGAGAATGTCGACTGTAGCGGCCACGGGGGTAACTCTGACATTTTATCTCCTGTGCACATTAGGGCGTCTTTGTTTCGCTCTTTACATCTGGTTAAGTTAAGTCAGCCATAACCAGAGTGTTGCATGATTGGCAGAAATGACTTAACCGTATGGGTACGATTTTACCATGTCGCCGACGTAGTTAAATGGGGGCCATCTGGTTAAGTACCTCATCGACAAAATTTCCCTCTAGATGAGTTTGGGCGAGAAGGCGGCAGCGCTAGTAGCGTATAGCGCCGCTATCGCTGCGGCTGGAGCTGCGGCTGTGGGCATCGATAAGAAAGATAAAGCAAGCAAGCTCACAGCTACCCATCTGGACTTCGAAGGCCTCCTACTCGAGGAGAGTCTTGATGCGAGCTTCAGTCCATCGGTTGTATTTGGTTGGTCTTCCACGCCCTTTCCTTCTTCTTGAAGGATCTGCCGCTTCGCTGGCGCAGACACCCCACAAGAAGAACCTGCACTGTAAGCGATCCGATCATCGGCTGCAACCGAAGGAAGCGAGGAGGCAGCGTCCGGAGATGGACCCAGAGCGTCTGCATCCGCCATTGGCGGATGCAGACCGCCATCACTTCTTCGGTGCTGCTCAAATCTTCTTCCCTCAGGAGCGCTTGTGATTGGGCCCTGAAGAGCCGCGAAACAACCAGCTCGCACATTTAACCATACGGGTTCGATTTACCTTAACCAAACCAGACGACGAAACAAAGACGCCCTAAGGGCGTCTTTGTTTTAGACCCATAGCTATCGGTATTGAAGGAGTTATCAATGTGGCTACACTAAATGACTGGTGGGCACGAGCGTACGGGGAGCGCTTTGTATCCAGCTGCGCCACAGGTCCCAGCGTAGCAGCGAATCGCCCTTGGCCGCCGAGACAGTCGTCTCAAGCAGGACTCTGGTCATGGGCAGACGGTGGCCCGTGAGAAATTTGCCCGTCGAGCTCGAACGCTGCGTCGGCGGTCACCACCTTCTTACAGGTCTTGCCCATGACCTCAAGCGCAGTCCTCCGCAACCTGGCACACACTGCCCTCGACGCTGCCTTGGATCTCGTCCTGTATCCGTGCCGCCCGTCTCTTGGACCGTGATCTTGCCCTGGTACTCCTTGGTCAACCGTAGTCCAGCCGCCTGCGCCGTCTCCATCACTGCCCGCCCCCTCGTCGCTGGTCACTTCCGCGCTGACCTCGCAGTCCGACGCAATCACGTCGTTCGAGTGGACTTTGTTGATTGACCAGTCTAAGACGTCGTCGCCGGTTGCGCTGGGGCTGCCTAGCTTCATCGCAATCGATAGGATTGGCGGTTTTGGTGTAGCCTTAGAGTGGTCGGCCTTTCTAATTTATTACCTGTAGCAATGCATAAGAAGACCTTTGTATAAACTTTGAGAGTAAACAGTTGCCCTAGATAACCTGCCCCGAATGAAACACCCCTTAGGGAGAAACTCTGAATTAAAATCCAGAGAACAACGACGTGATCTTATTGGCTAAAATACACTCTAAATGGACTTTCAACACTGTGAGTTTTAGTACGACAAGGACCTCGTGCCTGAGGTTGCGAGCCCGAGAGCCCGTTCGGCAAATCCACGGATTCCGCGACGGGCGAGGCCCACGTCATCCCCACGAAGGTCGTCTCGTACCAGGCACTACAAGAACATTGCGGCAGCTAGCTGTCCGTGAAATGGGCGGCCAGATCCTATAGCACCCCGTCGGCTTGGGCGATGACGTTGGGGTCCTTGGCCTACTACGACAACCACAATCACGTGTGGTTTGGCTCACTCGAAGTCCACCGTTGAGATGACCACAAACTGCATGTGACCGACGTGGCACCTCCGTGGCCAGCAGGTTGTTCATGGAGCGCGTGATCGCAGGAACGAGGGTCAGCGCCGGGATCCTGCTGTTTCAGCACGTACGTGATATCGAACTGGACGGAGAGCGTGTGCAGCGACGCGTGGAAGACGCTAGAGCCCGTATCGAACCCACGAGACCTACACGGAGCTTAGCGGCGACCATGGTCGTGGTAGGGTCTTGGTGTTCAGGCCAGAGACTTGCGTGAACGAAATGCCGACCTCTCTATGATTTTCGTCGGTGTTTCGTCCCAAAAGGACTACATGTATTACATCACGGTAATCCTGGCTCAACAAACGTGGCACTAAGAGGTGCTGCTGGCAAGCGAATTAGTGTCAGCTTCAAACAAACGCAGAAACAGCTTACACGTGCCATTTTTTAAAAATGGAGTGCGAGGAGCTATAGCTCGCGACAAAGTCAGTGCTTTCAGGTACATATCGGTACAGAGTTGTAGTCTTCTTTTACTGTAAATTCTATTTTGTTGTGCTGCGGCGTCCGCGTACGGTGTGGTGTATGAGCTGCCGTACAAGTATGCGGGACCACTGCAATGATGTTTACTTTTGACCACTAACATGGGGGCATTTCCCGTAGGATTTCATGGCGACGAAACAGACACCATTAATCGACCATTAACCGTGCATACAAACCCTCAGTCATTTAAATATGCTTCATTTTGTATTATTGGCGAAAGATTGCCATAAAATCCTACGAACCCAAACAAACAAGTATCTGGCAACGAAACAGCGACTTTCACTTCGTCATCCTTGAGCCGCAGGCGAAGCAGCTCGGCAACCATTGCATTGCTCCACTTCAGCCGCTTGCCAGTCTTTGGCTTGGATTTTGCAGTACGAGTCCTTATTTGGCTCTTTTGCCAGCCTCTCCTTCCTGCAACTCGTTCTGCATACTGCCTGAGCTTATCCCCTCCATATATATGCCCTGCTCACTCGCTGAAGCGGGTTGATCCTCCTCTGTGCTGCTGTCCTTGGCTGCCGCCGATTATTGGTGACAATCTGGCGCGGAACCAGTTTGATACGGGCCTGGCGAAGATCTGGTCAAGAGCGTCACGTACTCTCCCGAGCCTCGCGCGATATCAAGTTCAACGGTCGTGTTAGCGCCGCGCTCGGTGCCGCGCCCTCTCCGTGGTTGACGTGAGAAGGCTGGTGCTGAGCTTCCATCAGCTCGGTAGGGGTGAGCGGGTAGGAATGCAATGAGAACTGTTGTACATCTGCGACGCGGTTCATTTGAACGCGTATTGCCTTTAAGCTTGCCAGTGACGACATATATCGTTGGTGGTGCTTAGCTGCCTCGGTGACTGGCTGGCGCACACGTGGACAAGGCGAGACACAGCACCCTGACCAACAGAGCGCGCGTTATCAAGATGCCAGCACACCTTGTGAGAACATGGACGCTGTCTACCGAACCCAAGTGCAGTACGAAGGGCAAGCTGCCACAAGTGTGCCAACGCCTGGCTAACCTACAAGCACATTCTACTCTAGATCGAGTGCACTGCTGCAGCCACGCGGCTGTCTGAATCGTCAGCCTGCCGGATGTCTTTGCAGCTGGCTTGCTGGCGTTGTACCAAGGACTCTATGCAAGACATTGCTGGCTGAGAGCAGTCGAGATGGTGTGCGCACCAAGGACACACGGTTTGTATATTAGTCTTAGTGGTTGTATGCTACAAATACAATCTTGCGGAACGGCGTGCTCTGGCGGCGGACAGCTCTCTCACTCACTTCAGCTTTTGCAGCTCAGCGAGCAGTGCAACGCAAGAGAGCTTCCGCCATCCAGATCACGCTGGTCCTGTGGCGGTATTTTGCCCGACACTTGCTGTGCTGGCACTTGAACAAGGTCCTTGGCTCGAAAACTTGCTCCATGGAGTTATCGAGGCCCCCTGTTGTTCCAAGGCGCTAATTGTTTTTTGTATGAGTCTTAGTCCAGACCGGATGCTCCAACAACTACACTTCAAAAATGGTATCTGGACGATCATGTTGGATCAAATCAAAATACCTCCAGTGTTTGAATTGCTCCAGAAACGACAGTTTTCTATTACTTCAATACTCCAGCGCATATGCCACACTTTCGCATGTTACAGACAGCAAAGTGGGTCTTTTGACCCAAATCAATTTTACAGGCAGCAACTCAATAATGGATACAATAATCTAATTAAAATAGATTTCAATCCATTTGCAGTCTCAATTATTTATCACTCATGAATTCGCATTTCACAATTTAAAATTTCAATTATAATTATTGCATTCTCAATTATAGCCCCAAAACGTTTTGGATTATGAGTAAAACGCAAGGCAATAATACCCAATTTCACAATTTTATTTTCAATTATCCAAATCCCACAACGACATGAGCGCGGCAGAGACCAAACCGCCGTCCAAAGCACGGCGTGCGCTGCTGCGTCTCCGCGGCTACGTGACGTCTCGCTGCCTGTCGCTATGGTGCGTTGAATGCGCTCTTCTTCCTCTTTCTCCTCATATCGCTTTCGTCATAATTGGCTGCGTGGCAGTTAAGATCCTAACGTAATAATTCGTGCTATTATTGCTTTTTCAGCTGGGTAACGTACGTTTTGGGGTTTATTTGGCTGTTTTTACACCCTGCCGTCACCGTTACGACCGGTACCACCCTGTTTTAATTATGCTTAAACTCTTATAATAATGCTAAACACCTTCTGACCTTTTCAGGCGAATTGAAGTGCCGCGGCACGTACATGTCCGAGAACGCGCTGCTCATTGACCTAATGGAGGCTCGGGCCAGTCACCAGGAGGCTCATTCGGCCCGGGGTTCCATCAGAAGCTGCTGGAGCTGCCGGAACTGCCGTCTCGAGGCTGTGGGGCCAATTGTTCGGATGTTGTGGACTGGCTCGACACGCAATTGCGCGGTCTGGACCGCGTTGAAGCGTACACTCAAATGTTCAAGACAAGTGAAGTTTCCGAGCCAAGAAAGAACGTGTATGGAGTTTTGAGAGCCTCGCCATTAGCGGATGGAAAGGTACAGGCAGGTAGTTTTTATAGAGTGGAGAAAGGTCGGTTGACTGTATGTTGTTTACTGTGTCTTTGTAGGAAGCTATCGTGCTAGTTACGCACTATCGTAATGTGGGTGTTGACAGTGGGGAGTACTCTGGGTTGGCACTGGGACTGGCGCTGCTCAAATACCTGGCGAGAGCCAAGTGGCTGGCGAAAGATGTCGTTCTACTGGCTGCTGACGGTGCGATTCGTTTCCCGATTCGAGAATGGTATTTAATGACTAAGTATTGTATTTGCTTAATGAAGATGGCAGGTTGGATGGAAGTGACGGGTATGCTCCTGGCACTGAGGCCTGGCTGCAGGCGTATCATTTGGACCCTGTTGAGAGTGGTTTGCAGGGCGTGCTGCCGATGCGCGCTGGTGTCATTCGCGCGGCTGTGAATTTGGAAACGATTTATGACACACGTCAGGTGGGGTCAGTTGGAATTTATACGGCCGGCATGAACGGCCAACTGCCGAACCTGGACCTGGTGAACACTGCCGTACGCGCATTCCGCCAGCATCAGATTCCTATGATTTTGGACCGTGCTGATGCGGCACCACTCAATGACAACAGACAGAAGGACTACGTCTCGAGCATGCTTGATTTTTCGCGGGATTGAACGATAAGTATTCTCCAGAGGAGTACAAACAGAGTGCTCGAAACTACCTGACGAACCTCAAGGGAATGCTGCATTTCATGACAACGTTAGCGTCAGGTCCTGCTGGCCCCCACGCTAATTTCATCAGCTACAACGTCGACAGTATCACGCTTTCGCTGACGAAGAGCTCGGTCCCGGGTGAGCGACCTCTTTCTACCCGCGAGGTCCTCCGCTCGATCGAGATGGTGGTGCGCGCTCTGAGCAACCTAGAAGAGAAACTGCACCAGTCGTTTTTCCTCTACGTTCTCCCCAGTACAACAACATTTGTCTCAGTGGGCGAGTACTTTTACACTGTGGCTCTTGCAATTTCGCCCGCATTCGCGCATTTGCTGTACTTGGCAAACCAAACGAGCGGAATGCGCGTTGCATTTGCGCTTACTGTCTTCCTGATGGTTGAAGCGCTATGTTTTATTCTTCTAATGGGAATTTTCAGCTATTGTGCAACACCGATCGCGCTACTGAAGACATTCAGCTCCAGTGGTATCCCCGCTACGAAGTGGTGGGCGGTGGCGATCGTTGTCTCCATCGTCCAAGCATTCGTTGTGGTTGTTGCAATGCCCACTCTGCGTTCTGTCACGGGATTTTCTGGCTGTGTGGAAATATACGACTGGCGCAAGAAACTTGCGACTTACGAAGCGGACCAACAAAAGAAGCTGACCCAGCAAAAGACGACTCTGTGTCAACAGAAGAAGGCGCCATCGATGTAGACTCAAGCGGAAAGGTTCCGCAGTTGGATTCAGGTTGGCGCGGCGTCAAGTTCCTGACCATGGCAGTGCTTGTGTACGTTACACTGGTGTTTGAAACGAGAATTCTTGCTACCTCCATTCATGTTGCTGACAACTATCATGCTTTTTTATTTTTGAGCAGGTACGCGCATTGCATTATGGGCATCCTCAATTACCCCATGGCTCTCTTCTGTGCGATTCCCATGGCCCACTTTGCCCGCGTGGTCCCTTTTAGCACAGCGTCGCTGTACACGAACGTTTTGACTGGCCTGTGGCTTTTTGTTTCGTCCCCTCTAGCAATCCAAGCTCTGCTAAACTGGAGTCACCTAGGTACGGCTTACTTTTCAGTTCTGGTCAAGTGGGCAGCTTGTTTTGCTAACAACTTTGCATTGATACAACAGACATGGGTACAGGACTATCCTACATTGTGGACAGCTTCGTGCATCGCATCAATCTGCTGGCACTGCCATATATTTGTTGCGTCTACGTTTCCGTGCACACGCTATCGCTAGTAATTTGGGCGTATCCTGTCCCAAGTACCGCACATTCAGAAAAGTGGAAGCAGGAGTAAAGAGGATAATTAGTCTTGCTTTTATCGAAACGATACCTTAGCTAGTACTCGTGATACATGTAGCTTTAGGTAAAGCTGAATTTGCCCAGCATTTCTACTGTACCATCGGCGAGGCTCAAAACGCAGCTGATAATCGTCTACTGAGTACACCGCCATACTACACTTGGTAGCATCTTTGGGTTCTTACAGAACTGTTTTTCCATGCGACTATGCATGAAGCGAACAAATTTACCGAACTATAAAACAAGACAACACCCTGTAGTGCGCATACATTTCTTGCCCAGCTTACCGTGCTTACCGTGGCAGCAGTGGAGTCAAGAACAAGGCGGACTTCTTGGCGTGGTGAATGATACTGGTTCTCTGACCAGCGATTCCACGGATGCTATCAAGTTTGCAGGAAGGCGTCCGAATTCATATTTAAGTACTTTTGAAGTACTTCAGTAGCAACTTACCGCGCGTTGCATGAAATATTGTAGTATTATAAAAACAAATGGGATTTCATACACCACACAGCAAACAGCATACAGAGCGTTGTACGGTTGTCGCTGCAGTCTAGCTAACCTCAACGGCAGCAACTTTTCGCCTCAGCAGCCTTTTTGGCCTCGGCAGCAGCCCGTTTAATTTTTATCACTTGAAGATCCACAAAGTGGCCATAGTGAGATTCGAGCACCTTGAACTTCTTGGCAATTGTCGGATACGGTTTCATCGCATCAGCGACCTGCTGTTTGGTTCTTCCAGCAGCAAACCAAACTTCAAATTGCTCCGTCAGCTTTTTCATGCCATGCTTTTGGAACGCGGTTAATGTTGCATCGAGTGTCTGCGTATCCAACCAGGGAGTGAGTTGCTTGTTGTAAGTGAATCTGGTTCTGTGATCGTTGTATCTGAAGATGGTATCCTTGTTTTTGAGAAAGTTGCCGTTTCCCTGCAGTCGTTTAAGAATCGCTTCCGACAGCTCTTTACTCTCGTGCCACTGGGCAAACAGAGCCGCCTCGTCGTCGGGGTCCCTCAGCGCAAGTTTGATTTTCTCAGGATCTAACAAGTCGTCAAGTTTCGCCTCATCGATCACGTCGTCGACTTTCGCCGCATCGACCACCTTAGCTTTCGCCGCGTTGGCCACGTCATCGAGTTTTGCCGCATTGATCGCCTTGACTTTCGCGACATTGGTCACGTCGTCGAGTTTCGCCGCGTCGATCACCTTGTCAAATTTCCCCACATTAATGACGTCGTCGAGTTTCGTTAGATCGATACCCCGTTCTTCCTTGCTGGAGTCCGCCTCCACATTCAGATCACTCATATCATAAACTTCTCAAGAAACGTTTGCTGTTTCCTTCCGGCTGAATTTCATTCCTTAATGATGCTGTCGAGTGGTCGGGTACGGTGTCAGGTAATGCCAAATTGCTAACGGATGCGACCACGAGCACGATTAAGCACGCACGCATGTTGCTACGAATTGCGTCCAGCGAAGCAAATTGTAGAATGAGACGCAGCTGGCGAGCACACGAACAGCAATTCCTACAATCACCAAGTTGGTGATCATCGCGTTTTTCTTCTTCTTCCCAACACTCGTACACTGTATACTTTCAGCAATCCATGGGTCAATCTAAGATCGTAAACATTTTGGCACTTGGAATTACGAAGAATGAAGTTCATGTTTCAGAGCTGGAGCTCCGGCCTGAAGGCCACGAGATTAATACACCGCCCAGTTCCACTAAGACGCACTATAATACTGGCTGTGCGAGGCGCTAAAATACATCAATGAGAATCGCCTACCTCCAATAGATTTACTCTACACTAACAAGCAGTTTGCAAAGAGTATATGTAGTGTTAGCAGTACAGTTAGCGCCTGCAGCTTTCGCCTCCCAGCTTATTTGTTGTCGGACCCTTTAGAAAATATATGTAAATACCGGTAACAGGAGTGTCAACTTGACACCCCGACAGTCAAGTGCGCGCTAGGCTTTGGCCTAGCGCGCCAAGAAGTGAGAGAACAGAAGCTTTATTAAGAAAGGCTCGTGCTAGGTACAAAACAAGTCTACTGAAACTTGATATTTGTAGAGATTCTGAGTTTTTTCTACATCGAATAAACTTTGAGGTCGCCTGGAGGACGGATGTCGAAAGTCGGCTCTCCCTAGGAGCGGTGACACAACCCTAAGCCGAACTTAGTTTTCGAGATTTGATCGAAATCTGCATTTAACTGTGAGAAACGCTATTCTTGTATTTAACCAGGTATTTTACAACTCTTGATTTGACATCATCTTCTGTCAATATTCTCTGCCTCCGACGGGGGCACCTCATGCCATCTGTCATTAAAGAATCTTCGACAAAGAAAAAGCAAAGCTACAGGATAGGCATCTCAAACTTTCAGACGGACTATGTTTTTACCTTTCAATTCGCTGGCAAGCCAGCTCAAGTTTCGTTTACAGTTTTCAGTCGGGATCCTGTACATGTAGCATGGCAGAAGTGCGCGGCCGTGTACAAAATATATTAATAGTTGTTCGTCAGGAGGTGGATACCGGATGCACGCGCGGTGGGACCCGCGGAGTCATTGGGCGTCGCTGTCGTCGCAGTAGGTGCTGTAGGCCTCTGCTACAGTCTCGAATAAAATGGCTGTCATGCTAGATCCAAGTATATGGAATACACTATGGTTTCGTTGGAGAGAACTTTGGTGGCGGTGGCAATAAGCTTAGTTTTTGTAGAATACTTCGAAGTAGTACCTTTTTAAAGGACTACTTAATACTTCGAAGTATTAAAAAGTACTATTCTACAAAAACTTAAAAGTACCGTTCAACAGTGCTCGAAGTATTAATAGTAGTAATAGTCGTTGTTTGTATTTTTAAATAAAATACTTCTAAAGTACATGCACAAGGCCTTCGTGAAGGCATTCTTTCACCATCGGCCATTATACGTTATACAGTTGACTTCAGCGCAGATGCAGCGGCTGCGAAGAGTGCAAGACTATTATACCCTGCATTGTGGAGACAACTTCGTGCATCGCTTCAATCTGATGGCACTGCTGTATATTTGCTGTATTTACGTTTCTTTGCACTACATGTAGCAATTTGGCGTATCCTTTCCCAGGGTAGGAGGAAGCAAGAGTGAAGAGGAGAAATAGTCTTGCTCTTATCGAAACTAGATTGTGTCAGCAAGGTACCTAACTTCCTCCGCTACCGTAGTACTCGTGATAGCTTCGAAGTCGTTAACTTAGGTAAAGCCGAGCTTGTCCAGCACTTCCAAACCACGTTCGGGTGATGGCTCAAAACGCAGCTGATAACAATCTCCTGCTACTAACGCGTATACCGCCATACGACTGCTCCCGTACGCTATGAGCTGCTTCCACACACTTGGCAGCATCTTTGGGTTCTCACGGAAGTGCTTTTTCACGCGATCATGCATGATACGAACAGATTTCTCGAACTGCAAAATCAAAACGCTGTTAGGAGTGCGCATACGTTGCTTGCGTGATTTCCCATTCTTACCGTTGTAGCAGTGGAGTCGAGAACACGACGGACTTCTTGGCGCGGTGAATGGTACTGGATCTCTGATGCAGGAACCGTTGTCATCAGCGATTCGATCGATGCAATCAAGGGCTAGAAATTCACAAGGAACGTATTAGAGACCGAGGCACCTGTCCAAATTCATCTCAACTTACCACGAGTTGCTTGAAAGCGTACTCCCACACAGATGCCACGTAGCGTTGGAGATTTTGTGTGTATCGGTCTTGTGCTTCAGCCGCGTATTGAGCAAGTGGAAGCTCTTTTGATCCGTTGATCGCCTTCAGATTATCGCTGAGAAAGAGATAGTTTTCTTATCACGTGGGATAGAGAGACATTGCATGAAGGTTAGTCCTTGCAGCGTGATGAAGGGATTCAGCTTTGGCTCACCTAGGCGAGTCAAAGCAGCGTATTTTGGCCGTGATTCTGCGACCTTGTCCACCCACTGCATGGTAGCCGGCAGGATCATGTTATAGATTGACATCAATGTGCTGTCGTCGGTCTTGCCGCACACGCTTTCTTCCATTCGAGCAACCATGTTCTAAACACAAAGAAATACCTGTCAATAAACACGTAGCATTTGATTGCTTGGACACCTTCTTACCACAACTTTCTTCGTTGGAGCAAGGACGCCTGCCATTTTCGTGTCAACACTTTGCGCGCTGATCCAGGATTCCTTTTATTGTCGTAACAAGGCATGTGATTCGTCATAAGCATAGCAAACTTAATGCAATAGAGAATCAAACGTACCTGCTCTTCGGTGAACTTGATCAGCATACGCTTCATGTGAAGCTGAAAGCTCACCATGACGTTGTATAGGAACGCACTTTGCTGCCGAAACTCGTCGAGTTTCCCGTTTACTAAAACCACGAGCGAAAGAGCATCCAAAATATTACGAAGCCCAGCCGCTTCGCCAAATTCGTTCATCCGCTTCAAGAGTTTGTCGAAAATATTCTCCATCGTGAGTGTTAAGTCCTCTAGCTCATGTTTTCCACCAGAAGAATTTGCGCGATCCGTCGTAGACGAGAAAAACAGTCGAGCTACCAGTCGTTGCTCGCTCAGAACTAGTGGCGTGAGGTGGTCGAGCGCTTGCTGCATCAGAGGTGATGCACACATAGTGTCGCCGACGCTAAAGTGAGAAGATGATAGGTGTATCCCACGCGATTGAATTGAAGTTGGTTTGTGGAAATGATGTTTCGATGTCCGAGGCAGTTTATCCTTCAAACATCTGAAGAGAGATTGAGCGTGTGAATTGTAGACACCAGCCATTTGTTTGCTGTAAGTTTGCTTCAACGCCACAAGAATACGCGAGTCCAACGAGTTCACATGCACAAATAGAGACTGGTAGTCGGTGAGGACGTTATGGAGAGGCTCGTTGGTGAAGCTCCAATTCATCTCCTCGTCACTCCCATCGAATGCTGTTTTCACACGACTAAAACGGGACTCAACTGGTACCATTGGGGAAGGATCCCGTCCACGTGCGCCGTCACCACCGCTTCCTCGAGCATTCGCCCATTGCTTTATTTTTCGTTGGAGAAAAACATCAAACGATGTGCAGAGTTTCTCGCCAAAGCCTGTAGCCAGCTTGGACAGCTCGTCTCCGCGTACTCGAAAAGCAACCATCTCTTTAGCTGGAAATTCTTGGGTTGATTTAATTGCCTGGTCAATGGCAATAATAGCAGCAATCGCCGTGCGCATTCGTTCCGCGACGCCTACATCACGTCCAACATCACCTCCCTGTCGTGTATCACGCCTGTCGTACTTCCTCCAACTTCAACAGGAAATACCTCCACGGGGACATGAAAACTTGCATGTGCTGTTGATGAATCTCTACCTGGACCATTATCTTGGCCAGCACCTCTTCCAGAGAAACACTGTTCTTGAAATGCATCTCCAGTTGATTGTTAAGAGCCTCAAAATGCTGCATGCTGCTGGATGTCTGACCAAGAGACTCATCAGACTCGTTAGTCCAATCCTGGATCATTGTGATACGCTGTTGAACCGCGTCGATCGCTTCGAGGATCTTGTCCACAGAGGTACTTTTTGCAGAGACTTTACCATTCGATCCCACGGCCGGTGAAGGAGACACCGAAACCTCGCCATCCAAAGAGAGTAAGAAGGCAATATTTTCATCTTCCAAAGTGCGCAGTTTCTTGCGAAGATCCTCTTCTACAGCCAGCAACTGCACGTCACTCCAGTCAACGTCATTCAGCAAACTCAGTGCTTCGTTGCTCTCGGGTGAAGCAAGTCGGAGCCCCGTTACGTCAACACCCGCGTTATTATCCACTACCTTTTGCCACTACCAGGCTCATCACCTGCGGGGTCTTCTTCCAGAGCCCCATTCGTCTTCATTTCAGCCTTCACCATCAACATCATCAGTACTTTCCCCAAACAACAGATTCAGTCTCAGCAAACGCACCACGGAATGAACAAGATCGACGTCCAGGTCATAGGTCTTCTGCAGACTGAGTCGAGTAGCTGTGTCTTGCAGCTCATCCACATTGAGTCGCACCAACCTCGGAAGTGAAATCTACACAACACAAGACACTATCAGTAAAACTGTCTAGCTCACTAAAACTCCTCACGTACATTATTCTGCACTGAAAGGGCACACACACTCCACAGAAATTCGTGCATGGCAGTAGCACTTTCTCTTGAGTCCACGAGCCATGGCCACGACGTCACCTCCCCACTAAAGAACAAAGCGAAAGCTCCTCGAGTCTTATCTGGTCCAATTCCATTGTGCTCAATGGTGTCGAGACCACTCAAATTCCACGAGTTCCGTACGTCCACGGACAAGTTGCTCAGCAGTTGCACATAATGCAACTCCAGTTGTACCACAGCATTGGAGTCCTGGATCGTCACACATAAAACGAAGTACTTGGTGGCACTGGCTCCGTGACCAAACAGTCGCTTGGCCTCCGCTGCACTGGATTTGGGTTTCTGCACCTGCACGAAGGAGAAAAGGCGCTTTCGACTGGTAGTGGATGTAGATGCACCGCCACTCATTGAAGGTCGGGGGTTCGTTTTAAACGAATGGAAGTGCGTGTGCAGCGTATGATGGACGTCATCCCGGGAGATACTGCCCAGAGGCTTCACTTTGCTAGCCTCCATAGCCCTTGATCAAAAATCAATAATACCAAGGATCGCTACGTCCTTTCGCGTCTCGGATAGTATTTTTCTTTTAAGCTGAATATAGTCAAGTACTTCGAAGTAAATGACACCCATGCACTTGGTTCTTGCGAGGCCAACGAATACATCAAAACTTCATCTTGGTGTCAGCTTTAGCACGAAATAGACTGGTTGTTGGTATTTCACGGCTCAAGTTTTATAAGGCTCACAACGAAGATAAACATAATAGGGTTTCAGCCACCGCACTGCGTGAAGCGGCCTAGATTGCCTTAATTAACGGCCTCGGCAGCCCTTTTTGCTACAGCAGCCTCCTCGGCAGCCTTTTTGGCAGCAGCATCAGCCCGTTTAATTTTTATCAGCTTATATTCCACGAAGTGGCCATAGTGAGATTCGAGCACCTTGAACTTCTTGGCAAGTTTCGCATGCGGACTCAGCACATCCGCGATCTGCTTTTGGGTTCTTCCAGCAGCAAACCAAACTTCAAATTGCTCCGTCAGCTTTTTCATGCCATGTTTTTGGAACGCGGTTAATGTTGCGTCGAGTGTCTGCGTATCCAGCCAGGGAGTGAGTTGCTTGTTGTAAGTGAATCTGGTTCTGTAATCGTTATACCTGAAAATGGTATCCTTGTTTTTGAGAAAGTTGCCGTTTCCCTGCAGTCGTTTAAGAATCGCTTCCGACAGCTCTTTACTCTCGTGCCACTGGGCAAACAGAGCCGCCTCGTCGTCGGGGTCCCTCAGCGCAAGTTTGATTTTCTCAGGATCTAACAAGTCGTCGAGTTTTGCCTCATCGATCACATCGTCGACTTTCGCTGCATCGACCACCTTAGCTTTCGCCGCGTTGGCCACGTCATCGAGTTTTCCCGCATTGGCCGCCTTGACTTTCGCGACATTGGCCACGTCGTCGAGTTTCGCCGCGTCGATCACCTTGTCGACTTTCCCCACATTGATGACGTCGTCGAGTTTCGTTAGATCAATGCCTCGTTCTTCCTGGCTGGAGTCCTCCTTCGCATTCAGATCACTCATGTCATAACTCCTCAAGAAGCGTTTGCTGCTTTTTCCGACAGGATACCATTCGCCAATGTAGTTGTTGTCGAATGATCGGACACGGCTAATGCCAAATTGCTGGCGGACGTGACCGCAAGGACGATTAACAACGCACGCATGACTGGCCTTTGCTAGGAAGGGCGTCCAGCGAAGTAAATCGTAGAATGAGACGTGAGTCTCACGAGCACGCGAACAGCAACTCCCAAAGCATTCGGACATCATCACCACCGTAATCCCTTCTGGCTGTGACTTGATCACCACAGTGTTTTTTTGCAATGTCCCGCAGGAAAAGGTGGAACTATCCAAATTGCACATTAGGAATACTTTGAGCTCTGGAGTTCAAGCTAACCTTTGCAGAGAGGAAACTGCCCGCATGAAATAATCGCCCAAGTCTAAAAAAGACAGAACCCGGAGCCGAGCGAGGTGTAACCATGTGGTCCTGGGGTTTTAAGCCCGTGTTGCGCACACGGAGTACCCCGCAGGCGGTTGTTGAGCATATACCTCAAATAATTATCGGATACAAAATTAACGTCACGTTACGACAGGGGTTATGCGCTAAACAGTATTTTACATTTACACTATTAGTTTTTAAATGATAGAAAAATAGGTTGAAATTATTCAAATCTTGTGATGTCCATGTGGTGTCACGTGATCCATGATGACAATAGACCAGTACATGCACACAGGAGTTTAATATCCTCAGATGACAATACCCCAGGCTGTCTAAAATCCGGCGCGTGCCGGTTTAGCCTTTTCAATTTCTTTAAACCGGCGTCTGGAACACGAGCTTCCAGGCTGCTATGTCGCGATTTATCCATCGGTTATGTGTCTAAGGTACTCGTACAGCTTTGCTTGGAAGATCCCCTCGGTCCACTAGACCCGTACGGAAGCAGTTCAAGCATGTCCATTTTGAAATAAAAGCATTTTGATCTGGGCTATTTATGTAATTCCCTTCATTTAAGAGCGAATACCCATCGCATGCATTTGAGCGTACCGTAAAGTTCGGATTCAATGAGACAGTCGTAAAAGGTCGCTTGTTATATAAAAGTTTTCAAAATTCAAGGACAATTTTAGTTTTTACGATCGTAAAAAGAAAATGCATACAATTTCCAAGTTATTTCAAAATATTTGAATTTTGTTTTTACCACCTGTCGCATTGAATCGGTGTGTCTTACTGAATCCGAATTTTACGGTACTTTGTTATCGGTGACAACGCGCATCCGCAGCCGCATGTGGTGCTCACACTATTTGATCAGGTTCAACTGGAAGGAATTCCGGATCGCGACAAGTACAATTTTTATTTGAGTCAGTGCCGCATACGTATCGAGATGTCCTTTGGGCTTCTTGTCAATAAGTGGGGATTTTTAAGAAACCTCTGTGTATTACCCTCAAGAACACACACCACGTAATTCACGCTTGTATGCGACTTCACAACGTTTGTATCGAACAGCGAGCAATTGAGTACCCTGATACGGTGAAAAGAACGATAAATGCAATAAATTAGGAGGTGCGCACGTGGAACGGGAGTAGAGATCTCTCGTTCAGGTGACGTTGTTGATCTACTGGATGAGAGTACACGTGCATTTGTCGTTCAACAGATCGCTGGCAAAAATTTGCATCGGTCCCAGCATAACTGTATTCGTCGGACACGTGAGAACTTTCTCAATAAATTATTTAAGGCTTTCTTTTAGCCTTCGTTTTCGTAAAAAATCATTTTCTGAGCGTCTAAGTTGATGCTGCAATTGTTTTGTCCCCGCGTAGCATCAATTCTTGACGTTCGTGGAGGAGTAGATTGCGGTTTTCTTCAAGCCTTTGCATGGAAGACCCTTCCCCATGCACCAGCTCATGATCAACTGTTAAAGGTCCAGGGGCGTCCCCAGACACTCGGATCGCCGCTTGAGGTGAAAGAAGTCAAAAGAGGAAGTGAGATTCTTCTACCTTATCTCCGTGTGCTTCCGCACTCATCTTCTTACTTGTCCTACCCTGTCGCACGTACACAGGGTCGCTCGCTACCTTTCCGTTCCCTCCAAAAGGCTGATTCCCCGGTCCAGAGAAGCTGCGCGACGTACCCAGATCTGATGCACTACCGTGCCATTTCAACACTCCTCCTCGTCGAGTAGCGCGACCTTTCATTCGTTCCAGTCTTCAAAGTACTCCCACCAGCTCTCTAAGTTCCATGAGTCTTGGCACCGCCAGCACTTTAGTAAACATGTCCGCAGGCATCCGTTCACTCTCGCAGTACTCTGTCTTCAGCACGCCTCTCTTCGTGTAGTCGATGACAAACTTGATTCGCACGTCAATGTGCTTCGCCTTCGAGGAGGCCTTTTTACCTTCCAGTTGCTTCAAAGCAGCTTGATTATCGACTCGCAGCTCCATGGGTTCTCCGCACGCGATGCTCAGTTCCCCTACAAGCTCGCGAACTCCAAGCAACTCTTGCCCCCATGACCGATGCTGCCGTATATTCCGCTTCCATGGTTGACAACGACACACCTCCTTGTTTCTTGCACACCCAGCTCACTGGCATCCCATCCACGGTCACCAGTCCTCCGGTCACCGACTTGCAATCCTTCTTATCAGCAGCGAAGTCAGCGTAACTGTATCCGCATATCTTCAGCGGCTCGTTCGTTTCGCACCCCCACATCCGCAAACGCAGGCTCCGCGTTCCTGCTAGATATCGCAGAATCTTTTGGCCAGTTTCCAATCCTCCATCGTCGGACTGTGTGAGCACCATGTGGCTTTGTGCACCGCAAAGACGATATCTGGTCTCGTGCATCTCGCTACCCAGAGTAGACTTCCCACCAGAGAGCGAAACTTCGTTATCGTGACCACCATGTCACCTCCTGAGGCAGGAAGTAGGTCCGCAACCTCCTTTCCTGATCCTCGTTTCACTCCCCTCCTATCAGGGCTCGTACTTCATGCACCTTCTCCATCCCGTGCTCTCTCAGCATGTCCATGATCGTTACCTCTTGGTCCAAGTCGTACCCTTCTTCACTGTCATAGTTCACACGCATCCCAAGAAACTTATGCGCCTGTCCAAGGTCTTTTACTGAGAGCGAGGCGAGCTCGTCGAAGAACGCGTCCACCGCCTTCTGCTTCGTGCCAGTGACGAGTAAGTCATCTACGTACACTCCTACTACCAGCAGTACGCCCTCTTTCCATCTGAAGTACACGCACATGTCGACTAGGCTCTGAGTGAAGCCGATCTCGGTCAGCTTCTGATGTAGTAGCTTACTCCAGAGCCTGCCGGCCTGCTTGAGCCCGTAGATAGCCTTTTTCAGTTCTAACACGACCTCTCCCTTGCTTGTGACCCCCAAGCGCCGAAGCACCTCTTCCAGGATCTCCATGCCTTGCAGTACGCGGATACTTCCCATACTCCATTCTCTTCCAGAGCCCGCAGCTCTTCTGTCATCGCCTTGATCCATCCTTCCTTGTGCTGGCTACGCATAGCCTCACGGTAGTTTCCTGGATCCGCTTCGACGACGTTGTTCACTACGTCCACCTCAGTCTCCTCATGTTGTCCAGCTCCTTCAGTGTCATGCTGAACACGGTTGCCAACTGATCGAGTAACTGGGCGTTCTCTCGTCCATCCCCTTTCCCTCTGGACTTCCTACTTCGTTTGTTCGTGCCTGCTTCTTCTGCAGCGGGCTCCTCCTCAGCTGCAGCTTCGTCGTCCGTTAAGTACAGGCGCTGCACTTGTTCATTTTGCGTCTTCTCAAGCGTCTCTATATTCTTAACGTGCTGCGTCGTCACAACGACCTTGTCCTTCGGTAGATACACCCTGTACCCCTTTGTCTCCTCGCCAATTCCTACGATCGTCCCATGCTGCGCGCACTGAGAAAAATTCTTGTTCCTTGGGTCGCGGTATACAGTACATGGTGACCCGAAAACTACAATCTCTCCCAGAGGCGGTGTCTGCTTTGTTAGTACCTTCAGCGGCGAGTCGCGCCCTGAATTCGAATTTGTCGGTGACCTATTGAGTATGTAGGCTGCATACTGCACTGCGTCTCCCAAAACCTCAGTGGAAGACCGCAGGCGAATATCATCCATATGGCCATGTTCATGATAGTACGGTGCATTCTCTCAGCTTTACCATTGCTGGCTTGGTTTCGTGCCTCGCTCCGCTGTCGTGCGACCGCCGTGTTCTTGCAGAACATGTCCACGTTCTCGTATTCTCCCCGGAGTCCGTACGCAGCACGTGAGCTTTGCACTCGAACCTTTTTTCGAAGTACACTAGAAAGTGCTCAAATTGCTTTGCTGCGGCGTCCTTGGTCCGTGCGAGGAAGACTCTGCAGTAGTTGCTCTTGTGGTCTACGAAATTTATCATGTAGCGGTTGTTCAGTCGGTCCCTAGGCGTCATCGGACCCTTTAGATCAGAGCAGATTACTCCGCCGACTCTGTCGATGGGTGAGTGGTCTCCAGTGTCCTTCCCGGACTGCCTGTTCTTAGACTGCTTTCCTTCTGCACAGGCCAGGCAGTTAACTCGTCTGTGGTCTGTGATCTCGATGCCTGAACTGGGGTCTTTTGCTAGACGTTCAACCGCGTCATAATTCAGATGCCCCATGCGCTTGTGGAAGTCCACGAGTGTACCCTTTTGTACGGCACTTGAAACACCTTCCTGCGCGTTTGCCTCTTGATCCAAAGCCGCCATGATCACGTTGGACGGGAGTTCGCGTCTCCTTTCCACTTCCGCGTACACAACCAGCACGCTTCGCCGCATGTTCACATCAAAACCACCCTGCTTCCATTCTTAGCGGCCACGACGCGTCGCCCGTGTCTGTTGGTCAACGTGTAGCCCTTTTCCTCCAGCTTTCCGTACGAGATGAGATTATGAACCACGCCCGCAGCGTAGTACACATCTGTCAGCCTCACTGTTTGCCGCTTTCCGCACGCTGTCACCCGCAGTGTCGTGCCCTTCTTGCTCACTTTCAGTGGTTCACCGTTTGGTTGCACGCATGCTCCATCACACGGTTTCACGTCCTCCAGCCACGACTCGTCGTTGACTAGATGTCTACTGGATCCGCTGTCAAGGATCCACGTACCGTCCGCCTCGGCCAACTTTTCATTTGCTGCTAGCGTCAGGTCGGGCTCCTGTTCACCAGCACGGTCAGGCTGCTCGAAGGTGTCCCACTTCTCCGCATTCGGGGCACTTTCGAGTTTCTGTTCTGTGTTCTCCAACAGCAGCAACGACTTCTCGTCCAAGGTTCCGGTGCCTCGCTGGTTCAAGCTCCCATGGCTGCGCGAAGTGTGCGAGCTCCTCAGCTTGTTGCAGATAGTCCCCTCTTGTGTTATCCACCTTGACCATCAGCACAGTGCGTAGCTCCGCGGACGCGTACTGCACTATGTTGTTCAACACCAGGTAATCCGCACCTCCGCCCGTTGCTTCTGAGATCGCCACTAGGTACATGTAATGTTCGGTCCATGTGCGTCTGGTGTCCTTCACAGCAGTGAACAACTTCATTGCTTGCGCCGGCGTAATATTTGTCTTGAAAGCCTCCAGCATCCTTTCCATGATGTACTGCAAAATGGGTATCTTCATCCATCAGACCTCCACCTGCTTGTTGTAGTACCGCTCCGCGGTCCCTGACAAATAGTGCCCCAGCAAGTCGACCTTGACGTCCTCAGGCCACGTGAAACCGCATACTGACTGCCCGAGAGCTACCTGCCGCTCAAATCTTCTCCCCACTCGAGGAAACCGGATCCGAGTCCTACGTAGAGTTCCTTTCCGTCGAAAGGCCGTATAGCTAACTTCTTCTGCCGCGCGTCCGGGTACTTGATCCCCGTTGACGTTATCGGCCGGCGGTCTTCCTGCTCCAACTTGGGATGAGCGTCTACAGCTTGAGCGGGTCCAGCACCAACTCCTAGGGCTTGATCCCTTAGGCCAGCTGCATACATTCTCTGCAGTTCCGACATGGGCATACCGTATCCTGGTTGCCGTTCTCCAAAGTACTGTGGCGCAACAGTAGGTCTCGGGGGTGTTCCAGTCGGTGGAGTCCTCGGAGATCCTTCCAGCGAGTCGATGTGCATGCGTGCTCCCCTTCCGAGCCCGGATGCGAACAAACTCGAGTTCATGGGCGGTGTCATGGGTTGGTCTGTCCCGCGCACGCGGTTTTTCTTCAGCCAACTTCTGCTCCATCTTCGTCTGTGACTCCTCGAGTCGCTCCAGTCGCTCCGCCATTCCTCGCATTAGCATCTGTAGCTCCGACGCGTTGGCGGCCCCTGCGTCTCCACCGGGGCTGTTGCCGCTCCTCCTTTCGCGAGCAGCGGCAGTGCTTGTCTCTTCTGTTTCATCGGCCAACCCAATCCTTTCGCGATTGGTTGTTGCTGTCGGTGTGGCCGCGGGTTGGTCCGCGCGTGCCACATCGGCGTCGGCTCCGTTACTCATAACCTGTTAAAGGTCCAGGGGCGTCCCCAGACACTCGGATCGCCGCTTGAGGTGAAAGAAGTCAAAAGAGGAAGTGAGATTCTTCTACCTTATCTCCGTGTGCTTCCGCACTCATCTTCTTACTTGTCCTACCCTGTCGCACGTACACAGGGTCGCTCGCTACCTTTCCGTTCCCTCCAAAAGGCTGACTCCCGGTCCAGAGCAGCTGCGCGACGTACCCAGATCTGATGCACTACCGTGCCATTTCAACATCAACATTTCAACATCGGCTAGTTGCCGACGAATACCCCCTAACATTCTAGTATACTTGACTTCTCCTGCAACTGTTGGATTCTTGAAGCTTTCGCACGCTCGCCCACGCTAAGTCGGTCGCTGACAACCGTTGCCACTGATGTGGCCACTACATCGAGTGACAGTATCTCGAGCGCGTTAGATTTTGAGGAGTCATTGTTGCCGAAGAGGGGTTTCATCTGTTGCATCTTATTGTTTTCGTCAAGTCAGTCAAATTGATCTTTATCAAGCATCCCGCTCTTCACGAAATTATTTAGCTCTGGTTTCCCTATATACACCAGGAGCGTAGATAGTTTCATTTACACATCTTCAAAAATGTCGTATGCACGTACCCCGAGCCATTTCCTCAAGTAGAGCACAAACCCGCGGTTGTCAACGAAGTTGGCAAATTCGTTCTCGCGCTACGTGGTGAACTTCTTTTGTGCTACGATGTAGTACCGATCTATTTCCTTCCATATACCGTACAGTTTGTTGGATGAATGAACCCTCACGACATACGGATCAATTTCTACAAATAAAATCGTGAGAGAATGCTAACACGTTGGCGCTGTGGTCGTCTGGGTAAACCGTCACGTAGGCCTCGCGGACATCCTGCCAAAACAGCTCTTGTCGCCAACTACCCTCTTGTCGAGATCTGCTCGAGGCGGTGTGTCGCCTGTGTAGAATAATACAAGCACAAGTACGGAAGAATAGAAAGAATCCAACGAAAGATAATACAAAAGACATTAAATCTGGTTGCAAACTCGTCAGAAAATAGGATGTTCAACAACCTGTACCAGCAATGCTTTGTCCGAGTGTTCCATACGTTCACTGTCTCGAAAGCATTTCCCACCATGAGACCCTCGTATACAAGCTTGGCTACATCGTGGCGGCACAGTATAGCGACGCGCTCATCTTTCTTGGCCCTGCCTTTGACTTATATTCCTCGGCGTGTGCATTCCTTCCGAATGTCATCAGCTATCCAAGTAACATAATCATCGAGTGACTTTGGCTGTGAATCAGCGTTGGTGACTGTAGCAGCGCCGCAGGATGAATCCGCGTCCATCCTGCTTCACGTATAGGCACCGACGCAAATGCGGCCCGCAGCGGTACCGATCCTGGACTCGGCGATAACCTTAACTGTCGGATTTCTGGTTCAGCTTGCTGCTGAACCACTCCCAAACGATGAGCGTTTGGACACGGTTGTTGGGGCTGCAAAAACTAGGGCGTTGCATCGCTGATAAGCCAATCCGCGGGATTGTCGGAGAGCCAAGACGTTGCTGGTAAGTCCGAGACTTATACTCTTGCTGCGAAGCATGCGGTGGTTGCTGGATGAGTTCGGGTATTGACTGACGCTGGGCGACTTGTTTTTTGGTACAACCCGACGTTGCCGCACAGGTTGTTCTCGTATTATAGCGGCGTCAAGGGTCTCAACTTGAGCATCCGACAGTGGTCGGCATTCTCTAGATGACATCCTGCGCGCACACACCAGCACAAATTCAGCTTACGTTAGACTTCAACTTTATCAGCAACGGCAGTATACACATCTCTCGAAGCACCTGCTCTTTTCGCGAAGTGAGCGCACAACAGACCGCAGCGGCTGAAGCCAACAGCCCAATCCTAGAAGAGACCAAAAATGGGTTCATGAGCAATCTCAACCGCTGGGTCGCATGCCGCCACATGATACAAAATCGTGCGATGCGATGCGGTGTGGCCGGTTGAGAATGGGCCTAAGTAAAAAGGACAAAAACATTGCAAAGCACAATAATACTTTAGCGTTGGAGGACAACGCTGTAGAGGGTGGGGGGGGGTATTACAGGCCGCCTAAAATCCGACGTTTGGCCCGGCCATAACCCACACGCCGGTTAAAAGATTGGGAAACGCCGGAATAAAATATCTTGTTAAATATAGGGTGTTCATCGTTTGCCCTGCGTTATGACATCTAGCGACACATATCCCTCGTTTGCGTGGCAAATTATCATTACTAATACGGCATACAAAGTCCAAACCGACACCAGCAGGCGCAAGCTCAACAGCAAGATGGGAATGTCCAAAAGAAGATCCGAGTAGAGGGCTTCCAGGGCCACGTGGCGTCGCAGCATCCCTAACGTCGGAGTGCGTACCAGAAGGTCACTCTACAAGTGAGAAAGCAGCATGCTTCTCAACAACACTTGAGACGTTTTAGTGCAGCACAAAAGGCTCGTGCGGGTTCGTGCAGGCTTCGGGCAGTCAAACACGACTGAGCGACCATTGTGTGAAAGCAACGGAATCATTTTTCTCCTGGAGCTCGGCACGGCATAGCCGTAAAGCGACAACTATAGTCTGCGCATGCTTGTGCATTTAGACCATATCGCTGGTAGTGACTAGAGAAGAACGCTGCTACGCGTCCACACTCCGTGCTACGCGGCACCCTAATAGGACAGAGCCATCCATCGACCACACCAATGCATCCGGGAATTGTGCTCACACGGCTTAGAGCACGGAATCCAGCAGAAGTGACCTCCATGTCCTTATCTACCATGGGAAATTGAAGTGAAAGTCGTTTACAGTCATTTACACATCATGTACGATCCGATAGAAGTCTGCTCGGCTCTCCCCGTAAAAACACGGATGTGGTGGTAGCTGTCACCGGCCAACCCCGATATACATGACTGAAGCATTCCTGCTAACTAGAGCTGTCGACGTCGAGGATTTTAGACGTCTGTCGCACACACTGACGTCCGACGTCCCTTGAGGTCAGCTGAAGTCGAGCCGACGCTTCGCTAACATCCAGCCTCATTTGCGCTACTGATTGGTTGAAACTGATATCAATAAATCCAATGAGAGCACAAACCTCATTGCCTCATCTTTAAAAAGTGAACTGGAAGTCTCACTCACAATGAACGAAGCGCAAGGGTTCAACTCATCCCCCACCTGGAAAGAATTAGGCCAAGAACCAAGATCCGAGTAGTGCCGCCCGGACACCATTCATTCTACGGCCGAATAACGTCGCCCGAGATCGAGGCGTGCGCACCGGTCATTGCCCGTCCTCGTACGTGCTGAACGTCGTTCATTATCCAGTTTCCCGTCGTCCAAGGACTCTGTTTCACGTGGGCCTACCTCTCTTCTGTGGGGACTGAGAACCGACTTCATGGATAGCCAAGAAAATGCGGGTGTGACTACGTTCATGTCCCCTGTACCAAGGACAAGATCAAGTCCGAAGTCATTTCCATCTCGGAAAAGGTCAGCAGCAACTCCCACGGCGGAACAACCAACTCCAAGAAAACAAAGACCTAGCACGAAGACGACAAGTCCCTCCAAGCACAACCCGGGCATGGATGTGTCTGGATCTGGAACCCCCAAACCAATTTTCGCTACCTCCGACATTCGGGTGTGTCCGGCAGGAAGAGCGTCCCCTGCACCGGAAGCAACACAAAGAGTGAAAGCGTATTGGCAGTTTATTGTTTGTGTTGCCGACGATGCGCACGCTGAAACGCCCAGAGATAACCTCAAACGTGTTCATGCAAAAAAATTTATTGCTTGCGCTGCAATGTAGAATTGCCAATAGCTAAAGGCAAGAGCATTGTCGGCCCGCACATGAAAAGGCATCATTGCGCTGAACTGCACGCTTATGAAGAAAACGAACGGCGTCATAAGGAACTGAAGGAGAGTCGCAACCTGAAGGATGTGCTAGTGCCAGCAGGAGGGTCTGAACAAAGTGTTTTCGATGCTATCCTGGCTGAATGGGTTGGTACCAGCGTGCGACCGACCAGTATCGTCGGAGATGTTGGCTTTATCAAAGCCATTCGATTTGCAAACAATGCGAATACTCAGCTTTCGGTCCCGTCTCGTCAAACCGTTGGAGAAGGGGTTCACATGAAGGCTGAACAATATCGACTCTCGCTTCGAATTCGATTGGGAGCAGAAGACGAGTGCTGTTTTTCGCTTTCGTCCGATATTTGGACATCGCTTAAGTGCGAGAGCTTCATCAGTCTTACGCTTCATTATGTGGAGATATGCACTCATGGACTCTTGAAGTTACACAAATCCCTGGAAAACATGATGGCGACCCAATTGCCGCTGTTCTCAAGCGTTGCTTCTCGTGGTGGCGTCTTGATTCTCAACGCTGTGTTATTTTTCTGCGTGACGGGGCATCAAACATGAAAAGCGCGTGCTCTAAACTTGGTCTGCGGCATATGTCGTGCGCTGCTCACTCCCTGTATTTAGTCGTTGCTGGAGTGCTTGTGCAAAAAAAGTAAAGAACAATGTCCGATCAACGATAGAGTCGACAACCAGGTTACTTCTACTCAAGGAAACGTTAAAGATGTGGCTGCATTTGTTGACTCTAGGTCATCACCTGACATGAATTGGCAGCAACATGTGTGGATGGAGACTCAGCTGATGGCACTAGAGTGCACGGAAAATGACGAGCGTAATGAAACTCAATCTGAACCATCAGAGTGGATTAGTGATGCTGACATTGACGATCTTTGCCAGGAAGTTGCCGAATTTATTGACATAGTCGAGAAAGTTGCTTCTAATAAGGTGAGCTCAAGTGACATGGAGTCGGTGCGTGAAACAGTGCGAAATTTTCGCAAGATTTCGACATATTTTCACCACTCCCAAAAGGGAACTAACCGCCTGAAAAAACTTCAATCGGACAAGAAGGATTCTATGGCGGTGACAATAGACTGTCCTACTAGGTGGAATAGCACGCTAGCAATGCTTCAGCGGTTTGTGGAGCTGCAGTCAACGGTCCAGCGGTTCTTCTTTTTCTGGGTTCGATGTCAGGGAAGAAAGAGTTCAATGATGTTCTTACGAAGAAGTTAAAGCTCCCCTCTTCCGAGCAGTGGTTCACGATTCAATGACTCGTCGAGCTATTAGCACCTTTCAGTGTTGCAACTGAACGACTCGATGCTGAATCCTATCCTACTTTAGTGTCGCTGTATTTCGTCATATCTTCTCTGAAGATAATGCTCAGCAATGGCAACATGTTTGACGAACTCTACGCCAGTATAAAAACTGAAACATTTGCACTGCGAGTGCTGTCAAGGATGCAGTCTGTACGCCGCAGCTTTTTAGCACTTTTGGAGAAACGCTTTGATGCCAAAGCGGACGAGGAACTTCTCTGGATTTCGCTGCTCGACCCCTACATGACTAATACGAAGCTTTTTACACCAGTTGAATTCAGCAAAGCGAAGACACGATTGCTTGCAGAAATGTTACTTGTGAAGCGCGCAGCGGTTGGCACACGATGTGAACAAGAATCATCATATTTCCAGACCCCGGAGAAAGCACTTAAAGATGCCACGGAGAGAGCTCGTCGTGAATTCCAACAACTTATGTACACGCCAAGGATGAGTAACCAAGGTGAAGAAGCAAGCGATGAGCAACTCATGACAGCATGTGAATGGGAGCTCAAAACCTACATACAACTTTCAAGCGAAGCAAAAGTGAGCAACAACGCAAAAAAACGCCGTCGCCTCTTGCTTGGTGGAAAGAGCACTACACGGAATTTCGGGGTCTTGCCCCTCTTGCTCGTAAATGGCTAGGCTGTATCGCCACGTCGGTGCCATCTGAGCGCGCGTTTTCTACTGCCGGAAATACCATAACTAAGCGGCGAGGTGCTTTCAAGGCAAACACAGTTCGAGATGTCATCTTCATGGCTCAAAATGCTGCTGTTTCCTGATAGGTTTGATCACCCCTCGAGTCTGACCAAGTCCGTACCACCTTAGAGCACTTTGTTCTTGTTAGTAGCATGTGCTCAATGACTGTAGTCTTCATAAACTCTCAGCATTTTATTTTACTCAAAATTACTTCAGTCGTTGTACTCGTCAATTTCTTTTGATGCTCAGCTTCTATCTCGTTCAACAATGGATGCGATAACTGCGTGTGATCGCGTTGATACTTGGGGCTGTGCATTGACGGCATCCGATCGTGCATACAGCGTGTCAGCCGCCACACCAACATTGTCGTAAACGTTGATGAACTCGAAAAGTCCGACCTCGTTCGAAGACGCCGGCCGACCAGGTACATGTAGCACACTCGTTATCCACCCTGGCACCTGAGCCGAATCATGCTGCCGAGCCAACTAATGACACTGATAAGCACTGTCATAAAGCGGTTGGCCAATATCCACGAACGCATGGGGCACAGTGAGAAACACTGGGCACCCAGCGTCCATGGACGGCTCATGAGGTAGCAATGCCACATCATCGCGCCGTTGTACGTCCCTTGCTGTATGAAGACACTGTCTCTGCTACCCTCGCATGCCCACAATGAGCCCTGACCCGTTGTAAGTGATGCAGTTGAATATCGTGAAGAAGCACTGGAACATCAGCTAGTTCAACGCCACCGTTTGCTACGTGATCGTCCACAGGATCTGGCTGCGAGTGTAACCGGCATTGGCTGCGAGTGTAACCGGGATTGGCTGCGAGTAGTATTTCTCGACCGAGAAATTAACGACAGCGAGAGTCGGTAGCCGCGATCGCAAAGCAACACCATCAACGCAGTTTGGCGAGAAGACGTCACCACTACACTTCGTCGCGGCTCATGACGTACACGTCGAGGCGAGAGATCAGGTACGTCGCCTGGATCGACCGGCACAGATCCAGCGGCCCTCGATCGTCGTCCTAAGCAGACTCTTATTACGTAGCTGCATCAGGATTCGCCCAATAGCCCATAGCTTGCCAGACAGCAAGATCGGGATATCTAACCCATACACACCAGTGTAAGCACACGATGTACCACATCAATATACACGCAGAGCATGCTCACTCGGCAGGAAGCTGGGATCTTGATCGGCGAGCCGCCGACGGCGACGAAGGGCCTCAACGAGGCCAATGAGTTCAAATCTTAATTCGGAATAATGACAGCGGGCCGATGTCAAGCTGATGTTACCTCGACGTCCTCGACGATTTTTGACGTCCGAACGTCAACCGGAGTGACGCTTCGACGTCGACAGCCCTACTTCTAACGATACAGGAGGTTCTCCAAGCGATCGTCGAGCAGATTGTACATATCAACAGAAAGATCATGTCCCACAAGTGACAGCAAGCGCTCAAACCCTGCAAAATCATCCAATCGTATTGCCGAAACTCCCCTCAAGTAGCAAACGCTCCGCATGTGAGCCCCATTGAATTCTCTCGCGCACAACACGCACAACACTGCCGTGCCGTCGACATTTTAACGATCATCATTACCACTGAAGGTAGAACAACAGCGCAAACTCGGTGTCGTCGCTCGGTGGGGATTGCGTGGAGACAGCTGCTGCAAGAGGAAACGGGCCAAACATTCCGGGGGCGATCTAGGAAGTGTCGAGTGTCGAGCGAGCTACAGGTATAGCGTGTAAGTACAAGTTAGAAGTATTTTGGTAGTCGAATATGCTCCTGTTTTGATTGGTGTTTTCTCGGATAATGCGCGTGCGACGAGTTGGACGCATGCGACCAACTCACCGCATAAACGTCTTTTTTGTACGCCGTCGCATGCGACCACCTACCCTACAAACCAATTATAAGGCACGATTCCGTCGCATGCGACGAAAAAACCCGGTTGAGAATTGGCCTTAGCAGATTGCTCGATTAATAATACCGGTAGTTCGAGGTCAATATATTAAATATAGGTCTATAGAAAGGACAGATCTATCTATCTCGGACAGCTAAAATTCCGGGCTTCGACAACCAAATCTACCATCGTGATCGATTTCCTGATCGATCTACCCCCTTTGCCGTTTCAGAACGGCAATTCATTTAATTCCACTTTGTCCCCACTTTACACCTGATTTTGCCCATAATGCGGCGCTTATCCGGGTATATAATTGGGTGAAATCAGCTCCAATTCCACGTCAAAACACTCGAATAGAAGGCGGTGTGGGACACACGACGTTAAAAACCAAAGTTTTTTGTGTAGGTCTGCCGAAAAATAAATTGGTGTTGCAATTATTGCAATAGATATGTACCAATAATTTTTTGTGGCGAGCTCAAAGTTTCATATCGACTATTTATTGCCAGGAGGCATCTTCCTGGGTTGTTTGGCATGCTTGGGTGACCTTAACCATGTCTGGACATCAGCAACAGTCGCCCGATGGAGATTCTTCTGTTCTTGAGCAAAAATGCGGGCAAATGAGCACTGTGGACAGGGCACAGTTATCAAATTGGGGACAATTCCAGCGCACCAATAATTTATTTGCTGTCGCTGGAATTGCAATAATTTATTGCCTCTATTTCTCTGCAGCATCAACAATCTATTTCGTCTGCGGTCTTGCAAGGTAACAATGCAATAATCGGCAGCCCTGCACAGTGGCACACAGCGCAAATGTCACGCAGTATAACAAATGAACATGTTCCAACAGTGTGCATTCAACATGGAGGAAGCTAATTTCAATGATGCCACTATCCATGGATCACAGGCGAAATATGAACGGTACACCCTTGTAGTTCTAAGCTTATAATAAAAACAGCGATACCAACCTAACTAGCCTCAACGATCTCGGCAACAGTTTTCGCCCTTTTCGCATCAGTAGCCTTTTCAACCTCAGTACCAGCTCCACGTTTAATTCCCTCGTAACCACAGCAGCATTTTCTGCTGCAGTAGCATCAGCCCGTTTAATTTTTATCAGCTTATATTCCACGAAGTGGCCATAGTGAGATTCGAGCACCTTGAACTTCTTGGCAAGTTTCGCATGCGGACTCAGCGCATCCGCGATCTGCTTTTGGGTTCTTCCAGCAGCAAACCAAACTTCAAATTGCTCCGTCAGCTTTTTCATGCCATGCTTTTGGAACGCGGTTAATGTTGCGTCGAGTGTCTGCGTATCCAGCCAGGGAGTGAGTTGCTTGTTGTAAGCGAACCTCGTTCTGTAATCGTTATACCTGAAAATGGTATCCTTGTTTTTGAGAAAGTTGCCGTTTCCCTGCAGTCGTTTAAGAATCGCTTCCGACAGCTCTTTGCTCTCGTGCCACTGGGCAAACAGAGCCGCCTCCTTGTCGGGGTCCTTCAGCGCAAGTTTGATTTTCTCAGGATCTAACAAGTCGTCGAGTTTCGCCTCATCGATCACGTCGTCGACTTTCGCAGCATCGACCACTTTGGCTTTCGCCGCGTTGGCCACGTCATCGAGTTTCGCCGCATTGACCACGTCGTCGAGTTTCGCTGCATCGATCGTCTTGGCTTTCGCCGCATTAGCCACATCATCGAATTTTGCCGCATCGATCGCTTTGACTTTCACCACATTAACCACGTCGTCAAGTTTTGCCGCATCGACCACCTTGTCAATTTTAGCCACATTGATGACGTCGTCTAGTTTCGTTAGATCGATGCCTCGTTCTTCAGTGCTGGAGTCCTTCTTCACATCCAGGTCACTCATGTCATAACTCCTCAAGAATCGTCTGTTGCTTTCTTCCGGTTGGAAACCTTTTGTTAATGTTGTTGCTGTCGAGTGGGCGGACACGGTGCCTGCTAATGCCAAATTGCAGGCGGACGCGGCCGCAAGGGCGATTAGCACGCACGCATGATTCAGCGAAGTAAATTGCTGTATGAGACGCGATTGCTCGCGATCACACGAACAGCAACTCCTCCTGACAATCATCACTACCTGTCTATGTATTAATAGCGTAATCTGCCTGCTGCCAACATTCGCATTTTCAAGTGGACTTTTCTACTGGGCAGAGAATATTGCCACAATCTATCATGAGGGTTTGCAGCGGATGTCATGAGCCTTCAAAGCATAAAAATTGGAGACGCCAACACGAAATTTACACCCTAGCCACACCCCTGAAAACCCTGAGAACGGTGACACAACCTAAGCCGAGCTAGGTAGGACCCTGCTTGGTCCTGGGTTTGTGCTGCGCACGGATCTTTAAACCACAGGCGTTGTTTCGGCTTGCCAAGCTCTTTGATTTCACCCCCTCCTCATATTGTAGTAGAAAAGGTCTTGTAATCACCTTTCAGGGCCACATACAAACACCAAGTCAGCACACCGGCTCTTTTGTTGTGGATTTAGTCACTCTCTTTCTACTGTAGCTATCCAGCACCTTTTTCGCATTTGAAACAGGTACATGTATCGTATCCTGGATAACCGATAGTGGTTCTGGTGTTTGGGTGAAAGTTTCACGCCTTGAAGACCATACAACCAACAAGTAGCAGCAACTTTGGGTATAAGTGCCATCATGGATCGCCACATGGATATCACACGATAGGAAGAAGCAAAGCTACAGGATAAGCTTAGACGGATACGCAAAATTCGTAAGAACAGTCGTTGGCCAACGTTTTGGGATGTCATTGATTATTTACACTCTATCACCGTTGGCGTTGCTCTAAGACTCTTTAGAGCTTAGACTAAGACTCTTAGAGCTTAGACTAAGACTCTTAGAGCTTAGACTAAGAGCAACGCCAACGGTGATTCTAGACTCCATCCTAATTCTAAATTGACCCAACCACAATAAATTAACAAAGGCATCCGAATATATTTTTCATATTATGCAAACCAGCCACTTTGGCGCTTCTATTTTCGCTGCCAAATATAGCCGTCGATTTGGGGGTGTAAAGAAGCATCTGACAAAAATTGAAAGGAAGTACATGTACCGTAAGGCCAGCAAATACTTATTAATGCGAGTTGCTAGCATCTTGACGCTGTATGTCCTACATCCAACTACTTCTTGATGATCTTGGCGGGCTTGATGGGTTCGTCGATGACGACGATCTGATCTTCGTGCACGCCGAGCATCTCCGGCAGCACGTCCAGCAGCTGTCGCCCTGCTGCTGAATCTGCTACTGGCCTGGACAGCGACGACCCCTCAGTCCTCGAAACCCGTGGCGAAAGTGAGGTGATTGCGACCCTTGCGCGAACTCTTGGAGATAGTCACCTTGCACTTCTCATTCCGCTTGGCAGCCTCCTCGATCTTGTTCTTCTTCTTCTTGACGGTCTTGCCCACCATTTCGAGCGTGATACCCTCCACGCCGTCGGCGATCTGCTGCTCCACCTCCAGCAGCTCCACCTCCAGCAGCTCCACCACCATGCGGTTGTACTTGGTGAGCACGAGGTCGGAACAGTGCTCGGCTTGCACCCGTTGAACACGGGGACGTACTCGCACTCTCGCAGTACTCGGGCGGGAGCGTGTCGATGGGGAGTACCACGCTTGTTAAACTTGGTCTTGCCGGCTTCTTCCTGTTCTTCCTCCTCCTCGTCCAAGTCACTAGATTCCGGTCCGTACTTCGCCAGTGCGTCGAAGAGCTTGGACTCCTTGCCCTTGTACTCGGCCAGCACCGAGGGCTTCTAGACTTTCAACCAGCGATTTTCAGCAGAACGGTCATGTCTGTAAACCATTCACAGTCACGTCCTCGAAAGTACTGAATCAGCGCATGAAAAGTGTCATGTGGCCTCTCTCCGACTACATATACAGCAGTCGATCCAGAACTCTACGTCGAAACTGTCGATATCTCCCCTGCAGGGTTCTTCGGATGGAGCAGGATTCGGCATCATGAAGAGCAGCTAAAAGTATATAGGCAACCCCGACAGATTTGACTTAGGACTTCCGCAGAATGAGCACTTTTGACTTATTGCAGGATAGCAGTTTTTATATTTGCGGTTGTGCAGCAGCCTTCTTGAAATAGGAACATCAACGGCATGATACCTCAGCTGTAAGGCGTTCGTCGAGATCACTAACTGCAGCTTACCTGTACCTTCCAGACCTCCAAGCAACGTTGCTATTCTATTGCCTGCTCAAACAATTCGAATTCATCTCGTGGCATTCCCTCCATTCGCGTTAAAGCTGCGTGTTTCCGGTGTTTACTTGAGTTGCAGTACGATGTTCGTGGTAATTAACTCCAAGGGAATGGCGTCGCTGCTGCTGATCTTCTTCAGTGCTTTCACTCCATGGAAACCTTACCAAGTTACAGCGAAAGCGTACCCGTCGGTCCCAATCGCTTTCTGGGCACTTGTCTCGATGCTTCCTGGGTGGAACAAATGGAAACTGAGCGTGGAATCTCCAGCCAGGATCGGGACTCCAGTGGGCGACTCGTTCATCCGTTCTTGCAACCTGCGTTGAAGTACCCACGATACAGAGTGAGTCAAACCACAAGGAAACACCGCAAAATCTTGTCTTAACCCGATCTTGTACATCCATTTATTTACCAGATTGAAGACCCCCGAACGTCATCAGGAAAAGCATTCACTGATAACTGTATGTCCTCGGATCACTTGTTCTATGGTGCCGACCAAGATGCTGACGGTTCTAGTCGGGGTGAAGTGGACGGCACTCTTGTCTTAGACTTGTGTAACTGGGACACACACGCACTTGCTACACTAGTGCTGGCAATCGTAGCTGAAGAAGCGGTACGGCCGTAATTGTGCTTATTTGCAGACTTTGAATCGCGTCTAACCAATTTTGTGGAAACAGAGCGGCTACAAGGTTTCACTTAGCAAAGGTGGCGCAGGTGTAGAAATTACGGAGCGCATGTCTTCTATGGGGACAAGTGTGTGTACACCTACGCACCTAAATGTCGAAGTTTGGACATCGAGCACTATGTCTGACCTCCGAGTCTACCTTAACGAGAGTTATCAAGTCGGTGGGGTTGGGTACTATGGATTATCAGGTCTCTACACTACTCGTGCGTTTGTTCTCGACGGTTTGGCTGCAATGCCGCCGTATTTCCCGGATTTTTGGAAGCACTACAAACTAAGTGAAGATCTCATCCAGGCGCTGAGCGTCGTGCCATTCAAAGCCAACGCAGACTACTACCCTCCAGCTGAAGATCTCTGTCCAGACGGCACCATGGGCTGCAAAGACAACTGCGAAAAGACAGAGGCATGTACACAACGCGAAGCTACAGGAAAAAACTGTCTAGTGATGGCGTTGATGCTCCCAGACTACGATCAAGGTTACTTTCAAGCTGTATTCGCGAACCTTGACATTCCTGCCTACTTTTGCTTCATCGACTACGGTGGAGTGACCAAATATGCTGAAGATGCGGCCAATAACGGCAAACCAGTTCTCTTTATCATTATGAACCTGATCTCTTCCACGTGACACACAAGAATATGTTTACCCGGGTCGGTCTGCCACGCACAGACCCTGAACGTGTGAAGCTGGCGACAGGAGATTTTGGTGAACACGGCTTCGGCGCAAAGACCGACAATCCAGTCGATGTGGATTACCCTAGCTTGCCCTCGCGAAATTTGCTGCGTCGATTGTCAAAGATCAGCCCATTGCCTCGTTATTCTCCAAGCTTACACTCTCGGATACGGATATCAATGACCTTCTGAGTGAATATAGTACCGCGACGGATGACCCTGAACCATATTTTCGCGCGGCGTGTACCTGGGTGAAGGAAAATTATGATACCTGGACTGCGTGGCTCGACCGGCTACCGCTGTGTACATTTGAAGATCACATCATTAGTCATGTAGAAGGTTGCGAGAACGATAGCACCACACGCGAAATCCATTTTTCTTGGATAGCGCCAAACCCTGGGAACGCATCGATACCAAACAACTGTGATGGAGGTTTGGCGGTTTTACCCGCTACCATTGTCACAAGCCGCTCATGTGACTGGATCGCAGCTAATACTCGCGTTTGGGCAGGTTGGGTGAATACAAACCCTACATGTGACTCGAGTTTCTACGACTACAACGTTTCGGATTGTGACTCTGACGCGTATCGTACAGTCGAGTACTTCTGGAAGCTCCCACACCTTTCAAACGACTCATTCTCTTCTGAATGCTCGGGCGGGGTCAGCTTGCCGAAAAGTCTTCAAATCGACTGCGAGTACATGCCAACATCGGCTCCCTACTTTGCTGCGCTAGCCGTTCTGGCAGGAATCATAACAATTTTACTTGTGGTAGCCGCGATAGTTGTATACACGCAACGTAATGCTCCTATCATTCGACGATCACAATTTGAAATGCTCCTGCTGATGATATTTGGAGGCTTCTTCACAACCGGAGCAGCCGTGGCGTATGCTGGTCGCCCTACACACGTGTTGTGCGGAATCCGTCCGGTCCTCGTCTGCATGGGCTTTACGACAATTTTCGGCGCTTTAGTCATGAAATCTTTGCGTGTGTACCGAGTCTTCATGAGATCCGCGATGAAGCGCGTGAAGGTGACACTGTTTCGTATCCTCAAAATCCTTGCCATTTTCTACGTGGGAGATATTGTGATTTTCATCGGATGGTACGCCGTCGATTTTCCTGCACCAACAATCGCCACCGAAGAAGCGTCCGAGTTTCGTGGCACCGTCGATAGAATCTCGTGCAGCTCTTCAAGTTTCATTTTCACGGCGTTACTCATTTTCTGGAAGACTATCCTTCTCGTACTCGGGCTCTACTTGTCGTTTCTTATTCGCAACGTGTCCGTCGAATTCCAGGAGTCTCCATGGATTTTCGGCTCGGTTATTGTGGTTCTGGTGGGCTGTCTCCTCATTATGCCGATGTCGTATCTTGTTCAAATGCGTGCAGCGACCTACTACATATTTCTCGCGTGCACGCTGATGATCTGTACGGTCATAATCATGGGTTTGATGCTCGTGCCGAAGCTGTTCCGGCTGAAAGAAGTCGGAACAGCTAGTGCGGGAGCGTCAGAAGTCGGAATAGTTTGAGTGTTAAAAGACTGGTTACAAATGCTACTGACGTCGGGATGCAACGCCGACCATCTCAAACAAAGTACCAAGTGAAGCCTACCAACAACATGGACACGACAAATTTAAACGACAGTACACTGGCAGAAAACTAGCTACGGTCATTTGAAAACTGAAATAATACAATTCGCCAATGAATCTCACAAGCTTCGTATTTGTAACACGAGGCGTATAAGAATTGCCATAGAAACAACGTGTAGGTGAATGGATGCAAGCTATTAGTCGATTATTATCAACTACGACTGCTTTCGCATCTACACACTGTAGTTTGGGGCGGTGGCTCCCAGGCTTGACCATGTCATTTTTGCGAAATAGTCTTTCGACTTGATCGTCCTCGTCAACCAGTCGCCAAAGACAACACCTCCCCATATTGGCAACTGCGAAATTCCTCCCGATGGGCCGAGAGGCAAGACTAAACCCGCTGTTCCTGGAGCCTTGTACGGCTTGGAAAATCCCAGTTGCTTCTTGCGAATCACTGCGACCATCTCGCCAGCCAGATACCTCCCTTGCTCACCAGCAATAAAGGCCATTTTTGGGGCTGAGTGGTTGGACGCGTCGCCAAGAGCAAACATGTGCCTGAACTTCTCGCTCTCGAGCTGCAACTGTGCATTCACCTTGATAGACCCGCGGTCCGTCACCAATGTCGAGTCCATTTCCTGAACCAATGTGGCAACTGGACTAAATCCGCCACAAAGTAGCTGAATGTCCGAATCAATTTCTGTGCCCTTGTCAGTGCGCAGAGTTCGTTTCTCCAAACTGTTCCCGTTCAGACGCTCCGTTAAACGTTCGCCTGATATCACTACGATTCCCAGTTTGTCCAGCGATTTTGTCAATCGTTTGTAGAATTTGTCAGTAAGGTTGTTCCCAGCGAGAAGTTTGCTGTTTGCATCGACGATCGTCACTGATTTTTCCGGGTACTTAGATTTGATCTCGGCCGCTACTTCACACCCTACAGCACCTCCACCCACAACGACGATTTTCTCTGCTTTTTCGATGTGACTCGAACTTCTTGCAGTTTGGCTTCCGTGGCCGATCGAGCGAAGTCGAGACTATCTTGTTTGATAGGCACCGAGTACGTGCTCCCGTAGCAAACACCAGGTAATCGAAGTGCAGTTTCTCCGTGGCTTCACTCTGGTTGTCGTTGCTGTCGATTGCGTGGTATGAAACCTCGTTTGATTCTGCCGAAATGCTGGTAGCTGCCCCACGCACAATTTTGACGAAATTGGCAGCACTCTTCGGGATGGCGTTGTCGTAAGGGATGAACATTGTGTTGGTGTAGCTGGCATCCACGTATGCTCGCGGAGCTCCCACGACATGGTAGAAGTAGGCGTTCTTTTCCAGCATGATGACTTCGGTATTGTCGGCAGGCGTAAGTTTCCTCGCTAGAGCTTGTGCCGTGTTGATTCCCGCAGACCCACCGCCAATTATCACGATACGTGTCATTTTCGTGTCGGATGTAGCTTGCACTTGAGGCATTCGACTGCGGATTTCGTTGTGAAATTTGCAACTGCCTAAGCAGGACTATTATCGGCGAGGCGTACCGTACATCTCATGCCCAAAATTCACACACTTGCGACGAGTAGTCCCATGAAGAGGTTTCAACAGCACCTCGGCCACTGGCCGAGTCGGCCAGTACACGATGCACCGTTTACAAAAATTCATCAGAAGTCAGTCTCGATGGTCCTGCAACAAGAAAGTCGACTGGACAACCTCCACATATTTTTCTATTCATTTTTGCAGACAGGTCCATTTGAATTTGATGGCGCCACAAAAGCGCGCTACTCAGCGAAAATGATCGGTGATCTCTTTTCCCCGCCCTTGGCTGATGCTCTCAAATGGCTGCCTCCTTTCCATTTCAATGAGCCGGACCTCTCAGGTTTAGCAAGAAACTGTTGTGCTGCTCATGGTGATTGCGTGCATTGGTATGTGATGGGGAGCCCGACTCCTTCGCATTTGTGAAGGTAATATTAATATGGATAGTATCGGCGGATCGCAACCGCCTCAATGCGCTTCTTCGTCGCTATATTTCGTTATTAAACGACGGGGTTCCGAGGACCCCCATTGCACCTGTACGTGACAAGTTGAGCCCGACAATCCTCAATCACAAGGGTTCAATCGCGTTTTACTGTAGTTCACATTCCCATACTAGTAACGATCGGACGGAGGTGCAGGTGCTACCGAGAGTCGGTGCAATGGTAGAGCATGGAAAACGTATAAATCTTTCTTTTGGTGAGACCTTAGAGCAACTTCAACGGTCCTGGTATTGGAACGAAACCTCTATGAACCGATGTAACGTGCAATGCCAGTGCAGCCAGGTGCTCATCATTTCGATTTTCCTTGCTTTGCAGCGATGGTGTCTCCACTGTCCGTGGTTGATCAATAATACTGTACAGCAGTCACTGTGGCTGCCAGCTTCACTAAGGCGGCCAAGCTGCTTGCCAACAAATGCAGTGAAAGGTTACATGTATCCTTGATAGGTTTGAATCAGTGCACGACTGTAGGCAGCACAATGTCCACGTCGTGGGGATCGTGGTTAACTATTCCTCCACGTCATTCCATCTGGGAGTAATCCACGGAGCATGGCCTGTTGAAGTGCACCGTTCGCCCCGTAATCCTATCGGCGTCCGAATCCCCATAATCAGGTCGAAGTTCGCAGGAGCTCACTTACCATTTCGCCACAAACTACCCAAGCTGCAGCTCATTCCAGACGCAATGGAGTCTGCACCTCCACTACTTCTCGTCAAGTTTGCACTTCCACCAGAACTTGAGCCTCTCGACCACGTTCATCAACTCGTGAGCGCCTTTCTCACCCTACCACCATCGATGGTGCTGTTTACAATGAACTCCACTACATATTGAAAGTCTACGGTGCTCTCCGACCTGTGACTACTGGAGCAATGGATGGTGCAGCAGCCAGAGGACGACTCGACATTATGCAGAAACTCCAAGCCAATCGGACGGAAGGGTGCTCAAGTCAAGCCTTCGTTGGTGCTGCAACTAACGCTCGTTTCGAGGTACTGTGGTGGCTAAACGAATATTACGCCAGACTGTCCAAACCGACTGAGATGGTCACTGCTGCCGCTGGAAATGGTCACAGTCGAGTAGTGGAGTTCTATGGAGAGGTCTAAGTAGTGACCAGCTGGAACCAGCACTTGTAGCTGCGGCATCAAAAGGACATATCAATGTGGTGAAGCTGCTTCTTCCGAAAGTTGGAGACACTAGGAGAGCGTTTCTCGAAGCTGCAAGGTATAGCCACGTTCGAGTTTTACAGGAAATGATTGAGCAAGACACAACGGGGCAACTTTCTGCCATCAAGTTGCCACTGGAGAAGGGGTTCGAGTGTGCTATCGATGTTTTGTATTAACTTGTATTCAACGTTGGACTCCATTTATATGCAAACCAAGTTACTGTTCACACAGTCATGGTTAGCCTCTTAGCTCGACACACTACTACTGGTGACGGACGAGTCGAAATACACAACCCGCTTGTTGGACCCCATCGCGTCTTCTTTGGCTGCTTGCAGGGGACTTGTACTTCGGACATTCTGAAGGCACACACCGCAGAATGAAACCTTGCGCATCTCGAGCTGGTGATCTGCACCGACAAACGCCAACTTGCGCTGGAATCTGCAAGAGCGACACAGATATCCCGCACACAGCTTGCACGTACTACTTCGACTCTTGCCGTAATCCCCGATGCGAAGCTTGGACATTGGTTTCGTGCACGTGATGCACATTTTCGGTCGATCTGGTGCGCCTAGCTCTTTGGACATTGCGTAGCGTTTTTCCAACAACTTGGTCATTTTCTTCATGTTGCTGCAGTTGGTATACTTGAGCATGGTCAGATAACCGGTCGCAATGGTAGGCATCACAAGAGCCTTGATCATATCACCAGCCGGGTCAACAAACCCGGATCCGAACACTTCGATCCTGTCAGGATCAACCTGACGAGCGATGCAGCAAACAGTAATGCTGGCTCGGACTCGCCCAGGCAGTTCCTTGGTCTCTGGGAAGTTGACCGAGTGGAAAGTCATGACACCAACGCGTTCGCCATTCGACAGGTGAACAGACTTCGTGCACTCAAGAAAGATGTAGTCGCGATTCTTTATGAGTGGTGTCGAGGCAAATGGCAGATCAAGCTCCATCCACTTGATGTTCATCGAATTGAACGGTTCCTCAACGGTTGGATCATCGAGAGATGCGAGTACTGCTCCTCCACTCATGTCCTCGACGTAAGTGGCCTTTATCCACATCGCCTCGATCGTTGGGTTGACTGCTCCATACAGGAAGTCGTCTACGGTTCCGCACGTAGTGCCAGTGACCAAAATTTCAGGAGGCTCAACCTTGCCACCTTCACTCGACGATCGGGACAGGGGATCACGATCGAGGAACACGCGGGTGTCGTCTTTGGTCTTGATCAATTTCCACTTCGTTTGATCGACTTGACGCTCGGCGTTCGAGATGAACGCCTCGTATTTTTCAATGTTCTGATCGATGAAGTTGTGGCCGAAGTCCCGAAGGGTGTCCTTCTCGACGTCTGATAGATTGAGCTCATCGAAGGGGTTGACGACAAAGCGGTCCTTGCCCATGACTGTTTGGTTGGGTGGAAGTGATGCTGAAGTCGAGGTGGAGGGTCGGCTCCGAGCTGCTAAATGGAATAATGAAGAGTTGGGTTTGTGAAACAATGTGGTCGCACGATGATATGAGGAGAGCTCATAGAATAAGATCTTAGAAAACGCTTGTACATGTATAGGCACTTCCTTTGAGTCTGATCCGGTAAAGTAACATTGAAGTGTGGTAACATTAACTGTAAACAATAACAGACGGCGGTGCTGGATGAGCTACCTCACTCACACTATGGGATAAGACTTCGAGTAAGATTTCGTTTTCAGTGAGTTGGTAATTCTAGCTCAGGAGTAGATAATTCACGAATAATTTGGATATAACTTGGAAGCTTGCTACCGGTACTGTACCACAAACGAACAACACGCTACCATATGCACTGTTTAAGCCTTTTTGCCCTCGAAGATCTGGTGTGCGCCAACTATTTCAGGTGTGCGTTTTGGTTGTTCGACATTACAAAGCAAATGATCACCGAACGACTGAAAAATCGAGACAACCGAGGAATGGGGCGCTTAGCAGTACGAATTTGCATCCGCACCATAACATTTATGGTATCGTGGCTACTTTTCATTGCAATGATGGGGTCTGCTGATTGTGCGCCTTCGGGATATACTGTTTACGTTTGAGCTCGTTGCAATGGCTACCGGTATTCACGAAAAGGACAACGCTAATTCAGCTTCAATATCGCAGTCAGAAATCAACGTGGCATACGCGTACGTAGCAGGGCTGGCGACCGTGGCGACGTTCTTTGCTATCATTCGTGCGAGTTGTGCCTGGGCTGATCTATCACACTGGAACCCAGCACTCGTCTTAATTGACATTGTTATCTCTCGAACATCCACACCTGAGTGGGAAAAGAGAAGAGTAACGCAAGAATGGGCGCGGTTTTTTCATGCTTCCATCGGCTACTTTTTTATTTCATGCATTTTCGGTTGCTTTTTATTTCCCGCCGGCTATTTTCCATGCGGTGGGTGATATTGTATTCCACCGGTGTTATTGTATGCCTCCAGCTAAATTGTATGTCAGATTCACAATTCAAAAACAAGTTTTTTTGGAGAGGTGGGTTGAACCCCTCCTTTTTCTAGTATTCTCTGTTTTATCTTCTTTTTCTAAGTTTCTTGTTTTGAAAAAAATGCAGGCATGCACATATAGACGCGGTAGTGCTCACACTACTTACTGATCAGCTTAGAACAATGATGTGCCCCATCCGATACGAGTAGTTGATCAGAGTGGCAAGCTCTTCGGCCTCATATTCCTCCTCTTTCTCGATTTTGGGATACTCCACTTCCCAGTGACGCTTGCCGGCGCGCAAAAACGGAGGCTTGATTGTTCCGACGAAGTCCCGACTGGTTTCAACACCATCGTCGTCTGTGTTGGTCCAGGTTCCCAGAATACTCCAGTTGATAACACTCGCGGGCTTATCGATCAATCTCTTGATCAGTGCGACCACACTGTATTGTGACCTCCTGAGACCGTCGCGTTCCAGACACTTAGCCTTCTTTCGAGGACGCCCAGGCGGTCTACGAGCTGGCAACCCCGCAGCATTGCGCTCAAATCCACCGCGTCCACCAGCTGTAGACAAGCTAGATCGTGTGCGCACAGCCACTCCGATTGGTACAGTCGCACTTGAACTTTTGGCGAATTGTCTTGATTTCGTCCACACACCAAGAAGGAGAATCCCAATCGTGCTCAAAAGGCACCCGCTCGAGAATTGTCACGCGGTGAAGAGAGGTATCGAAGCTGGACGTTTTCGATCTTCTCGTGTGCCCTCAAAATTCCGCCTACAGAGCGATTGTATAGCCTTGTTCGTGCTGCATCGACGTTAAGACCGTGCACGTTGACGTCCTGAACCACGTAGTAATCCGCGTTGAAGTAGTACTCGCCGATGCTGAGGATTGCTCGTTTCGATTTTCCGCGGTGCTTCGGATAGTGATTCTCATGACCACAAAGGTTCCTTGCGGCTTGAAGTATCTCTGCTCCCACCGGCCCACTTGCGTAGTGACATATGATATCCGAGCCAAAGTCCATAGTACATTGTGCTAGAATTCTTGGCAACGTCCCGGCTAAGACGTGGCCAGTAGCAGCGCGAAGGTGCATAACAGCAGTTGCTTTGATGGCGTGATGATGGGACTCTATTGGGTTTTGGTTGGGCACAACCCCAGGCTCGTCGCTGGCTGTGTAGAACCAGAGATCCCAAGGATCAACGAGGTATTGGTCCTCCAACCAATGAGCGTAATCGGTTTCCCCTAGCGCTGACCAATTGGATGTTACCAAGTTGGACAGCGCTTCAAATTGGTCAAACGACCGCGACAGACTCAGGTAATCGAGCGGCGGCTTGATGATGTTCTCGTAGCGGTCCGCGTCGGTTAGAAGGCTCTTCATTCGTCGAGCATTGCGATCCAAATGTTGCCAACAATTCAACAACTTAATGTCCGGCCAAACCTGGCGGAATGCATTTGCAATCTCCGAAGAATGATCCATTGACCCAAACTGAACGTCCAGGGTTCCTCCGAAAAAATCCTTGGTTCGATCCTTCACGGCCGTGAACAGTCGGGCGTAAGCGTAGGTGGTCTCAGTCCGAACGAACATGAACGCAGCCGGGTAAAACTTCTGCTGATACTGGTGAGTTGCAGTATATCGAACTCCATATGTCCCGAAGGAGACGAGGGTCCAACCTCCAAAATGAAGCTTTTACGTTCCATCAGTGGCCATGAGAATTTCTTTCCGTTGGCCCAATAATATGCGAGTGACCGTGCGGAACAATCGCCTCGAGGTGAAGATAATCCCAACGGAGAGCTGCCCATTCTCCAACGTGTCCGTAAAGCAGTCCAGAACGAGCAGTTCGTTCTGGTATGCCAACGGCTGGTGGCTAACCCTGAGCGCATCGCCCTCTACGCGATACTTCATATCCTTGAAAATGTGCTATTTGTACAGCACATTCTTGGCGAGGCCCACTCCATGATGTCTGCATATGTCGTAATGTCGAAATCACCTCGCTTTCGGAGTTTGTGCGCTCGATTTTTCAGTTGTGTAACCGAAGGCAGCAAAGCCAACGTCTCGTCATTGTCGATGTACTTGGATTGCAGTGTGATCAAGCACTGGCGCGGGTCCTGACCACCAAGAAGAAGGTTGTCAATCTCTGAAAGGAACGGCTTGTGGATGCCGGTGCGAAGTGGGTGTGCACCCATCGGCACACCCACTTCGCGGCGATGGCGATGGCACAGTCGTAGCGGGTTCAGTCGTGGGGCCGTCGCTGCTGCTTAAAGACACCGACGGCCGTGAACTACTTGAGCATCACTCACACGGGACAGCGATGACGAGGGTACAGCTTCAGCTGGTTGGTTGTTGGTAGCGGCGCTGCTTCTTGCCGACAACATCCGCCGGGAGCTCCTTCTCCGAGCTCTACATGAGCGCATGGTGCTTAGTGGGCTGCAACAAGCGTGTCAACTTGACAGCGAGGGACGACTGGCAAAGATGGGGCGGTTGGAGGCTTCGGTCGTGACTGGTGCGGTAGAAACTTGAGCGGTTAGTCTAGAGGTAGACGGCTTTGGGGCAAATTTCAAAGTGAGCAAGACTCCAACGAGAACACAAACACAGTCAAGCGAGCGTGAGTATGCGGCGTAGACGTCAGCTGCGTAGGCGACCCATAATGGAAGAATAGCGCACGCATTTCATTTGGTTCCAGTTATAGAGCTTCGAAAAATTCTTTGCGGTATACTATCCGGATTTTGTAGAAACCGAATTGTAATCAGTACAGATATTTTTAACACCAGAAAGAAATTTGACATAAACGTTACTAGCCTACATTTTACTGAAAAAAATAGAAAGTGAAAATTTGAAATGAATAACACTTTCTGGCTACAACCCAATCAGAATCAATCGCTATCCTCGGATTCTTCATCGCTTTATTGGCTATAATAGCCTGTAGGGTTTGGGCGTGCCTTGGTGAAGTTGAAGTTGTCGACGAATTCCGGTGTCCTTGGTCGACGCGGCGATGGAAAGCCCCACATCTCTTCGTCCTCCGTGTCCGAATCAGATTCGGAGGCCGGCTCACGGCCCTGTCGGATCCGGCGCAGCGAGGTCGTCAGCATGTCGATCTCCCGAGCTTGGCGCCGGATCGTCTCTTCTGCGTCGCGAAGTTGCTGCCTAAGACGTCGGATGCCGTCGTAGGCGTCTTTGACGGCGGAGCGGATGTGCCTGGGTGCACGCATGGCAAATGCGAAATGAACATCTCCTCCGCTCCGTCGAGCAGGCATTTCACAGAGAACATATCGTCAGGTAATTTCTATGTAATATTCCAATCAATTTCCTAAAGGGTGTTTTTGCCCGAAGGAAAATGTGTTTTCCGCGGAACGGTATAGACTTCGTGCGTCAAGATCACCAGCGCACCTGTAGGATAGGCAGGCCATTCAAGGTCGCGGTTTTCGCCCTAAGTCCGAGGTCTCACGATCGACGACGTGAGGTTTTGTCCGTAGCCACGAATTTGGCGGTAGAAGTAGTTTATAGGCAATCCGCTTCATTTGTGGTTTTCCTCGCCCCCGGACAAGGCGAGCAACACCGACGGACACGCGTTCCAGCAACGAACGGCGGAGACGCAGCGATTCGCGACACCCACCACACCTCTCCCTGGGCTGCCTCGACTTAACTCTCTCCGTGAGCCAAGCCGAGACTTGCATTCGATAATAATGAACGGATTGCCTTGCCCCACGCACAAGACTTGAGAGTGAATTGCGGAAACGTGCACTTCTTGCCCTGCGCACCCTCATTTGAACGCTACATAATTGATTTCGAACAGATTCGAAATCAATTATAGCCATAGAAATACAATGTAGTACGCTGAAAACGACACACGAGCTGAGATTCCAGAGCTTGGATGGAGTTGAACTGTTCGTCCAGGGTGTGGACGTAACATCTCAAGGTTTCGCACCTCTGGTTGCCGACTGGAGCATTGAAAACGCTACCATTTACACGGAGGACTACACTCTTTTCGAAAAAGACTAACTTTATCGACGTACGACGGGTTTTCCAAGGAAATTTAGCCTTTGACGTCAATTTCACCGATGAAGACCCACCAAACGTGGTCCAGTCCTCATTGTGGTAGAGTCTTTTAGATTCCAGCATGTTGATGGTTTTTGGCCATTTTTAGTGCTCGGTGAGGTACAGTGTTTTTATAGAGTGCAGAAACCTGCAGTCTAAGTTTAGTTGAGATGTACCAGTGTACTGTTCGAGACGTCCGCGGACAGCAAAACTTTCTAGGATGGTATGTCTACTTGCAAAACTAACCCAACGCACACCAGTCTTCTATCGGCTCAAACTACAAGACCACACTCTTTCATGGTGCAACATGACCAACCTGCGCACTTCGTCTTCCCTGCAGTCGTGTCTGAAGGTGCAGCAGATGACTATCCTCCGAATAACTCAGTCATAGGGAAGGTTCAAACCATTTTGCGGCGGGGTAAGCTGAAACGAATGGCTGGATGGCGTTCCCCGTGGCTCGGATGGCTGTTCACGTACGCGGTTGTGCTTTTCGTCTTCTTCGTCTACCGATGCGTATCGCTCAGGGCACTGATCTTGATGTACGCCACAGCTAAGGATGGAACTCTTGGAATAGTGCTTGGAGCAATATGTCTAGGATTTCTGGAGGACTTCGTGTGTGCAACGTATTTTGCGGCTGCCCTATGGTTATTTGACAACGTGAAGTCGATCGTCATTAAAAACATTGATTTTCGGAGCATGCGAGCTGCATGGACCATGGACAGGGTGGCGACATTTGTGATCTCATGGTCGCTCTTCATTGCCCTGCTGGCTCCTTTCGTTGCTGATGCGGTGATTGTGCGTTTGCGTAGCATGCGCTTCACGTTTTCTATCGTGAAAATGGCCGTTGACGAAAAGGACACTGCAAGCTCTTTCGAAGTCTCCAACACCGAGATCATGGACGCATGCTTGAATGTGGCCGCGCTGGTGATGGCGGCTACATTCTTCGCTTTAGTGAGAGCTTGGGCTCCTTGGGCAGATCTTTCGCGTTGGGGCCCGACTAAGATAGTACTGTCATTTAGCAACTTGGTCGCTTTTTGTCGGTACATGCAAAACTACCGGGTAACTCAGAGTATGGAAGTACACCCTACTGAGTCAGTTGAGCAGGATGGCAGTAGTCCTACTGAAGATACTGAGCCGAATCACGTGTTATCGAGTCAAGAGGATCGCGCGAATCCGGGTGATGCCCAGGCGGCCAAGAGAAAAAATACATGGGCAGCCAAATCGTACCCGATAAGCATGCAGTGTCCTGTTGCACTGAGATATTTAAGTGCGGCCTCGTTGGGATGATCGGCATGGTGCTAATCCCTGTGGTGGTGGTCGCAATTAGTTGTTCGTGCTCTCCCCTCGTGGCGTATTCAGCACTGAACACCACATTGAATGAGCTGTTTAAACGCGCCTTGCAACCGACTGTCAGTGGTGGCACCAACTCTGGCTGGAACGAAATCTATCTCGACCCGGCCGAAGAAAGATTTGTTTTCGGGCCAAACATGCTCTACCGACGAACCACGGGCTTTCATGGAGACCTTGCATTTGACGTCAATATCTCTCAGGAAGAGATGTTGACGTCAAATGCAAGGTCTACCCCAAACGTCTTGCTCATTGTGGTTGAGTCTTTCCGATACCACGATTCTCACTACCTGGTGGGTGAGGAGGACCCATCTAATTTATTCGAAGGCACGGACATAACAATCACGCCGAACTTCGATAAGTGAGCGAAGCGCGGCATTGCTCTCGAAATTACTGGTCAAGCTGGCGAACAAGTCGAGCCGTGGAGAGTTTGCTGTTTGGACAGCTACCGTATGACAGCGTGACAGATTCTGGTATGACTGGTGGTAGAACGGATACTCGGCTTTCCGGCCTTCCGCAGCTATTCGCAGCTAAGAGCTATGAAACGTTCTTCGCCACAGGTTGCGTGACAAATTACGATGGCTGGGACGTTTTTCTGCCTTCTCACGGATTTGATACCGTTTGGAGTCGCAACGAAATGATGAAACTTGCTGAAAGTGATTTGGGAATCAAACGGGATCAATGGAACGGTCCAGATCACCGTGCGTTCAAGTGGGGTGTACACGACGACGTGAGCTTTCAAATTCTTGGGGATCTTATGGTAAACAAGACCAGGGACCAACAGAATCGTGTTGCAAAAGGAGAAGCGAAGAAACCACTCTTTCTGAATCACTATACGATCTCCAGTCATGCTGATTACCGGGGGCGTCCCAAATGGTATGATGAAGCCGAAAAACCAGATTTCTCTGCTCTTTACGAAGGAAAGAAGTACGCGGATAACATCAAGAACTACCTCGAGATCCGCTATTTCACAGACATGGAACTTGGCAAATTCCTGGACCGCATGGCTGGCGAAGGCATCCTAAACGACACCATCGTTGTTATTTCAGGCGATCATGGCCAAGGTCCTGAATTCGCCACGTTTCCAGAGAATCGAGACGTGTCGGTGACAGGTGTGGCGGGAGCGATTATTGCTGAGGACGCCTGGGAGATGCGGTAGGAATGGTTATCGACGATGCCACGGAGCAGTATGATATTCTCAACACGTTGGCAAACATCACCGGCGTGCCTGAAGGTGGGTTTGAGCAAGATGGAGTGGGTCGTTCACTAAAGCGTAAAATCAATTTTGGTGAGCGAGTCGTGTATAGCAACAACCCGTCGCGCAAAATGTCAGTGGTGCGGGGTCATGAACGTCTCCGTTACGATCGAGTCTCGGACTCGATGTCACTACACAATACAGATACGGACCACGATATGAAGAGCGACCTACTGCCAGAGCTTAGCACGGGAAAGCGGGCTGACTGGCTAAAGTGGCGTGATAATGGACGTCGACTGAACTCGTACTATACGAGTCGTTGGGAAGGCAAATGCCTACTTGCAACAGACTGTTGATACCTCGAGATCGTTGTTTGTGAATCACTGTACAATTTACGGCCACATGCCCCCGAGGCTCGAAATGTACATGTATCTACCGCGGAAGACCGACTGGGTGACTATTGATGAAGGATATTGATGGAGGCCCGTTCGATATCTAGACAACGCCAAATGTGGACATATAATATATAAAAAGTTTTTCATACGTTATATTACTGTAAATCGTAATGTTGATGTTGATTTGCTTTTCAAAACTTGTCGTGAACCAACATTTGAGGGTGTAGGTTAGTTTTGTGATGTAACGATCGATAGGCAAATCTATAATATCCAGGTAAATAAATATGGATACGAAGGACTGCATTAATACCCCAGCGAGGTGCAACAGCTTTCAGTAGGTACATGCAGCAGGCACGCGAATGAAAAAAATGAGTATTTTACGACAGATGGTGATTACGTCTGAGGCAAGTAACCCACGAGCGTTCGTATGCAACAACCTCAAGTGCGCGAACGACAACGTACCTAAGCTACTTCACCTAAGCTATGGCCGATTTACCATCGCAGTCTGTGCCTGAGGCAGGCTACCTCACCATCAAGAGATTTCTGGTAGGGAGAGTTTTGCAAGACAACGAATCAGTCTGCAAAACCCATCGAGTACGAAGTGTTATCACTTTGCATTCCGCTGTGTCCTCAAGTGGGCAGTACGCCAACAACGACATAGTCCACCGCGACATGTGCGAGCAAGAGCGCCAATCAACACTTCATGGGTTCCCGACATCAGTTTCCGGTGATATGACAGAAGGCTTACCAGTGAAGGAACCAGCCGTGCGGAAGGCGTCACCTATCGTGAAATGGATGAAGTCTAAATCAATTGCGCTACAGAGGTATCCGTGGTTCGGGTGGGCGTTCGTGTACGCATCGGTGCTTCTCGTTTTCTTCGTCTTCCGATGCGCTACACTTGGACCCCTGATCATGATGTACGGAAGCTCCAGCGACTTTACTGCAGGAGTGGTGATTGGAGTACTGAGTCTAGGACATGCCGAAGACTTTGTTTGCACGACGTACGGCGTGTGTATATTATGGTTGTTCGACGCCTTCAAGTCTGTTATCAGCAAACGGTATCCGCAACATATCGGACGAGTGTCAGTACGAGTTGGTGGCAGGATTGCGACGTTCATTGTGTCGTGGTTGTTCTTCATCGTGGTGACGTTGCCTTTCATCGCTGATTTACTTCTTGTGCGAATCCGGAGTATGCGCTTCACATTTGACCTCATTGTGATGGCCATCGACGAAAAGGATAACATTGATGCAGCCCCGGTATCGAATGAGGAGCTCGATGAAGGCTTCGCGAATGCAGTCGTGCTGGGGGTTGTAGCAACATTGTTTGCTTTCGTGCGTGCTTGTGCATCATGGTCGGATCTATCGAGGTGGAATCCTACGCAAGTTGTGCTACCCTTTGCGAGCTCACGGACTTCACATCTTTATTGTGGATTGAAACCTACAAGGACCGATGACAATTCCCCACCCGGAGTCGTTGAAATTCGTGACAACTTTGAACAACCCGCTGATGCTCTGGATTCCTGCAGTTCCACTGAAGACTCTGAATTGAATCCCAGCAGCCCCACTGAAGACGCCGAACTCAATGCATGCCTCCCATTATCCACAAGAAACGACAAGGTGAAAGCTGATGAAAAGGTGTCTAAGGTAAGCCGATACGTGACGGTAGACGTCCACCAAAGCGTTCCAGAGACAACCAAATCTGTGGATGGCAATAAAATGGCAACCGGTAACCTTCAGGAAGGTTCAAACAGCAAGCCACGCAAGAAAGAGAACTTCAAACGGTACACGGTTGCTTTCATCGGACTAGTGATCATTTCCAACGTTGTGGTGGCCATAAGCCGCGCCTGCTCGCCGTTAATTGTGTTCTCAGCGTTGAACACAACTCTCAATGAGTTGCTCGGGCATGCGCTACAACCAACTGAAGTCGATGAAATTGATACAACCGAAGACGGCAGTCAGCCTTGGACGAAAATTTTTATCGACAGTACTGAAGAGCACACGTTGCTCGGGGACGATACGCTCTATCGTCGTACCACGGGATTCCACGGAGACCTCGCCTTTGACGTGGATGTCAGCGAGAAAGACCCGCCAAATGTATTGCTGCTCGTGGTCGAGTCTTTCCGATTCCATGATTCGCACTTCCTCGTTGGCAAGGAGGACCCATCCGACTTGTTTAAAGGCAGCAACATCACTATCACACCGAATTTTGACAGGTGGGCGAAGCGTGGCATCGCACTGCGAAACTATTGGTCAAGTTGGCGTACGAGTCGATCTGTGGAGAGTTTGTTGTTTGGTCAGCTTCCGTACGATAGAGTGACGAAGTCCGGCATGACTGGGGTCAACTCAGTACCAAGCTTGCTGGTTTGCCTCAGATGTTCACCGCAAAGGGCTACGAAACCTTTTCACGACCGGCTGCAAGACGGACTACGATGGCTGGGATTTTTTCTCCCAGCTCACGGCTTCGACACCGTGTGGAGTCGCACGGAAATGATGAAGCTGGCTGAAAGTGATTTGGGCATTAAGAGAAGCGACTGGAATGGGCCAGAGCACCGTGCACTCAATTGGGGCGTGCACGACGATCTAAGTTTTCAGCTTCTTGGAGATCTACTGGTAAACAAAACGAGAGATCAGCAAGCGCGAGTGGCCAAGGGCGAAGCGAAGAAGCCTCTCTTTTTGAATCACTATACGATCTCCAGCCACGTCAACTACAAACAGCGTCCTAAATGGTACGACGAGTCGAAGAAGCCAAACTTCTCAGCTCTGTACGAGGATGAAAAGTACGCGGACAACATCAAGAATTACCTCGAGATCCGCCACTTCACCGACATGGAGCTGGGCAAATTCTTGGACCGCATGGCTGACGAAGGCATCCTCGACGACACTATTGTCGTCATCTCTGGCGACCACGGTCAAGGCCCAGAGTTCGGCAACGACGTCCCCGAAGATCGTGATGTCTCTGCAACGCGTGTAGCAGGCACTATCATTGCTGAGGGCCGGCTAGGTGACGCGGTTGGGATGGTCATCGATGACGCCACCGAGCAGTACGACATCCTCAACACGCTGGCGGACATTACCGGTGTACCCGATGGAGGATTTGAGCAAGATGGCGTGGGGCGTTCACTCAAGCGCAAGATCAAGTTTGGGGAGCGCATCGTCTACAGCAATAACCCCACGCGCAAAATGTCCGTGGTGCGAGGCCATGAACGACTGCGGTACGATAAAGTCACGGACCAAATGCTGCTTCACAACGCCGACACGGACCACGATATGAAGGACGATTTACTGCCGGAACTTACATCTGAGGAGCGTGCAGAATGGTTGAAATGGCGAAGCAATGGACGCCGAGTCAATGCATACTACACGAAGCGCTGGGAAGGAAAGTGCTTGTTAGCAGCAGAATGTTAGGTACTACAATATTAATCCGCCTTTTACCGGGCTCTTTTTGAAGTGTTGGTTTAAAAAACTGAGCTCATTCCGAGTTTGCTTGTGGTCATTATGATGAAAAATAAATTTCGTTTACCTACGGTTGTTTAATGTATTAATAACAACTTCATTAAACGGCCAAGGCAATTAAGCAGTTCAATGAGAAGAACAGACGCTTCCGACGCACTGAAGAAGACACGGAGCACGTTGACTTCCTGCTGGGACTGATCAACGGCCGCACCGTGATCAAACCCAAGTTGGATGAGCAGGAGACGTAGTCGACTCACAGAAAGTTGAGGTGTGCAGACAACCATGGCTCCACCTCATGACAGAACCCAAATGTCCTATACCGGTATTTCATAACTTCCATCGCAGCATCGGTAAATTTTACGTTACGATTAATTACCGCCGTAATAAATACTTTGTACTTTCCAACTGGCATATCAACATCATCGCAGGATGGCTGCCCCACCTCCGCTCCTAACGGTCTTCCTCTCGCTGCCCTCCAAGCTCCAAGCCCTTCCCCACATCCCTCAACTCGTGAACGACTTCCTCCTGCCCACGACCATCGACGCCGCCGTGTACAAGGACCTCCAGCGTGTGCTCCGAGTGTACGAAGCTTTCCGTCCGTACACTGTGGGGGCCATAGACGGAGCTGCTGCCAGAGGACGCCTGGATATCCTTCATAAACTTTATCATTTACGAGACGAAGGCTGCTCACGTGCCGCCTTTATTGGAGCAGCAACGAACGGCCACCTATTAGTGCTGGAGTGGCTGTATGGGTCGTACCCGCATCTTCGTGATGCAGAGAACGAGATCATTCCTGCTGCTACACACGGCCATACCCATATCGCGGAGTTTCTAATATACAACGCAAACTGGAGTCACGATGCAGTGATGCCGGCACTGGTGGAGGCTGCTGCTAATGGCCACGTTGCAACCGTGGAGTTGTTTCTACGGTTCGTTTATGACACAGACGAGGCCTTCGCTGCAGCAGCGGCAAATGGCCATGTACGCGTGCTTGAACTGTTTCCGGATGATCCTCCAATAAGGTGGGCGTTGCAAAAAGCCATCGGGGGCGGGCACATCGACGCCATCCAGTTTCTGCTTCAGCGAGCGAACAGCTTGGATGCTAGCTTTGCATTTGAAAACAATGTCGAAGCGATTGGGACAGATCTTCTGAAGTTGATACTGGAGAGATGCAACCTTGACGAACACGCGTTGGGGGTTATTTTTCGAGAAGCTGCTGAGTTTGGTCGCAGCGCAATTGTCGAAGTTGTGCTGGAAAAATGTTCTCCACTCGAAACGAGTTGCTTATCGTGGACTGGCTTCTGGTATGAAACGCAATGCAATCACTTTGGCCACTCTCAGATTCTGCTGGCTTTGCATGACGCTGCCCGTGGAGGTCACCTAGAAATGATAAACACTCTGCTGGATACGAGCAGCCCTTGTGTTGGTGGTGCACTCCGCTCGGCAGTATATCACGACCAGTGGGAGGTTGCCGAAAGACTGCTTCTTGTGTGTGAGGATAAACAACTGAAGGAAACTAGAATCAAAGAAGCCATCGACCTTATGTTGAGCAGAGCAGCAGCTACCGGTAATGTGGAGATTGTGCAACTGATTCTCAGCAAGTGTGGTGATTTGAGTATTGATGAGGCGTTCGACACTGCAGTTTATCATGATTGCTTGCAAGTTGTGGAAGTGCTTGTCGAGAAAACGACGTCATCAAACGTACTGAATGGGCTTATTGACGCAGTAGTCAAAGCCGACGTCGAAATGGTGAAACTTCTTCTTGACTTTGTGGGCCAGACAGCAATCGAAGAAGCTTTGGAGGAAACAGCGTCATCGGGTTCAGTGGAGATCTCATCAATGCTACTAGCGCGATGCGAGGCTGGCTCACACAGACACATTTTCCTGAATGCCACTGTAACCAATAACACTGTAGTAGTGCAGCTGCTGGTGGATCAGATGGACCAGTGCAGTATCAATCGGGCATTGACGACTGCTGCCGGGCGAGGATATACCGACATTATCAATGTGCTACTGGACAGAAGCCAATCATCTGCTTGTTCGTACGCCCTCGAGGTCGCAGCTCTCGTAGGAAACTGCGATATAATTGAGCTTCTGCAGAGCCGGTGTGACTCGGACGGTATTGCAAATGCTGTTGCTAGAGCTCGAGTGGTTGGTTGTGACGACGTGGTAAAGCTGCTCTGCAACAAAAAGGCACGATTTGCATGAACCCATGGCCCATGAAGGCTTCGGAGGACGTCGCGAAGTTTACCTTGTGTGACGCTTGTGCGCAAGCTCGCAGGTAGTAAAATCGAGATAAGTACTTACTACTACTACTACTCTACTATTGATATTACTTTTTGTTTATTTAACAAACTACTGGTACAAGGGTTTAGTAATAACGATAGCAACAAGTGCTCAAGTACTATAATTTTGTACTAAAAGCTACTGTTAGTGGTAAAATTTTATTAGATCAAATTTAAGAGTGGCAAATCTATGAATAATTAGCTTTTTTGCTACCTTTCCCCACTTATTCTGCAATCCAACTGATGTAGCACAACGAGGGGCTTCAAGGTCGACTGTTAGTTGCCAGGGTGAAGGAAACGCCCCCTTGCTGCATAATATAGGGCGACCACTTAATATGTGGTCGCCCTGATCATCATATTGGGGGCGATGCGGGTTGTTGCGAAGTAGGGTGTACTGGTCCCCACGGTTGGTGTCGTGGCAAGATGGTTGTGTATGCGTGTGGGTTGTTTATCCAGAGAAGGCACTGAAAGTGCTGGAGGTTTTCCACGTTGTGGAATTGTCCTACGAGGTTGTCCACTTCAAGTGACAGTTGAGAAAATATGTTACAGTTGAAATATGGCTAGCTTTGAGGGAGAAGACAGATACTGACTATTATGGAAGAAAGAGTAAGCTGAGCTGTGAGCTCATTCCACAAAACACCGATTCCCTCGCAGGCAGCATTTGCTACTGCTCAACTACTAATTGCAAGTTTGATTCTTCGCTCTGCGGTCGCGACTGTCGTTCGCGTCACGGGTCTCATCAAAGTGTTAGACAATGAATATTAATACCAGGGCTTATTTTAGGATTTGTTTGTTTCTTAATCTATCAAATGCTATCCCGCGAGACTTCTACAACGGTCGCAGCCGTGTCTACCGCCACGAGCGTGGGCATGCGCTGTTCGCGCTCAAGATATACGAATCACTCCCACTCGAGGTTATAAGGTTTTGGAACCCTGTGATGGTCGTTGTATTTAGAAATCCCAACCTAACTTTGCGCGCTTTAGTTTTTCAGAGACCTCGGATGACCACTTTACTGTTGAGGGTTCAGTCTCTGGCACAGCGTCACATAAGACAGTTTGAACGCAAGGTGGACTGTCAAATCTACACATACAAGAATGAAGATCATCTGTGCGCAATGACTGGAGGAGATTGCTATTGTTGGTAATGTTATTTTGTTTTACTATTAGTTCTGTTAAATAGTAGCACTATTTTTTCAACTTCCAGTGAGTAACATTCCTATATTTAGCAGGTCAAAAGCAATTTCAATAGTATGAATAGCACTAAACAGGTTCCTTGTACTACCAATCCCTCTTTGAGATTCATATTTTGCTCCGCCGCTTAGCCTTTAAAGTTACCACAATGGCGTTGCCACCTGCGCTTCTGGCCGTGTCGCGCTCGCTCCCCATACCTCTCCAAGCGCTGCCGCACGTCCCCGATCTCGTGTCGTCGTTCCTGCTGCCCCCACGATCGACTCCGCCGTGTACAACCGTCTGGTGCGCGTCACTCGCGGCTACGAAGCCTCCCGCCCCTTCACGGTCGGCGCAATGGACGGTGCTGCAGCCCTTGGACATCTGGACATTGTGCAACGACTGCATTCTAATCGATCTGAAGGCTGTTCCAATGCTGCCTTCATTGGGGCTGCCACTAACCAGCACCTCAGTACCCTACAGTGGTTGTACGACTTCTATCCACAATGTGCCAACCCGGCAAAAGAAATCGTTGTATCTGCAGCACAAGGTCACGTCTCAGTGGTTGAGTTTTTAGAATCTAAACTGAGGAGGGAACAAGTGGAACCTTCCTTAGAAGCTGCCGCGGAGAACGGACACGTTGCAGTGCTGGAAGCTCTGCTGCGACGTCCGTACAGTATGCGGAAGGCATTCGCTGCAGCGGCCGCGAGCGGACAGACAGAGGTGGTCCAGTATCTACTTGCAAGGGGTTTAATGATCGATACATTCATGTGAATGTGGGTTTGGTGAAGGCGGCGCAAGGAGGGCATTGTGACGTGGTCGAGTTGCTGCTGAAGTGGAGCGATGCGTATACGATTAGTGAAGCGTTGTGTATTGCGGCGGAGGGTGGATGGGCGCGAGTTGTGTGGCTGATTTTGGAGAGATGTGAACTAAGTAAAGTCTCTGTGGCTCGTGCGCTGGAGAAAGCAGCGGAGAGAGATCGCGATGTCGTGGTCAAGATGCTGTTGGATGATTTTGCTCAAGATTCTAGCAATAGATCCGGGGACTCTGGTGGACAGGGAATATCAAATCTCCGCTCCGTAAATTCCATTATTGAACTCTCGTTCATTTCTGCCGTGGAACATGGCCGGATTAATATTGTGAAGCTGCTGGTTGATGCGGTCTCACGGCCCATTGGAGATATACTGCTATCTGCTGCATCGTTCAATCAGTTGGAAATAATGGAGTTTCTTTTAGATTTCTGCGAAGAAAAACATTTGAAGGGGGCTTCTTTCAATGAAGGCGTTACCTCTGCGATCGAAGCAGTAGCGTCAAGAGGCCTCTTCGAGATGGCCAAAATGCTCGTTGCCAAATGTGCAATCATGAACACAGGAGTTGCTCTGAGGATGGCAGTGAAAAACAATCATGCCGAAATGCTGAAAATACTTGTGAAGAAGAGTAGTGCCAGTTCTCTCGGCGATGCTGTAATGACAGCAGCAGTCATGGACCGGATGGAAACGCTGGAGATTTTGCTTGAAAACAGCGGTACAGACGTGATCGAGCAGGCCCTGATCCGTGTTGCATCGACTGGTAGAGACAAGATATCAGCATTGCTGCTCGAAAAATGCAAGCGTCAAGCATATAGCCGAATTTTTGAAAAAGCGGCAGGGCATGGATTTGTGGGGTTGGTACAGCTGCTGCTTGACAAGATGAACATGCAAAGTATCCGCTGTGGATTAATTTCTGCCACGATGAGTGGGCATAGCGAGGTGGTAAGCTTATTAATGGATGGAAGTGACTCGTGCGGTATCACGTGTGCATTTGAAATGGCAGTTTTGAAGGGAAATATTGGCATCGTCGAACTTCTGCGTGATCGGTGTGATGCAGACAGCCTCCAATTTGCGATTTTGGCGGGAGATCCAGACGTGGTACATTTGCTGCGAAACAAGCGATCCCGGTTGGAGTAATCGTAGATCGGCCAACTGGGCTGATGCCACCACCAGACATACAGATGATATAATGCAACAATACAGAACTTTAAACGCGTTTCTCCTCTGGAGATAAAATTCGCAAGTGTGCGCGCTGCCTCTGTCTTTTACTTCGAAGTAGCTTTTTGTTCCGTCTCGTAGAAGCACAACCAAAGGTGCTTGTTCCCGCATTTGAAACTACGATGCGGGTGTCGTCATGACCGATGTAGCAGATTATTTGCTTCATCTTTAAAACGCCACGCGATGCCCTCGTGTGTCTTGAACTGCATATTAACCAAGTACGCGGTGCAAATTCTTTTGGAAAATCGGAAGCACTTCCAAGCAGCGCAAAAACTTCGAATAGTGTCTTCTCCTGTCATTGCGTCCAGATAACTGGGATTCACTGGAAAATTCGCTAACGCAGTGAAGATGAAGAGAGGGTAGCATTTTCAAAATGATATTTCAAGTAAGCGTATGTATCAAAGTGTAGGCTGTCAGTTTACTGGACGTACCTATTTCCCAGTATTTTTACCGAAGGTTAAAAACGATAAACACCACTCTGTAACAATTTGGGTTCTTCGCCAGCTTTGGTGGTGGGACCATACATTTTATGTAGCCCACTACCTACACTGCTCAAATACACCTTTGCCCGACCAAGATGGTGCTAGTCCAGAGCAATATGGTGAAGTAAAAAAGAATTTTCAAAAGAAATTTTGTTACTTTTGTAATTTTATTTACGAAATCACAAAAGTAACACAATTGTGTTTACGAATCAGCAAAACGGAGACCAAAGCGGTGGTTTTATGAAAAGGTTAGCAGAATTATTATAACGCGGACGCAGCATCTTCAAATTATCATTTCTCTGAACCATGTTTGCGAAAGTTGCGTGCGTAGATGCTAACGTCGTGGTGGCTCTGACGCATTTCATGTGCTAGTCGCGCGTCAAGCAGGATGCTCTGGAGTACATGAGGCGAAACTACCAAGGGTATTATTTGAGTTATCCTCGCAATGCACGTGTTTGAATGCAGGTTCTAAGCAATTATCTCCATCGGTAAATGAGCTTGAGCGACTGCATCCACAACGGCTGAATTGTAAACCACTCGCTATACACATACATGAAGTCACAGCAATGAAATGGTGGTGGCCGTCAGCGGAAATCTCCGTCTCCACAGCTGCCACGGTCTAGAGAAAGGAATCATCGAAATACTATTCAAACTTATTCCCAAGTTCAGAGCAAAGAGCTGCTCGTGTTCGTACGATGAAACGATCTGCAAATCGATGGCGATTCTGATCCCACCAACGCAAGGTAAGGTGCCTTGCTTTGACACGAATGGCACGCGCCACAAGCATTAGCTTGGTCAAAGGCTTTGACTCAAAGTCAAGCGCGCGTCTATGGGGTCCACAACAACAATAACCTCCTCGTTGTGACTAGTGGCTGCTAGTGAATGTGTTAGTGTCAACTCTACAGCAGTGGTCTGCAGCGGATTCGTTGGGAGCTCGAAATGGATGCCATCGGTCAGTTTCCAGGACAAAGTGGCGCTTACGACAAGTGGAACAGGACACCTCCGGTTTACATGGACAGTCAACAACATCAGCAGCAAGAGAACGCACAATGGAGACTACAGAACTCTCAAGAAGTAGAAAACCACGAATCTCATACCACATTGACTGGCAGAGATTCGGTGGACTATACGACGTCTCCACCATTGGCGAGTTACTCGGCGCTGCTGAAGAACGGCAGTGATTTTGAGTTGAGACCAAGCTTTGGATCACCTCCGAAGGGTTCCGATAATTTATTCCAAACCGAGTTGGTCCCCAGTACCCGGCCTGATGCAGATACCACGTATCAACAAGAGCTGCAGGTTGCAATGGATCTTGCTAATTTCAGCTTGGATCAGTATAACAAGATGCCTTCAGTTGATATACCAAACACGGCACGAGATACAAACACGACACGAGATAAACCGACACGTCAACTTGATATCAACATAAGGCCAGCAGTGACTCCAAAACAACCAGAGATGCTGTGTCAGACTAGCTGGAGTAGCGATGACGACATGATCGTTAGCAGTGATGAGCCCAAGCCGAAACGGTACGTGCTTCTCTCGCAAGGTTTGATTTCTTTTATTGAAACTTACTTTTCACCCTTAACATCCCATTGTAGGGGTATTCGACAATTGGTACCACGCCTTATGATGGCGATCGAGGCTTTCGAAAGAAATCTCGCGAGAAAATGCGGCGCCATGAAGTGAACGGCAAGGTAAAGAAACTTTCACAGCGGTTTATTTTGAAAATTAACTAACAGTGTGCTGCTCGCAGTTTGAATTGCTCGTGAACGTCCTAGGATTTCCCAATCGTGTTCGCAAAAAGTCATATTGCACGAAGCTGTGACTACAATCAAGAATTTGAGACGAGAGTGCAACGAGCTCGGGCGAGATAGAGACCGTCTACAGTACGAAATTAACTGGCTGCGCGCGTACAGTGCAGATCAACTGCAGCCTCAAACGACGTGCCTTGAAGCAGCAAACCCGTAAACCTCTCCTGAAAGCGAGTTCGTGTAGCAAAATGAGCAACGAAGAAGGCGAGATTGCCACTTCCATTAGAGATGAAAACAATTGAGAGAAGTCATGTGCGTTGAAATTTACGACAGAAATGATAATTCATTCATAGACGTTAGATATATCGTATGCAGTGATTCAGTTAACCTTCTACCTCTTGAATGTTTTCCTCGTCCGTGGATGCCTGCCCTCCATTTCAAACTAAAGATCCTGCTACTTTTACAATATGTCTGGCACTTCCTACCGGGTGAATCTGATGAAATATGAGTGATTCTGAAGCTGTCAAGACGAAGCACTTACGAATCGAAGGTTTTTCGTGAAAAACACATTTTGAACTGCAGAATAGCAGAAATAAGAGTTACTCGTCGACAAATTCAAGCATGTTTGCCGCTGGAAGTGCGTTGGAATGCGCGTGGTGAACAGTCACATCAAGGTGTTTATCTAGCAAAGCATCCCATCGCCATACTAGACTGCATCCTGCAATTCAGTTGACGAAGTCGGCCTTTGCTTGCTCACGCCAATGAAAACGTGATACACCAAGCTTCACGACCACGGTCTCCTCGAGATAACCACACGTGTGACCGTACCGGTAGTGCATGTATGCACGAATTTTATTCCATGTTAATGCAGCGAAAGATGAGAACTTGGTCCGAGCAGTATGAATCGTGGCTTAATCACACTGTTGTAAGTAAGAGGTAATCCAAGGTGAACTTGTTGTGCAGCAAACGGCCTGAAGGTGAAACAGAGGCCTTTAGATGAAGCGCTGAGCGAATACAATGCGACGTGTGAGCAGATAGCAGGCCAGCATCCTTCAGTTTATCTTAACGAAGATACCTGCCGCATAATTTCCCTAAGGACATGGGAGTTTGCGTCAAGACCAACGCTAACAGTGGCTCCAGGTTAAGATGTGTCTGGTGCCGCAAATGCGTCTCCAACGCGTTATTCAATTTGCCTACAACGAACCAGACAAGGCGTGCCATCTTGCTGGATCCTGCAAAAGAAGATATATGTTGCAATATCCAGATAACACGTAGCAAACATCAAGCAACACAACCACTATCAGATCATTTTCATCGTTGTTACCATTTATAAAGCATTTGAGATGGTTTACACTACATGAAACTTAGGCTTCTGCCCACAGTGATTGTCTTATACACGACAACGGCTTGTAGACACAGCGCCACATAACCTCCTGGTGTCCCTTGAAGCCACGCTGACTTACTCGCGGTCCGTCGACTTCTGGCAGGTGCTTTTCGTTGCGGATTCGAGCACACACTCGAGGTCCGACGAGTTACAGGGGACTGCCCACGGACCGTCGGGAGCCTTTCCGCCGCAGATTTCGCCGAGGACCGGTTTCTTTTTCCGGCAGTAACCATTGTCTTGGTCCTCCATTTGACAAAGAGGCCTTCGCCACACTTGGCAGCTCTGGATGGTGACTCGCACACTGCCCCTTGAACCGCCAGCTCACTCAGGATGTGAACACGCAAGTGGGTGGCATCCACAGCGGAAATCGTTAGGCCCACCAGGGCAACGACCAAAAGTGAAAACTTCATCGGGTAGTGGTGATTCTTCTTCTTGGTACTTGAGAGCAGATACGGAAATGAATGGAATGGCAGCAAGGGCGTTGGGACTAAGAATGAATGGAGCGGCGGCAAGATCTCATTTCAATGGTCACCATCGTCTCTTAGGCCACGATATCATTTCACCACGATCTCATTTCAACAAGATCGCATTTCAAGCCATCAGGTCGAATTTTGCTAGAACAAGATCTTCTTGTTCTCTGAAATTTATTTCAGTGCAATGGGGGCCGATTTTGCGAAACCAAATATACCCTGTAACCTATATGGTTACTTGAAATGGAAAATACATCTTTATATCTGTTATTATTTGCAGGATATAATATCCTAGAGAAACAAATAAATTACCAGCGTTCTGCTAGTGTGGTCCACCTCATTCCTTCTATCAGCCCGCTCGGGTGTTTTAATTTTCAACCGGTTATTAGATATTTTAAGGATTAAGTAACTGATCTGACCAAGCAGATGTCACTTGGATACACCTTTATCTAATTAAAGAGTGGACACCCACCGATTTCGACTAAAAATCTGACATGGATCTTATATATTATAACAGGTCTACCAAATTCTAAGATTTTGAAAACTGGCACACAAGATTTTTCAAAAGTAAATGCATGAAAAGTAAGAGGTTTTATTAAATTAAAAGATCGAGCCCCTCTTGGGAGCAAAGTTGAAGTTTTTGATTGATGGTTATGATGGCACTAAGACTTCAACTTGCAAGTTTTTTGAAAGTTTTTGCCTACTTGAGTATTTCTCCGCTTGTCATCACCACGTCCCATTCCAACAACAGTCAAAGAAGAATGCCGTCTCCACCCCTCTCCACGTCGTCCAGTTGGTGCTACCAGCTTCGCTGCAAGCCATTTTTCACGTCGAGCAGCTCGTGAGCGACTTCCTTATCCCTTCCACCGTTGACGCTGCCGTGTTCCTCGATCTGCGTGGGGTTCTCAGCAGATATTCCGATGTTCTCAAAGTGACAGTTGGAGCAATGGATGGAGCTGCCGCAAAAGGAAATTGGCAATTTGTCAGCAACTTTTCGCGAGTCGGACTGAAGGCTGTTCGCTCGCAGCTTTCGTTGGAGCTGCAGGTAATGGACATCTTGAAGTTTTACAGTGGCTCTATCGCCACTACCCAGCGTTTGGGGGAGCCAGAGCGCAGATGATCGCGGCCGCAGGAAACGGCCACGCCCATGTCATTAAGTTTCTACAATCACATTTTAATGTCTTCGACCTTCAGGACGTTCTGGAAGCTGCTGCTGCAAACGGACATGTAAATGTGATGACTTTGCTTCTTCCGATGGTATTTAATGAGGAGAAGGCCCTTAGTAGCTGCGGCAGCAAATGGGCGAGTGGGGGTGATACGGGTTATGGTCGAGATGCATAAGACGAAGAGTTTAGTCGGGGTGCAAGGTGCTTTGAAAGCTGCTGTGGAAAACGATCACGTCGAGGTGATGGAGTTGCTGATTGGACTATGTTATTTTGAGAAGAATGATGCACTCTGGGCTGCTACACAGAAAGGTAACTTGAACATGGTCGCTCGGATGGTGGATGTAGTCACATTTGATACGTACGGGGTGCAAAATGCTTTGAAAATTGCTGTGGAAAACGATCACGTCGAGGTGATAGAGTTGCTGATTGGACTATGTAACCCCTTTATGAAGAACGATGCACTCTGGGTGGCTACACAGAAAGGTAACTTGAACATGGTCGCTCGGATGATGAATGTAGTCACATTTGATACGAATGCGTTTGCGCTTGCGCTGGAGAAAGCAGCCGAATATGACCACTGTGCCTTGATCAAATATTTCTTGGAGCAGTTTACTCTCTTCGATGTGTCGCCGATCGACTGTAAGTTTACCGGTAACCGAACTGAGCGCAACAAACTTGTTACGGTGTTTTTAAAATTGCTGTCGGACGGTGTGAGAGCTGGCCGTGTGAATCTGGTGAAGACTTTGCTTGACTGGAGTGACAACGAGGCTACTTACGCATTTCGTAAAGCTGCATACAGCAACCAGTGGGAAGTCGTGAAGATGATGCTGAATTGTCGCGCTGCAAAACGTTCGTTCATTCGTTCTGCTAAGCTAAAATGGGCTTCCGTATCAGCTGCGAAATATGCAGCGACGGAAGGAGATGTTGAAATGGCAAAACTTCTTGTCAGCAAATGGAACAAATTTGAGGCTAGCGCAGCACTACAAGACGCAGTGGAGAACGAGCATCTCGAAATTGTGCAAATGTTTATTGAGCATAGCAGATCGCGTCCTAAAGTTGATGCGCTGGTCAGCGCTGCATTGCGTAATCGAGCGGGGATGGTTGAATATTTGCTTGACCACTACGATCAAGACAATGTTAATCTAGCCTTCACGAAAGTGGCATCAGCTGGTAACCTTGAGGTGGCTAAGCTGTTGCTGGAGAGGTGCAGTCCTGGAACGCACGTTGGTATCTTCAAGCATGTTTCGGAAAACAATTTGGTGCACCTGGTCTGATTGCTGCTAGATAATGCAAGTGCGTGCGCTATCAATCGTGGCATCATTGCCGCTGCTGCAAAAGGCAACACGGAAGTGGTAAAGTTGCTGGTGGATAAGTGCGATCGGTTGTCTGTCACGTACGCCCTGGAAGTAGCAGCGATTGAAGGCCAGCTGGACGTTATACGATTGCTGCGAGACCGATGTGATTCAAAAAGTATTCGAGCTGCAGCATTACGAGCGAGAGCAGTTGGCTGCGATGAAGTGGCGCAATTACTGGGAAGCAAGAGGGCACGACTGGCATGAGCACACGTCTGCTTGTTCCCATTTGGTGCAAACCTCGACCGACAGAACACAAGTTATACTACGTGTGTCCACATCGCCCGCCAGCTGCTTCACTGGGATTGCCAGGCCTTCACCACCACCTCGTCCACGAAAAAGAGCTTCTGTACTCGTCTGCGTTGCAAGTAGCTCGATACATGAAGATTTCTTCATGTTGACAACGTCTCTAGGGAGTACCAAAGAATCTTTGTCCGACATTATAATTGTTGCATATATTTGTGACGTCGAAACACCAGCCTTCTGCAGCGAAACCAGATCAGACACCGACGAGTCGGAAGACTTCGTCCGCCGGGCATCACGCTGGCGATGAGCAACATGGATGCGGACATCGGAGGAAGGACAGTGATTATGGAGCTCACTACCATCTCTGGTGTACACAATTTTCCACGGACCAGCAGTGTTGCCCGGGTCAACTGCCACAATACTAATGCGCATTTCACAACCTGATCGCTTAGACTAAACCATTGGCCGCTGCCGATCTGAGTCCTTGATTTTTCGCGTATTTTACGGTTTACCAGATCGATCAAGACATAGCGAACTTCCCTTCGTCATTACGTGCGACCTTTTACGGGATACGTTGTACTTATTGGCTTTTGTCCACAAATGGATGGAAGCTCCCGCTTTTCTGCAGACGGGTACTCCAATGGGGGAGGTGCAGGAATGATGAACTTGTCCTGGTCACCAAATTCCGCTTGAGTTGATTCGTTCACAAGAGGGCTCTAGCGAAGAGACGGTGGAGGTTGTAAGGAGGTGTTTATTAATATCACGAAGTAGTGAAATGGCGAAGCCATCTCTTCCCTCCGTTACTCTCTTACTTTAGTACGCCTTAGCAAATATATATTTGGGACTTACTCAACAAGATATTTTTGTTGGCTCTCGGCACCAGCACTAACGCCATGTGCTTCGGCTTTTTCTGCTCGGGTACCCCGATGAGGGTGCTCCCTAACTCCTCCCTTCCTCGAAGGCCCAGTGAAAGAGGATTTCATCACTTGTGCACTGAAATCTGCTGTCACAAACGACAACATCGAGGCGGCAACGCTGCTCGCTAGCCGAAGCGGGTATTACGCGGTATCCCCAGCACCAAAATTGGCAGTCGTGAAGGATAACATCGAGATGACTAAAGTGTTGGTCTGAGGAAGCACGCCATTTGCCTCCGCTCACGTGACAACTGATGTTGCTTCACGTGGCCAGTCCAAGATGGTGCGTTTGCTAATCCAGAACTGCCACCCGTCCACGATCGAGGATGTCCTCGAAGATCTCGTGGCGAATAATAACATCGCGACGGCAAACGTCCTCCTTGGAAAATGCAACTATAAAATATTTCGTCCGTGACTAGTGCGCGCGGTTGCGTCAGGTCGGTGGAGCTTATCCAGAAGCAGTGCCACTGATCAAAGCTGCAGCTCAGACCAAAACCAGAAAACTTGTTGTGATTAACAACATCAGGGCCTGATCGCGATGTCGTGACATGTGAAGCGACCTTGTTTCGCTAGCAGAGGTGAAAGCTCAAGAAATAAGTAGATTAGCGAGCCAAGCAGCAAAAGCTACCTGTTAAGCAGTCGGTGTTGTTTTCAGAATGAGCTCGAAGCTCCTGTTAGTTCTTTCCTGCTCTCTGGTAGTCCTTATTTTTAACTGCCGGATGTGGTGGTCAACCTCTGTCATAGGACAGCCCCACCACGTGGGAAAACTCAGTGACTTCACGGGATAAACGACCCACGCTTGTACTTCAACGTTAAGATCAAAACACATCAATCAATCCCCAACAGCCCCACCTAGTGATCTCCAGCGTTGCATTGCGATACGTCGAAAATAGCTTTTGGCATCAACCCCATTGTATCTCTATGTTTTTCAAAAGTATGTCTCGGTAGGGGATTCGTGAACGCGTCTACGACATTGTCCACACCAGGTACGCGCTTCACTGCAATTTGCTTCATCGCTACACGCTCTCGCACAAAATGATGTCTCACATCGATACGCTTTGTACGATTGTGAAACGCAGGATTTTCGACTACCGTCTTACCCCGCACACTGCACCTAGACGCTCTATTTGAATATTTATGTTTTGAAAATAAAAGATAAAATATTCGATGATCTGTCGAAATCCGGTGCCTTTGTGCAAATTTCATCTCATCTGAAAAAAATTGTTGGGAGAATAGGATTTTGGCATTTGTTCTATTGACACAAATTATGTACACTTCCGCAACTTGACGATTGAACTTCAGAAATACCGGTACGTGTACCCATGTTTATGGTTTCTCAACCAAGACGTAAATTCAACATGAAGGAACCAACCCGACTTTTGCCTAGCACTATTATATCCGGATATGTCTTATCACTTGTTGGGGATGGATATTGGAGTCCAATTCGAAGGGATAAGAGGCACAATACACCAGCATTTATTACTACAGCAAGTAACTTACAGGTATTGTAGCACCGTGTCTCCCTCCCAATTAAATTCGGCTTCGTTTACAGGTGACTCCTTTGTAGTCTTAAAAATCGGCACCTTCAGATCTTCAAGAAGCAAAAGCCGGAACTTTTGACCACACACATGGAACATCTTAGTGACCGATGTCTGGCGACTGCTGAAGCCTACAGAACATGTACTGCAGACACAACTACAGAGTTCCCCGGCAAAGGGAGAAAGGTGGGACCAATAATTTCTTCCAGGCTAAAAGATTTGCAAACGGATTTGTATAGCGGTAGAGCAAGTCTTTGTTACAAATGTACTAATTTTCCAAGGTAAATAACTGATTACGGTTCTCCCTTTGCCGGGAACTCTGTATTATATTCTGCTGCAAGTTGCAGCATGCTACAGCACCAGGAGTTGTTACATTGTACCAGCAGATCTGTGAATGCGGCCAACAAGAAGAAACGCAGTATCATCTGTTTTAAATCGACCCGCTTTATGCTGCTTTCGGGTACCAAGATGGTAGCCAACCGTTTCCAGTACGGCACATGTACCGTTCTGAGCTACCAGTACGGTACCGGTACATGTACCGGTACTGTAACCCTTAATCGGGACAGTCGAGCACAACATGATGCAATTCCATCGCAAATCCCTTCACGTGTCCTTCAAGTACATGCACATAGGATCCTGCACATTCTGGCTATTACTCGTTTCACGAGCATGAGCAATACCGCTGCATGTCCACGAGTCTGCATCAATTTCAGTACCGGTATATGCACATGTATATGTATGAACGATCTCGGCTCGAAGAACTTTGACCCTATTAATTGCTTGGCTGAACCATCAGCCGATCTCCACCATCGGAGTGCTGCACGGCTCATCGACTCCCGACAAGTTCATTCTCTTGCTTGCCACATGAATTGTAATCCTGAAATTACTGCGCCTATCCGCAGGCTGCGATCCTGGTCCCCATCACTGTGGACGATCCTGCTGGAATCCCAGGCTGGTGATTCCAAAATTGCAGTTCATTTCCGAATTGATCGCCAACCACGTCGACCTGCTGAAGGAGCTCCATGCGGTTCGACTACTTCCTGGTACTGCTCCTAGTCGCCTTCGTGGCTTCTGTTCAGGGCCTCGCGAATGACGACAATGCTGTCCACGCCATCAAGACCAGCTCCAACCATGCAATAGTGAACGGACACACTTCGCGGCGCAACCTCAAGGGCAGTATCACCGAAAATGCCGCGACTGATGAAGAGAGAGGACCTCCAGTGTCGGGAATTGCAACCAAACTGTCGCAGAACAGCGATGATTTTGTCAAGGTTTTGGAGAAATCTCCAACTTTTATTAATGCGGTGAAGACGAATCCAAGTTTGGCCACGATGGTGCAAAAGGATCAAGTCCTTGCCCAGGTATTGACAAAGAATCACATCCTTATCAAGGAACTTGATAACCCTGTAATCACCAACTCGCTTCGAGACGCGCTAAAGAACCCGGCAATTCTCAAAAGTTTATCGGAAAGCAAGGATGTTCAGAAGATCATCGCAGCATTACCGAGAGTTGAGCTGACCCCAAGAGAATCGAAAAGATCGGAGAGACTTTAGCCAAGTCCCCTACAGTGAGCAGAGGTATCAGTGATGAAGGACAACAACTTACGGCTTGGGGCGCGGCGATCGTGGGGACTATCATTATCGTGCTCATCGGCATTTACATTAATCACAAGACTTAAATTGACTTTGCTATGCTGTAGATTTTTTTGCGTTTAGAGATCTCAATAGCTCGGCAGTTCTGCTAAGACGGCTAACTTTTTCAGGAAACTACAGTAGTGCTGTATACCGTTTTTGCAGTCTAGGACCTAAGCGATCGGAAATAGCTTTGTGCATGCACCTCGAAATACTACCTGGTACTGGATTGGACCTGAACGTAATGCCCAATGGTATCCCTACAAGGACTAATTGATCGAGGCGGTGTCGCAGCACCTGTGAAAATTGCTGCTCTTAACTTGAGTAAAAAGTGAACTGCAGGAGTAGTTTGCTTTGAATTTGCTTTGTGCATGTACAGTAGTATTTTAAAATTAAAATATAGTGGGATTTCTTCATTGTCTTGCTTGAGTTGGGCTTGAGGTGATACTTTTATCAGGAACTTTTTCTGCCTCGTGCATCAGAGGGACTCATCGATGTACATGTATATGTACTGTAGTTGACCGCTTCCCCCAAAGTGCTATCAGAAATGCATTGAAAGTAATGATCTTGATCTCGAAAAGCGGTTTCAAGAAATTGCGACGTCGTCTTGAGCGCTGTCCTCGGGGGGGAGGGTATCGCTGAGTAGATTTAACAAAGAGCTAAATGTCCAACTGAAAATTGTTTCAGTACTTTTCGAAAACGCAGCGCACCGATATTTTCCTCAGCCTCAGCTAGGATACATGTATTGGCAGTCAAGTGTACATGAACTCATTTTTTGGAGGTGCGTTGGTGCTTGCAGCTTCAAGGCGAGGAATTCAAGCTGCTATTGAATGCCAGAACCGACTTCCTCGGCTAATAGTGGGCACCCTACGTACCGGTACAGTGTACCACCCTGAAAAAGTGACCTTCCGATTTTGGCTACTGTTAGCGGTACCGGTATTAGTACTTAAGGGCACCTGCTGTCATGATGACTCGTTAAACGATGCGTGCCACGAGTCACTACAGTACACGCGGTACGGGCAATTAACAAGTCCATTCTGCTTAACAAGATACATGCAGAAGAAAACTGGCAATCGCTCGACAACATTTGCATTGTAGACAGAGCGGCTTCGGGCTAACTATGTCAGCATCGCAATCAGCGCGTCCACGCCCGTGCAATGGTCAACCGCTACGTGATTTAGGTAATACATATACATGTGCCTGATCAAAGTAGCCCCAGTGACTTCTAGCAGGAAGGGTATTGTGGTCTAATAACTTGCGGTACATGCTGCTACTGTACCGCCACGAGTTAGTGCTGCTAGATTGAGGATCACATGAGAACAGCGAGCTCGAATACTCTACGCGGCGCCATCAGATACAGCGGCTGCAGACATGTAGTGCGCGCATCCACCAACAAAGCAGGCAACAGGAGAAGGGCGGCTGAGGTCTGGGAGAATCTCTGAATGACTGGCAGTCGGAAGGAAAGTCGTCATACCGGTACGCATACTACCGTATTTGTCGGATCGAGTGTGACACGTTCTAACATTTCAAATCAAGTGAAAAGGAAAATGTTTGCGAATTTGTGTCGTTTTTGCTATCGATTTGCTTTCGTGGCATCCGCCTCCGGTATATTTAGATCAGTATTAGTAAGCACTGACAATTTATTCGAACCGGAGGGAGTGTCACCCTCAGATGATTTGCTGTCTCATTCGAGCCGTATGTATCACTCGATCCGACAAATACGGTAGTACATTTGTGTCGAAATAATTGCAGCAGAATTTATAAGCCGAGGCGGCGAGAGGGTTCAAATACTGCAATACGATGAGTCTTATATGCCAGTGTCCACTATAAGCCGAGGAAGTCGGTAATTTAAAATGTCCACTCGAGATACAGTAAGTATTATGAAATTACAGGCTGTAACGGGGGTCACACAAGCCCTATTCGTACTTAACCTCAATGTCTATTGGAGTGAGTTTATCAATGACGATTGTATGAATAAGTACTGGTCAAAGTAATTTTTACTTTACTCAGTAACTTGAGGGAGGATATCTTCATCTTCTGAGTACTACAGTAGATGCCAAACCGCCCGGCTCGAGTTACTGGCAGTGGAACAAGAAAAGGGGCAGTACTGGCAAGCTCTGAGATGAACACGACAACGAATACTGCACAGTGCTACAGGTTGTGGCGAGTTGCGGCGAGTTGCAATTATATCAATCGTACTCTTACTAATTAACATAACTACACACTATATTTGTCTTCTTCTGCATATTTGTAACTGGTGAAGCTGTCCCTCCCACATGTAATTGCCCTTTACGGTGTGTATTCATGACGTGGATGTCATCAGGGTGGCCTTCATCGCCAACTCAACTGACAGGAAACTCAGTTGAATTGGCGATACAGATATAAACACCATTACCAAACCCAAAAGGAGGGAAATACAAAGTCAAGGCTAAAAGTCGGTAGAGTCCAGAATATGTAGATTAAACAACTATCACTTCTCTTCAGTAAAGTGCTCATTTTTCATAATACGTCGACAGCATGCACACCTAGTCCTAACGTGTTTCATTGGTCAAAAGCAGTCTCTGTAACCCCTTAATCGCTATTAATATGTGTGCGGCACTTGATTGGACGATATGCACTTTACATTTACCAAGTCAATCCATGATATTACTGAACGTTTTGGATAGGGTATTATTCATGGTTCTGACTAGTGGTACAAAACAATACATCCCTGGGATAAATGAGGGGTGGGGGTGAAAGCAACTCGCTCGGCAGGTCGAAACAACGCCTGCGGTTTAAAGATCCGTGTGCGCAGCACGCGGGCTTAAACCCAGGACCAAGCAGGGTCACACCTAGCTCGGCTTAGGGTTGCGTCGCCGCTCTCAGGGTTTTCAAGGGTAAGGCTCGGGTGTAGTTTTCCTGTCGGCATCTCCGACTTTCATGATTTGAAGCAAGATGACATCCGACCTCCAGGTGACTTCAAAGTTTATACGATGTAGAAAAAGACTCTAAATCATACATAACCTCCACAAATAGGAAGTTTCAGAAGACTCGTTTTGTACCACTAGTTATCCATAGCAGTGGTTTCATGTGTGTGGCAGATAAAATTGTAAAGTTGCAAGCTTCAGTCAATTTTGAATAATTTTATTGATCTGTATTTGATATCGAAATGATGTTTCAAAAGCGCTGATCCATACCACCGCCGCAATCCCTCCCGTCCTCTTGCTAATGCTGACGATAAGAGTCTTAGACTTGGCCAGAGTATGTTTGATCTTCGTATTTTGGTCATTCCACCTCGATTTTTTTCTCGAATTGAGAAGGTTGAAATAACTCGGCTTCTTTAGCGCGTCTACCAACACCTTAGCGAAGGACGGATTCTCGAGCTCCTTGACTATTTTAGGCTCATTCGCCAAGAAATTGACGAATGCTTTATCCTCGTTCAACATCTTGGCCAGACCGAGATTCTTTTTCATCGACTTGATAAGAGCTGGAGACATCTTCAAAGTTTTAGTGCGCTCAAATACAGAAATCATCTTGTCGAGCATCACCATCCACATATGTCTCTCTTCATCTGTTGCGCCAGTTTCAGACTTCGGTGTGCTCCTGCCTTTGAGGTTGCGGCGCAAAGTATCTCCGTACACCAAAGCACGATTGGAACTGCTCTTCATGTTGCTGGCCTCGAGAGTTGGCGTCAGTCGCAAAGCCCTAGACGGAAACCGCAACGGTGACAAGGAGAAGTATCAGGAAGTCACTGTACCGCATCGAGCTCCTTCGGCAGGAGAATTTCGGTGGGACTAGTTGATGGTCAATTTGGAAATGAACTGCTTGACTCTCCCAACTTTGGAATCCCAGCAGGTTTCACCCACAATTGTCCAGCTCCAGTTTCCCGCTGTGGTGGAATTTGACATCGAACGAGGGCCCTCGATCGATGTCGAGCGCGGTCCCAAATCCCGAGCCGACATTGTTGTCAGTAATTGGCGAAGGACGCGAAGTTTATCATAATAACTTTAAAAAGTTACTCGATGACCGCATCATTCTGCAACGACGTAAACTGCTGCCGCGTCATCTGCGGTCTGCGTAATCGTGTAGGCAGGGGCTAATGGTAATGAGTCAAATAGGCATAATATTAGTAGTACTATTTTGGTCACATGTATATTCTTTCAAAATGCAAAAGAGTACCATAATATTAAATATCATCGAGGATTTTTGAAAATATAAGATATAAAAATGATATAAAGTGATATTCTGAAAGGTAACCCCATCCGCATGAACACCATGTGTGAAGGCGAGCTGCAGCTTGCTCATGCATACCGACAACAGCACTGCTGCTCAATGACGGTGAGGTATCGTTTCATGCACCCATGAGCATGTGTGGCTGCACGACTGGAATGGACTAATTCCTGGCTTTGCGTCCAACCTCACCATATGTGCGTGGTGCAGGGTACTCCATCCGGACGCCAAGTTTCGATAGCGCAAGGCTCCACACTGTGGCTTTAGTTTAACACGAATTCATCTATTAATACTTTGAAGTATTGACCAGTAACTGTATCATGCAAAATCCAGGACACGATTTAGTTAGTCCACACGCCCGCCAGGTTCACACGTCGTCGCTGCAGCGGTTCTCCAGGAAATACCTCGAACCAGCCGCATTACAGTCCGTTTTCGAGGTGGATGCTACCGTACAATTTTTATTAAGTACGTGTAAATTGCATATGCACAGGGACTTCATTTCCCTAACCCTCACTTGTAAATTGGTGACGCTTGTAACAGGGGGTATACGGTATCTCCGTTCAAAACACAATGTGGTATATCGGACACATCGCATTTAGCGCGATAGAGCAGTTGTCCTTTTATCAAAAGAAAATGCACACCTCTTTTTTGAATGGTAATCAAGTGGTTCACATAGATAGTTCCTCCAAACGTACTAGAATATGGCATTGATTTCTGTTAGAAAAGGTATACGCATCAAATGTTGTCATCCTGGCACTGGAGCAAGACCCATCGGCAATAGGTCTCACTCTTCATCGCTAGAATCTGCAGTGCACTCCACCGCAGCGTCCTTCTCCGCAGCAGCTTCTTCCGCCCCCAACGCTCTCCTCTGCGGCATCCTCCTCCGTAGTGGACTGATCAGCGGCTACTTCAGCTTCGACCTCCCCGTATTAGCTCGAGCAGTCTCCTCTGTCTCAGTGCTGTCACCATCGACTTCCTCGTCAGTATCGCGAGCGTGCGGCCGCTGGTGGTGCTTCCTCTTTCCCACACTCCCCCAGCTTCTTGATATCACGGCCGCATTGTGGACGGGGCGGTCTTTGCCGTTGTTCCACTGGTGGTGTCAAATTTGATGGCAGGTATGCGTGTAATTCTTGAAGTGGGGCCACACCTTTCACAGATAAGTTCTACAGATAGCGTTACAATATAGCAGTTCACGTAGTTGTTCGTCAATACACACCTTGCTTTTTCTGATGGACTATATCTTGGACAATAGTACTTGGTAGCACGACGCTCGCCCACACTCCGCTTGCAGTTTGAACAAACCTTGCATTGACGTTGGCGGCGCTTGCGTTGCCCATTTACTACCTGGAAATTTAGTTTCTCGCGGGGGACGTGCTCGGCTGGCAGGGACTTGGGTGTATCAGCTGCTCCATCCGTCTATGCTTAAGGCTGAAAGACACAAGTCAACAAGTTGTAGATTAACATGTTGTATACATGTTGTAGGAAGTCACGTTGTATCTTACCTGAGCAAAATCATCATCAGTGAGGTCCAGCATCTGCGTTTGTAGTTGCATGAGAAACTCGTCGTGGAAGTCCTGTTTGGCTTCATGGTTCTTCTGGGTCTCGCGGTACACAATATTAGTATTCGCGATCGCGATATCCACGAGGCCAAGAAAAATCGCCTTGTAATACTTATTGCACTTTGTCTGCCGCTGAAGAGAATACCTCTGGAGGCGAAAATGATCGTATACATCTACCCCGCCCATCCAGCGATGATAATCGCGCATCATGGGCGGGCAAGGTATTTCAGCGCACACACCACCAGTTTTACAACAATCTACATTACCACACCAAAACAATATCAACGTCAGTTCTCGTCAGTATAAAACCTATTACAAATACTTACGAGACGGTGATCGCGATCAATGTCGCCAAGTATGCAACCAGTTCAAGGAAGGAGTGGTGGTTGTGTGTGACATCCAACTTCAAGGGAGAATTCTTAAGAAAAGGGTGAGGCCTTCCTCGGCATGGCTCGTGCATGCGTGCACTCCTTCATAACGGAGGGCCTTCATAGTGAGATTAAGTCTACGGGGCTTACTGCTTGCGAAGCTTTCCCTACACAACCACACTCTTTGAACACGATTCATTCATAATTTTCTGACAAACAACACAAGTACCTCTTCCGATTAGTAACTTACCTAGTCCTGAATTTGGCGTCGTCATAAGTACTTGGTGTCACAGAGACTCGCGATAACTCTTAGGTTATGAGGCCAAGTGGCTTTTGTGTTGGATTCGAGAATTAGAGCAACATGTTCGGTACACTACCTGCACGACAACGTCAGGGTGGAGATGCTCGCCAAAACGATGTACGCGTTCCTGGTGTGATGATGGTGTTGTTTGTCAGAACATTATGAAAGAAAGTTGTTGCGTAGGGGAAAGCTTCACAAGCAGTAAGCCCCGTATACTTAATCTCACTATGAAGGCCCTCCGTTATGAAGGAGTGCACGCATGCACGAGCCATGCCGAGGAAGGCCTCACCCTTTTCTTAAGAATTCTCCCTTGAAGTTGGATGTCACTCATAACCACCACTCCTTTCTTGAACTGGCTGCAGACATGGCGATGTTGATCGCGATCACAGTCTCGTACTCCCACTTCGCTTAGGATGCACAGCACTGTATTTGCTCAAGCCGTTGCTGTATCCTCAGCGACAAAGACCACAGCCAATGTCTGCACGCACTCCCACATCGCTTTGGATGCACAGCACATACACATCGCAAATGAAGCACCTACATGCATTAAAAGTAATCACACACACAAGCGTTTGCATTGAGCAATCCCAAATACATAAACTTGGGTCGCTTATCATATGCCGCAGCACATTTCACATCTCATTTATCTCAACGTCGTATGTGCTCGTCCAGGCGACTTGGACATCTTCCATTTCGAGCGGACGCTCACATCACTGGGCTCTAATCCTTTTTGTGAAGATGGCGGTGGGATTTTCGGCACTTGGTACACATTCTAGTGTCAACTTAATAGACCTCGTTTGCTTGGCTAAGTGTTTCTCGTTTTGCGAGTTCCCGTTGTTCTCCTCTTCATGAATAGTACTCTGATTATCACAATACAACGTTGCCTCTCTCTTCTGCGGCATCTGGATGTCTTGTAATAACTTTTGTACCCACTTAAGTTCCTTTGTACACTTGTATGCCGAGATCAACTCAGCGACATCCGCTACGCTGTCCTGCGCCTTGTTTTGCCACCGCCAAGTATTTCCATTCGGTCGTAGTAGCCATGGTTTCCTTGTACCCTGGCAGCCTGCATGATCAGCATCAGCAAACGCATCAATTAATCCAGCATCCGCTGCAACTGCTTCATATCTATACACCAAACCCAGATGTGCAGTTCCTCGTAGTTACCGCAATGCTCTCTGGGCGAGCCGACAATTTTCATTAGTGTACGCCCTTCCATATCTGCCGAGCGTCCTCACCACGTTCGCCTCTCAGGCCGGGTGCAGTGCACTAAGTTTTGCATGGATCCAACCATTTCTCGAAATGGGTTCTTGGGTTCGTTAATCAGTGCAGGGTTCTTTTCAACTGGGAGTGTTGGCTCGTTCTGCATCTGCGGTGACCGCACAGGTCTTGCCTTGCTCTAGCCAAACTTGTTCAAGACGCGCTCTACATATGCCGTTTGCGAGATACACAACACTCTTCGTGGCTCATAATTTATTTCCATGCCAAGTAAGAACCGGACGCGGTTCAAGTCTTTCAACTTGAATGTTGCCCCTAACTCTTTCACCACTGTGTCAATGTCCGCTATTTCTCTCACTTTCACCAAGTCATCGACATACACCGTGGTATAGACGATGTTATGATCGCCTCGCTTCCAGTAAATGCATGCATCAAATGTGCACTCCTGAAATCCAATGACCTCAATATGTTTGTGTAGTGTTTGATTCCATATGTGTGATGCCTGTTTAAGACCGGATAGGCCTTCCAACGGCATGCACATTTTTCCTTACCATCTCCGTAGCCTTCGTATTGTTCCATGTATATAGTGACCCCACTCAACACCCCGTTCAAAATCGCGGTCCCAAAGTCCACTTGACGAGCATCCAACCCAAGTAATAGAGCAAGCAGCAATATCAACCTGACAGACTCAATGCGGAGTATGTCTCCAAGTAGTCAATACCATATTTCTGCCTAAACCCCTTGATGGCCAGTCTTACTTTGTGACGCTCGATCAATTCTTTCGCCTTTCGTTTTAACGCTAACACCCATAAGCAACTCAGTATGTTAATAGGGTTAACAGGTTTGTCGCGGGTGGCTTCGGCCTGGGCACCAAAACTGTAACGGGGTTTGAGCCCCGCTATATAGCTTGCACTTCCTGGCGGAAGGCCAGGGCCATTGTGGGCCATCCAACTGGGGGTCCCTCTCTAATAGGCTAAAACTAAGATATGTAATTGCAATTCTGACCAATCAGATAGTTCCAGGTCACTGTCCCCCTTTTGACCAATGGGAGGAAATAACCTCTAAATGTCGTTTCGTTCCACATCTGCGACTGGTACTAGTCATCCATCGCACGTTTCCACTCCACCACATACTCTGAGGCAAGAGCCTCTGGTACGCTTGTAGGGTTCAGTAGATCACTCACGACAGCCATCAGCATGCACCGCAAAAACGTGCTCACCATCGTCCACTTGGTTGGGCTATATCGATTAGTTCGTCGACGGTCTCGAGCGGAGCGACGCGTTGGAGTTGCATCCACACAGTTCTCCGACTAACTCCGGGCGTTCGATTTGCATTCGTTTGAGGAAGTGGTTCACTCGTAGATGCCGTGGTACCGTATTCCCCCTGTTACAAGCGTCGTTTAGTTACAAGCGTCACTCACTTTAGCCAATTAAACAATAGGTATAATACTGATACATACGATATGATCGTCATTACTCCCTGGTCATACGGCAGACTAAGGCAAGTAAATCAATCAACGTTTGCGTTTCCGCTATAAACATTATGTGGCGAAGCTGCTTCACGAAAATTGCTGACGTGGTCGAAGCTTGCGCACGGTACGCCCGGACTGCCGACTGTCGGAGGGGGTACTCCGTTGATCTGGCGCGATCGAAACCTTGTAGTCACCTTGTGTACCCGACGGCTGGGCGGGTTACGCTCTTCCGGTGTTCGCGAAGACGTTCAGTAGTGACCAAGGCGGAGGTTGGAGCTTGGTTGGGTCTGGGTGGGTGACGGCCACGCGGGTATTCTTCACGCGGTCGTCGGTGTGCTGCGATCGAGTCTTGGTTCAAGCCGATCGCGTGGGGTGTATCCTTTTCTTGTGCTGTTGTAGCCCTTTCCGTTGCTTGCCGCCTCCTCTTGGCGGGATCTTGTAGTGAGATTGATGTGCGAGCGTACCCTGGCCAAGCTATCCAGGTGTACGTCGTGTTCTTGGTCGACGTGGCGAGTTCTTCTTCGGGTAGGCCAATGTACCTCCTTCCCGGTTGCGTCTTGCAAGGCAAATCGGAATCTATTATACCAAAGAAAAAGGTCCTAAAGGTCTCTCCCCATCTCGCTCTCTTCCTATCCCTCTTGCGTGCTTCCTGTTTGCGCATTGTACCTTGAACCTGATATTATGTGCCAAGATTGCGGTACCGTAACAAATTGATAGCTCCATTGTACCCACATTCCATGTCATCGCCCGTACCGTAATGATTGCTCCATATCAACCCCCGCAGATCGTGAGTTGGCAGATCGCGAGTTGGCAGATCGCGTGTCCTAATGATTGCACCAGATTGCGAATTGGAATGATTGCGCCAGACGAATCAGGTCGGGTGTACCCCATTGTTGGTACACCAGTCAGGTCTCGCCCAGATGTCACATAACCGGATGTAACCAGACACAGCTGCAGCTCTCTAGTCGCGATCCATCAATCGGGATCTTTGGGTCTTCATGTCGCCTCCGATTGGTGAAGCTCTTCGAGAGCCAGACCGCTTCACGTCAATTATATGAGCAAGGTCCTGTAGGTATGATGAACAGGTATATGTGTTTGGTAGATACTGTATTAGTATTAGCGAGCTATAAAACTAGTGTAACAGAGATATCACCAAATACATTGAGTTAAGTACGAGCCCTACCCCCGCCTGCAGATTGGTGACGCCTGTAAGCGGTAGCATTAATTTCTCTCACACTTGCATATTGATCAATATTTACATCTTCAACATCGATGTCCATAGCGTCACAAAATCCCGCATCATCGTCATCATCGCACCTTTTGCTGCTACTGCTATCATCACTGTTGTCGTTATCCTCTTCGGATTTAACGTCACTACCATCATTAGCGTCATCTAGAACTGATCCTTCTCTTCTTTTTGCTGACGATGATCATCTTCAGGTGTTTCCAGTTCTTCTTCAGCTAATGTCAACACTCGACATACTGGTAATGCGACGAAATCAATAGCCGACGGTAATTCTACGATCTTCCCGAAGTAAGTTTTATCGACCAAGTCTTTTACGTAGTTGGGGTCTGCCGTGATGTCTTCGTGAAACGTGACAGCCCGACCTTCAATCAATTTCCCGGTGCACAACTCCAGAATTCGATACCCTAGAGAAGTCTTTTCGTAGATAAGAAATATTCTTGGGTCTGCTCGCGTGTCCAACTTATTTCTTTGCTTTTGCTTCGGGATGTGGAGGAACATCACCGATCCACACACATGTTGATCACGAACTTCTAGTTTTACTCCATACAATTTCTCAAACGGAGTCAAGCGGCTGAGTGCCTTGGTCGCACTCATATTGTCAGTTTCAACCTCATATCCTATCACTTCTCCCCACAAAACGAGGGAAGGTCGGTTGCCTCGATGACTACTCTTACTTTGTTCATAAGCACTCCATTTAGCTTCCCTCTCAAGCAGTTTTCCTCAGGTGTGTATGCATTGGTCGTCAGCTGTAGTACTCCATGGCCAACGAGAAAGCTGGTCAGAGCTTTATTCACAAATTCTTCCCTCTTGGTCACATCAAAATACTCTTATCACATGCTCCTTTTCAATCTTCAGCATCAGCTTCATCACATTTGTGGACGCCGCTCTTTTCGACTTCAGCAGATTACACCACTTAAAACCGAGACGCCTCGTCTTTGATTAATTGAATACATAGATTTCCTCCTGGTGTGAGCACGCCCATTTAGCATACATCGGCCATCAAACGAGCATAGCAATCTTTTTACCGCTTTCTTTTTGTCGTTTGTATATCATCCGTCGTTGCTTGGCTCGCCGGTATGATATTCATCGAAACGTGCTTCCATGCCACCCACTGTTCCCGCTTCAACCATGTTTTTCATCGCCGCAACATTTGGGTGCGCAAATCGCATGTACCATAACATCACTTTGTGATTACCCGTCACCGGAACAACCGTTCCCACTGACGCACTGCATTGCACAGATCTCGTATCAAACCCGTAGTGCCTCGTCTCTTCTTGAATAATAGTCTCTCTGGTGTGCGTCTTGGATGCGTAAAATACGTCACTGGTTCTTCTGGAGTATCCGCAGGAGGGGTAGATGGCACCGAACCATCTTGCTCTAGACGCTCTTACAAAATTCAATTCGTTGGACCTTTAGGCGAAAATCGCGTCTCCGGCAATTCCACACCTACACTCAGGGGCTAATGGTAACCTCAAAATGGAGATGCGAATATATTCAAAATGATATCCGATGATATTTAGAATATGCATGTTATTTTCATTTTGAAATCGAATATTGATATCTACTACTCGGCGAATATATTCAAATATTTGATATTTCCAAAATGATTACGCAATAATCAGTCTCAACCAATCAAAACACACCTAAAACGAAAAAGATTAGTGACCATGTACTTTTATATTAAGAGACCTGGTTGGTCGGCAAAGGAGAACCGTAATCAGTGTTTTACCTTTCAAAATTAGTACTATTGTCACACAGCCTTGCTCTACCAGCGATCCAAATCCGTTTGCAAATTTTTAACCTGGTCCCACCTTTCTCCCTTTTGCCGGGGAACTCTGTACTACTACATGTAGACGGCCAAGGGCATCCGCACCACCGACTACTCCAGCTGGCCCCAGCACAACAACGTGCTACACATCAGTCGACGACAATGATGTCAGGCCACAACATCAGCCGAGACCTTAGTAAGAGTACCCTGGGAATTTGTTCATCGACCGACTTGTCAGCACCCGAAGCTTGTACACGGAGGTCAGTGACCGGTAGAGCGGGTCGAACTGTCCAGGTGGAACGAGTAGCCACGAAACCCACGCTGTAATTCTCGTGCGCTTGAAGACCTTGGGCAATTGTGACCGTCGTGAAGGCGATGATGAGCAGGTCCTTCGTGACTACTAGGAACTCCACGGGGAAATGCTGTGGGGTCTCCACGACTTGCAGGGTGAAGAGCTACGCACATGAGATGAGCACTTTACCAGCGCATACAGCGCAGTCCGGTATGCATAATATATGCACGGGCATCAGGATAATAGATATTTACAAGACATGTATTCATAATATTCTATTCAGGTAGTACATTTGACTGAGTGTCCATCGGGAATAGTTAAACGCTAAGCCCTCCTTCAACGAACTCGCTGTCACTACTCTCGATGCTTTCAGCGCTGTGAACGCTGCATGCGTCGTCACTAGAATCGACTTGAAGGCTCGCACGGGTTCGGCACGTAATTGCTGCGCGCGCCAGAGCATCTATGATTGCACTGAGGTCCACGGGCTCTGTTTCGTAGGTTTCCAACAGGCGCCGCGTGTCGTTCAGTAGTCCCGCCTTCACTAACGATCACTGCCGGCGTCCAACCCTCCCAAGCCACTCATTACCTGTCGCTTGTAACAAAAGAAAAATCAGTCAAACAAATAAAGTTTTGTGATTGGATGAAATTCAGTGACGCTTGTAACTAAGCGACGCTTGTAACAGGGGGAATACGGTATTAAAGGAAGGCGTCCACGGCTAATACCACATACTCAACGCAAGTTAATTCGACAGTTTATCCTAGTATTATGGACAAAACGCAAAAGTAATATGTTAAGATGGACATTTTTGAATTGTCATTTTCAGTCAGATAGACAACAGTGGACACAATGAAAGACATACCATTATTAGAGCGAATAAAAGGCTAAATGGACATACCTGAAAATTCTCATAGCAATTTAAAATCTTGTCAAGATAAGGCCCTAACTTTTGGTCATTTTATGTGTACCTATCTTCGGGGGTGTTGGGGTTACAGTATCGGTCCCAGAGCACGCTTCCAGGAAAAGACTGCATATAGTGCCACATACTATTATAAAAGCAGCCTCCCAGCCAAAGCGAAGCAACCTTGCTTACATGTAAATTACGCGGAATGTAAATTAACATGGGTTAACCCTCAGCGACCAGGGCGATTTGCCCCATTTTTCAAAATCCAAACATGTTGTTGGATACAACATGTTAATGCCGGGCTATACTTGATATTTGAAAAGTCCCGTTTAAGTGCGAGTATGTTTTCTGAAATTTGAAGCGTATCTCCGAAATGATGTATATGACAGCATGCGACGTTGTATTCTACAACTTGATGTGCATAATATAAACAACCATGCTGACAAATCATCATCCTTACAAAAGCTAAGTCATTTTAGTCATTATTTTGTAATTCTAGGACAAACAAAGCCGCGACTTCGCACGGAACAGCTCTGGATTTTACTTTTGAGCTCAGCAAACTATCGGTAAGTTTCAAAGTGATTAGAATTCGTCGTGCAAAATTCACTTTATATTCAAGTACGCCATTTTTGGATTGTATTGAATAGGAACGACACTCTAATGAAGGTAAAAATAAGCTGTACTTCAAAGTATTAGCAAGGTGTTGATTGAAGGAGTGTTGATCCTAAATTCGTCGATCTAGCATCACTTCGCTTCTAATTAAACGGCCGCTGCTTGTAACTGTGCCAATCATGCCTGCGTATTTACTCAAAGAACCCCATCCGTGTTACTTTCTCACATAGACCACCGGGCGTAATAATTTCACTAAATTTTGTTGGCCAAGATAGCTGGAGGAAATGTTTCGTTCAAAGTGCACGAATATGTTTCCTTGAATGATGCGATTTTAGATGTTGTAATGACGATAATTCGGCAATGCAACGACGCACGAATATTATTACTACACCTACACTGTCTGAATGCCGGACAATAACAAAAATGATGTGGCATCATCATTTTTCTATGTACTGGGCACGCGCGTCAATATCTGTAGTGCATTCCAAACATATGCAATTACCCACACACCTACATGTATAATAGTACATGTTCCTGGTAGGGGTACGGTTACGTACAACGAACAGCCCAATAAGTCATTCGGGCCTCCTTGGTGTGGACACTCCATTAGTAGGTATTGCGTGGCATACGAACTTCAAGTAAAACGTCTTTTAAATCTGCCAAGGTTATTTACGCACATAGTTTTATTTCGCCGAAACTGACAAATTCTAACAGGTGAAGGCTTAAATGATCATATACTTTAAACTTGTAGGTATTAAGTGTTGGTGAATTGGTAGCAGCGAGCATGGCCCACGACGGCACAGTATATTACTGCATGGGGTGGGTGGCCGCCGTGGTGGCCATACTCGCCACTGTAGTGAAACGTACATATTAATTCTTAAATATGGTAAAAGGTTCATTAATAATGCTGAAGTGGTAATGGAATGGTAATTTCGATTTGGTAGCAACGAGCTTGGCCCATGACGGCACAGTATCGTCCCGCTTGGGATGGGCGGCCGCCGTCGACCATGCTCGCCACGGTAGAGAAACGTAGATTCGTAGATATGGTGAAATGATAATGAAGCTAAAGTGGTAATGAATTGGTAGCACCACGACAGCTGTAATGATCTGCACGTGCAACAGCGGAGCAACACCACATGATTAGTTGAGTCCGCGCACAGAGAGCCTGGGTCACCGCCTGCATACGAACCCGGTTGCGCAAGCGCTTGCTCCAGCAAGCCACAGCCAACCAATGCGTGTTTTCTGACTGCAGGGCGCCCCTGAGTAGATGGATAGCACAGAGCAAACAGATCAACACATCAATTCAGTTTCCCATTTACCTTCAAAGCAACAAGCACAACCAAAAATCCTTACACTTGGTAGCATTTGCGAAGCCAACGCGCGATTCTGTTCCAGTTCCAGCCCCGTTCAAGTTCCAGTTCCAGTTCAGCCACGCGTCGCCGGTGTGCACGCTCGCCCTCGTCCGTTTCGCGTTGCTGTTACGCACGCAGTCTTTCTCGCATCAGTTCCACCGGTGCGCCGCGCGCGTACATCTCGCTGTCCAGCTTCTCCGGGTACGCCGCGTGCGTGACCTCTTCCGCAGTCCCGTTCCGCTCGGCGCTGACGAGACCGTCATTTTCGCAGCGCTCTCTCCCTTTCTTTTCTGGGGGAGGAGTGAACACACGCATTGTCTCACGGCACTTCGCGTCAATATCTCATTGGTGCATTTGGCCCAATCAATTCCGCGTGTCCATACACGGCACCCACCTCGACCCATCGCTTGTCGCCTCGGCTGCCACTTGCCAAGTAGCAGTGCGCAGCCCAGTGTAACATTTGCGTCGGTGGCGTTACGGGTCTAGTAGTAGGAGTCTCTAGTGCTCCGAGGCGGGCTCGAACTAGCGCCGACCGGAATTGCACCAGTTGCTTCCTTCAGGACACTGGATACTTCAAGTGATTGGCAGTAATTGTCGGAAGCAGCACTTCAGGAGTGCCTGCGACTTCCAAAGTTTGATTGATTTGGTTGAGGAGCTTGCGCGACCCACCCATCTATTGACGACGTGTCTAGTGTTTGAGCACACATGGATGAAGCCGCGATGCAGCAAGCGGACAGCGTGCAGCAGATGTTTGCCTCTCTCACGGCGATGATGCGCGAGAAGCAGAGGTTCATGGCGCAGACAGCCGAGCTGCAGCGCCAGATGGCGGCGACACAGCAACAGCAGCAGCGCCAGATGGCGGCGACACAGCAACAGCAGTAGCCGCCATCGCCCAACCCTCGCCGCAAGATACGCGTGAGTACAGGGCTGAGGGTATCACCATGCCGAAGTTCTCCGGTACCAAGGACGATGACGTCGCGGACTACCTGCTCAGCGCCAAGTTGTAGTTCGAGTCGAAGAACGCCAAGTACGGCGCAAACTCGTCGCAGCAGCCCCCTTGTCGCTCCTTGTGGCAAGCTTGAAGGGTCCAGCAGCGGCTTGGTACCGCGAGTATGTCTCCCACGACGGGAGCTTCTTGCATGCGGTCACCTAGTTGGAAGAGCTGCTGACAAGCGAGTTCACGACCCCGATTGGCAAGAGCGCCTGCGTGACCAGCTCCTACGCCTGCGTCAGAACAACTTCACCTGTTTTGAAGATTACGTGTCGGCCTTCCGGGACATCGTCTGCAAGGTGGAAGACATGTTCGACATTGGCATGGTCATTCACTTCCAGAACGGTTTTGGTCGTAGAAATCAGACAAGAGGTGAAGCTGCGCCAGTTCCGAACGACGGACGCAATTTCGTTTGCACTCTTGTACGACCGCACGCACACTGTGGGATCGCGTCGAACCCAAGTGAACCGTGGAGGCCAAGGCCCCAAGCGTCTTCAGCAGTGGTCACAGCACGTCGAGGAGCCGACACCAATGGAGAAGGGAACTCGCGCTTTGTTTCTCGCGATAATTGATTGACAGCGGTGCGGAGCGCAACTTTGTGCGCCCTGACCTATCTCAACCCTTCGTTGAGGCCACCAAAGTCAAGGCCGAGCGCTTTGATGATACAACAACACCGGCGCGTACGGCACAGCAATGTTTGTAGACTATCAACTTTACTGGCAGGAACTTCAACGGTGCTTCTCTCATCGAGTGGGAGGTGTCGACAAATCAAGACGTGATTCTCGGCCTTCCATGGCTGGTGCAGTTCAACCCGAGCATCGACTGGCAAACCGGAGTGATGCAGTTCCACAAACAGCATGTAGTGCGCGACTTCAGATCGGAGAACGACAGTCTCAAGGCGTCGGGACCGACAGTGGCTTCAGTGGAAGTGAAACCGGAGTTTCTTCAACACCCGCTGCTCCCGAACCTGCGGCAGCAGCTCGACGATCATGTCAAGACATGATACTTCAGTTTACCCATGGTACTGAGCTCGATAACAACGCTTGGATGTCAGCCATTGCCACGAATATTTGACAACAATAGCGACAATAACGTGGACGCGTCGTTGTGTGTCCTTTCGGCAGCGGAGTTTGAAAAAGGTGAAAGCCGAAGAGTACGCAGAACTGTATCATGTCACGGGGTAGACTTTGCCCAAGGTGAAGCCCTTTCCGTTGCAGCTTCAAGCGGTACTCAGAGAGTTCGCAGATGTCTTCCCAGCAGAGTTACCACCTGGATTACCACCGAACCGCTCAATCAAGCACGAAGTGGTCTTGAAACCAGGTGCTACGCCCAGCAACCGTGCTCCCTTTAGCCTCTCGAAGGTTGAGCAGGAAGCATTAGACCTCTTTGAGGCAGATCTGCTGAAGAAGAACTGGATCGGAGTCTCGGATTCACCGTGGGAAATCAAACATCTTCGGCGTGCCCAAAAAGGATCCCGCTACTGGCAAGATTCCATCCCGCTTGTAGTGGCTGCATTCGAACAACCCGTACATACCGATCCTATGCGTCATTGACTACCGCGTGGTGATTGCGGCATCGGACGTTGCCAAGATACCACTACCACACATCGAGTAACTCTTTGATCGCATGGTAGGGACTGTGGTATTCTCGATTCTCGACCTCGCCAGTGAATACCATCAGATGCGCATGTCTCCTACGTCAAAGCAGTGCACGACATTCATGACGAATCATGAGATATATCATTGGAACGTGGCGCCGATGGGCCTGGCCGGCATGCCGGGCATATGGACGCGCCTGATGCGCAAACTGCTGAGTCATCTACTTTTCGTGGTCGTCTATTTAAACGACATCTGCATCTTCTGGCCGCCCACACCGAGCACTTACGGCAATTATGTGAAGTCCTTCGCGCTGACAAGCTTTATGCCGTCCTGACAAGTGCGACTTCGGCCAATCTTCGGTTGACTTCCTTGGCCACACGATCTTTGCTGATGGTTTGCACGTGGAGGCTCGCAAGACCCGAGCCATCGCAGAATGGACAGAACCTGGTAACATCAAGGACCTCCAGAGCTTCTTGGGCCTCGCCGGGTATTATCGTCGCTTCATTCATCAGTTTGGTACTGTTGCTGAGCTCTCTGGTCGAGAACGATGTGGATTGGGTATGGGATGAACGCCAGCGCCAGGCTTTCAATGCCATCAAGCTCGCGCTCCAGCACGCACTGGTGCTTCGGCTGCCTGATTATGACAAGCCGTTCTTCGTGACAACGGATGCCAGCCATGCGTGCATTGGTGGTGTGCTCTCTCAGTTGCATAATGGCAATGATTTTTCCGTGGTATTCTTCAGCAAGAAGCTCGGATCTCACGAGCTGAACTGGCCTGTTCACGAGAAGGAACTCTTTGCGATCAAACAGGCGCGCTCTCGTTGGCGTCATTACCTCCATGGAGTCTCATTTGAAGTCTACACTCGGCTTGCAAGTGGTTTTTGCAGCATCCACGCCTGCATCATCCTCCTGGAGCTCTAAACGTCGTTACCGACGCGTTATGAGGCATCTTCAAGTCCGAGGGAGGGGCCAGAGGATGGGGAGTCCAAGGCCGAGCCGATGGCAGTGAACGGCGTGTTTGACGTCTCCGACATGCACGAACATTCGCCACGCGGTCTCGCGACGTACCAAGGCTACGGAGAAGATCCAAAGCATATCCATTTGTGATCAAGTCGTGATGGTTGCCGTCAAACAGCCAGCCGCAAAGGCGCTTGGTGTTGGCACAGTGCGTATGAGATTTTACGCAGCATCGATGGAGGATAGCACGGTGATAAGCTCACTTCAGCCGGATACCCAAACGAAGCGGGATTTTCAGACGGCATACTGCAAATATCCAGTCTTCAAGCCATTGTGGAAGTCAGGCCGCTCGTTGGAAGAGTACGCAGTCATTCGCGGTCTGATCTCCTTGAAGAGCGACGACAGCATACGTCGCCTTTGTGTGCCAAACAACCGGAAGCTTCGGCTCGATGTCGTCCACAATGCGCATGATGCTGCCATCATGGCGCACCCAGGAATCCGCCGCACACAGCTTGCTGCAGCGCAGTGGTACTTCTGGCCAAGCATGCATCTGGACATCAAAGCCTACGTTCAGAGTTGTGAGTCATGTATGAGGTACAAGTCAAGCACCGGACGAGAACCCGAAACGCTTCAGCCGATCCCGTTGCCGGCGACATGTTGGGAGGTTGTCTTGACCGACTTCATCACGCATTTACTGACGGTTTTGATGCAATCATGGTTGTGGTAGACAAGTTGTCAAAGCGTCCAGTCTACATCCCGACGCATATCACGGCGACCGCGGAAGATATTGCCAAGCTGTTCTTCAACAACGCCATCCGGTACTATGGAATCCCATCAATCATCATCCCCAACCGGGATCCGAAGGTCATGTCGAAGTTCTGAAACCGCTTGTGAACCTGATGAAGATCAAGACATCGATGACGACTGCCCACCGAGCTCAAACCAATGGCCAAACCGAGCGTCAGAATCGGACTCTCGAAGACTCGTTACGATGATCCATCTCGTACCATGGCAACGATTCGAATGAGAAGCTGCCTATGATCGAGTATGCACATGCAACGCTAGTGGCAAGCTCGTCGAAGCTGTCGCCCTTCTTCGTCGACACTGGCCATCACTCTGAGAACCCATTGGGTAGGGCTGCAGGCGATCAACCGGTGGCGAAGTCTCGCGTGGAATACGCGTCTCGGTTTGTTCAGCATCGTCAAGAGGTGATCGAACGCGCTCGAAAGAATCTGTTGGACGCACAAGAGGTTCAAAAGAAGTTTTACGACCGACGACGTGCAGCGAACCCATTCAAGGTCGGGGATCTAGCCTTGCTGTCGACGCAAACCCTGAACACTTCGCACGTCACTGAGGAAACGACACTTCGTTCACAGAAGTTCATTCCGCGCTTCATCGGTCCGTATCACATCCTGGAATTTCATGGCAACGTCGCGCTTTTGGATCTACCGGACGACTTGAAGCACATCAGCCCACGCTTCAACATCGACAAGCTCAAGGTATACAACAACAACCCTGATCTCTTCGTCGGCCGTGTGATCCCAAAGTCGACCCCGTGATTTTCGATAACGATAGTTAGCCGCTACATGTTGTCGAAGCTCTGATCAAGAAGCGCACCTTCAACCGCCAACCTGAGTACTTGGTCAAGTGGCGTCGACTCCTCACCATGAGAACACGTGGGAACGCGAGCGCGACATCAAGCACGTCAGCCACTGGCAAGCGCTGCTCAGGGATCTTCGCCAGCGCACTCCATATGGTACGGGTCTAGTTCAATTCTCTGGATTAGAGGTTTCAAAGTACCGTTCCTTACATCGAGGGACTACGATACTAGCAACCTTAACTTCGGCGACTTCAACTTTGAAGGTGGAGGGACTCGCTCTAGTCGGGGAGAGTGTAATGATCTGCACGTGCAACAGAGGAGCAACACCACATGATTAGTTGAGTCCGCGCACAGAGAGCCTGGGTCGCCGCCTGCAAACTCATCGGGTTGCGCAAGCGCTTGCTCCAGCAAGCCACAGCCAACCAATGCATGTGTCAGACTGCGTGTCACGAGGGCACCCCTAGGTAGATGGATAGCACAGAGCAAACAGATCAACACATCAATTCAGTTTCCCATTTATCTTCAAATGAACAAGCACAACCAAAAGCCTTACAGCAGCACAGTATGGGTGGACGGCTGCCATGGCAACAAAGCTCGCCACTGCAGTGAAACGTAGATTCGAATATGTTAATCATGCTGAAGTGGACCAATGCTCGCCGCTATAGGACTTTGCAGCACGCTTTTACCAAGTTGCCCGAGTTGTTGAGCTTCGTGTCGTCGGCTGCCACACTCAACAGGCATTGAGGCGCCGCACGCTGCCAAACAGTCAAGTGATCGGATTCGAAACTCCTCGTAGCGATGGCGGCTGACACCTACAAATGCACATTGAAATGAATGTTGTTTGCTTGGCTTTTTTTCTTCACATCTAGTAAGGTAGCCAGCCACATGTTCTCAACTTTCAGGGAAGGGCAGGCGCTGCTGCAGAGTGCTGACCGAGAACCATTCGTCGCTCCTGTACTCGTTGACGATTTAAAAATGAACGCTACGTGCAACAGAGAGGTCATTTTCAATCCTTTTGTGTGGTGTGAAGTGAGAAGATGTGAAGCCTTCCCAGAAAGACGATAGTGCCAAAATTACAAATATACCCAAACAGTATAATGTCATAGCATACTATTACTATTTCAATAAGCACTACCAGTCCAATTCTATCCAGGTGGTTACGATACTCGGTATTATAGTAGTATGTTGCTCGAAGAAAAAATCATCCAAAATGTTGCTCGTACGGTCTGGACAAATCATCTGCTGCAGGTAAAATACGATTATAAGTGATATCAAATCATAGAGATGTGTTGTCCTAATCTTCTGCGGATGGGTCAACCGCCACAAATAAAATAATAATCGATCTGGTTATCAAATATAGCAGGTTTTAAAGCATATTTGTTGAAGTATCTAAATCGTATTACGAAATGTGTCATAAATGCAAGGATTCAGGCCTCGTTGTAATCCCTGGTAGCCTCTGGATATAAAATCCAGCGTACAATAATTCGCTTAAGTACGCTGCACTTTCCCATGTTTCTCTGGATTTTATATCCAGAGTCTATCAGGATTACAACGAGGCCTTGCATTTCTCATACCTTTCGTAATACGATTTGGATACTTCAACAAATAAGCTTTTGAAAACCTGCTATATTTGATAACCGAATTGATTATTATTATATGTGTGGCGGTTGACCCATCAGCAGAAGATTAGGACAAAACGCCTCTATGATATTATATCACTTATAATATCATTTTACCTGCAGCAGATGATTTATCCAGACCGTTCGAGCAACCATTTGATGATATTTTCTTCGAGCGACACACTACATCGTTATGCGCAGTGGGTTCGGCAAAGTGATTTTAGAGGGATTAGATATAGAACAAAAATAATGCAGCGATTTGGTTAAAAATTGCAATGATTTCTAAACTGATTTAACGGGGTATTGGATGATCGAGGGGCGCATAATGAGGGATAGCACCGTAATATAATACTGAATACCGTAAACTACATTGGTATGTAGAAAAATTCCGTACGTTTGGAATGCACTACAGATATCGAAGCACGTGTCCATTAAATAAAAAATGATGACACCACATCATGTTGGTTATTGCCCGGTATTCATATAGTGTAGGTATAGTAAGAATATGCATGCGTCATGGCATTGCGTCCCTTTCACGCAAGACTACGTACAAAATCTAAAATCGCATCATTCACGGAAAAATATTCGTGCAGTGTGAACGAAACACTTCCTGCAGCTATCTTGGCCAACAAAATTTAGTGAAATTATTAGCCCGGCGGTACATGGTGAGAAAATTACACGCATTGGGAGGGGTTCCGTTTGAGAAAAATACACAGTCATGATTGGCATATTTACAGGTAGCAACCGTTTAATTAGAAGCGAAGTGATGCTAGATCGATGAATCTAGGATTCCTTCAACACCCTCAACCAATCTGTTGCTAATACATGTACTTTGAATTACAGCTTATTTTTCGCCTTCATTTGAGTATCGTTTCTATCAGTATCTCCTAATCAATTCCAAAAACAAATTGAACATGAATATGAAGTGAATTTTGCACGGAGAATTCCAATCCATTTTCTATATACACACACTTTGAAACTTAGTTTGATGAGCTCAAAGTAAAATCCAGAGCTGTTCCGTGCGAAGTCGCGGCTTTGTCCTTTAATTAAGAAACCACAATGTTGGGGATAATAAATCGGGTTGTCAAGACAGAATAATTCTGTATACTGTGGAGAAGCGGACCGTCGGAGGGCGGCACAACGCTGAATGCCGACGTAAAGCGGAGTGCCGGAGAACGACGAAGTCGAGCAGACCGGTTGATGGGTGTCGACACGGAGCGACGGGAAACGGAATTTTCTGCAGGAAAGACGGAGTTGGATCAGACAGCAGTCTTGCCCCGTTTACATACAACCGTGGGACAAGGCCTGCGACATGGGGAACCTCGATCGGAGGCAATGTTTACGCCCCGATCTACAACCCCGACCGACGGACCCCGATCTGACAACTCTACGGACCCCGATCTAGCAACTTAGAAAACCCAGATCAAGCAACTCGGAAGACCCCAATCAAGCAACTCGACTGACCCCGATGTGGCAACTCGGTCACGTGATCAGGGTAAATCAGGCCAACGATGATGGGTAAGCACGACGGGAAGTGATAGGAAGAGCCAGAGAGCCAACGTGTGGTGAGGAAGGCACTGATAGGATAGGACAACATAAGGCTCAGTCCCGAATTCTCTTTGTGATACGCAAGTGGATTTCCTTCGTTCCAAGAGCCAGCAGCCTCGACCGAGAAGAGCCCCAGAATAACCGGCCCCGTCGTCCGCTGCTGGATCGGTGTACTCAACCCCCAACATCCCGTGCCCAATAGGAGGGACACGTTAAACGATACCGTCCAGGCGTTGCTGATAACCCGACGCCGAAGACGAAGAACGCACTGGCCCGATAACGCCGTGCACAACCGAGGAAACGCCGGCCCGATAACGCCGCACGCCCAAGGTCAAAGAGGAGAGGACGTCGTCACGCACGAGTGAGACGTCAGAGCAAGAGCGACGCAAAGCGAGGAGAATCCGCGCTGCGCCTGAGAAGCACGCTTCAAGGTTCCTAACCAACTTGGATCACACCCCACCCAGAGATACGCTACTCAAACAACCGGCAATTTGCCCGACGTTAACGCGTAGGGTTTGTGCGAGGACGACTTTGCAGATTTCTGCTAAGGCGCTACTCCACACAACTACCGGTACGGCTACTCTTGTAACCAGCAGAACACGTATAATAGTTTAGCTGGAAAGCAAAATACTTGCAGTTTTCTTGGATTTGCCGCCACCTTATTTCAATTCACCTCTAGTTTGTGTGTGTTCCTTCACCCTTTTACCAGCCACACCTGCATGGACGTCCTGTTATATTTTCAATGCATCATCATACGAGACTTCAAAGAGTGCGTATCCTTCATCACGAAACCCCGCTCTCGGGGCGAATTTTGGTACAGAAGTTGCGGCCGATCTGGTATCCAGGATACAATTGGAGCAACAAATCTGGAGCACCTGAAGCCAAGCAGTGCGCTGCTACGAGCTTGGAGCCACTCTCCTTGTACATCTCGTCGAAGTTGGGCGTCCTCGTCGTAGTTGAGAAGGCTTGGAGGGTGCTCTTCTCGTGAACCTCGTCGTAGTTAGATATCCTCGTCGTAGTCAAGCATCGCGGCGTTTGGCATCTGTGCGATGCCCGAGCGGGTGGCAGCGTTATATTCCGTGGCCGCTTTTGCGCAGAAGCTACCTCGCACTAGTAGATGGTGCTTGGGCACCGCAGCGTCCGGTCGGGTCTCATTGTCTGCAGGAGGTCGCAGCACTAGGAACAGTGCGCACCGGCCGCCCGAAACCGAGCAAGGAGCGTGCGTACGATTATCGCATAGTATTGTTGGGTTTCTTTACGTTGGGATACACCGTTGGGCAACTTTTCAATATATCATGAAGGTTACCTGTAACTGGGAATACATATCGCGAAGACCAGCAAGCTGGTCTCCACGACCAGTTTCTTGGGCTTGTTCGGGGTGTGGTTTAGCTCCTTTAACCCCGATCGTGCTCCTAACATTCGCTTGTTCGTCTGGGATTGATGAAATACTTGCATCTAGCCCGGGTATAGATACATCCACCTAAAATCGGTACTGCAAAGTGTAGGGCCGGTATCAATCTGATCTATGCTCCGGTACCAGTATTAGGACAGTTGCACTGTGAATCCTGGCGTGCGTGGACATATAAGCGACTTGAGAACTTTAGTTTACTGAACGATAAAAATCTCAAAATTTTGGAAAATCAGTGAGTGGCTCAGCACAATCGAAAAGGGGGCAAAAGAAGCGATAAGCAAAAGAAGCGGACGACGGCAACGGCGCTTGCGATGGCTCAACGGCAGGACGGCAAGCCAGCGGACACTGGACGTTAGAAGCGTGTTTGACTCTGTTACTATGTGCCGGTGCTACCTGTTGTCTCACTGCTACAACCTCAGATGGCGACCCAACTCGCGCAAGCCATATTAGCGCGCAGGATCCAGACCTGGACCTCCCTTCCATGCAGCGAGCCGCAGACAGCAACCCTCCCCATCGCATCGAAGAAATGTGGAGGATGCGAATAGCCGGCCAGACCACACGCAGGAAGCAAGCGCGGAAGGTCTGGATAGCCAGTTATCCCACACGCAGCGGGCAAGTGCACAAGATAGAGACCGCGGCCTGGTCCCCACGCAGCGGGCTGCAAAGGAAGATGCGGACAGGCAGTTACCCCACACGCAGATATCCAGCGCTGGAGATGAAGACAGCGACCTGCCCCCACGCAACGGGTTGACGCGAAAACTGCATCCAACAATCCGGCCGTTGCTCAGCGGGACGTTGACATCGTGATGGCTCCGGTGAAGACGACGAACCGTGTCAGACTGAAGCGATGTGTTGTCAGCGAGATATAACTGGATGGAAGACAGACGAAACGAGGGTCACGGCAGAAGCGCTTGGCTTTTGCTACTGCACAGGTCACCATAGAGATCGCACGCATATCCTGTGATGCTTCCGTGTCAGAAGAAGAGGCGTACAACCAAGCCAGCTACGACGAAGAAGGTGATGAAGATAACGGCGGTGGTGAATCGCTGGTGCTTGCTCAGAAAGAGGCGTCGGGAGAACTAGCGGACCACCCAAGCGATGGACATGATAGCATGAATTAACAGCAGACACATACGGTACCTGACAAGCCGGATTCCGGTGCACAAATAAACAAACTTGAACCGGAAAAATATGATACCGACACAACATTACATGAAATGATACGGGATCAAGTGGATAAATCTATTGCGAAGGAAGTTAGCGCCGAAGATAACGGCCACTCTGGAGATCAACATGCAGAGGATGCTGCAATTGCTGTGCTTGAATCTTCTAGCGGACGTGTGGTGGAGGACGAGGCGCATTTATGCTTTTTGAAGACTCGGACTTTTTCCGAGTTGTCAGCCCACAGCCAGAGAACATGGTAACTACTGTCGAAAAGGACTTCGTACAGCGCGAGACTGCGGAACAAAAGCTAATCGAGAGCGGGGTTCCAGACAATGATCCGCGGTTGTTGCCCGAAGGTTTTAAGTACTACTCCGTTACACTTTTGTGCACTCATTGAATCGAGCATCCGAAAAGGGGAAGGAAAGCGTCAACGGATAATTATCCGGTAATTGGCATGCGAAGCCAAGTTGAAGGCTCTATCTCGACAGGATGCTAATGGAATCTGGAAAGTGATCGTTTCGTGGTTTGGTGCGCATAATGATCTGCGTAGTAAGGAGCTGTTCCGCTACTACTGTGAAAACAGAAGAATCACAGATCCAGACGTGCTGCCTCGCGTAAATACGATGAAGAAAGCGGGATCTTCCGCTAAAGGCATTCTACAGTATCTACGTGAGGCAACTGGTAACATTTATTGGCTGCATTACTCAATGTATGTATTATTTCATACTAACCACCATGTTTGTTTTCGCATGTGATCAGGGAAAAGTAGGGATCTACGAGACGTTTACACTTGCTAGCGTCCCAATAGCGTGTTCAACGTGATGGAAGGACGGATGAAGAGAGGACCATTGACCTTTTGCGTGAGTTCTGCGATACCGACGGCAATTCTGCTGCCGTGTCAGTGAACAGCTCATCGGGGCTTGTAAATACTGTGTGTTTCCAGACAGTAAGCCAGAAGCGACTCTTCAATGCGTTTCCTGAAGTTTTCATGGTTGACTCAACACACGGGACGAACAAGAACTATTACAAATTGTTCAGCATCCTGGTGAACAACGTTTTTGGGAAGGTAGTGCGATGTTGTACAACAGTTGGTATCGGAATATGCGTATCATACCGGATCATACCTAACGTGTGTTCATGTGTCGTGTGTCTTGCTGTAGCGTCAATATGTCCAGCACTCACTAGTGGAGAGCGAGATAAAGGAGAATTTGACTTTCTGCTTAGAAGAATTCAAGTAATCGAATCCGGCATGGGTCAAAATTCAAGTTTTGGTGACGGACAATAATTTCAAAGAAAAGATGTACTTGCTAAGCCGTTTCCCAAAGCCCGGCAACTGCTTTACCCGTTCCACGTGATCGCCTATATGCGCAGACAGGTAATCCGCGGTGGTCAACAATTTGCGTTTGTGTTCGACATCTGGTTTTGGTGTCTTTAACGAATAGGTCGGAAGCAGATGTAAACGCGACGCGGAGGACTAAAAGGAGATCATATACGCGCTGAAGTTGATGATGAAGGCGGAGAGCGCGAAATCCTACTCGACGTACCGACAAGATATGCTGAGATCGCTCGGAAACGACAAGAACGACCCCTGCTTCGTGTACTTCGATGCCAACTGGGAGTCATGCAGGCGTGAATGGGTAGACTACCATCGGGATAATGTGCCTCACCTCAACAATAATACCAACAATCGGATCGAAAGCGGCTGGGGGAAATCAAACAAGTAGTTGAGCGCGAAGACCCTATCGATGAGCTAATCGGTACGCTGATCATGCTGCAAGAGTGGTCGCAGGAGCGACATATAATAGCGTTCAGAAGATTGGGAACACGACAGACACCTATATCTGCCGATGCTGCAGAACCGGAGCTCCTGACGTTGGCCGTTCAGCTAAGCCCCCATGTTTATCGGCCCGTACGTGACCAGTACAAGTTCGCGTCCAGTGCTGACGCTCCATTCTCGACGAAGATTGAAGGCGCCAGAGTGGAGCTGCGCATGCTTAGTGATGATGTCGAGCACTCCTTCACGTTGTGAATACAACCGTACGGGTATTTTGTACCATTTGGTAGCACCGGTATTTGCGATATCCGGTATCATGATGCTGGTGTATTTGGTGTCTCCGGTTGCATTTGGTATGAAATATCTAACGCTCCTGTGTGTGTCTTGTAGACATTCCAGTGCAATTGCATCTTCATGCGGACGCTGTTGCTGCCCTGCCGGCACGTCATCTTCTTCAAATACAACCGATTCTGCCATTCCACCTCCGAAGTTCTACACAGCGCGATGGTCGCTATTCTCTCCTACAAACGACATCTCCACAGGTCACATTGACGTCGGTGGCACTCTCCGAAGGGTGCGAAAGAGTAACACTACTGGCCGTGCGATGACTAGACGCCAAAAGTACAGCGATGCGCGTTAAATATGCCAGCAGATTCAGGGGTCATCGCTGACCAGAGTGCAGAGGACATCAAGTCAGCTTTCACGCTTCTCGAGACCTTTCAGACTCTTTGCCGAGCAGGTGAAGTGCGCAAGCTGGCGGATGCTATGGCTCTTATTGAGAGCCAGGCGTTAGTGGGTAAACCCAAGAAGCGAAGACAAGATGACAGCAAGGTATAGGGACAGAGAACGCACGTGCAGGAAGAGACCATGACGACAACCTAGACTCCAGAAATCAAGCAGGAGGCTCGGATAAAACGCAAGAAGATGCAATTCTCAAAGGCTGTAAGGAAAACGCAGGCGGAACGAAGAAAATATAACAAGGCCAAGAAAGATCAGAATTTGCAGCGAGTCCAGCGCCGCGCAAAGCTGCTGGCCCGCGGTCAGTCGAAGACGCCGCCAAGACTGTCCGACGCTCGTCTACTTCTGTCGTAGAAATACTGCTTCGGCGTCGCTGCTAAGATGGTACGTGTATGGCGATGTACATCTCTCTCTATCTATAGTGCTTATGTTGGTATTGTAGGTCGATCCGTTACCGATGGATCAGGCGGAGATACGATCAAAGCACACAGTTCGGAGAATGAATGTGGGGCAGACAGTTCCCCAGCCTACCGATATACTACCAGGGAATATGCGCGTCTGCAATTGCAGACATTGATATGAAAGTCGCTGGAGAAAAAGAAAACGCGGTGTATCTAGCCCGTTGGGACGAGTTCGGGTACGCGACGTTGGAGCTGTTGAACTATATGATACTGGTGATCGACGCATAGGAAGCGGTGGCAAAAATGAAGGACACTCTGCAGGAGCTTGATAAGTCCGAGTACCGGTGTGATGACTCCATTCGACGCTCGCGTTTTGTATGCAGTCTCGTGTATCGAAAGGGAATCAGGTTAATATTCCTGAACCGAGACGTGGATAATATGTGGTAACACAACCGACCCAGGAGACGCTAGCGTGAGCCCAGGGAAACTGCATTTCGCTACCCAACGTTCGTACCCATTTGGTACCAAATGCTTATGTCCGGTACGAAAGGGTGTTATACCTGGTACCAAATGCTTGTGTCCGGTACTAAACTGTGTGATAAACCGAAAACGTCGTTTTGGTGCTGTAGCTTTGTTCAAAGACACTGTGGAAATATGACCCTGAACAAGTACGTCATGACTGGTGAAGAGATAGAGGGAGTGCGGCTCCTAAAGGTTCGTTCAACGGAGTGGCTGGGGTCGCCCTGCATGCGTGCAGGGTTGAACATATTGGCGCGTCGATATGTATCGACAGGCATTGGGTTTTAACTCCAGACTGGTTCCCATTCTCAGACGTATCAAAGCAACAGAAGGTAGCGGTCACGCACGGATCCTTTCACGCTACTGTACGGCGTCAAATCGGGGTGGCCAAAGTTGGGGGGTTCCATTGGGAGGACTTCTAATTGGACTTGACGTCCGATCTAGCGAAGTGCACGCTGTTCGACCCCAGCAGGCACAATCAAGCTACACAGCTTTGGAAAAGGCTGTGAGGAACGCTATTGTCCCTCACGTGTGGACAACCTACGGTGCAGTTTGAACGGTGGGATAAGTACAAGCAAGATTACGGACACTCCTGTGGTGTGTGGTGCTTATTTTCCTGGAGTCAATGATTACCGGCCACAAGTGGAGCAACGCGTGCTACGAATTGGAGCAGTACTATCGTCTGCGGTACTTACGTTTGTGTGCGCACGATTCAGCGGGTGAAATTGTTTAAAGAGAATGGAGAAAGAGGAAGGACCGGATTCGGGGCGAACATCAATGTATATATTTTTGCATTTGAGAGTAACATGTTGAAGTATTTTACTTTTGCAGCTTTTCTATTTGTATTGTGGTTTGTCATCATGGTCTCGAAGCACACAGCCATAAATCTGGTACAATTCACACACGACCTGTTACAATACTTGGGGTTTTCAGATTTTAGACACCGCATTCGGGTAAACTAAGTCGTCGCTGCTCACACGCAACGATTGATTCGTCATTTATTTACAAATGTCTTTGAATCTTTTTAAGAAACATCTGCCTATTTACGATAGGGTTAGAAGGTCCAGTGTGATGTCCATCTAGCCCACCGTACAACAACTGATTGAATTACAGTTGGTGTACCGTACACCTACACTATCCGTTGGTCGCAGATGACGCGGCAGCAGTTTACGTCGTTGCAGAATGATGCGGTCATCGAGTAACTTTTTAAAGTTATTATGATAAACTTCGCGTCCTTCGCCAATTACTGACAACAATGTCGGCTCGGGATTTGGGACCGCGCTCGACATCGAGGGCCCTCGTTCGATGTCAAATTCCACCACAGCGGGAAACTGGAGCTGGACAATTAGGGGTTTCTGAATCGGTAGTTTGGCATTTTCCAATCCGTGGTATTTGCTTAATCCCTCGTACGAAGGTGTCTTTCAAACCCACCATGGATATCGACCTTGCGGTCGTAGGATTTGCTCACACTACAATATTCGAGTCAGTGCTCAAGCTAAATCAGCCATGGCAAATAAGCATCTCAGGAAAGAGGATTCGTCCTGTGGCTTGAGGACAAGGCGAACTTTGAGAAGTTTTAGAGACCTGCTTCTTGCCCACGACAGTCTGCTTCGCCACCCCAAAACACTTCTCAAAGAACATTCTCAAAGTGTTTTGGGGTGGAAGCAGACTGTCGTGGGCAAGCAGGTCTCTAAAACTTCACTTCTCAAAGTGTTTTGGGGTGGCGAAGCAGACTGTCGTGGGCAAGAAGCAGGTCTCTAAAACTGGCTGCTTCAAGGAAATGGCAGCAGCATTGAAGAAAAGCAGCAAACGCCGTTTTGAACTGACAGCCCAGCAGATGAAGGACCGGTTCCAGACCTACAAGACTCGGTATATCAGGACAAAGGAGTACGAGGCGTCAACGGGAGCAGGTATCACGCCTGATGATGAACTCCGTGGCATTTGTACGGTGCAACAAAAGTTGGAGAACATGTGCCCTTGGTACGAGAAGATGGACGCTCTGTTCCATGCAAAAGCGAACGTGTCCCCCTTAGCACATTCGACTCTACTTCGGCGGAAAACAGCCTCTCTGCTGTGGACAACGTGGACGACATGTTGAATATCGACGGAGGTGCACTGGGGAGCTACAGCTCGCCGCAGTCGCCATGCGTTAATCTTGGAGATTCTAATGGACAACTTACGGCTTCTCTTCCCTGTCGCAGAAACCTACCTCCGCAAAATCGTCGCTCGAAGGATCCCCGTCTAAACAAACCAATCTAACTAGCAACACGTCTCAGTCAGAAGGAGGCACAGTCGCGCGTGAGAATGTCGCGACGAGCGCACAGATACAACGTAAAGAAAGACGTCCCAATCGGAAAGCCCGAAAGGCAAGACCAAGCGTCAAACCCCAGCCGTGGCTCGACAACTGAAACTGCCGACGCTAAATTCCTCCCCGTTGGGTACAAACGCAGAAGCTCCCCATAATGCTATTGCTGGCGCTATGAAGATCGCAGCGAAGACGAAGGCCACTGGTAAGGCGCTAATATGTGCTCCACGATTACTTACATCGCTAACGGCATTATGCTACTCCAGTTGACAAAGAACGCTTGGTGTTGGAAAGTGAACGCTGGACAAGTTTAGCCGAGCGTCAAAAGGGTACGCTCGGCGCTTCACGTTTTTATGTATTGGGACTAAGTGCTGTCGTTGTTTTTATGAATGTTAGACCAGCAAGTTATCGAGCAAGCTCGCTTGGCGTTCAAGAAGGAAAAGTGGGAGACAGAACGTATCGATCGCCGCGTTGAGGCGGAGAAACAACAGCGTTTCCAAGTGCTGAGTTCGCTCATCGAAAAGGCCGCACTGCTGAAGAAGCTAAATCATTCTTAGATTTACTTTAACGTATCATTCAGAGTTCAGCGTGCTACACAGCTACTACATAACTTCACGTTAGGAGAAGCGTGGAGAAATACGATGCATCTGCAGCGTAATCGGCTTCACGAGTTCTCTGATAGAACCTTCCTGCTCACAATCACTGGGGTCAAACATTTCGTTGTCATCTTCTTCCTCCAACACCATGCCTTCCCAAGCATCGCCTAATTTTGCCAGCATATTGTGCAAAACACAACATCCTAATGCCCACTCGATGAAGGCGTCCATTTCAGTCTTCGACCTCAATTGGTTGCGCATTTCCCGTAATGATGCCCATCGTGACTTCAGCACGCCAATTGCATGCTCGTTTCTCACGCGAGACTTCGCCAAGTAGAAGTTGAACTCAGTATTGTCTTCGTTATCCGCCAAAGTACGCTTGTATGCAGGCAGAACTGTACGAAGTGACGGATAGGCTGAATCTGCAAGCAGATATTCTCCATCAGAAAAGAAATGACTTGCATCACGGTAGATCGCCATGCGTTTAAAAACATTGGCGTCAGCACATGATCCAGGCCAACCACAGTGAACGACAATGATTCGCTTGTCATTATCACACACCAACTGCATCGCTACTGAGTACCTGTTGCCAAGACGTTCAAAATTCCAAAGCAAAACGTAAGATAGATAAACCGAGCCAAATGATGTATTTCTCACCTCTTCTTCCTGTCGAAGTAGCTACTTCCATCGATCGCAGGTCGCTGTGAAAGTGGCAGCGTCGTTCCGTCGATAAAGCCCACGCAGCCAGGAAATCCTTCTGCTGCCATCACCCGGGAAATTTCGCGCCGTCTTCTAATAGAAGGCCATTCTAACCACTGCGCACATCCTTCAGCGCGGTCAAAACTCGCTTGGTATACGCCACGACCGAACCATTAGCAATGCGGAAATAGCGGTGTAGCTGCCCGACGCTGGCCCCATTTACATTTTCACCTAGCCGAACCAAAGCCACGGCAAGCTGCCAGCAAACTGGCTGCTGCTCGTGGCTTGCGTTTGGCGACGTCGAATGAAAGATTGGGTTGTCGCAGATGTAGTCGTGTAATGCACAGAATGATCGCTTGGAGATCCGTGTGAGCTGCCTGAAGTCCTTGGATCTTAGAGTCATTAGTACACCGAAGCGATGATCAGCATGTGGGGACCCGAGGCGGAAAGAGAGGTATCGACTGGTCTCCACATATAAAAACACTGCTAGCACGTCCGCCGCTGCGTCGTTGTCTCCTCCGGTAAGGTAGAACGCATACACGGCTTGTAGATCTCGACAGCAGCGCCTTCCGCGCTGAGCGGCGAGGCATGGCGCTCCTTCGGCTTGTGAGGGGCTCTTTCTGACTTTGCGCGTGTCAATGTGACCGAAATACTTGGGTATTTCGAAATCCACCAGCCCCGGAGCTGGTGGATTTGGATTTTGCCAAATACAGTGGTATTTTGAGGATCATGGGCGGATTTTATTGCGGGATGCAAACGAAATCTGGGGCATTTTGGTTGATTCTGAAACCCCCTATTGTGGGTGAAACCTGCTGGGATTCCAAAGTTGGGAGAGTCAAGCAGTTCATTTCCAAATTGACCATCAACTAGTCCCACCGAAATTCTCCTGCCGAAGGAGCTCGATGCGGTACAGTGACTTCCTGATACTTCTCCTTGTCACCGTTGCGGTTTCCGTCCAGGGCTTTGCGACTGACGCCAACTCTCTCGAGGCCAGCAACATGAAGAGCAGTTCCAATCGTGCTTTGGTGTACGGAGATACTTTGCGCCGCAACCTCAAAGGCAAGGAGCACACCGGAGACTGAAACTGGCGCAGCGGATGAAGAGAGAAATATGTGGATAGAGATGCTCGACAAGATGATTTCTGTATTTGAGCGCACTAAAACTTTGAAGATGTCTCCAGCTCTTATCGAGTCGATGAAAAAGAATCTCGGTCTGGCCAAGATGTTGAACGAGGATAAAGAATTCGTCAAGTTCTTGGCGAATAAGCCTGTCCTTCTCAAGGAGCTCGAGAACCCTGCATTCGCCAAGGTGTGTGTAGACTCGCTAAAACGTCCGAGCCGTTTGAACCTCCTACAATCAAAACCAAAAATCGCTGTAAACACACTGGGATGGCCAAAACGAACATCAAAAAATCGGATAGACCCTGGCCAAACCGAAGACTCTTATCGTCAGGAGGGATTGCGAGATCGACGCTTTTGAAATAAAATAAGAGAATTTCGATGGCAAACACCGATCATGAAACTTGCAACTTTACAGTATGAGCAGTGGTTTCCTGTGTGTGGCAGAGAAACCGGTAGCCTCTTCCAAGCATGGGCAAACGATGCAACAGCCGCGTGTTGCAGTAATACTTCGAAGTAGTATAATTCAATGTCTTGACAGCAAACTACTGTCAGTAAAACAGCAAAAATGATGTTAATGCTATTACCTCTGGGCTGTACAAGTAGTACGTAGTTTTACGGCGGCCACCGTGGTTGCATTTGGGTATGGATATGCTGCGCTTTACATCTCGAGCTAATAGTGCAAATATTTTTAAAAAACAGAAGTTGCCGGGAGTACCGGTACAATTAATTTCACGGGTTACCCGCACCTGAACAACCCAAACCAAACCAAACATGTCTGCTGTGGTTTGACAGCTGGAAGGATCGGATCAGAAATAGGAAGTATTACGGGTAAATGTAGTTTACATTCAGCGTAATTTAACGAACAAACCGGGTGTGATTAACCCAGCCCGTTCTGGTCCGGGATTGTTTCTATTAATAGTCCACTTTTGGACTGAAAAGTTGATAAGTTCTCTGTGTTCTTGCTACGAATACCGGTACATGTAGCGTGGCAGCTTTTCGCTTAACCCTTTAAAAATGTTCTCTGTCGATGTTCTGTATTGCATGCACATATAAAATACCTGTACTTGCATCCCAGTCTGGGAATCCCAGAGGTTTCCAACACACCATTCGGTGCGTGATTATGCAGGCCGTAGATGACGCGTCAGCAGTTTACGTCGTTGTAGAATGATGCGGCCACCGAATAACGTTTACAACTACTGAGCACTGTGTGCCCTTGTTCAATGTCAAATTCCACCTCAATGGGAAATGTGGGTGAAACCTGCCGGGATTTAAAGCTGGGAAGACCAAGTAGTTCATTTCCAAATTGACAACCGACCACCCCGCCCTAAATTCACCACTGAAGGAGCTCGATGCGATACAGCTACTCCTAGTACTTCTCGTTGCCATCGCGGCTACTGTGCAGGGCCTCGTAAATGGCGCCAATTCTCTCCAGGCCAGCAACACGAAGAGCAGCTCCAATCATGCTATCGTGAGCAGTGATACCTCGCGCCGTAACCTCAAGGGCAGTAGCACGACGGCAGTCGACGAAGAGAGAAACAAAGCGTCGGTTTTCAGCAAGCTCGGGTCTGTTTTCAAGGGAGGCAATAAATACGTCAAGACTTTGGAGACGTCTCCAGCATTCATCAATGCGGTGAAAAGAATCCTGATTTGACCAAGATACTGAAAGAGGATAAAGCCCTCGTCAAGATATTGGCGAAGAATCCTGTCCTTATCAAGGAGTTCGAGAACCCTGCTGTTACCAAGGCGTTGGGAGATGCGCTAAAAATCCGACTTTGCTCAAAAATTTCCTGGCGAATAAGGACGTCCAGGGTATCCTCGCTGGATTGCCGACAACTACGAGTGCGATCAGCAAAACGAAAATGCAAAGGATCGGAGAAACGATCGGTATTAGCGAGAGGACGGGTGCGATTTCGGCGACAGTGGGAACTGTCCTTATCTTGGTCGTCGTCGGTGTTCTGGTAGGCACGAAAGTCTTGTAAATTGGTACTTTGTTGTAGCTTTGTGTGTGTTGGGTGTCACCACGTTTTGGCAGTGCAACGCTTGTAGCAACCTACACAGGAAAAGACGCCCCAGCGGTTTGAACACTCATCGATCATGTAGGTATCAAGTTATCTAGATAAATCGATTATTCGGGTTTATGAACAGTATGGAAGGCAGGAATTTTGTATTTACGTGCCTTCCTGAAAATTGATTATTTGTCGCACAGTGCCAAATGATCAAGCATATTTATCTTCAGGATGCCGGTACATATAGTAATCTATCGAATTTGATCGTGTACTGCTCAAAGATCGTCTTCGTTTACGTTGCTAAGTTGTTCTTGCATGCGTTCATCGTTTGCGAACCTTTTTAGAAGACGAATTGCGTCCGAAAGCTGGAGGCGCTCTAACGGCTCAGCAGCACACAGAGCTTGCACAAATTGCCAGTGTTCGTCATTCTCAAAAGCCCTTGGTCGAGGAATAAACAGTCGTCTCTTTACTTGAAAGACCACAGCAGGATCAGGGCAATGTTGTCCCCACGGATACTCTCCGGTTACGGCCTCTACCACACACATACCGAACGAATACACATCCGACTGGGGAGTTGGTACTTGGTCGGCATTTTCAGACATTCGGGGGCCTTCCAACGAACAGCTCCACCGGGAGGCACTCTCGGTCGAGAATCCGCCGACACGAAGCTTAGGCCGAAGTCTGTCAGCATCGCAACACCTTCCGCGCTCACCAAAATTTGGTTGCACTTCAGGTCGCTGTGAATGATGTGGCGCTGGTGCAGAAAGTGAAGGCCCAGTGCGGCTTCGTAAAGTTTGCGCCACGCGAGCGACCGTCCCTGTTGTCTCTGACGGTACAGATAGTTCTTGAGATTACCATTGGCAGCTTCCTCGCACACGAAGAACCAGGGACGGCCTTGATCGCAAGCTCCAAAAAATTCACGATGTGTTTATGACGTGCCTTCTGCCAGATCCTGGCTTCACGCCGAAATGCACGCTTGTCTTCTTCAGATTTCGGGTCCACACATTTAATGACGACCTGCGATTCCAGCCACGTGCCGTGATACACATGACCAAAGGATCCCTGAGCGAACGGAGTACACTGTCGCTGGACTTCGTACTCTGGAAGGAACCAATTCGGCAATTCCGGAACACTGAGATTTGAAAAGCGGATCAACCTCATCTGCGCAGCTTCAATACGCGCAATAAATTCGGGCTATAGTGGCGTTCATGCTCCTCCGACTCATATTTCAGCAGCTTTAGTGTGTCTTCTTGTTGCGGTAGACTGCCAAATTCCTCCTGGATCACTTCGGCATTAGTTTCGAGGGTTTCCACCAGGTTCTTGTAGACACTCGCCTCGTCCTCCTCCAATTGCTGTTGCCACTCCCTCTTTTCCAAAGGAGAGTGATGATCTGTCACTCCTGATCAACGACCGTGTCAATATCTGAATGAAGCTGGCGTAGACATCCGACTACCGTTCGAGTGCTCACAAGTCGGTCAAGTGTCAACTTCTTCGAATGTTGCAGCAACAAAGTATGAAAACTGCGCACAATCTCAAACATCGAAGTTCCAACAGATTCGACAATTGTATCTGCATATCCTTCCAGTGTCTCATTCAGTCGATCCAGAAAGTGTTCACTCATGTCCTGCACTTCGTTCATGGTGGTACACAGTACCGGGAGATCTTCCAGCATGGATTTTTGCTGTTCGAATTTGTAGTTTTGGATGATCTCAAATATTTTGTCATTGAGTTTTGCAAAGTCGAACACGTCCCTTCCACTGCGGTTCGACAAGTCCAGCGTAGCGTCTTTCTCGAGAAGTAACTGGACGATGTCCTTGCGGTCGTTCTCGACCGCCCACATTAACGGAGTGTGGCCATTGCCGTCAGCTTCATTGACATCAGCACCGCTCTCCAGTTTGCGCTCGATGTCTTCCACGTCCCCAGCTTGTACGGTCTCCAACAGCGTCATCCTGGTTTACTTGGGGAGATATCCGATATCTGGATACCGGTACCAGTGGCTTGAATAGCTTAAGTACGCGGTTTTAGGTTTATTCGCTCAAAAATGGCGTAATTAGCCGCGAAATGCCGCTCCATGTGCTGGCGACCTGGTGTACATGTACATGTACCGGTACATCCCCGAAGCTGCAACTGAGTTGTCGGCGTCACATTGCTGTGTTCATTTGACCAGAACCAGCGTTGTAAAGCTCGTGACTGCCTTCAGCAATTCGCTGGTATGGATATCGAGGTGAAAGTTGAGCGTCGACCCTGGCATGCAGCTGTAGCCTACTGGTCGCTGAAGTGTTGTCGGAGCAGAGAGTGCAAACCCGACTTTTACAAGACACAAAGCTCACGTGGGGGAACAATTATACGCCTGACTTGCAAGTGCAAAACGGTGCGTTGAAAAGAAGTGTCTGGCGTCATGGCGTTGCAGGGTATCTTTCGTCGACGGTCGACAGCAGACGTGCAACCCCGACAGCTTCTGACTCGATTATAATATTAAACAGGTTAAGTAAATAAAAACAAAGTTTGATACACTATGTATCCATTAACAATCTATTCATTGGTAGAGGTACAAACCGGATACTTGCTTGTCACGGGCTCCGTTACGCACTTGAACGAGTTGTCGATGCATGTCACGCGTAAGGGTTAATGCCAGTCGCGATGACCACGAAGCAAAGGCTGGCACTGGAAGCAGAGACCGGTACAGTAGACGACTCGAGTGCTCTCTACACGCCACATTCATTGGCGTATAACCCTCGCACGAACATTCAAAGGTGCTCGTCTTCAGTCTCACTTCCCAATTTGCTCGGATTCGTCCGCAACAGATCTTCACCAGTTCCTGGTACAGTACAGTCACTCTACCAACCATGTACTCTGTTGCTCTACTCCTCGCGGTCTCGTCGACGCTTTCTGCGCAAACGCTCGCCATTGACTACGCTGGCGGTTGGATCAACGGCTCGGCGTCTTCGGGCGAGTGTGTGGATATCTGCTCAGCCCCGAGCGCCACGTGTCTGACCTCGGACCCGACGTGTCTAGCCAAGCAGAAGGTGCCCGGTGACTTCGACTACCTCGTGCTGGAGCAGCTCTTCATGCCGCAGTTCTGCCGTGACCTGCTGGTCGGCGTAGACGGCACCATCTCGCACCAGAATGTCAACCCGTACCCGAACGGCACGGCCTGTGTGCCTGAGCGCGCCGTGAGCGAGCTCACGATCCACGGGTTGTGGCCCAACTACGAGGACGGCTACGTAAGCTGCTGCAATCCAAGCGACACGGTGGCGAATGAACCGTACGACGCCGATAAGTTTGCAGAGAACCAGGCAGCGCTGCTGACTCAAATGGGTGACAAGTGGATCGACGCCACGCAGGACTCGACCCACGACACGCTGTGCGAGATCTACGACCACGAGTTCCAGAAACACGGACTGTGTTACGCCGCCCAAGGAGATGACCTTGAGGCAGCCGCCGTCACGTACTTCGAGGCGACTTTGAACACTGCAGACCGTCTGAGTACTGCGACCCAGCAGATCAACGCGTGGGCTGCGCTCGACACGCCACAGACCACTCTGGCTGAAATCGAGGCGCTCTACGACCACCACGTGATGGTCTTCTGCTCGGCTGTGGACGGAGAGAACCAGCTTTCCGTCATCCGAACGTGCTACGAGAAGCCCTCGGACATCGGCAGTGAAGGTCCCACGACTCAGGTCGACTGCGCAAACGCGACGGCCACGTCCACGTTCTCAGTGTGCTCTGGTGAAGAGCCGATCACGCTCCTGCCGTACGTAGCCCCAGGATCGATCAGCGCTTCTGCTAGTGCTGGATCAGCTACTACTGAGCCCACCTCGACACCAACTTCGGCTACCACCTCGGAGCCTACCCTTGATCCCACCGTCAACGCATGCATCTAGAGTTAGAAGTGACGCGAAATAAAGCTACACGCTTGATTCATATTCAACACCTCACCGAACCAGCAATGCACCTCACTTCAGACATCATCGATGCCGGGTAGAGTCGAGGTACAACGTTGTACTAGCTCAGTTGAGTCTCCAGTGAGTTGAGTTCGTCGTCCAACTCCCGTAACTCCAACCATGCAGCGCCAGCTTTGGCAGTCTCCCGTTGACTCGCATACTCCTCCAGGAACTCTTGGAACCGAGAATAAACGTCGCTCAACCGCATCACAACTTCCATCGGTGCTGCGTCTCCCAGCTTCTCCACTTGGAATTGAGCTCGAAGGATCCGTTCCAGCACCGCTTCTGCCTGTTCTTGGACGTCCTGCTCCTCCATCTCCTCACACAGATCCACAATATCACTCAACTGACTCGTGACAGTTGGGGGACCATTAGCCCAGTCGAACAGCTCCGGGGTATCATGAACAGCGTCTTTTCTCGGAGAAGTCACCACCACTGCTTCCGACTCGGGTTCTTCTCGCCTGTTTTCTTCTTCACTGGACGGTCTCACCGTCATGCGCGTAGGCTCGGATTCCTGCTTCCTTGTTGGCGCCTGGTCAACCTGGAGTGTCACTAAACGACAGCCCATTGCTACGTGAGACTGGTAACTCAGAATGATTGAAGCGGGGAGGTGCAGTCGGTACCTCGAAACGCCCTTAAACAAAGGGAAAAGGCGCAGGTCACCCACAATATATCAAGCTTTATCAGTGCTGCGTAGATGCAACACTGAATCGAGAGCGACAGCTCTATGGAGAGCTGTTGAGGAATGCAATATCGAGAAGCTACAAGTAGTGCTTCAATTAAAGAAAATACATTTAGCCAGCGTGTTTTGTTGAAAATCAATGCTAAACGTCCACATGTCAAAACGGGTCCTCAAAACGATAATCGCAGCAAATACAAACGAACATTCGTGAAGGCTTCGCCATCGTAGTTTGACCTTTAGCTGGGCGTTGTGCCAACCCTTGATCAAGATGGGGCTGGCTCGAATGGTAGAGGCATTGCAGCGCAAGCACCCCAAGCGCTACAATATACCTGGTGAAAGTGAAGTAAGAGCGGCGATTTCGAAGCTGTTTGCTGGACAGAGGAAACGGACGGCCCCCACGAGCGATCAATCGGTTCAGCCACCGCTCAAGAAGCGATTTCGAATGAGGCAGCAGTATGTTGATTTCCTAAAAGAGCAGTTGATGAGTAATTCTGACATTTTGCCAAGACAAGCACTGTTTATGTTTCGCAAGGAGTACCCGGACGCAGATACAGAAGTGTATACAGACGATCGGGTAAAACAAAAGATGGCAACACTGAGGTGTATCCTCAAGAAAACGTTAGCGTAGCGGACGCGCCAGTGTCAGTAGTACATCAACCTGAATGGTGATCTGCGAGCAAATATGGCGTCCCTGCGTTGGGCAATCATTGGGCACGCGCGTGCAGTACCCGCTCTGTATCGACGGCCGAAAACTCCTCGCGCAACTAGGGTGGGCTTGATATCGCAGGCGCTGGTTCAGTTCGAATCGTGCAGGTCGGCGCCAATGAAGATGCTTTCAGCATGGTTCCGGTGGTGAGAGACATCATGGTGAAATTTAACTCACGTACAACGGCGTAAAATCGTCTGTTAATTTATTGCATCAGTCGGACAAGCACTCGCAACGTACGAGGCCCCTGGTGGAGGAGAACTTGAGGCTGGTTGCCGGGACAACAAATGTGTACAAGAACCACCCGCACCAGACTGTGAATCGATCCGCTGGGTCTCGAGTCTGGATACTCCAGTATTGTGAGAACTCAATCATCGCATTCAGATTGTGCCGTGGTTCGTCAAGACACGGGCGCAAGCGCTGATGAAGAGCGCGATGGGTTTTGTCATTGCGTACGTAACACCGATGAACGAAATCTGCATGGGCCGGGACAGGGCTACGCCAAGACGGTGACAACCCTCTCCTTCAGTCCGAAGATCTTTGTAAATCTTCGGACTAAAACGCGAATGTGGGCGCGAAACTTCTTCTACTTGGTAATGCTAGCTCTAGCGATATAATTGTCTTGTCGGCGAGGTTCTTCATTCTGACGGCATTTACCCGAGCTCGTTTATGGTTTTTGATGCCGACGTTCTTCATCATCACCACAAACCACTCGCTGGCAGTGTGGAGGCGCAATGCCCAGACGAGGAGCTGGCGTCCTGCCAAACAAGACGTGTTTTTGGCGGGGCGCAATTTGCATGCACCTCATTTAGGTGTTCGTGCTGGGCGCCGTACTGGTGCGGGTAACGCGACGGTGGTGATTGTGATTGATGACCTCAAAACGGAGGGCAAGATCGGGGGAATATCTACCTGAACGAACTGGAGCTACGCAACTTAGCCATTTGTCGTTGACACGATACTGTGAGTCTATGTTTCGAGCGTCAACAAACAATGGTTGTAGCCTACGATGCTGTTTGCCGCAGAGACATCTTTCAACACTGTGAACGTTTACATGCGGATCAGTTCGAGTCGAACGGATTGATTCGCGAGAGCGTGGCGCTGGTTTCGTCAGCGAACAGCTTGATGTACAACTCGAAGTAGGTGCTGAGCGCGAAGAACTAGAAGCTGGCATGGTTGCACACATATCCAAGGACTAACATGGCAGATGCTGGATCATTTCGGATCGACCGGGTACTGTGAGGATCAACCAGCACAACAAGTGTGCGTTTTTTGCGAGACCCACGAGCACCTTCACGCGTAGATATACCTGCCGTTTTGCGTTTGCATCTCTTTCGTGTACCCAACCGACTGCGTGAAGAAGATACAGAGCTATCAGGGTAAAATGTACACGACTGAAAAGCAGCGGCTTCTTGTCATCTGCACACCCTACCTCACGCCCGCTCGGAAACATGACTCACCAGACACCCCGAAGCAAAACATCAAGGAACGCGCACGGTTCAGCTGGTCGAGGCATACTGCAATACTCGCAGGATCCGTATCCTGATTAACTGTCACTCCGGCATCAGCACCGACGTGGCGTTGTTGTAAGCGCTCGAAAATAGCGCTCGATAAGGAATATAAGCTTCATGCCATGCCAAACGCTCTATGAAGTAGCCGACTTGCGATAGTAAATCTAAGCCCGGCGTGGACAGGTAACCAGGAATGACATACAATGCCGCAGCAGCAATAGAAACGAGCTAAACAGCCATTTCAGCAGCACCGAGTTCAACAGTCAAGAAGGAAGAGGACGATAGCAGACGAAAACGAGGCACATCCCCGGAAGCCGCACGCGAAGGAAAGACTGACCAAGACGACGGTACAGGTGATTCCGAGCAAGATCAACGCAACGACACTCATCGCTTCACTCCGATGTTTGGGATGTCGACTCGGAAGTGGTGGACGAAGAAGACTACGAGCTCACCGTTGTGAGCTCGCAGGCGATGGCCATGTGCGTGATCTAACGCCCACTAGCTCGACGATTGGCTTCCCAATGCTGGGGTGCAGTACGTGAGTGGAACGAGAACTTGCGGTGGCTTTTGATGCGGCGTCGTCTCTCCGCACTTGCCGCTGCAGTCGCCAACGCCGATGTACACGAGAAGATAGGAGACGGTAGAAGGGTTGCGCGCTACGATTTCACCAGGCTACGCAGCAAGATGCACCGGTGACAAGAGTGGGATGATTGTCCCACTCTTTCAGCCATGCTATATCAGGATGACCCTCCACACGGCGTTGCCTTCCCCGAGACGGCTTTTACAACACGCCACAGCTTTCTACCACTAACTTATTAGAAGCTGCGACTTGCATGGATCGCCTTGGCTTGCGCAGAGCTTCACGATGATGCATAATAGTACGTGTATTTCTAAAGAACGGATTTAGTTGTAATTTGAAATACCATACAAATCGGCCCAAAAGGGCGGGCTCTTACAGGCATTGCGAGTTAATAGCAAAACAACAAGTGACTCCAGGCAGTGGAGCAAGCTCAAGTTTCGTAAGTGCAGAACTGAAATCTCAAAACTGTCCGCGAATGATCGCCACATAACTGCCGGCAAATCTGCATTGGCCCCCTCTTCTTGACCAACTTCACCATCTTCTTCGCCAGTCACAGCTTGAATGGTGGGGATGCCCCGATGACGGCACATTTTTCGAATGTTGTTTTTCACTGCCTGTACCCAAATTTTGACTCCGGTACTCATAAATATCCAGAACTTCCCGGGCAAAGCACGGAATTAGTGAATAATTGTCGATATGGAGCTACCACCGCTGTAAATGGTCTCGCTGATGATGCCATCCCAGTTGCAAGGAATTCACCAGGTCCCCCAGCGAGCCACGGAGTAGCTGCTCCCTCCAACGATCGTCAACGCCGTCGCCAACGACCTACATCTTATGGTCAAAACTTATGGACCTTTTCGAAATTGGACTGTAGCCGCTATGGACAGAATCGTGCAAAAACTGTCCGCCGATCGAAGCGAAGGCTGCTCCGTCGAGGCATTGATCGGTGCGGCAAGCAATGGCCACCTCAAGTTGTTGAGTGGTTCAGCGAGAAATACGCGACGATCTGTCGTCCTCGTGCTGCTTTGATACCAACCGCAGAGAATGGCTATGTCGATGAGTTCAAGTTGGTGAAGGACCGGGCGATGCCGCGAGGTGCTAGACTGTGGATCAATATCCCCTCAGCAATGAGTAATCTTCATTCAGCCATGCGTACAGCTGCATTAAATTACCACATTGAGGTGGTCCAAGAATAACTCACCGAAAGATCTGCCGTGTTGTTGGATATGACGGGTCTCATTGACGAGCCGGTCACCCTGATGTCGCTCTAGTGCTGGTGTCGAGTGGTAACCAGCACTGGAAGAAAAAAAAAGTGGTATGGACACTTCCTGGCTGCTGACGAAGTGCTCAGAGCCGGTCACCCTGATGTCGCTCTAGTGCTGGTGTCGAGTGGTAACCAGCACTGGAAGAAAAAAAGTGGTATGTACACTTCCTGGCTGCTGTGCTGGTGACATCAGCAGGAGGTGGTCCATCGACTGTGTCAAGTTGCTACTCGCTAATAGCGATGCTGAGAGTTTAAATCTAGCTCTCCTTGCTGCATCCGAGCACGGTCATTTAAAGGTGGTGACGCTGTTGATTGCAAAGACAGAATCTCACGAGCTTGGTTCTCCATTGAATACGGAGGATGCAAGTGGTCATGCGGAAATCGTTCGACTATTTCTCGATGTTTGGGACGAACGCTTCTTCAAAGGGGGAAGTTAGGGAGCACCCGAGCAGAAAAAGCCGAATCACATGGCGTTAGTGCTGGTGCAGAGAGTTACACAAGTTCAACTTCTCCTTCAACTACATGTATAATACCTGTGGACGCCCAAGTACGGACCAACGGTAACTTACAACAAGTGTTATGAAATCGTCAATGCCAGTCAAGTATGTTAATATCTAATCCTCCAATTCACGTAGTCCAGCGTAACCCCACGTACGGGGTGGTAGAAATTCATTCGCAAAGTCATCATCGGTTTGTCCGAGCAGCTCCTGAAATGATATTTCTGGTGTGCTTGCGCTAGATAACATCTCCACCTGGCCGACGAATTCGAGCCCTGACGGATCACGGCGAATATTGTTCCCACCGTATCCTGCACGATGCGGTTGCGACTGTGTTTGCAGCCGACGTCTTTGTCGCTTGGAACAGGATCGATAACTCTACTTACAGGAACATTGAGCTGCCAGTGTGTGTCGAATTGTCCGGGGACAGCATTAGGGCACCATTTGATTCGACAATTTGAATCATATCGTGCAGACAGGGGTGTCCATGGGTGCGACGCAGTACACCGTCACAAACACTTTTCTCCATTCGACGAACTACTATTTTGTGCGCCATTTTTCAGAGCTTGTGGGTTTCTGTAAGGGCATGCACAGAAATTGTTTTCTCTACGTCCGAATACATGTCATCGCGGATTAACTGCGGGATCGTATACTCTTCTTTTGCTGCTTGGACGCTGTTGTTCGTTGCTGCTTTTATCCACCACGGAGGAAGTCTCTGGAAAACGGTGACTAGATCTCCTTGCGAGTTATCTAGAAACGATTTCACCTTCACATGAGTTCCTTCCACTGTGGAAGTATCAAAGCACCCAAAGTACCAATATTGATTAGTCCGACATTCGAAAGAGGGACATCTCCTCTACCTGTGATGTTCTCAGGTCCAGGATAAGTTGAAACCTGACCAAGCACTGGTCGTCTGAAAAATATACCCCTTCAAAATCTCACTTCGTCAAAAAAATATTTTGATGTCCCCCGGTTCAGCTCTTCATGCTGAATCCGGTGGACCTAACCCTGGGTGCTGATTCAGCCTCCTTCATACTCTAATTTATGTTTTGTGTGGTGATACCAAAATGTCACGGGTATATTTTGGCTCAAAATGTCTATTTTTGAAAAATGACCGGTAGGATCATTTGAATTACTGCTAACATTTTGGTCAACACTCAAACATTTACTTTACGTTTCCTTCCTTGCACGTTTGCGACGTTGTTTGCCCGACTTGGGTTGGGCAGGTTCGCCGTCTGGTACGTTCGTTTTGTCTTTGGTTTCTCCATCCGCCGGCTCTGACATCGCTTCTAGGAATTCCATCGTAAGAGCGACGTAGATCAGAGACCACCGTGTCGCTATCAGGCTCCACACGACAGCAAATATTACCCGGTGACGACACAGACATTCCAGATAGCTGGTAGCTCAGTACATTCTTCAGATCTTTGTAGGCGTCCTTGACGACCGTGCGAAACACCTTCATGACCGAGTTTTCATTTGGCACGCAGAATTGGCTGCTGCGTTGACTACCTCAAGTAGTTGTTCCATGGTCTACACGTCCTTCTTCACGAATCTCTTGCGGATGTGACCAAAATCCGCGGTCTACAGCGTTTTTAGTGTGACCCTTCACGAAGTATTTTTGCGTAGTAGATTCCAAACAGGTGGACATTCATGAGTGACAGGAAATATCACTGATATGGCGTGGAAGACACACGGGGAAGCGTGAGTCCATCACAATCACAGCATGCTCCTGAGAAACGACTTCTAGGTCGTGTTTGTACTCCTTCCTGTGAAATAAATGTTTTCAACAAAACGAAAAGATCTTAGTGTCCACAAGAAATGAACCAGTTACTCGAAATGATCCTACTATCCCACTCGTCGCACCTCATCTTTTTGGCTGCAGCCGTGTGCACACCAAGCTCTTCCGTCAGTTCTGCAGTGACGCCAGACTTTGATGGAAGGTATGGATCTTGGACACCGTAAAAACTTGACTAAGCGGAGGGAGGGCAGCACTCTGGATAAGACCGGAGCGAGAACACTTGACCACTTGAGGGGAAGAAGGAAGATTCGAAAGTGATTGATTTATCGGAGTTACTCTAACTAGTTCGTCCAATCATTCTACTCGTCCAATCATTGGGACCATAATCAACTTACCGTAATCATCGTGGGTTCGGATTGGACCGGTTCGGGTTGACCGGTTCACAGTTAATAACCGATACCAAACCGGTAACCCTCAATACGCCCCCTCAATGCGAAATCCCATGAATGCCGAGATCCGCCGTGAGGTCCGTGTGACGTGGTCCCGGAGCGCCTTTGTCATGATGTCCGCCAGCATCACAGTAGTCTCGCAATACTCGAGCTTCACTTCACCGCGCTTTACTTCATCGCGGATGTGGTGGTACTTGATGTCGATGTGCTTGGCGCGACCGTGGTTCACTGGGTTCTTCGTCATCTTGATGCACGATTGCTGTCTTCGCGGATCATGAGCTCGGGTCCCGTCTCGTTGGCGGCCACCAAAATATCGCAAAGTAGGCGATGAATCCACTTGCCCTCTTGGATAGCCAGGCTGAGTGCGATGTATTCCGCCTCGCTCGTAGACAGCGAAAACACTTGACTGCTTCTTGCTTCCCCAGCTCACTGGCGCACCCATCAGCATGAACGCGTAGCCGGAAGTCGACTTGCGGTCCGCGAGGTCACCGGCCCAATCCGCGTCGGAGTACCCACGAAAGTCGATCTTGTCACCAGGCTTGTAGCAGATCCCATGCGTCTTAGTGCCTTGCAGGTAGCGAAAGATGCGCTTGACCGCAACCCAATGCTCTTCTTGGGGGTTCTCCATGAAGCGCGACACATAGCCCACAGCGTACGCGATATCCGGGCGCGTGGTAGTCATCAGATGCATTAGGTCACCAACAGCTTCACGAAACGGAGCGTTCACCTTGGTCGCAGCGTCGCTTGGAACCAGTCGAGAGCTCATGTCGACGGGACTCACCACGGCCTTGCACTCGTCCATGCCAAAGCGCTTGAGAATGTCATCCACATAACGTCGCTGGCACATGGTTACGCTGCCATCCGGGCCGTCCACCAACTCGATCCCAAGAACAAACGCGCACTTGCCGCTGTCAGTCATATCGAAGCGCGTTTTTAGGTCACTCTTGGTAACGTGCGATCAACTCGGCCGAACTTCCGGTCACCAACACGTCGTCAGCACGAGCACACAGTGACCATCATCAACCTTGATGTAGAGGCACGGGTCGAAGGCCGAAACTTGGAAGCCAATAGAGCACACAAATTCGTTGAACGTCTCGTTCCACACTCGCGAAGCTTGCTTGAGACCGTAAATTGCTTTCACCAATTCCAGGCAATCAAAGTCGCCGTCCAGCTCGACCCCTTCTGGCACCACGCAGTACACGACTTCCTTCATCACTCCGTAGAGGAATGCCGTCACTACGTCCAGTTGGTCGAGCGGCCAGTCAAAGTACTTCGCAATAGCAATGACCATGCGTAGCGTCGTGTACTTGACCACGGGCGAAAACGTCTTCGTGTAGTCGATGCCGTACTTCTGCTTGAAACCCTTGGCCACGCGGCGCGCCTTGTACTTCTCGATCGATCCGTCCGCTTTACGCTTGATCTTGAATACCCACTTGATACCGATGGCGCGTTGTCCGTTGGGTAACTTGGCAGCACGAAACACACCACGAAGTCGCATCGACTTGAGTTCTGCACGAATCGCCTTGCGCCAATGCACTTGATCAGGACCGTTGACCGCCTCTTGGAATGCCTTCGGCTCTGATAGGTCTGCTGCTTCAACGGTATTAGCACTTGCACGCCAAAACACAGGGGAGTCGACTCTTCATCTTGGTCACCAGACTTTTCTTCTTCGTCCGCGTCCGCTTGGCGTGAAGGGGAGTCGACCGGCGCACTTGCTTCTTCCAATCCAGGCCGATGACGCACAGTGCGCGGTCTTCTGGTAGCTTCATCTTCGTCACTTGGGCGACTCTTGCGTTTCCCCGCCTGCTTGTACTCCGTCTGGCGAGGTCCGTCATCGTCAATGTCGAGCAAGTCGAGGTCCAGGTCATCGACATCTTCATCGGAAATCCGCGGCGAAAGTCCAAAGGTCGACTCATCGAAGTTGACATCGCGACTGATGACCACCTGCCCCGCCTCGATGTCATAGAGTCGATACGCCTTGGACATTTCTTCGTAGCCCAGAAATATTCCGGCGCGAGCCTTGGGATCCCACTTGAGTCGCTTCTCCTTCGGAGTCAAAATGTACGTCCGACAGCCGAACACACGCATGTGCTTCACAATCGGCTTGGACTTGTACACGACCTCGAACGGAGTCTTATGCTCGATCTTGGGTGATGGCAGGCGGTTCTTCACGTAGATGGCCGTCATGGCCGCCTCAGCCCAGAACACTTGTCCAGCTTGGCGTGGTGCAGCATGCTGCCGCCGATCGTGACGATAGTCCGAATCGCTCGCTCTGTCGTGCCGTTGGTCTGGTGCGCATACGGAACCGTGGTTTGCTGCTCGATGCCTTCGTCTTCGTAGAAGGTCTTGAGCGAGTTGGTCGCAAACTCACGAGCTCCGTCATGCCGCACAAACTTGACCTTCTTGCCGAACTGCGTCTGCACCTTCATGATGTACGTCTTGATGCAGTCTTCGCTCTCCGACTTGGCACGCACACAGAAACCCTTCATGCATCCGCTGGCTTCATCCACAATCAACAGCAGATACTTGCTGCCGCCAGGCGAGTTTTTCTCCATGGGTTCGCAGATGTCGAAGTGGAGTAGCTCGAACGTGTCGTAATGGCGCTTGTCACGGTTGCTTGGGAACGGTTTTTGGACCATCTTCCCTTGCTGGCAACCCCGACACATGCTTGGTCCACTCGACTTGGAGGGTGCCTTCGCGTCCTTGATCATGTTGTTGTTGACCATCTTGCGAAGAACTCGACCGGAGTGTGACCCATGCGCGCGTGCAGGTTGACAGTCTTTCCTCCTGTTGCCACATTCGCCGATCGCTGAGGCGTGCGAAGCCAGTAAAGTCCATCCACGAGATCCGCCGTCGCCACCACTTGGTTGGAGTCCTTGCGTGAAACGTGCATTTCGGTGCCGCCAAACACGACTTGGAACTTGCCACTTTTGTTGATCTGCGGCACCGAGAGCAGATTCTTGCTCATACTTGGCACATACAGCGCGTTTTTGATCTCGATCTCGCGCTCGTCGCCGTTGGGCAGAATCACCCGTTCCACGATGGTTCCCGCACCCTTGATGGCCGCCTTGTTACCGTCGGCCACCGAGAGTTCGCCTTCATTTTTCTCGATCAAATTGGCGAACTTGGCCTTGTTGTTGCAGATGTGGTGCGTTGCGCCGCTGTCGACCGCCCATATCCCGGACACATTCTTGCCCGTCGAAATTCCACACTCCAAGGAAACCGCGAACGCCACTCGATTGAAGTCGTAGTCATAGGCGTCGCTGTCGTTTCTCCACTGAATGTTGTTGGCCCCGCGTCCACGGCCATTGCCATTGCCGCCGCGTCTTGGGCCCCGATTCTCGTCCTTCTGCTTGGTCCAGCACTTGTCCACCGTGTGCCCCAATTTTCCGCAGTACGTGCACTGGCGAGACTCTCCGTCGGTGTTGAACGCCTTGGCCGCGTTCTCAGTCTTCACCGTCGCCGTCTTTTCGCCTTGCCGCTTGATGTGCTCATTCGAGAGCACCTTCACGACGTCTTGCGATCGCACTTCCGCGCTACTCATCCAGATTAAGCACGACGTTCTCGTAGCTTTTGGGGAGACTGCGCAACAAGCAGATCGCCACGTCCTCGTCCTCCATCTTGGCACCGATGCTGCTGAGCTTGGCGCTGATGTTGAGAACTTCATTGCAATGATGCAAAACATTCCCGCCTTCCGACATCTCCATGCTGAAGAGCTGTCGTTTCAGGTAGATGCGACCAGCCTTCTGTGATCCTCCGTACAGCGTCTTCAGGCGTGACCCCGCCACCCACGCTTCCTCGCAGTCGTCGACCACATGGTGGACGTATTTAAGCAGATTTTCGGGTTGAGCGCTTTTTATCGTCACTGCTTGCGCCCTACATCTAGTTCAAAGCTCAAACTTTGTATTCCTCCTTTCTATGTCGATTCAAACAGGTATACCAAATTTCTTCGTGATCTGATAAATCCTTCATATTGGCCACCATACGGATCCTGCGGGCTGTTACAGGTATTGCGAGTTAATAGACGTTCTCCTTTGGAATGAAGTACACTGTAAGGGCCTGTAGATTAACTGCAGGTGGGAATTCCAGCGGATTTGACCCCTTTTGGAGTTTTTCTCTTTCGTTTACAGTAAGCCCTTATCCTACCCCTGGAGAAAAAGGGTTAAAATCCTTAATTCAGTAATTTCTGCAAAACAATTATTTATTGTGGAGGACTGCCGAGCCCACGTAATGGACGATTGGAGCTTTTCCCCGTCAACTTGTGTTATTGTTCACTGCAGTAAGATGACATAATTTATGTTTCGATTTCAGATTGCTCAGGTCATTATTTATGTCGGAGGAGGCCTCCTCATAAATAAAAATGCCATAATCGGGAGCCCTGGTGTGCGCGTGTACGAGGTGGCGGACGTATGGAATCACATGAGCAACGTGTTGAAGCTGAATGGGGCCTTTATTAGCGGGCGAGGATTGGACGCGTAGATCATCTTCCCGCTGACAGTTCAAGGTGGAGATTAGCAGCGCCGAGCATGCTGTGGCGTGAGTCACTGTCGTGTATGATACGGTTGCTGTCGTGCTGCGTACAGCAATACATGTATAATTTACGGGTATAGAGCCCGTCCGTCGTCCTAATGAAGTCGTTCAAGCCTTCGAACCATGAGCTTCTAAGCAAGATAGGTGTTTGAATTCTGAAAGTGATGGGGCTGCTGCAAGATCAGAGCCTGTACCAACCTGACGACTACGCTGCTGCTGTCTTTGGTCCGTGAAGAGCAGGACGTAATCGACCGTGGCCCGTGATCTTGGTGTTCACGGCCTGTATATCGTGGCAGATGCAAGCGGCCTGCATCCCCGTGATGGACGAGGTGGCGTGCCTGCTGGTGTAGAGCAGCATGACCTCGCACCTAGCGAAGGTTTCTTGAATGTTGTTCTAGGCCGGTTGAGTCAACATTCGTGTAAGGTGGCTTGAATGTCGCTTGAGGTCGACTGGGTCAACATTCACGTATTAGCCGATGCAATATGAGTTTATTCGATTATGCGACGTTTAATGTTGATAATTGTAAGTGGATAAGTTTTTTTAATTCTATTTAAATCCGTTTATGTGTTTTTACAGGATCCTGGACGGTTCTGGAAACTCTGGATATAAATATCCAGAGAACTTGTGTTGTTCTATCTTCCTGAATAGATGCAATGGAGGGAGTTCTGTCGGGAGTGGACGTCTATCTGATCGAAGGGTACAATGCATCTAACGTTAGGGTCACATTCGGATGCCATTCCATCACGGACTGGTCAAGTTGATCACCGAGACGTCGCACTGATCATAACTCCACGTGGTGATGAAAGGCTAAGCGCTTATTCCAGAGATAATCGCACCGGCACTCATCGAGAATGGTGATTTGGATGTTATCATTGCGTATCCGTCGTTCAGGATACCCCGCTACATGTACCCAAGCTCACTCTTCAATATTGAAAGCATGCAGCGCGCTGCCAAATTCCTGTCCCTCCACCTCATGTGCAACGCAACACCGACTACCTGTAACGGAGAAAAGCCTCCGTTGATTGCGCCCGTTGCTTAAGGTAAGATACTAGTAGGATTTGAGATTTACGGTATTTTGCTACGATAGTTTACGGCAAGTGGCAGTTAGCCACGTACGGTCCCGAGAGGCACACAGCGCCACGGCGTACGCGAAACTAACTACTCAATTCACTTTTCAATTTGCCTTTCAAGGATAAAAGCTTCCTCCCATCGCTACGTCACATAGTAGCACTTGTCCCTCGCCGCCATCGAGCCGCCGAGTCCAAGATCCAGACAGTCGAGTCCAAGTGTTGAAGCCATCGATTTACAGCAACCTTCGGGTTACCTTCGCGTCATCCTCATCGTGGAGCCCAACCAAACTCCTCAAACCTTTGGAGAAATGCTGCAGTATTTTGCCCAGCAGCAAGAACAGTTCCACGCTCGGATGAGCGAGCAAATCGCGGCCCAAGCCGCAAAAATGGAGACACTGACGAGCAAGCCTCCGGCTGCCCGCAAGGCCGAGCCCCCCAAGTACCATGGAAACCTGAATGAGGACCTCGAATTGTGATTCTTCACGGTAGAACAATACTACGCAGACTACAACCCGCTCATGGTAGAGCAGTCGCCTGCTTTTGTGACCATGGTGTCCTGCTATCTAGCACCGACACCCATGAATTGATACAGGCAGTTTGTAGCTGACTGTGACCGAGGCCAAGTCGTCCGCACCTGGGAGAACTTCAAGCTGGCCATGAGAAAGCGTTTCCAGGCTCCGGATCACGAGTACAGTCTACGCGCGAAATTGTGCAAGCTGACACAGTTAGGCTCACTTCACGATTACGTGAGCGCTTTTCAAGATGTACTGATTCAGTGCAAAGTCCCCATCTCGCCTCTTGAACTTCGGTTCTACTTCCAGCAAGGCCTTCGGTCGGAAACAGCGCACCATCTACGCGAGCACCATCCAACCACACTGGACGAGACCATCGCGCTCGCCCTCCGTTTCGACAATGGGGTCAAGGGTGGTAGCACTCCAGTCACCACTACTGCATGGATGCAACAGGCCACCTGCCACAAGTGCAAGGAAGTCGGCCACATTGCCCCACACTGTCCGTCGACCACCAAGTGATGCAGCTTTTCGAAACGAGGTCGTGTAACGGAGAAAAGCCTCCGTTGATTGCGCCCGTTGCTTACGGTAAGATACTAGAAGAATTTCAGGTTTACGGTATTATACTACGATAGTTTACGGCAAGTGGCAGTTAGCCACGTACGGTTCCAAGAGGCACACACCGCCACGGCGTCCGCGAAACTAACTACTCAATTCACTTTTCAATTTGCCTTTCAAGGATAAAAGCTTCCTCCCATCGCTACGTCACACTACCACTGCTGCCACCGGCGCTGCGTTCTTTAGCAGCCACTGCCGAACGAAGAGATTCAGCGAATCCGCGCTGTTAAAACTTCTCGGCATTGCGGTGGACGCATCATCGCGCGTGAGGCTCACCGCACGCCGCTGACGGATCAGGAAGTGAAGGATCGGATGGCTCACAAGCAGGGCTCGGAAAAAATAATTGCGGTATTGCAATTACTGTATTTTTATATTATAATACGTATTATTGGGTGTTTGATATTTATTGCTCCAATTATTGCAATACAATATCACACCAGAACGGAATCTCATGTTTCCGGTTCATACTCCACTCGCGGTCTTTTTTAACCGTTCGCGGCTCTCTCCTACGGTTCCAAGTTTTACTTAAACCTGGCTTAATCGAACTGGATGGCCCAGAAGCCCTCTACGGTCGCTGTGCTGATGCAGCAGTCGCTTCCCACTTCTAAACTTTCCACGATAGTTGCAAACAAAGACCTCTGTGCTTTCTTCTTCGAGCCGCAAGACCAAGGGCTTCATCGGTGCAAGCTCTGCGGAGCCGACCGCAAGCAGCTGCCAGGAACGGGATACTCCAACCTGATGTCGCACTTAGCGGGGCGCCACGACGACTATCAAGCCCAGTACGAAGCCCACAATCGCGGCCCCGAGCGACCCCTCCATGCCTACGGGTTTGTTCCAGAGGAAACGTCCCACCGCTACCACTGGTTGCGCTGGGTTGTTATGCGGTGCATGCCGCTCAGTGAGGTGGACGACGAGAGGATGCGCGCCATGTCCAAGTGGCGGCCCACAAACTCCAAGGCTCTCAAGGCGGACATGGGTACAGTGGCCGTCAAAGTGGGTACAGAGATTAAAGAGGAGATGGGAATTTTCTTCGGTGTGATGTACGACGGCTGGACGCATGGAACTATGCACTATGTCGGCGTCTACGGCGTCTACGAGATCAATGGGCGTCTACGCCTCCCTTTGCTGGCGCTCTCCCCGCTAGACCAGGGCAGCCAGGACGCTGAAGCTCATATCGAGCTCTTTCGGAACGTAGTGGCTGTCTATAACAAGACATATACACTTTTTCGTGTCTGATAACTGCAACACCAACCGGTCAATTGCGACGAAGCTCGGCGTCCCTTTGGTCGGCTGTGCGTCGCACCGTTTTAACCTCGCGGCTAACAAGTTCTTAACATAACATGAAACTCTGTTAAGTCAGGTTAATAACCTGATGAAGCAGTTACGTCTGCCTAACAACGCTGCTGAACTGAAAAACCACACTCATCTTCGGGCCAAGAAACGCAATGTCACACGCTGGTCGTCGACGCACGAGATGCTTGAGCGCTACGTCAAGATTCGGGCCAAGATTCGACTCATGGAAGCGGTCGAGGACTACGTCCCATCAAGCAGCGAGCACAAGCGCCTCGCAGGGTTGCTCGAACACTTGAAGATGTTCGACAGTGTTTGCAAGCATCTACAGCGCGACTCGACGTCGTTGAGCGAGGTGCGTCTGCTCTTTGACTCGATTCTAGTGGATTACCCAATTATGGGTAGCTACCTAAAATCAGGCTCAAATATTGTGCACTCTCCAGATTTTGAGACCGGCTTGGTGAAGGTGGGCAGCAGACGCAAGCTTACGACCACCGAAACGGCTGCATTGCAGCGGTTTGAGCGCCCCCAAACCCCACGGACGGCAAGCAAGCGCAAGGAGCGCGAGCCGGACTACGCGGCGCAGCTCATCGAGCAGGGAGGCACGAATCAAAGAAGAGGGGATGAGGGTGCCGCCTACTCAGCGTTGGTGCCGCTGGTGCCGCCGACCTCAAACGCTTGTGAGCGTTTGTTCTCGGAGTGTAAGGTGGTGCTGACTCCGCAGCGCAGCAGTTTGCTCCCTGCAAACTTCGAGATGCTGTCGTTTCTTCGGGCGAATGATGACGTATGGGACGTCACTAGTTTGCTGTAAGGTACAGGTAAGATGATAAATGGTGAGAGCATTGACACTTCTAATACGTATTGCCAGTAATTGCGCCGTATTTATTATTGCTAGCTGGTATATTGCAATCATTATTATGCTGAGGCGCGGGGAAATGCCGTAACTTACTGTATTTTCCGAGTCCTGCTCACAAGGCGTCTAGGAAAACTACAGAGGACGATTCGAATTGGGGGCGGATGTTTTTCGAGTGGACCTCGACGCCAACCGCTAACGGAGGAGCAACTAACCGTCCATGGAGAGCGATACCGCGACGCGCGACGCTAAGCCCATACATCGTGTACCTTCTCGAATTGAGCAGCGAAAATACTAAAAAAACTTTCAAGCAGATTAAAGAACTCCTTGTCGTGTATAGTGCTGTCTGCCATAAATACTCCGTCGCCTCGATGACGCTTCCTCACTGTTTTTCCTTTGCAGGCAATGTGTTTACAATCGGATACCGGTACTTCGTTTTGAAGCGTGCAAGTGAGTTGCGTGAATAAGCAACGGGTGTACAGCTTATATCCTGCAAAACTTTATCTAAGGCCAGCAACAACGAGACGAGGAGGAGATGGGCGAGGTACTTAAACTTATACACCCTGTCAACCCATATATATCAGGCGTTGCCTACTCACGCAGATTACTGTACACGAAACTGAGGCAACTTCAACAACCATCATTCCGCACTCGTGTTCACCACACCATAATCAACAATCATTCCCGTCTACTACCACACAAACAGATTATGCTTTGCGCGTCATTACCACACAAATCGTACAATCTCTCCACCAAGAGCTCCCGTCGACGAAGTACGTCGGCGTTCGGAAGTCCACTTGCCAATTGACTTCTGGAGTCATGCACCGCTTCGCCAAGCACGTCTCCACACGCCTTACAGCATCTGCTGCTTCATCTCGCCGCCTTCTACACCCGCATTCCATCTGCGTCGCGTTCTTCAGCAGCAATGAGGCCCCACAGATGGGCAAACCACTGACCGCAGAGGAGTTAGCGGAGCGTCGCGCCCAGCGAGCAGCACGTCGAGCAGCGACCGACAAGGACGACGCAAAAGAAGATAAGTTCGACGCCATGTTCATCGAAGGGTCCGTACGCGCGTACCTGCGCCACTACGTAATCGTGGAGCCGCAGAACACGGACCCGAACTCGTGGCCGGCTAAGCTGGAGCGCTCGCCCGAGCACATCCTGAGCTCGTATAGGGGTGCGTTGGTGAAGAAGTACGGCGGTGATGTTAACATGGTGAAGAAGAGCCCGCTGCTCGTGACTGCAGCTATCCCGTACGCTGGTGCATGCAGCGGCGGACTGCCACAAGGGAGCGAGGAGGTGGAGAGTCGGGAGGAAGGCGCTCATGACATCCTGGTGTTCCCTGACGGTTTGCGAGTTCACAACGTGGTTCCGGCGCAGAGTAAGTGAACTTGAACGTGTGGATGATGTGTATGTGGCTGACGTTGCGTGGTGGCTGCAGTTTCGACGCTGGTGAGCAAGTCGTTGGAGAAGGACCTTGACTTTCCGGCGTTGCTAGAGAAAGAGTGAGCGATTGAATTGCTGGGATTGAACAATACTGTACAATGGCGTGGTGGCTAACGTTTAGTTTCATAACAGGAATCTGCAGTACACGCGAATGGAGGAGGGGTATCACATGATGGTGTGCGGCCACGCTGCAAGGTACGCTGCTTTTCCGGGTTGTGGATTTTGAGACTTCTAATGTTGAACTGTTGCTCCACTTCAGAGACGAGCGTTGCGGTTGCAAGGGTCCGGAGCTGCTGCAGTGGCTCAAGGATTCGACTGCTGAAGCGAACAAACCGCTGAACCTGTGGACATCGAGTCATTACGGAGGCCACCGCTACGCTGCGGCATGTATTGTGTACCCGAGCGGTGACTGGTTCGGGCTCCTCAACGAGGAAGACAAGGCTAAGAGCATGATTGACGTTATGAATGACGAGGACCCGTTGCGACTGTACGAGCTGTGGCGCGGGCGCATGGGTCTCACCGTGCCGGAAATGCACCAAGCGGTGAAGGAGCGAGTTGAATCTCCTGGGGATATTGCCGAGAACGCGTAGATTCTGAACCAAGTTTCGTCAGTTCGGATAGGTAATTTTCCAGCAACATGTCAATAACCACCCCATAAATTAGCTTGAAGCGCTGGAAGGCTTTTTGTTTGAGTTCTGTAACGCTCCGGGAAATGCGTCCTTTGTAGCTTTGAGAGCCGTAGGAGCCCTATCAAGGGTGTATCACTCTCAGGTTCTCCGTCAAGTGTTTTATAGCACGCGTCGGCAATGAGACCCAACGTGGCATAATGCAAGCTACAGTAGCGGATCCCGAGCTACGAGCTCTGGTACGGTGTGACCAGCATCCGGTGAGTGAGTACAGACAGCTGGCTGATTTACCTCCGCCGTCAAGCGCAACGAGTGCAATCTAGCGAGAGACAGCTGCAATAGCTCGACCTGCGGCAGGTGCTTCTTGCCGTTGAGGTGGCAGACGCGCAGAAGTGAAGTCTAGCAAAACTTTTCGATTCGAACAGGCAAGTCCTGGGTGCAGTTTGCTCAATCAATCAATGCATGTCGGTCGAAGCACCAAGAGGATGCCCCAACAGCATTGTGTTGCTATTATACCAGCCCACTGTACCAGGGCTCAAGTCCGGCGCCGAGGTGAGCTCGTCATGAGCGCACTGCAGCCAGCCAGTACTTTATCCGGCGGAGGTTCAGCAGCTCTTTCTCGGCGTTTGTATGGAACTTATCCGGCGCCGATCTGCTTGTCGTTCTTTTTCGAAGATTATGTCTTCTCTACCATTTTGTGTGGTCACCACGCACTGCAATGGTCGACACTGACGTTCATGGCTCATGTCGATGAGCGTTTCGATGCGGTGGGCACAATAGCAAGCGCATCAATAAGTGAAGCGTACCCCGGCCATTGTATGGCGATCTGAATCCACCCGTCAATTGCCTCCAGTGTTGAAACCGGAAGTTCCTGGCCGACGGCGCCGCAATAATTCGCTCCCAGGCTGGGCGAGCGAAATTGCAGCAGCAGAGGCGCCAGTTACACTGCCCGAGCCCCTCGTCCTGCTTGCTTCAAAGGCAACCAAGAGTCTACCAGCGGTGCCACTTTCAACATGTCGCCGTCCGTATCTGCATACATTTTCTCATACAAATCCTCGGTGGAAGAGACGGTGTTACGACACTCGAGGACCGAGGGAAGGGGGAGCAGGTTTCACTTGGCCCCACTATACCAGAACAACCCCACACAAACATCCCCAGCGCATCGCCGACTCCGAGTCATTTGCGGATTTCGCTCAAGCCCCAGCGACCATCACTCCTCGAGTATCCGCTTTTACCTCAAGTCAGTATGGCGGCTACGTTCGTGCCCACGCCCAGCCACTCGGCGGGCGAGCCGAGCCCCAGCAGCAGCAGCACAGGAGGAGACGCGCGCGCCGTTCCCATCGCGGCCTCCCGCTTCGCCCAGAGACGTCTGCGCGTCGTCACAGAGCCCAAACACAGCAACAAGATGCACCGCACGCGCACGCTGTCGGAGCTCATCCTGCTGTCCCCACGCAGCAGTCCGCGCATCACGCCGCGTCACAAGCGCTTCGACATGGACATCGAGGTCTCGAGCTTCTTCGCGGAGGGCGAGGGCCTCGTGGACCTCATGGGCAGCAGTCGCAGTCTGAGGCGTCTAAGTGAACGTCATTCCACTGCCTTTTCAGCTGAAGAGAGCAGGAACAGGTTCTTCCCCACTATGGAGGAGGCCGACAACCAGCACGAGGAGATGGACGTGGACGAGGAGCAGCCGGAGCCGGAGATTGAGCCCAGTGAGCCTCAAAGAAGTGTCGGAGAAGTCGTGGACATGCTGTTCGAGATCCACTCAGCCCTCAAGAGCAGACATTTGGGACAGAGAACTGCTGCTTCAGCCCTGGCGGCTAGTAACCTCGTGAGTACCCTGGCGTACCCCGCGCCCGACCCGATCCCGAGAGATGAGCAGCTCGAGGCGCTCGAGAACACACGCAAGATGCTCGAGTGCGCCATCTGCCAAGAGGTCTTCTCCAATGCTACAGAGGCTACGTGCTGTGGACAGATCTTCTGCAAGGAGTGCATTGAACGCTGGGTGAGTGAACGCGGCTCCTGCCCCATGTGCAGAGAAGCGATTGGCTTCTCGCTGCTGGCGGCGTCTAGACATGCGCAGCGCATGGCCAATGAGATGAAGGTGAGCTGTCCCTACTGCTCGGAGAACATGAAGAAGGCCAGTCTGGCCGATCACGTGAGCGCCTGTGACCAGGCTCCTGTGGAACCCCTCCGCCGGCCGACGTGGCTCTGCGACAGTTGCTGATCCGCACGGCGAGACTCAACAGCGGGTTTTTGGCGCGGTTCTTGGTCAACCCGTCGCCCCGCAGGCGCTCATGATGCAGTGCTACATCCGCACCCGCGGAGGTGGTAACTACGAGCTGTACACGCAGGACAACGATACGCTGTTGTGCACGGCGGTGCGACGTCGTCAGTACGACATGTCAGTGAGTTTTATCATCTCACTGGCCACAAATCTGGATACCACGTCCAACCAGACAGGCGCTGACGGCGCCTACCCGCTGAACGCCCCCGTGCCGGTTGCAAGACTGGACAAGAACTACATGGGATCGCAGTACACGATGTACGATACCACAGGCGAGGTGCCACTGGAGCTCGGTGCGGTTCAGTATGCTGCCACATTTGGAAAGTCGCCTCGGCAGATGCGAGTGGCGCTTCCCCTTGTGGCGCCGGTGCCTGGTGTTGATAGCACTGTGGGCGGTGCTCCGTCTTGGTACGTGCAGCCCTGGCGGTCAGAGACCAAGGAGGACACGATCCTTTCACAGGTGGAGAACCCGGACACTGCTCGCGCACTGCACCTGATCAACAAGCCGCCGGTCTGGATTGAGTCGCTGGAGGCCTACTGCCTGGACTTCGGTGGCCGGGTCGCCGCGGCATCCGTGAAGAACTTCTTGCTGTCACATCCGGACGACATGGACAAGACGCTAATGCTGTTCGGCCGCACCCAGGACCGCCAGGTGTACTCGATGGACTACGCCCACCCGTTCACACCAGTGCAGGCCTTTGCAATTGCCCTCAGCAGCATGGACTCCCACCTCGTGACATTCGATTAGACCCCAGTTGGTTGCGGAATCGGTGCTCTCACATATGCTCTCACATATGCGGCGAGACGAAGCGTGTATTAAGTCTCCTGCGTGTCACCGACTTGCTGGTTTTCCGATAGCTGGAGCCCAACTGTTCCTGGCTGCGCAATGCCAACCAAGCATCTCTGTAACTAGCCCCACCTGTAGATCCCCACTACGCCAACTTCATCGTAGCAAGTTCCATTTTGGCTTTTCGTGTAAAATAATAGCGACCGTGCTGCATTTTATTCATCGTCTTCAAGTCTCCACTTCTTGTCATCCAAACTGCGATGGAACCATCTCACCACGACATCAATCTCGTCGAAAAATGTCATGGAGTCACCATCCAAATTGAGCTGCCACTTGATTCGGGCGAGTTCAACACGTCTCAGTTTGAGCGCAGTCTGGCTAGGAACTGAAGTGCCAGGAACTCAAACATGTAAAGCTCACAAGAATGGTACTGTAGTATTTTGCTGAGAAACGGCATGAAAGCGCTCGCCTCAACCAAACTAGTACATGTGAATTGACCATTAGTTACCAGAAGAAATGGCAACGTTACTTGGAACCAAGTTGGAAGTTTAGGCTTTGGTGGTCTCCTGGATGGGCGAGTGCTCGAGCAGGTAGCTGTCGTCCTTGGCCTCGCCGGTCTTGGGCGTCGTCATCAAGGACACAGCCACAGTCACGACTGGCGGGATGATGAGCGTCACGATAAAGGTGATCATGCTGCTCTGCGCGTAGAGACCGTCGGGCAGGATGAACCAGTTGAAGCCGCCGACAAACTTGCCCTGCGCGATGACGCCGCAGATGAAAATGGTGAGCAACCCAGCAGCACTGCCAGCCAACGCACCCGTGCGAGTCGCGCGCTTCCACGTGCCGAGCAGCATGGGGCCCACGGCAGCCGTACACAGCAGATCGGCGATCAGGTACAGTGTCAGGATGTCGTACTGCTGGTATCCGATCGCGATGGCCGGCGCGTTCAACAGCACGCAAATGACACGCGCGTGCATGAGCGAAAGCTTGGGGAAGCACGTCGTGAGCTCCGCCGCCAGACCCATTTGGATAGAGTCAGAGACTCCGCTCGACAGCATGGCGATGACGACGACGATGAGCACCTGCCAGCCACGCCCCATGTCGATTAAGATCGCGAAGAAGAGAGCTCCGTCCGGGTACGCTAAGTACGAGACCATGCCGGCCATCGCGAGCGCCACGGTGAACAGCGCGATGATAATGCTGGCGATGGACGCCGCCTTGCGGAGTGTTTTGTCATCGTAGGCGGCGAAGACGCGCTGCCAGAAGCCCGTGAAGAACAAGCTAGACGCTGTCACGGCGATGACCAAAGTCACCAGAGTCTCAAAGCCCGCGACAGTGAACGCGGCCACATTGGTGCTGGACCAAGCTCCGTCCGGGATGGAGACGTGGAAGAACATGGCAATGCAGACAACTGCAACCAGAGCGACCACACCGATACCCTGCCACACGTCCGTAGCGAGACTCGCACGGAGGCCACCAATGACGAGGTAGAGGTTCGTGAGGAACGCCACAATAAGAATCGTGACGATCGGGTGCGCGTTGGGGGACAACATGGTCGTGAGCTGCGCAATACTCGTGTACTCGGACGCCAAACAAATGAACTGGTAGAACATCGAGATGAACCCGACGTACACTTGCATGATGTAGCCGAAGCGATTCGCAACCACGTCCGTCATGGTGACATTGTCCCCCAGCGCCGAGCGCATGTACGGACCGACAACCGCCAGCACCACCATGCCCGTGACACCCGAGAGCGTGTAGCCGATAACTCCCCACGATCCGGCATCCACGCCAATCTGCGGGAACGAGAAGAGCGTTCCAGCGCCGATACCAGCCGAGAAAAGGCACCATGCCAAACGCAGCGTTGTCGTCGAGTTCTTCGCACTGCTCAGTCAATAGTACAACAGTGTAAGCACACTAACATCTCACTGAAAAATCTCACCACATCGCACCTGACGAAGCTCGTGACCGAGTTGATTTCTGAGCGTCGACTAACGATGATAGCGTACGCCGCCACCGCAATGAGCGTAGCGGCCATGACGCCATAGGTGACTCCACTTGCAAGCATCCTGAAAACTAAAAGAAAAAAACTTGTCAGAATTTCAGCAAACCTTAGAACTCAATTAGCCGCATACCTGGTAGGTTCTAGTGTGGTTGAGACAGCAGACAGCAGACAGCAAACATGGTCAAAACAACAACAAGTCGCAGCAGTCCCTCCGCCGGTATGAACCGGATCAGGTTCTAAGGGTTTGGATCTCAGCCGGTCAACGCATGGAACTGGTCCATGGCTGGCGTTCGGCACCCCTCGCTGATTGAATGTCAGTGCATACAAGAAGAGACCAAGCAGCAGAGAAAACACAGAAATCAGGAAAGTGCTAAGTACCGGAACAGGCGACACGAGAACACGGAAGCAAATTCGAAAGTGAGACTTTGCCTGCGACTTAGCGAGTGGCTGCAAGCTGTTTACAATCGGGATGTGATTGGAAGCAGCACTTTTGAAGAGTCACAATCTGACGAAGGTTATCAAGGCCGCGGCGCGTCAAGTTGACGTCAACGTTGGTAAACAGGAACTGAACTGAAACGTTTATGAGCAGTTCAGGCTAGTGTTGCTTTTGTCCGCTGCGAAACGAGATTTATTTACCAGATCAATCAGATGCATTCGGTTTAATCCGCTGCAAAAGCCAGTGACGTGTTAAGCACGTCTAGCGTGTTCAAAGGTTAGGAACTCGAGGTGTTGCATTAAATTCGAAAGCAAAATTGGTGTCCGTAGGTGGAAAGCATGCTGTCAGCTTCACCCCTGGGAGCCATCATACTCCAAGCTGTGGTCCACCGCGTAAGATGCAGAACTGGCTTCGCCATGCTGCTGTCGATATCATTCGTCGAGCTCTCTGCATTGCGATCCTCGAACGCATCGCTGTCGTAGTCGCTGTTTTTATCGCTCCAATCTTCTAACGGCGACTGGACGCTCTCGATGTTGAGGGATCCATTGCCTTCCGCGTGGTTTGAGTAGATGAAAACTAGCTTGCATACCGCCTTCGACAACAGTGGATGAATTTGTGTATACTCCAGCTCCTTGATTGCATCTTGGGCACTCTGCAGTCTTCTTGTTTGTCTCTGGGTCCGTCTCCACGACGTAAGATAGCGAGACTTGGTCGCCCTATCACCATTGCAGCTGCGCTAATAGCTGGATATTAGCCTCAACCACCCTTACACAGCAGCACGCATACCTCTCGGTGTAGAACAAGAAGTTTTCAGGCGCAGCAAGAAGAGTGTGGGGCTCGAACGCGTGCGGAATGCAGGAGTGAATGTTGAAGGCACCAATGCGGGATCACATACTATTTACGATTTTGGACGCAACCATGCCGAATAACTACAAATAGAACCGCTCAACTATTGATTATTACGATTACCCGAGTTTTGTCTGATTGATCGTGCTTTCACCTGCAAAACGCAAATTTATCTGCTTTCGCAGCATCAACGTTTTGCAGGTAGAACAACACTAGTTCAGGCTATGATGCCCAACTGACGTACACGAAGAGTACACCGACGGACAGAATGATTCTGCCACCCCTTGTTTAACATTGTAATTTACAGATCTGAAGATCAAGACTAGATTATGTCAAAACAGCCATCCCAAATAGAGTGAGATTACTGGTGGAAGATTTAAGAGGTAAGATCTGCCGGATTTGATGGAGAGCCAAGCTCTAGCACCACCTCGCGGCATCGCCTGCTCTTTCAAGACCTTTAACACGTCGACATGGTCACTCTCCGCGGCTGGTACCAATGCAACACGAGGACAACAGATCGTCGCGTATTTCTCGCTGAGCCACTGAACAACTTGGAGGTGGCCATTGCTTGCCGCACCGATTAATGTCTCGACGGAGCAGCCTTCGCTTTGATCGGCGTACAGTTGTTGCACGATGACCAGGCGGCCGTTGGCGGCGGCGCCGTCCATAGCTGCTACAGTCGAAAGTCCATAGGTTTTGACCAGCTTCAGATCGTTAGCGACGAGCGTTGGAGGGAGCAGCAGTTCCGTGACGCGCTGGAGGACTGATGAATGCCTTGCAACTCGAATGGCATCATCAGCGAGACGATAAACAGCGGCGGGAGCTCCATCCCGACGAACATTTCACTTGTGTCGTTCTTCCTTCTTGAACAGCGGCAATGGAGGGTACAGCGACGGACAGAATGCAACTGCCGACAAAACCCACTGCCAGTGTGTCGTAGACGATGACTCTCATGAACATAAATCTGACTCCGTGTACTATCTGTTTCACAGCATATTTTGTTTTGGCCAATCAAGTACAATTATTTTCTTTTGGAAATTTATGAATACAAATCTCAAGTTATTTCTAATACGGCAGCTGCAAGTGGCCACGCGGAAATCGTCCGATTAGTTCTCGATGTTTGGGACGAACATCTTTTAAGTCCCAGTGAAAGTGAAGTTCATCACTTGTGCACTGAAATCTGCTGTCATGAGTGACAACCTCGAGGCGGCGACGCTACTCGCTACTAGCGAGTCGCTAGTCGAAGCGGGTATTACGCGGTATCCCCAGCACTGAGATTGGCGACCGTGAAGGATAACATCGAGATGGCTAAAGTGTTGGTCACGTCATTTGCCACCGCTCACGTGGCAGCTGAGGCTGCTTCACGTGGTCAGTCCAAGATGGTGCGTTTGCTACTCGAGAACTGCCACCCGTCCACGATCGGGGCTGCACTGGAATATCTCGTGACGAATCATAACATTGTGACAGCAAAAGTCATCATTCCAGAATGCAACCACCAAATACAGTCGGCAGCATTTCGTCCGTGGCTATTAATAGTGCGCGCGGTTGCATCAAGTTGGTGGAGCTGATCCAGACGCTATGTAATTGACCAAAGCCTTAAAACCTGATAATTGTTGTACCGTCGAAGTTAAACACTTTGTGGACTTTTTCAAAATCGACTTTGAAAAAGTCGATTATAGTACCTTCTCAAAAAAACAAATGCAGCCATTCCAGATTCTAGATTATATATGACTACCATGTAATCACATCATGACTATCCTTCAATCAGTGTGGTATGCTGTACATTCGATGGTGTTCACACGTCACATGTCGGTGGCAATATCCCGATGCGCCAGACAAGACCGCCAGTTCCCTCCACTTGCCTTTGCACATCGACGTTGAGAATGATGAGCTTGCGTCGTGTGATTCGAATCCCTTGTGGACGTGCAGCAGCCTCTGCAACTCGCAGTGCTGTAGTGTCTGACACCACACACCAGTCCACCTTTTCGTTGCGGTCTTTTGCGACTTCCTCCAGTAAATCCAATCCTAAAACGGGGTCCAAGTGGGTGACTCCAGCTCTGCTCGGGTTGGGTCTTTTGACCGTCGTTGCTGTCAAGGTGAGTAACAAGAGGACCCACAAATTTTACCCAAATCTGATCTATTCTGATTCGCAACAGCTGAAAAACACCCACCCGAGTTCAAGGAGTGCGAGCGGCTGCTACTGTAAAGCTGAGTCTGGAGAAATTCAAGAAGGTCCACTCAGTAACTTTACCCATGAAATTGTAAATTTACTGATATTCTGGATCGAATAGGGAGATTCCGACCAAGGCCTCAAGATTCTGGCGACATTCTCCGAGGTTCTTATGGGCCTTCCGATGCCACCCGGTACTGTACAACCTCGAATAATAAGCATAATGTCGTTGCTATTGTGCTAATGTGTTGAAACTTGACTACTTCGTGTTAGAGTACCGCATTATCCATTATCGTATGTATGGTCGCTTGTGCAAGCGTGTGGGACAGTATGATGCGGCATTGACGTACTTTAACGCCGCCATGAAGAACGTCAAGGCGACAAAGCCAGCCGAGGTGCAATGTGCTCTAGGTGTGAAAACCCTGGATGATATGGGAGTGTGCTACCACAAGTTGTACGTATGAGGTTTTGCTGACCATTTTTTGTGTATTCGAAAGTGACGCTGTAACTTGTTGATAGAGGAAAACATGAATCGGCCGAGCAATCGTTCGAGAAAGCCACCCGTGCCTACGAGAAGTATCAAGGTCGCCTCTCGCTGGCTCCGACTTCGAAGGCAGCCGCGACCCTCCTCGAAGATCTCGACACTACGATGGTCAACGTGCTCCTGCACAACACTTTGCTGTTGATTTCAATCGGCCGCTCGGAGGAGGCCCCCGTCATGCGCGAAAAAGCACTTCGACTTGTGCGCAACTCGAGGCTCCGAGTGAAGGAGAATTACATCATGGACCAGTTCGACGACTCTGTCACCATGTTCGGTATCTATGAGGAGCGCCGTCTCAAACGTCAAGAAGGATCGGAAGACGAGCTGAACCGTGCGTCAGCTTGAAAAACAAAAATGTACCAGCTTAACGCCACGCAAAGCTGGCTCATGCATTCAATGCAAGTTGCCATTTGCTGATCGGTGTACGCATCACGGTAATTAGTACTTCGGAGTATTCTGGAACGAAAAGGAAGAGCATGAAACAGCGATGGCGACCGAACGCTCGAGTTATCTGGACACCTGTCAGCTCTGCTGAAGATGCTGGTCCTCGAAGTTGACCTCGCAGCGATGAATAGTGCAGGCCAGATCAAGCACTACGAGTGAATTTCTCACGCTAGGGTGGGGCATTGATGAAAAACCGAGTCGGAATCATCAAGTTCCTCTAGAAACAGTGCAACCAAGCAATAATTTATGATCAAAGCCATGACGGCCTCGAAAGCGGGGATAATTCCACTATTATGATGGTTCACCTCTCGAAAGGCAAAATATGACGCTAGTTCGAAGATGCACCGGTCCCTCCATCGTACCACTGCAGCATACAGATCGGGATCAAGCAGACTGCACAACTTTCAGCACAATATCCATTTCGAATTTTGCAGCGATGAGGGAAGTGTTAATGTTGGTATGATGATGATATCGTCGCTGTTGAGCGTCTTGGTAGTCCTCCCACCCACGCTTCGGCAAAACAAATGGGTCATCTTGCTTGTCCGCCGCTTTATCATGCCTGTGGACCTCGATGGCGCAATCTACAAGGACCTGCAACTGGTGATTCGAGCTCACCGAATTTTTCATCCTTGTTCAGGCAAAGCTTTGGACTTTACAGCTACGAACGGCCGACTTGTTGTCCTCCGTATGCTTCGCTCTAATTGGGGGATGAGAGATGCTCATCTGTCGGACTGAATGGGGCAGCAGCAAATGGACATCTTAGTGTCGTCAAGTGGCTGTGCAAGAAGTACAAGAAACGACTGAGTCCTGTTGAAGCTTTGGAAGCGGCGGCGGTGAATGGAAAGGTCCGGGTTGTCAAGTTTCTCCGGAAGAAATGCAGTCAATTTGATACGAAACGTGCTTTGAAATTAGCTGCGGCTAATGGACATCTCGCAGTAGTGAAAGCGCTACTACCACCCTCCTATCCTAGAAGCAAGTGAGAGAACTACGTGGCCACCTCGAACGGCTACCAACCCGATTTCGATGGACCTGACTGCAGCAGCAGCTAATGGACACGTCCAGGTTGTGGTGTTCTTACTACAGAATGACTATGGTTCGACTGACATGACGTTTGCTATGAAATCTGCTCTCGATGGAGGGCACCTTGGAGTCGTTCAATTGATGATGACTGTGGAGAATCCTTGTAATACCCGCCTTGCTGCGAAAAGAGCTGCTTCTCGTAGAGATGTCGACGCTGTCTCATTGTTGCGAAAATCGACTCGAGCGAAGTTGCAACGTTGCTCTCGTAGGGCGACGCTGATACAACCAATCTAGTGATGTACCAGCAATACCAGACGAGATGCAACGAATTCAAAACCGTGGCGGAGATGCTTGATGATTGGTGAGGAAATACGCCGCAGAAAGTGGAAGTCTCTACATGGCCCAGCTAACTACATGTAGATCATCAGACATCAGCCCCTGCATTTTAAAAACCGGCGACGATGATACTTGCTAAAGGGATTATGCTCATCTTACACTTCACGGGCAGTAAGGGTAGCTGTAACCAATTTGAAATGGTGGAGGTTCTGAAAAACTACTGATCAAAGTACGTTGAAACTCTGTCAAAACAACAGAAAGGCTCGATACATGTACCCATAACCTTGAGATTGCAAGAAGTAGATAACAAGATGGATACTTGCGGAATTATCTACTACAGTATTTGTAGCAGGCAATTCTCCTACAGAACTATTATATAAAGAACGCAATAATGCCTTGACGGGCTTTTGCAAGGGGATCCTATCGTTTTCTGTTGCCAAGCTACAGATAAATCCTCGAGCTCACATCGGTGCATGACAATGAATCCCCAATATCACATCCGCATGTTCGTTCTCGACAAAACTCACAACAAACTGTGGCGTCTCCATGAAACATATTCAAGGTCGATTAATGAGTTAGCTACTGTAGCTAAGTACTTCGAACTTCATAAGCTCGCTGTGCGAATCCCTATGATAGAGATTCGACCTTAGTAGTGAACGAAATAAAATGGGTGGGTGGGGAAATGAATTTTCGATCGCAGGCCAGGATGATACTGAAAACAAACCATTCCAATATAATACAGATGTAAAGATAAAAAGAAAGAGGAAAATATCAACGACAAACGTACCTCGGGACGAGGGAACATCTTGAAGACAACGCTCCTCCAGATTTCCATTGAGCCGACTTTCACAACCTAGTAGTGCTTTTTAGCTTCGCGTCGAGCTGTAGAATCAGCTATATCATTCCAGAGCGACGCCCAGTTTCGACCTTCCGTGTGCGCTCGCACATGGCGCCACAACACACTTCGATTCCCTTGAGCGTCCACTAATCGCTCCAAAATATCGTGATTTTTGACTTCCTTGCCGCTCGCCTCCCGCCACCCATTGATTTGCCACTTCTGGATCCACATCGTCATGGCCTTGATCAGCACACTACTGTCTGAGTAGATGTACAGCACTTTGTCTCCATAGTAATCTTTCATGTTGGCCCGTTCCATGGCCTCCAACGCCGCCATATATTCAGCTCGATTATTGGTGGCCCACGTTTCGTTGAGATATTTCACCACATCCCAGTCGCGATTGTTGGGGAAAATGCAGGCGGAGGCTGCAGAGCAGAATCTCTTTCCATTGCCTAAAGCGCTTCCGTCACAAAAGGCAACTAGGGTATCCGGATGTTTTGGCTCGGGAGGGTAATATCTGTTTCCATCCATTTCGTAGCCGAACCAAGTTCGATATCCGCCCTGGAGCAAATGGTACGTCATGCCAACGTCCAGATTGTATCCATTTAGGAAGTTCTGTGCCGCTCCGAAAGTGGGGAACTTGACGAATTTGGCGTTGGAGTACCCCAAAGTCTGTGCCAGAGCATCGTCTACATTGGTGAAAATACCCGTGCACCGGCCAATAACGACGGCGTAATACCAGTCTTCCATCTCGTTGTGGTTCGTCTGGTTGTAGTCTTGAGCGTCGCTGAGCTAGTTCACAAATGAAAGCTGGGGTACTCCATGAACTGGCGTCTGGGGTAGTCATTCCCGCGAATCATTCTTTTTTTTAGAATTCTTTTAGATAGTACTTTTGGCTGATTCATATTAAGTACGATTCGTTACTGAGAACTTTACAAAGCGGTACTTTACATGTAGGAAGTCCTTGGCTGATTGAGCAAGTGTTCAATCCGCGCTCCTCAGCTTGTCAACAACAAGCCGGTCATAATTTCAAAAGAGCGTGAATATTGACGAGGTGGATATGCTTCGACTGTGCTCCTTTGTCGCTTTTAGCATTGAAAGCTCCGGCACATGCACATGTACTGGGCCACTCGACGACTCAAACCACTCTTCACTGGAAAGAAAAACACCCGTCAAGGCGACTACATGTACAGCATCTTCAGAATCCTGTAAACCGAGCCGTCTCATATAGAGCTTGTCCTAGTTGCCACCAGCCTTGATACCAATGGGGCTGACCTACATTGCTTGTTGCGCTCGTAGCACTCTGCTCTTGACTATACGCGATGTAATTGCCGCCAAAGCTGTCACAGAATAACCTTGCAATATTGTTAGGTGTCACGGGCTCTACACGTACCCGCCTATCACAAATGAGTCGAAGTAGTTACATACAGCACCATGACTATATTACGTAAATGGAACCAGGATCTGAGCGCGTCCAGCAAGCTGCAGGTGTAGCATAATGCCAGTCACAAAGTCCATACTGAATGTTGACTGAGACTCGAGGAGGAAACGCTATTTGTAGGACCCTGGTTTGTGTTGACAGATAGAGTATGAGGCTGCAAAAGTCAATCGGCAGTCCATCGACGCCATGATACGATACTCCATGGAAATTCACACCACGAACACTGGTTTCTCTGTTGAACGAATTCAGACAGTACATGTAAATATGATATTGCTTCTAATGACATTCGATGTACGTACCAGGTATCCCTTGCACAAATACCCGCCAGTTGTGCTTCGTGCACTGCCTTGTTTCCGCTGATCATGATAGAAGGACGATGAAGCACAGCTCGTAAAATCCAAAACGTACTTCTTCCAACTTCGAATGGCTGAACACTGGGCGATACGGATTCTTGTCTACGCAGCACGTCGGATTGGCAGGTATTTGTCTAATACTTTCCAGCAGTGGGCGCTATCGAGACACGCTGTTTGAAGCCTGTGACCACCTTTCTCGTACTACTCGAACGCACTACTGGAAAACTCGATGACTAACGGTTACGAGTTCTTCCTTCAACACCCCAATCTGCTCCGTGCTTGGAACAGGTTCTGCATCGTTCTCACACGAAGACGCCCAAACACAAACCCCTCCCCGTAAAAACGCCAATTTCTCAAGATTACACTTTGTTGAAGCATTTGCTCGAGGGTCCGTAGCACCACATAGATTTTCACCAGATTGGTCTTCAATTACTGTCAATTAGCGCCGCCTCTGCAAAATCATAGTGCATATGTGTGTTGCCTAATTGCCATTGCCAAGATGAGCTTCAGATTAGTATGGTCACTGGTGTGGGCTGTTGTGAGGCAGGATATCCAGAAATGTTTGATCTCCAAATCAGTAAGTTAATCCGCAACCCGTAATGCTGGCTGCCAAATTGGTCTTGATGCTGCTTGAAGCGCTTATCTTGACGATTTGGATCTACAATTGACGGCTGAATCTCTACAGACGCATGAAGTTTGAGATCACGAAGATGTGTTTCAATTGAATAATATTCAATTGATGAGATCGACACGACCACGGGTGATTTCGTCTTCCTTGTTGACATCACGCCAGTACATTTGATCGATGTGTATCACCAAATACAAGTCGCGTCCCCCTGATAGTATGGTCTTGTTCAGCGTTGTTTCAACTGATGTGGCCTTCTTTGGTGACAACAGGCCTAATGGATTGTGGTCTCGCCTATGCAAACGCCAATATCTGTCGTGCGAGTCTCTCTTGCCTGTTGCTGTTGTTCCGGTCAGACTTCTGAAAATATTGCGAGAGTTGGCGCTGTACTAGACGCCGAGTATCTGACTCCGCAGGCGACGTAGGTTAGTCAGGTAGCGCGGCATATATAATGCTGATGTCGTAGACTCGAAAGGCGAACGACGATAAGAAACCACAGTAAACGAGGGCGAGATCATGACGCAGACCAATTCAAGTGTTCTGCCCCTCTTAGCTTGGAGCCTACCATCCAGACTGGTAACGTTCTGAACTTTCCAACTGACCCGAGCTTATGGATTGTGACCCCCTCATTTGGTAGAAGGCGTAAGCGTTCAGGAAGTGTTTGGTACAGTGACGCACCGCTCACTCAGTGATGTTACCACTTGTCAAAAGGTGGCGGGCTCAGAAATATTAGTTACTTGGCGAGCTCAGTGTTCGCAACAATGCGCACCGATCACTTTGCATGGACACCCTCTTTCCAGTATGCTTTTGGATTTGACTCGCCTTGGGAGGTGCTGCGAGGAAAGCTCGGTGAGCCGTAAACCGAGTTTCTCCCCCAAATTTTCAAAGCGAAGGCGAAGAAATTGACAGCGCGAAATCATCCACTTGAATCGCGTTCACCTTGGATAGCAGACTGCAAGACGTCCAACTGGGTCGAAGCGCACTAGCACCTCGAGAGATGACCCACAGCAACTTCGGATCATGAGGTGTGGGCAGCAATGAGGGAAGCCTCTAAAACCAGCGACGCGACATTGTTAGAGAACCACGCAGGCCTGATGTGGCTTTAAAAACGTATCTCAAGATCTGTAGAGTACCATAACAACAAGAGTGACAGATAAGCAGTAAGCCGAGCAAAAACAAGCAACACGAGATAGCAACCCTTGGTTCCGATTAATTCTGGGAAGTACAGCAGAGAGAACACGACAGAGACTTTAACGAACAGGTTCACAACGCTTCCTGAAGTGTTTCGCCTCATTGAAGGCATGAATGATACATACCGCTTGTGCTCGTCCTCAAAGGGCCGTCCAGGAAAACAAATTAGTGGGCTGAGCACGCTGGAAGCTCGTTCACTATTTCCTCCACCTCGGGTCGAAAACTAAAGGATCTTCTCGAATGATCGATCCGACCAAAGGTAGAAAATTTGTCGACCTGTGGGAGGGCAGCTGATGGTATTTCAAAACCCGGAAAGGACCCGATAATATCACCTGAACCGTCCGGACCAACTCTGAAGCGTGCGTCGATCGTAGCTACGTACGAGACCCGACAATATAAGGCCATCCAACCGTCCGGTAGGACCGTACTCAAGATATGGACTCCTATTTTATGAATTTTGGATTTTTGTTTGCTTGAAGCCTGGTGTGTGTGGGTTTTTCAGTCTGGGCCTGAAATTGGTAGATATGTCGTGTTTGTTCCGTAAAATTCTAGGCTTCCGGTGCTCTGGGTAAGACTGGATGAAGAAACAATAAGAACTCATGGACCCGTGATGTGGAAAACACTAAGTTGTAGATTTTCATGTTAACCAGGTCTTTGCGGTGGGTGCTTTCTTCCACGAAAACGCAAGCGATGTTAAACCAAAAGCAAGTGTCTGGCAGCTGATGCTTTGAAATGACAACCGAGACGGCGCTCTGCGACAATTACGCCAGGTTCACTGCGCCTTTCGAAAGGGTTTAGCAGGACAGGCGCAACTTCAGGCGAAATAACATTGCAACGCAGATCGGTAGCGTGTTGCAACTGGACTGAACGCTGCGATGAAACGAAGTCTTAGTGCTGAGTGTGGTAAGTTGCGGCGTCAACTGCTTTTAGCTGCAACGGAAGTACAAGACCGGCTAAGACGTGACTGAACATGGTTGTGTACAGTTTTGGACCTGAGAGCGAGAGATCTCGCTACACGCAAAACCGCCCAACGCCTCGCTTGTTTTGTACGACGCAAGGGGGTCTGAGGGCTTATCGGAGCTGCGATATTCTTGCGGTTTTTGCCGTCGTCAGCAATTCCCGGCCATTCCTCTTTTCGCTTGCTCCCAAGCATCTCATCGACACGTTTAACATGCCAGTCATCCATGACCGGTACCGAGTGATCCGTGAACTTAGCACCACGCTCTACGGCTGGATCTATTCCTGCGAAGATATGCTCAGACTAAACTCGGCACCGACAGTCGACACCTCGGTCGTGATCAAGCAGGTCTCTCTTGATCACATGACCAACTTCATGCAGGATCACCCCTTTGACGGGCACACACCTGATAACCCGGTCGTCGAAAGAGACGTGGGCAATCTTGTGCGCGCGGCCGGCGGCCACCCGAACCTTGTGCAGTACAAGGACTCGTTCGTGGAGCACCAGACGCTTTACCTCGTGATGGAACACTGTGCGAATGGCGACTTGCACCACTACTTGAGCTCACGCAGACAGCGCAAGATGTCGTGTATGAACGCGCTGAGGGTGCTGTCGCAGGTGGCGTCGGGTCTGTTGTTCCTCCACGAACTCGGAGTCGCGCATCGGGACATCTCACTTGAAAACATCATGCTGCACCATGGTCGTTGCAAGCTGGGAGACTTCGGGTTGGCGACGCAATCGCAACGCGCGGGTGGTCGTCACGTAGGCAAGAAGTACTACATGGCGCCGGAGATCGTCGCTGGTGACAAGTACGACCCCAAGGCAGCGGACGTGTGGTCGCTCGGAATTGTCCTCTTCGTCATGTTGACCGGGTCTCCGCTCGTGTCGTTGGCGTCCAACTCCGTCACGTCATTTTGTTTGTTCAAGCGGGCAGGCATCGTGTCTGTTTTGCAGTCGTGGGGCGTGGCAGAATCCATGTCTCCAAGTGCGCTATGTTTGTTGTCAGGCATGCTCGAAGTTAACCCAGCGAGGAGACTTACGATCAAGCAGGTACTAGGGCACAATGCCTTTAACGAGATCATTTAAGTTTAAGAAAATCACCATGTAAAGTAAAGGTTTGCGTTCGTGCGATGAGCCAGTATTGTAGCATAGCCTCCGCAGCTATAAATTGATCAGAAAAAAGACCCTTGTTGGGGTTGAAACAAAAACTACCTCGTCTGGTCCCCCTGTCTTAGAGCCCCTCGACTTGAGGCTCGAGCCAGCGCTTGGCAAACAGACCAAGCGGACCAAGTGGGACTCGATGCGACTGATTTCCCGCAGTGGACTTCCGGCCTCTTCTTTTTCTGCCTCCCCCAGACCTCAGGCCTTCCGTCCGCAATCGCATTGTAATATTCCCCCAAGGTCTCACAGGACGCACCAGCGAGTCCCAGGAAGAAATGGTCCGTGTGACGTCATGCCACTTCACTCGCTTGAGCTGCAGCGAAGAGAACCATCCGCTTTTTCGACGCTACTACACGAGGTAAAGGTCCAGTGCAATGATATTCGCCTTGCCAGGTGGACGTCCTAATTATCCTTCTTTTTTCTAGGAGCAACCGTGAACGAGGCGTCAAGGTAGCTACAGGACCATTTCCCTCTTAAAAATGCAAGAGTGTAGCTTGCCGGACAAGGAAATGACGTAATGTTCTTTTTGGTCGTCAGATTCTGCGGTGCTTCCCGCACTGTTGTCCCGAACACGGCCAGCGCGGCTATTGCGGGTGTTCTGTCCACCTTGTGGTGACATTTGATGACGAAGTTTCGCTCGCAGACCAGCAGAACCTCGTGGTCTTCGCTCGGTTCGAGCCTTCGAGGGTGACTCTGCGAGAAACAAAGGGTGGAGCGTATGTGTTGGGAAATCAGGATTCAGGGGACGTCCGCGAACAAAGGTTGCAGCCTGGAGAGATGGTGTCTCTCCCAGTGAGTCTACTGGATAGAACGCAACAAGAACATACTGTTTGGATACGAGCTGACAGAGAAGGTGACGCGAAACAGAGGACGCTACCCAAGGTTGGTTACTAGAAAGTGTTTACCTCTGTGTATACGTTTATTTAACCCTGTTTTGCTGCATTCGACGCCGAAGAGCGCCGTGCTATTCGTGCTTAACAACCACAGATTTCCAAAGTGGCAGTACAACTATGACAGTAGCGTCACTCAGGTTCAGCGTGAGATGACGCACCACCTTGTGGTTTACATCTTCCACCTGGCAGTCTCGGGATCGACTGCAAATGCTGATGCCATGGTATTGGCTCGACAAGAATCTCCGGGCTTCAGCCTCATTTCGCACCGACGGTCCAGCCACTACAGCAATAATGCCGAGCCTGATTCATCAGCCTTTGAGCTTGTGCGTGACAGTCAATTTGAAGCGCTCAGCTATGATCCGACTGTAGCGGTACCTGGACCATCCCGAGGTATAACGAATCAGCAGTACGATCATCATCTGCAGCGACAAGATCGCACCACTACCGTTGAAGTACATTGTGCAGCTACCCAGAATGATATCTACAGAGATGAGCTCGGCCTTGGTGCTGCTACAGAGACTTCTCGCGAAGATGTCAGCTGGCAGTATCGGCTGGATGTACAAGCCTGTGACTTCAGAGAAAAGGGCCAACATCTACTCATCCTGTGGAAGTTTGTCCAATACATTTCGTTGAGCGATATCGGTTGTGCAGCCGAAGTGGTCAACCCGATATTTCGCTCGTACTGGATGCGTGCAGCGGATACCCTCGGTGGTATGTTTCGTTCCCAGACACACCTGGAAGACTTAGTGTCCTCGTTTCTGAAGCAGATTTCTGTGTTGGCCCCCAATCGTTCGACGCACTCATTACCAGCTACACGTATTGATTCGGTTCAAGAGATTGCCATTATTCGAGCGACTGGGTACCTCTTTCTGAGAGCGATGTCGTCCATCAACGTCCAGCGCTTGTTTCACTCGGCTGGAAAGATGCAGAATATGGAGACCTGTTTGTCAGAAGGTTTCGTGTCGTTCGTTTCAGGCTTATATTGTACTCTAGGTGGTCTATTGCGTGAAGAACTTGTGAAGCTTTTCCCACAACATATCGCCTCTTCGATTCCTGCACTTGTCGACGATGTACTGTCCGTAGTGTATGGTCAGCCGCATTTTGGCGCACTTCGGCCACACATGTCATTGTTGATGTTGGCACCAGGCTCACTAACGGATGCCTTGAACAACATGTACGAAGTTTTCAAGGCACACACTCGTGTGAATGTTGACGCACTTGAGACAAAATGTACACATCCATGGGATATGATTTCGACCCCAGTGGACAGTAGATCGAGCTTGCGAATGTGGAACCATCGTTTCTTACTAGAGCCTGGATCTGTGAGAATTGCGAGCCTTATACCCCACACTTTGATTCACGATATGCATTTGATTGACGTCGCACAACTTGTCTCCGAATTCGGGTGTATCGACGTGAAGATCACAGGAGATGCACGGTGCCTATCGCTACGATCGGCGTTATTTTCAGCTGGTAATACACCGATGACATTGATACTAGATGGACAACTACATGTTTTTCAAGTGATGCCTAGTGGTGTGTCATCTATGATTAAGACGGCAGGAGGATGGTCTATCGGAGACTACGGGGCTGCGTTTTCAAACAGTACAAGTTCCCTGAAAGTGGACGTCTTTGCCATAGCAGAAGATTGCGCGTGCGACAGCAATCGCTCAATAAAACGACCGCCACTGGATGCCAGAAGCAATTCATTGTTGGTGCGGTGGATCAGTCTCGTCATTACTCTGGAAGAGGAGGTGGACGCCGCATCAGGTCACACAAGTGAACTCTTCGCGTTTGTACGTGGAACAGTGCATGGCTCGACGTACACACCACCAATCGGTTATAAGTGTACATGTAGGTCCTCAAGTGCTTTAAATATTTTGCAGTCATCGACACTGGGCCAGGCAGCAATTTGGAGTGAAGTGGAATGGACACCATTGTGGGAGCTGCAGACAGGCTACATCGCTGTATGATAGGCAGCCAAAGCAAAATGTCCACCTATCACACGGATTTGCAGGTGGACACCGCAGCAAGTATTACGGCGACGTCATCGGGACGATGATGCGATTGCGCAACTGACTATCAAATGGCTACGTAGGTTACCGGAGACCGATGTTACATGGCACTTTATAAAGGGCCTGGAGTTAGTGCTGCGCTGAAGAAGTCATGTTCAGTATCCATTTGGCGACTTCAGTGTGCACCGACGGAAGAGGACCTGTAAGCCGCTTGCTGGGTAATTATATGCTGGTGTACAATTTTTCGCCCACCTTGTTGAGCTGATGAGAATGGTGCCGATACGACCACTCGTGGCAGGCGTCTGATACTTGAAGTATTCGTAAAGCGGATGCTGTCGCCTATGACATGCATCATCGTTGTGGATCGAACCATATCGCGTGGCGGTGAGGAGCCCCGCAGTGCAGTGTTGTCCTCTGTACGGCGGAATCAATGCGCCACATAAGCAACCCATTGCACCATCAGGTCTTGTCCGGCGATTCCCAGGTTCGTCAACTACTACTGAGCACGACAAAATCTTAAAGAGCAAATCTCCTGCTTCTGTATTTGAAGGCTTGGTTCTGACTGTAGGTTATGTGACCCAGAGTCTCGACTGCATCTGCCACCTAAGACCAAACGTTCTAGGTACATCCACCCCAATCTTTCCCCTCTTCTCGTCATTACTAGCTGGTTTAACCCGAGGCACAAATTCTCAATCGAGTTATTTAGCATCGGACTGTTGGAATCCATGATGAATCACTGATTCAGGTTGTTCAGGCAACAAAAGAACAATTAAGCCTCTGGTCAGCAACTAACCGAGCCCCGGTCATTGTCAACACACAGCCCCAACTTGTACATGCACTGTAGACACTGACGACATTCTCCTTGGAGATGCAGCTTGGATTGCACAGCTTGATCATGAATTGATCATGCCATAAACGCTGCCTCCTCCGTCGCTCAGGTACAGGTTCGAAGACGTTCCATAAATGTTTGCCCCGCATTCAAAACCTACCTGACTCTCAGGGCTAGGACGCAGATGCCCCTGGGTTGAGCAGGTAAAAAACGGTTGCTCGATTTGAAGTCCGTAGGAGACAGTGGTACGAGTATGTCCACTTAGGGCAGTGCGCGTCAAATTTTTGTTGGCTTGATTGAAATTTCGAAAGTAAGTAAGTCACTGAGTGTCCGTAAATTGCCTCATACTCGTATTTTGTACTACACTACTATGTAGTACGAAGTAGCTTATTGCGGCCTTGGTGCTGCGAAATTCTTGAAAATAAATGAGGTGGCAATAAATCACTTTACATCGGGCCATGGAACAGGTGCAAACATTTTTAAGAATAGGTTCATGCCGAAACCCAACGGGATTAGTCCGTTTCGATAATTTGTGATGCTGGTACAGCATCAAACAGCCCGAGCAGCTAAATCATCTGCGCCTCCTTGTCTTGCGTACGGCGTTCACCGCAGCCATCTCTATCAGGGTGCTGCTTCTTCTGGACGCAAATTGACAGTACATCGTCGAATTTTCCCATAATGCTCGCTTCCTTGGATCTCAAGGCCGTGGAGCGGCGCACAACTCCCGTAAGTTGTTTGCGAATTGCAGAGACTTCGTCCGGTTGATTCGATAGTGCGAGTTGAAAACCGTAATGCGTGAGGACATCAGCAAAAACTCCGTCAAGATCGCCAAGAAAGTCAGCTTCAGTCGGCGAGACGTCCATCAGAGCATAGTACCCTTGACAGTTCTCGTAATTTTTGATAGCATCCTTCATAACTAGTTCAGCTGATTCGCCGTGCTCTCTAGCAGTGGCACAAAAATCAAATGAGCATGTGAGCGTTTTCAATTCACAGCACAAATTCCACGTTACGAACGTACGAGCGGTGGAGGCAGCTAGAAATATTTCCCTGTATCGCCACGCAAAGAACAGCGCGGAGACTAACAGGTTCCACCGCCTTGAGGTGTCCGATTGCAATGGTGTAGAACGACAAAACCTCGGAAAACTGGCCCACATCCTCAAACAATCTAGCACATCTGGCGGCTTTCTCCACGTTTTCCCCTACAAAAACAACAGATAAAGTCAAATTGGCACCAACTGTAAGAAACTATTTTGAAAGTACTTGGTGGCATCGGAACATCCTTGATGGCCTCATACGAAGCTGCAGCATACTTGGACGCCATTTTAACATTCCCCTGTCCCAAAAGGCGCACAAAATGTCAAACATTTGCTCTCCATCCGCCCAAAATTGCAACCTTCTTGGCGTATTGCAGACTCAGATTCGTAAACCGTTCGTGGTCCGCCACCCGACGTTTTGAAGTTGCCCCTGAATACAAATATCAAGTTTAAATATCACAGATGCTCGAAGTTCACAGGTTATGAGCCCAATTTCAAGTGAAGTAGCTCATGACCCCCGACACCAGCACCATGGCCCAACCCTGCCAGTCGACACGAGCGTCTTCCTCCGAGGCAGTGGTTGCAAAATTGCGAGGAAAAGTGAAAGGTGATTTTCTGTGAGGGGCAACCAGACGCCCCCGTGCTGACACACCCACGTGAAAACTCCTGAACACGCGACGCATGAGGGAGGGAAGTGTTCCACGTCTGTGCACACGGTAGGGAAGCTAGATCTGTGACGTGTGACAGCATTTTATTTTAAACTTAACATTGTGGGGTTTCTCAAAATGTTAAGTTTGATGACGCCTAATTGCTATCCAAGTCCTTTTTCACCGTGTTTTGAAAACAGGTTAGTGCTGCCGGTTACAAAGCGGTACTTTACATGTAGGAAGTCCTTGGCTGATTGAGCAAGTGTTCAATCCGCGCTCCTCAGCTTGTCAACAACAAGCCGGTCATAATTTCAAAAGAGCGTGAATATTGACGAGGTGGATATGCTTCGACTGTGCTCCTTTGTCGCTTTTAGCATTGAAAGCTCCGGCACATGCACATGTACTGGGCCACTCGACGACTCAAACCACTCTTCACTGGAAAGAAAAACACCCGTCAAGGCGACTACATGTACAGCATCTTCAGAATCCTGTAAACCGAGCCGTCTCATATAGAGCTTGTCCTAGTTGCCACCAGCCTTGATACCAATGGGGCTGACCTACATTGCTTGTTGCGCTCGTAGCACTCTGCTCTTGACTATACGCGATGTAATTGCCGCCAAAGCTGTCACAGAATAACCTTGCAATATTGTTAGGTGTCACGGGCTCTACACGTACCCGCCTATCACAAATGAGTCGAAGTAGTTACATACAGCACCATGACTATATTACGTAAATGGAACCAGGATCTGAGCGCGTCCAGCAAGCTGCAGGTGTAGCATAATGCCAGTCACAAAGTCCATACTGAATGTTGACTGAGACTCGAGGAGGAAACGCTATTTGTAGGACCCTGGTTTGTGTTGACAGATAGAGTATGAGGCTGCAAAAGTCAATCGGCAGTCCATCGACGCCATGATACGATACTCCATGGAAATTCACACCACGAACACTGGTTTCTCTGTTGAACGAATTCAGACAGTACATGTAAATATGATATTGCTTCTAATGACATTCGATGTACGTACCAGGTATCCCTTGCACAAATACCCGCCAGTTGTGCTTCGTGCACTGCCTTGTTTCCGCTGATCATGATAGAAGGACGATGAAGCACAGCTCGTAAAATCCAAAACGTACTTCTTCCAACTTCGAATGGCTGAACACTGGGCGATACGGATTCTTGTCTACGCAGCACGTCGGATTGGCAGGTATTTGTCTAATACTTTCCAGCAGTGGGCGCTATCGAGACACGCTGTTTGAAGCCTGTGACCACCTTTCTCGTACTACTCGAACGCACTACTGGAAAACTCGATGACTAACGGTTACGAGTTCTTCCTTCAACACCCCAATCTGCTCCGTGCTTGGAACAGGTTCTGCATCGTTCTCACACGAAGACGCCCAAACACAAACCCCTCCCCGTAAAAACGCCAATTTCTCAAGATTACACTTTGTTGAAGCATTTGCTCGAGGGTCCGTAGCACCACATAGATTTTCACCAGATTGGTCTTCAATTACTGTCAATTAGCGCCGCCTCTGCAAAATCATAGTGCATATGTGTGTTGCCTAATTGCCATTGCCAAGATGAGCTTCAGATTAGTATGGTCACTGGTGTGGGCTGTTGTGAGGCAGGATATCCAGAAATGTTTGATCTCCAAATCAGTAAGTTAATCCGCAACCCGTAATGCTGGCTGCCAAATTGGTCTTGATGCTGCTTGAAGCGCTTATCTTGACGATTTGGATCTACAATTGACGGCTGAATCTCTACAGACGCATGAAGTTTGAGATCACGAAGATGTGTTTCAATTGAATAATATTCAATTGATGAGATCGACACGACCACGGGTGATTTCGTCTTCCTTGTTGACATCACGCCAGTACATTTGATCGATGTGTATCACCAAATACAAGTCGCGTCCCCCTGATAGTATGGTCTTGTTCAGCGTTGTTTCAACTGATGTGGCCTTCTTTGGTGACAACAGGCCTAATGGATTGTGGTCTCGCCTATGCAAACGCCAATATCTGTCGTGCGAGTCTCTCTTGCCTGTTGCTGTTGTTCCGGTCAGACTTCTGAAAATATTGCGAGAGTTGGCGCTGTACTAGACGCCGAGTATCTGACTCCGCAGGCGACGTAGGTTAGTCAGGTAGCGCGGCATATATAATGCTGATGTCGTAGACTCGAAAGGCGAACGACGATAAGAAACCACAGTAAACGAGGGCGAGATCATGACGCAGACCAATTCAAGTGTTCTGCCCCTCTTAGCTTGGAGCCTACCATCCAGACTGGTAACGTTCTGAACTTTCCAACTGACCCGAGCTTATGGATTGTGACCCCCTCATTTGGTAGAAGGCGTAAGCGTTCAGGAAGTGTTTGGTACAGTGACGCACCGCTCACTCAGTGATGTTACCACTTGTCAAAAGGTGGCGGGCTCAGAAATATTAGTTACTTGGCGAGCTCAGTGTTCGCAACAATGCGCACCGATCACTTTGCATGGACACCCTCTTTCCAGTATGCTTTTGGATTTGACTCGCCTTGGGAGGTGCTGCGAGGAAAGCTCGGTGAGCCGTAAACCGAGTTTCTCCCCCAAATTTTCAAAGCGAAGGCGAAGAAATTGACAGCGCGAAATCATCCACTTGAATCGCGTTCACCTTGGATAGCAGACTGCAAGACGTCCAACTGGGTCGAAGCGCACTAGCACCTCGAGAGATGACCCACAGCAACTTCGGATCATGAGGTGTGGGCAGCAATGAGGGAAGCCTCTAAAACCAGCGACGCGACATTGTTAGAGAACCACGCAGGCCTGATGTGGCTTTAAAAACGTATCTCAAGATCTGTAGAGTACCATAACAACAAGAGTGACAGATAAGCAGTAAGCCGAGCAAAAACAAGCAACACGAGATAGCAACCCTTGGTTCCGATTAATTCTGGGAAGTACAGCAGAGAGAACACGACAGAGACTTTAACGAACAGGTTCACAACGCTTCCTGAAGTGTTTCGCCTCATTGAAGGCATGAATGATACATACCGCTTGTGCTCGTCCTCAAAGGGCCGTCCAGGAAAACAAATTAGTGGGCTGAGCACGCTGGAAGCTCGTTCACTATTTCCTCCACCTCGGGTCGAAAACTAAAGGATCTTCTCGAATGATCGATCCGACCAAAGGTAGAAAATTTGTCGACCTGTGGGAGGGCAGCTGATGGTATTTCAAAACCCGGAAAGGACCCGATAATATCACCTGAACCGTCCGGACCAACTCTGAAGCGTGCGTCGATCGTAGCTACGTACGAGACCCGACAATATAAGGCCATCCAACCGTCCGGTAGGATATTACTCAAGATATGGACTCCTATTTTATGAATTTTGGATTTTTGTTTGCTTGAAGCCTGGTGTGTGTGGGTTTTTCAGTCTGGGCCTGAAATTGGTAGATATGTCGTGTTTGTTCCGTAAAATTCTAGGCTTCCGGTGCTCTGGGTAAGACTGGATGAAGAAACAATAAGAACTCATGGACCCGTGATGTGGAAAACACTAAGTTGTAGATTTTCATGTTAACCAGGTCTTTGCGGTGGGTGCTTTCTTCCACGAAAACGCAAGCGATGTTAAACCAAAAGCAAGTGTCTGGCAGCTGATGCTTTGAAATGACAACCGAGACGGCGCTCTGCGACAATTACGCCAGGTTCACTGCGCCTTTCGAAAGGGTTTAGCAGGACAGGCGCAACTTCAGGCGAAATAACATTGCAACGCAGATCGGTAGCGTGTTGCAACTGGACTGAACGCTGCGATGAAACGAAGTCTTAGTGCTGAGTGTGGTAAGTTGCGGCGTCAACTGCTTTTAGCTGCAACGGAAGTACAAGACCGGCTAAGACGTGACTGAACATGGTTGTGTACAGTTTTGGACCTGAGAGCGAGAGATCTCGCTACACGCAAAACCGCCCAACGCCTCGCTTGTTTTGTACGACGCAAGGGGGTCTGAGGGCTTATCGGAGCTGCGATATTCTTGCGGTTTTTGCCGTCGTCAGCAATTCCCGGCCATTCCTCTTTTCGCTTGCTCCCAAGCATCTCATCGACACGTTTAACATGCCAGTCATCCATGACCGGTACCGAGTGATCCGTGAACTTAGCACCACGCTCTACGGCTGGATCTATTCCTGCGAAGATATGCTCAGACTAAACTCGGCACCGACAGTCGACACCTCGGTCGTGATCAAGCAGGTCTCTCTTGATCACATGACCAACTTCATGCAGGATCACCCCTTTGACGGGCACACACCTGATAACCCGGTCGTCGAAAGAGACGTGGGCAATCTTGTGCGCGCGGCCGGCGGCCACCCGAACCTTGTGCAGTACAAGGACTCGTTCGTGGAGCACCAGACGCTTTACCTCGTGATGGAACACTGTGCGAATGGCGACTTGCACCACTACTTGAGCTCACGCAGACAGCGCAAGATGTCGTGTATGAACGCGCTGAGGGTGCTGTCGCAGGTGGCGTCGGGTCTGTTGTTCCTCCACGAACTCGGAGTCGCGCATCGGGACATCTCACTTGAAAACATCATGCTGCACCATGGTCGTTGCAAGCTGGGAGACTTCGGGTTGGCGACGCAATCGCAACGCGCGGGTGGTCGTCACGTAGGCAAGAAGTACTACATGGCGCCGGAGATCGTCGCTGGTGACAAGTACGACCCCAAGGCAGCGGACGTGTGGTCGCTCGGAATTGTCCTCTTCGTCATGTTGACCGGGTCTCCGCTCGTGTCGTTGGCGTCCAACTCCGTCACGTCATTTTGTTTGTTCAAGCGGGCAGGCATCGTGTCTGTTTTGCAGTCGTGGGGCGTGGCAGAATCCATGTCTCCAAGTGCGCTATGTTTGTTGTCAGGCATGCTCGAAGTTAACCCAGCGAGGAGACTTACGATCAAGCAGGTACTAGGGCACAATGCCTTTAACGAGATCATTTAAGTTTAAGAAAATCACCATGTAAAGTAAAGGTTTGCGTTCGTGCGATGAGCCAGTATTGTAGCATAGCCTCCGCAGCTATAAATTGATCAGAAAAAAGACCCTTGTTGGGGTTGAAACAAAAACTACCTCGTCTGGTCCCCTGTCTTAGAGCCCCTCGACTTGAGGCTCGAGCCAGCGCTTGGCAAACAGACCAAGCGGACCAAGTGGGACTCGATGCGACTGATTTCCCGCAGTGGACTTCCGGCCTCTTCTTTTTCTGCCTCCCCCAGACCTCAGGCCTTCCGTCCGCAATCGCATTGTAATATTCCCCCAAGGTCTCACAGGACGCACCAGCGAGTCCCAGGAAGAAATGGTCCGTGTGACGTCATGCCACTTCACTCGCTTGAGCTGCAGCGAAGAGAACCATCCGCTTTTTCGACGCTACTACACGAGGTAAAGGTCCAGTGCAATGATATTCGCCTTGCCAGGTGGACGTCCTAATTATCCTTCTTTTTTCTAGGAGCAACCGTGAACGAGGCGTCAAGGTAGCTACAGGACCATTTCCCTCTTAAAAATGCAAGAGTGTAGCTTGCCGGACAAGGAAATGACGTAATGTTCTTTTTGGTCGTCAGATTCTGCGGTGCTTCCCGCACTGTTGTCCCGAACACGGCCAGCGCGGCTATTGCGGGTGTTCTGTCCACCTTGTGGTGACATTTGATGACGAAGTTTCGCTCGCAGACCAGCAGAACCTCGTGGTCTTCGCTCGGTTCGAGCCTTCGAGGGTGACTCTGCGAGAAACAAAGGGTGGAGCGTATGTGTTGGGAAATCAGGATTCAGGGGACGTCCGCGAACAAAGGTTGCAGCCTGGAGAGATGGTGTCTCTCCCAGTGAGTCTACTGGATAGAACGCAACAAGAACATACTGTTTGGATACGAGCTGACAGAGAAGGTGACGCGAAACAGAGGACGCTACCCAAGGTTGGTTACTAGAAAGTGTTTACCTCTGTGTATACGTTTATTTAACCCTGTTTTGCTGCATTCGACGCCGAAGAGCGCCGTGCTATTCGTGCTTAACAACCACAGATTTCCAAAGTGGCAGTACAACTATGACAGTAGCGTCACTCAGGTTCAGCGTGAGATGACGCACCACCTTGTGGTTTACATCTTCCACCTGGCAGTCTCGGGATCGACTGCAAATGCTGATGCCATGGTATTGGCTCGACAAGAATCTCCGGGCTTCAGCCTCATTTCGCACCGACGGTCCAGCCACTACAGCAATAATGCCGAGCCTGATTCATCAGCCTTTGAGCTTGTGCGTGACAGTCAATTTGAAGCGCTCAGCTATGATCCGACTGTAGCGGTACCTGGACCATCCCGAGGTATAACGAATCAGCAGTACGATCATCATCTGCAGCGACAAGATCGCACCACTACCGTTGAAGTACATTGTGCAGCTACCCAGAATGATATCTACAGAGATGAGCTCGGCCTTGGTGCTGCTACAGAGACTTCTCGCGAAGATGTCAGCTGGCAGTATCGGCTGGATGTACAAGCCTGTGACTTCAGAGAAAAGGGCCAACATCTACTCATCCTGTGGAAGTTTGTCCAATACATTTCGTTGAGCGATATCGGTTGTGCAGCCGAAGTGGTCAACCCGATATTTCGCTCGTACTGGATGCGTGCAGCGGATACCCTCGGTGGTATGTTTCGTTCCCAGACACACCTGGAAGACTTAGTGTCCTCGTTTCTGAAGCAGATTTCTGTGTTGGCCCCCAATCGTTCGACGCACTCATTACCAGCTACACGTATTGATTCGGTTCAAGAGATTGCCATTATTCGAGCGACTGGGTACCTCTTTCTGAGAGCGATGTCGTCCATCAACGTCCAGCGCTTGTTTCACTCGGCTGGAAAGATGCAGAATATGGAGACCTGTTTGTCAGAAGGTTTCGTGTCGTTCGTTTCAGGCTTATATTGTACTCTAGGTGGTCTATTGCGTGAAGAACTTGTGAAGCTTTTCCCACAACATATCGCCTCTTCGATTCCTGCACTTGTCGACGATGTACTGTCCGTAGTGTATGGTCAGCCGCATTTTGGCGCACTTCGGCCACACATGTCATTGTTGATGTTGGCACCAGGCTCACTAACGGATGCCTTGAACAACATGTACGAAGTTTTCAAGGCACACACTCGTGTGAATGTTGACGCACTTGAGACAAAATGTACACATCCATGGGATATGATTTCGACCCCAGTGGACAGTAGATCGAGCTTGCGAATGTGGAACCATCGTTTCTTACTAGAGCCTGGATCTGTGAGAATTGCGAGCCTTATACCCCACACTTTGATTCACGATATGCATTTGATTGACGTCGCACAACTTGTCTCCGAATTCGGGTGTATCGACGTGAAGATCACAGGAGATGCACGGTGCCTATCGCTACGATCGGCGTTATTTTCAGCTGGTAATACACCGATGACATTGATACTAGATGGACAACTACATGTTTTTCAAGTGATGCCTAGTGGTGTGTCATCTATGATTAAGACGGCAGGAGGATGGTCTATCGGAGACTACGGGGCTGCGTTTTCAAACAGTACAAGTTCCCTGAAAGTGGACGTCTTTGCCATAGCAGAAGATTGCGCGTGCGACAGCAATCGCTCAATAAAACGACCGCCACTGGATGCCAGAAGCAATTCATTGTTGGTGCGGTGGATCAGTCTCGTCATTACTCTGGAAGAGGAGGTGGACGCCGCATCAGGTCACACAAGTGAACTCTTCGCGTTTGTACGTGGAACAGTGCATGGCTCGACGTACACACCACCAATCGGTTATAAGTGTACATGTAGGTCCTCAAGTGCTTTAAATATTTTGCAGTCATCGACACTGGGCCAGGCAGCAATTTGGAGTGAAGTGGAATGGACACCATTGTGGGAGCTGCAGACAGGCTACATCGCTGTATGATAGGCAGCCAAAGCAAAATGTCCACCTATCACACGGATTTGCAGGTGGACACCGCAGCAAGTATTACGGCGACGTCATCGGGACGATGATGCGATTGCGCAACTGACTATCAAATGGCTACGTAGGTTACCGGAGACCGATGTTACATGGCACTTTATAAAGGGCCTGGAGTTAGTGCTGCGCTGAAGAAGTCATGTTCAGTATCCATTTGGCGACTTCAGTGTGCACCGACGGAAGAGGACCTGTAAGCCGCTTGCTGGGTAATTATATGCTGGTGTACAATTTTTCGCCCACCTTGTTGAGCTGATGAGAATGGTGCCGATACGACCACTCGTGGCAGGCGTCTGATACTTGAAGTATTCGTAAAGCGGATGCTGTCGCCTATGACATGCATCATCGTTGTGGATCGAACCATATCGCGTGGCGGTGAGGAGCCCCGCAGTGCAGTGTTGTCCTCTGTACGGCGGAATCAATGCGCCACATAAGCAACCCATTGCACCATCAGGTCTTGTCCGGCGATTCCCAGGTTCGTCAACTACTACTGAGCACGACAAAATCTTAAAGAGCAAATCTCCTGCTTCTGTATTTGAAGGCTTGGTTCTGACTGTAGGTTATGTGACCCAGAGTCTCGACTGCATCTGCCACCTAAGACCAAACGTTCTAGGTACATCCACCCCAATCTTTCCCCTCTTCTCGTCATTACTAGCTGGTTTAACCCGAGGCACAAATTCTCAATCGAGTTATTTAGCATCGGACTGTTGGAATCCATGATGAATCACTGATTCAGGTTGTTCAGGCAACAAAAGAACAATTAAGCCTCTGGTCAGCAACTAACCGAGCCCCGGTCATTGTCAACACACAGCCCCAACTTGTACATGCACTGTAGACACTGACGACATTCTCCTTGGAGATGCAGCTTGGATTGCACAGCTTGATCATGAATTGATCATGCCATAAACGCTGCCTCCTCCGTCGCTCAGGTACAGGTTCGAAGACGTTCCATAAATGTTTGCCCCGCATTCAAAACCTACCTGACTCTCAGGGCTAGGACGCAGATGCCCCTGGGTTGAGCAGGTAAAAAACGGTTGCTCGATTTGAAGTCCGTAGGAGACAGTGGTACGAGTATGTCCACTTAGGGCAGTGCGCGTCAAATTTTTGTTGGCTTGATTGAAATTTCGAAAGTAAGTAAGTCACTGAGTGTCCGTAAATTGCCTCATACTCGTATTTTGTACTACACTACTATGTAGTACGAAGTAGCTTATTGCGGCCTTGGTGCTGCGAAATTCTTGAAAATAAATGAGGTGGCAATAAATCACTTTACATCGGGCCATGGAACAGGTGCAAACATTTTTAAGAATAGGTTCATGCCGAAACCCAACGGGATTAGTCCGTTTCGATAATTTGTGATGCTGGTACAGCATCAAACAGCCCGAGCAGCTAAATCATCTGCGCCTCCTTGTCTTGCGTACGGCGTTCACCGCAGCCATCTCTATCAGGGTGCTGCTTCTTCTGGACGCAAATTGACAGTACATCGTCGAATTTTCCCATAATGCTCGCTTCCTTGGATCTCAAGGCCGTGGAGCGGCGCACAACTCCCGTAAGTTGTTTGCGAATTGCAGAGACTTCGTCCGGTTGATTCGATAGTGCGAGTTGAAAACCGTAATGCGTGAGGACATCAGCAAAAACTCCGTCAAGATCGCCAAGAAAGTCAGCTTCAGTCGGCGAGACGTCCATCAGAGCATAGTACCCTTGACAGTTCTCGTAATTTTTGATAGCATCCTTCATAACTAGTTCAGCTGATTCGCCGTGCTCTCTAGCAGTGGCACAAAAATCAAATGAGCATGTGAGCGTTTTCAATTCACAGCACAAATTCCACGTTACGAACGTACGAGCGGTGGAGGCAGCTAGAAATATTTCCCTGTATCGCCACGCAAAGAACAGCGCGGAGACTAACAGGTTCCACCGCCTTGAGGTGTCCGATTGCAATGGTGTAGAACGACAAAACCTCGGAAAACTGGCCCACATCCTCAAACAATCTAGCACATCTGGCGGCTTTCTCCACGTTTTCCCCTACAAAAAACAACAGATAAAGTCAAATTGGCACCAACTGTAAGAAACTATTTTGAAAGTACTTGGTGGCATCGGAACATCCTTGATGGCCTCATACGAAGCTGCAGCATACTTGGACGCCATTTTAACATTCCCCTGTCCCAAAAGGCGCACAAAATGTCAAACATTTGCTCTCCATCCGCCCAAAATTGCAACCTTCTTGGCGTATTGCAGACTCAGATTCGTAAACCGTTCGTGGTCCGCCACCCGACGTTTTTGAAGTTGCCCCTGAATACAAATATCAAGTTTAAATATCACAGATGCTCGAAGTTCACAGGTTATGAGCCCAATTTCAAGTGAAGTAGCTCATGACCCCCGACACCAGCACCATGGCCCAACCCTGCCAGTCGACACGAGCGTCTTCCTCCGAGGCAGTGGTTGCAAAATTGCGAGGAAAAGTGAAAGGTGATTTTCTGTGAGGGGCAACCAGACGCCCCGTGCTGACACACCCACGTGAAAACTCCTGAACACGCGACGCATGAGGGAGGGAAGTGTTCCACGTCTGTGCACACGGTAGGGAAGCTAGATCTGTGACGTGTGACAGCATTTTATTTTAAACTTAACATTGTGGGGTTTCTCAAAATGTTAAGTTTGATGACGCCTAATTGCTATCCAAGTCCTTTTTCACCGTGTTTTGAAAACAGGTTAGTGCTGCCGGTTTCGGGTCGCGACCTGCAGGTAGTAGAGCACCTCGGCCGCCGTGGGACGCTCCGCGGGCTCCACGCTCACGCAGCTGTAGACGAAGTGCGCCATGTCCGCGTCCATAAAGGGCGAGAAACGGACGCGCAGTTTGCCCATCGACACCATCTGCAGCACCGCCGTGTCCGGGAGCGGACGCCCGCCGCTGCTCTCTTTGGCGTGTGCGTACGGCAGCTCGTGCGTGTCCAGCTCCGAGAGTACCACTCCCAGCGAGAACACGTCCGCCTTGTCGCCGTAGCGCTGGCCCATCATGACCTCGGGCGCCATCCACAGAGAGCTGCCCACGCCGGCCGTCATGGTCGCGTCCGACCGGAGGCGCGAGGCCCCAAAGTCCGTGATCTTAGCGGTCAGACCCTCCGTCAACAAAATGTTAGGCGATTTCAGGTCGCGATGTAGCACGACGGGCTCCAGCGAGTGCAGGTACGTGAGCGCGTAGGCCACTTGATACGCGATCTGCGTCTTGCTGGCGTCCATGCCCTGCGGGCGACGTAGTCTTTAAGTAGCGACCGCAGGTCACCCCCGACATGAACTCAGTCACGCAGAACAAGTCGCTGAGCGACTCCCACGCCACGCCGATGAACTGCACAATGTGCGGGTGCTCCATGGTTGCAACGAGGCGCACTTCGGACAGGAACGCCTGGATGTGCAGCAGGTCCTTGCGCTTCTCCGGCAGCAGCGTCTTAATGGCCACGTCCTGGTCGCGGTAGCGTCCGCGATACACGACGCCAAAGCCCCACGACTGATGACGGCGCCTAGATGGATGCGGTCGATAGGGAGTCGAGACGCCAAAATGACGGGGTCCTCCCACAACGTGCTTCGGTGTACGGGCAGGGAGCTCCCAGACGACCGCGAGTTGGCGGTGGTGCGCGTCATCTCTTGGTAGTCTGTATCCACCGGGGACTGACCCAGTTCGAGTTGTTTCCCAGCCACAGGCGACCCCAACAAGTCCTGCGAAGAAGCGTCGCTCGGTCGCTGCGCGGTGCGTCGGCGCTGCGCAATGAAGAACGCGAACAGCACGAGCATCAAGACCACCGCGGCCACAATGATCCCGACAAGCGCTCTGACGCCGATGGATGTGGAGTCCTTGGAGGTGTCGGTCGAGTCCGACCGAGAGGTGTCCGAGCGGTTGTCACTGTTGTCGGAGCTGGTTGCCGGGCTCAGCACGATCGTTTTCTCTGTACCGCCGCTGCGGGTGATGACCACGTAGCTGTAGGACGTGGTGCCATCCGCCAGCGTCGTCTCCGTAACCTCCACCGTCACGAGTTCGGCACCGTCTAGCACACTGGAGTCGATTCCGGGGGAGCGTGGACGAGTTATACTGCTCCACCACTGGTGCTGCAGTTGAAGTTGTCACCGTTGATGGATCTGTCGAGCTCGGAGCTATCGTCGCCGGTGCTGCCGTATTGGGAGTCTCGGTTGTCCGCACTGGAGTCAGAGCTGGAGTGGCAGACGGTGCCGGTGTCGGAGCGATAGTGGGCGTCGCGGAGGTCGGAGCGGTGGTGGTTTGGGTCGGAGCTGTCGTGGCTGGTGCGGTGGTACTCGGTGTGCTGGTTACTGGAGTCGTGGGTGCCGTCGTACTTGGAGCGTCGGTGATGGTGTCTCCGGAGCCTGTTGCTGCGTCAGCAGAAGGGCCGCCTTGCGAATCAAGTTAGCACTCGTCTCCATTTTCAGTGATGCGAACGCGACACGAGGAGGAACTCACCGACGTCCTGCGCCTGGACGACGACGAGAAGGAGGAACACGCACCAGATTGTGCTTCTTCGAGGTGTCATGTTGTCTACTTTGGTGGCGGGGAGAGGAGTGAACGTCTGCCAGAGGGGGCGAGTGGGTGAATGGGTGAGGAAGTATTGGAAACGCTCTCTCTTCTATAGTTAGCTGGAGTCGAGCACACTCATGGTGAGTCACCAGAACCAAAAGCGCCTGGATCTTGGCAGCGGGTACATTTACACTTTTAATGTCAGCAAGTGAGCAAAAGGTAAATGGTCTCTCTAGTGCAGACCCCTTTTAACCCCAGCCAGCCTCACCATAGGACAAACAAAAGGACGAAAAGTTTGCTACATCATCTTCGCATTTGGCCCGATTTGGTATTCATCAAACGACAAGAGACCGACCCCAACAGAATTCCGAGTACATTGAAGTACACACTCGATGAGGAAAAAGGTTGGTTTGAATTCCTAGCGCGGAAAAGCGCTACATTCATTGGATTGCCTTTGTCTCGCACAAACATCAGCATAAAGCAATAATAATAAGCAGGTGACTGGAAAGTACCTATTTTACTACCGGTAAAGCTGAATACTCTGAAGTAATATTGTAACGTTAGAGTTGGAATTCTTCTTCGTGCACGTCAAAGTTGCGCACACCAATATCTGCGATGGCATTGGCGGTGGAATCCATTAGAGGTTTCGGTCCGGAGATGAAAACGCCCACAGTTGAATTGTCCTTGATCACAGCATCCGGATGCGTGGCGATGAATTGGTTGTGGTCGTTGTACACTTTCTGCATGAGTTCGTTCATATTGGGGCGATGACCAACTTCCACTCGGTATTCAGCGATAAGATCACGGAAAGTGTGGACGTCACCGGAGTACGGATGAATACTTGCTGCCGAAACTATTGGTCCGGCAGTCTCCTGGTTTCGCTTGTCCTCCACAAACGTGAACAAGTAAAAGACCAACAAAACCACGAGGATGACCAGAACGATTTCCACGAAATTCTGCAGAGGCCACAGATTTTTGTCGTCAACTTGGATTTTGGTGCCGAACTTGACGGCAATCCAGATAATAAAAGTCAAGAAGAATGACGCCGTGTAGACCACCACCCTACGGATAGGAGAGCGTAGTGGCTCGGCAAATGGTCGTGGCACTTTCTTCGTAGTGGTCGCGTCGTAATTAGTAGCCGAGATATGTGGTTTTCCAGCAAGTCGGTCATGGTTGATTCTCTGGTCCAGTTGGTCGCTTGATGGTGTACGAGTGAGACTGAAGTGAAGGCTGAAATATTTTTCTTGCGGATCCAGCTCCTTGATTTGCATTAGAGTAGGGTGGATCTCTTCCAGCAACGAAAGTTCGCGAAAAGTGAAGATGAAGAACACTTTCTGACTTGGTGCTGCACCCTGTCGAAGTTTAGCCACTAAATCTTCGAGAATTGCAAACATCGGCGTGACACCAACACCTCCGCCTACGAGACACACAGTCGCGTACTCATCGTGCATTTCTAGCGACGCGCCATAGAATCCGTCCATGTACATCGTTGGCAACACGTTGTTCTTCTTGCAGTCCTCTGAATACTTGACAAGTTCCTCAGTCCAGTCGCCGAGTGACTTGAGTAAAATCGTGAGAGTGTCTGGGCTTGTTCGCGGGGACGAACTGATAGTGAACGGATGCCACTGAAGTTTGGAGATTGTAGGCACGTTCAGGTAGATGAACTGCCCAACCTTGAAGTCACCAGCGCGTGTGGTGGAGCGTGAGATAACTACCTTCACAACATCGTGTGAGAGAGTTGTGAATTCTCGCACAACCACGGGAGTGAAAGCGTTTGAACTTGAAAGCGCACGCGACGCGGTGTAGAGCATGATGGACGGGAAGATCCAAGCGAGATTCGAGTTCCAGTGCAGCACGATGAAGAGTACTGCGATGATAAAGAGGTGATGGACGTAGTAGAAGACATCGTACAGTTTGCGTCTAACTGGTCCAATGGCTGTGACTCCCATGGCAATAAAGCACAACAACGCAATAGTACCGAAAGTGTTCATCCATCGGTCTTTACCATCATCACCAACCGCGCAGTTTCTGAAGCACGGTAATGCCTCCTCAACCCACGATCCCTCTCGAATCCAAGCCCAGTAGAAACCAGTGCAATGTAGGAACGCCGTAAGGATAGTAAGGACACCAGTCCAGCGGTGGTACTGGATAGCATTGGCGTACGAAATGTTGAGGAATTCCATCCAAACCGAATTACGCGTCGCCGGCAGGAAGAGGAAGGCCAAATTGAAGATGCAGACATAGCCAAATGTGAGCGCTACGATCTCCAAGTACGCTGTCATGTCCAAGTCCGGGTGTTTCAGCTTCATTTTGACAACGCGGGCCCGATAGTAGTTCTGGAACACGTAAATGTTGCCAACGATGAGAAGAAGTAGGAAAAGTAGTTCACCAAAGCTCTTGTGAGTCACGTGCCCCATGATTCGAGGCTTGATGCGAAGGTATCTGGTCACAAGCAGAGCGTAGCGCGATGTGATGCGACGCACGTTGAAGTAGCGAAGGAACTCCAGAAGCACAATCGACACGGCCATGGGGATGAAGCAGAGCAGGAAGAAATACGTGGGTCGCACCATTTCCGAGTGACCCGTAGGTCCACCTTTGACTTTGACAGCAGGAACGCCATACCACGAGCCGATGGTCACGCTAACCTTCTTGGTGTAAGGGTCTGAAAAGTGGAAGAACTGGCCAAATATGTACAGAAACATCGAGGCCAAGATAATGATCTGCGAAAGATTGCCGAGAGGGCCAACCGCTCTGCCCATTGAGCAGGTCCGAACTTGCGAGGAAAATTGAGCCGATCGAGTTTGTCTTGAGATTGAATTCCAGGAGACTTGGCGTTGGCGAACTCTACATCCAGATCAGGGTGCTGTCTGCGTGACCTGGCGCCATGTCGGACGTAAGTTGCAAGGATGAGAAAGCAGGAAGCGAAGTTGGTATTGGTCACTTGAGTTGGCCAACTCGATAGAAATTGGAGAATGGTTCGATCCTTGCCAACACCGCATTGCTACCATCATCGCATGCTTAACCAGTCCACTTAGCCGAAAACTGCTCTCTTCGCGATGCCGCCCATTGAATTCACACGGTATCGAGGATAGGAGCATAAGCGTCAAGTGTATCAAAAAAGCAAAACACGCACGGGATCTGCAACGTACGTGAATCACATTGCTGCTTCGCACGCCTAAGATTTCGTTGTCATTGGTCCATGGCACCACGCCTGCACGACACAACTCGACCGTTTCCTGGCAAAACGCGTGCTTCTAACGATGTCTTCATCTTTTCGCAGCTTTCGAGCTATGTTGGTCGTGCCAAACCCGTCTCACTGGTACGGTTTTGCAAGTAAATTATCTTTAGCCCAGCTTGCTACAATTGTACAATTTCTCAGGGCGATGTCTACACCATCCGAGCCTGAACCAGGATTGATGGTTCTTTTAGAAGCGTAATTTGATCAAACCGATTTTGAAAGGATTATTTGGAGGGTTTTCGTCTGTGAACACTCATTATTGAGGCATTTAGCCATTATATATCGCAGTTAAGAACCTCGCAAGTTCATTGCAAACGCTATAAAAGTACACGTGGTTCTCCTGCTAAGCAAAGAAATATCTCGGCCACTACGGAACTTTTATTTTTTCAGTTGTCTATTCGTTTATTATCTTGATCAAGTGCACCCAAGCCATGCTTCCACATAGGGGTCGCAAGAATCGATAACACCACGTTCAATCTGGAGCTTTCGCAGAGCTATATAGCCTGACGTAGTCTCGCAGTTAATGACCATCATTCGGGTGTTAAAGCAAATTCCCTGACCGCCACTGAGATAACAATCACGCCACCGCAGAGTTCGTTGGTTGTGTATTTGCTTGGTGCAATCGTTTCTCGGTCCACAACAAGTGAGTTGGGACCGACAGAACTTCAAACGATTCGTGTTTCACCTTTTTATCTGCAGAAATTCGTGCTTCCGTACAAGTCAGCGGGTACTTGTCGCTTAGGATGGCCAAACACTGATCCATTGTCAAGTCGCAAGTGCCCGAGATGAATCCGTTGCAACACACCGCACTCTTGGGTCGGATTCCCAGCGTTGACAAACTTGTCAAAGGCGCCAGTGAAGGCAACGTTGTAGCGAGAGGTGCATCAATGACATTCAAATCGGTGAGCGAAAGTCCTTCAAAGTTTGGCATCTCTTTCAACGAATTTAAGACAGCCAACGTCAAATAGCGTAAGCTTGTCAACGAAGAGAGTGAGGGTAGTGTTTCCACATTGGGGATGCCGCCCAAGTGAAGGAATGATGCACATTGTCAGAGATGCTATCCGGGATAGTTGTGAGTCTTCTGCTCGTAAAATCGCCTTCGAAATGGCTGTTCAATTCACGGACAAAAAGACATCAGAATTTAGATTGCTACTGCCCGAGTTTTGATGAAAAAGGCGTTGACCTTACATGTACTCGAGATGAGTGAATTCAGACAGCCACTCTGGAAGATGCTCTGTTTTGGTGTAGGCCAGGATAAGCTGTTCGAGACAGTGGCAATTTCTTAGATTTTCTGGAAGTTCCGGTACGGCATGGCTAATATTCTCAACAGTGAGCAGATCCCCAGCTATGGCAAGCTCTGCGAGATGTGCTGAAATGTCTACTGGGTCGGTCCATTCAGTGTACGTTATCGGTGCGATTTCCCAGGCTGCAAACACAAGGCAGGTAAAGTGCTTCCGGTTCAAATTCCACTGATAACTTGCTACATGGCACTTGCCGTACTTGTAAATTCGTGGTTGACTGGACAGCAATGATAGAATAACCAAAGTTGCCCAAACCTACCAGCAGAAAGGTCAGTGCGAGAAGCAACTTGGCGGCAAAGTGCTTTTCAGGCTTTGGCTTCAATGTGGATCCGGCGATCTTCTTCGAAAATGCGACTCGAAAACTGCCACCACGCGATCCTTTAATTAGAATTGGCCCAACTGAGTCCTTGCGCTTCCGCTCAAGTTGCCGCTCAGCGTTGTTGTGAATTAGAGTCTTGAGGCTTTTTCGCCATTTGTAGAGGGAGAGCAAGTTGAGTGCGGACTTGTAGAACAGAATCGAGCCTGGAATGCACTACAGAAGCTCGAGATTTCGGAAGGATCCGCAAAAAGACGAGCGACAGTATCAAATCCACCACCTTCGAGCGTTCCCGTTTTTGTTAGGAATGCGCCCCGATCAAACCTAAATAACGAAATGAAGTATAGGAAAATCGCCAAAGGTGCGAAGACTGCAAAAAACAAATCTAAAGGAGAAGCACGAGTTAATCACGTACTTGCATCAACCCACATATGGTCACGTACGTATAGTAACGTCGAACAATGATCAAAGCTGGATCTTCTACGAAGCGCTGCCTTCGATAGCAAGCTACAGAAAAGTAGCAAAACAGAGTAGAAGTATATGATCGGCGTCGGAAACCCTTTCTCCATGTACGCATAGAATCTGAAAAATGAGTTTAGATCCAGAGCCGCAGTCTAACAACATAACACATTAGCAACAATGGCAATTCTATCAAGTAACAGCTTTGGGTTTCGTGCGACGTAATGCTGGCGAATGTCGGCAGGCAGATCACATTTAAGACGAACCCAGTCGACAAAATGATAAAATTTGTTTCCTTCTCGAGTCTCGGTTATTACAGGAACAGGAACGGGCTTACTAGTCTCTTCGTTAGTGTGTTTGACCGTAATTGGACCAATACGGTAAAGAAACAGCATCATGATCACCACCAAAGTGCGAGCTGAACCACAGAGGAGATAATCAGTGCGATATCGGGCTGGGTCAGCGACCAAAATTGACCGTCGTCGAACTCAGTGGTGTTCATAATAGTGTTTGCCATCTCTTTCGTATGCACGTGAATCACCGCAAGCATAAAGGTCCAGGCCGCTGAAAGTCCAAAAACGATAATCATCGGGACTCCAAGGAGTCCAAAGACGTCGAAAAGTATGGCCACCTCACCCACAACACTGCCAATAACGGATGGTCTGGGTTCCGATAACTCACTCTTTACACCAGCAGCGTCGACATTAATGGTCTTGGCCATATCATTTTTACCTTAGAAGGAATACTTTCATGTTCAATTGATCCCTCGATTCCAGTGATACCGTCCGTTTCGCACACCAGGGCAGATATCCTCGACACACCTTCTCCAGAAGAATCAGCAATACCCACTTGACTTTGAAGAAATTCCCTATCTTGTGCTTCTTCATTCAATGACGCAGATATCACGTTGACTCAGCAAGTAGTCTCCAGGGCTAAATCCAAAATGACAAGTCGCCACAGAGTGAGTTACTCTGTGTACTCATTGTCCGACGAGTAAACAGAGTACAATAGTCAGTCACAGATTGAAGGGTTCAAGTCCCATTTTTTCTAAAGTATCTCGCAAAGTTTGGACACCAGAACATGTTCATTCGTTTCGCCTTTCAGCACGCGTCGCTTGAAAAATGTCGGATCTTTTCTCGTAGTCCCAGCAATTGGACTATTTCACTTTCTAACCTTAGCAACACCATGGCACCTCGATCTCGTCGTCGATCCTTAGCACGTGACGGCAGTACCGGTGGAAGTGGAAGTTTTTACGGCTACATCGGAGATTTGCGTAATGCTTTCGATCCTCACTCGGGACTTCTCAAGAGCTGGCACCAAGTACTTTTCGGCTGTATGCTGTACCAAGCATTCCTCCTGCCTTTTGTCGTAATATTTGCTGTTCAAGATGCTCTCCCCACATCGACTACGGCATTTCGAGTTTTTTACATGACTGAGATCTTCTTCTGTGCCGATTTCTACGTCAAGTTGAACACAGGTTTCTACGAAGCTGGTAACATCCATCGTGATAAACGCAAAGCTCGAGCCAAGTACCTGAAATCCATCGGCTTCCTTTTGGACGTACTTGCCATCATACCATTGTCAATAATCCTACCTGCTACCAACGCTACAAAACAGGATAAAATGTTGTGGCCTGGGTGGTTGGAATTTCACAAACTGCTTCGTATTTGGAGAATGCCAGGATATCTTTCCAATCTATGCCAAACGCTTCCGATCTCTGAAATCGTTCAAAGTGCTGGTGGTCACTGCGTTCACGGCACATCTGGTGGCGTGTGGAAGGTTTGCGTTTGGCTCACAGAGTTCTGTTGAAGATTCGGGGCTTGGCTCCCACCGACTACACTGAAAACTGAAAACTTGGGGATTCGGTACGCCAGAGCGCTGTTTTGGAGTGTGGGTATCATTACAGGAGCATTTGAAGGCGCGTTGCCACGTCTCAATGCACAGTTTGCTTTCACTCTTGCGGTGGCGTTGCTGGGGTTGGTGCTTTTTATTTACGCCTGCTCGACGCTTTTCATGCTGTCCAAGTCGGAAAGCAGCCAGACCATGTTAGCCCAGGCTCGTATCAGTCAACTACGGCATTTACTTACTTTCCATCACGTGCCCGAGTTGTTGCAGGCAGAAGCTGTTGAATACCTCAAACGCCACTACACAGACGCTGAATCGAACGACCGTGAGGTGGTTAAACTTTGTGTCCGTCGATCACAAAGGATATCCAGGTGGAGCTCCTGAAAGGCATGGTCGGTCGTATCCCGCTGTTTCGCGGTTGTAATGAACAATTTATTGTGGCACTCACGAGTTTGCTGGAGATGATGAGCTTTCCAGCTCACGTTACTCTCTTTCAGGCCGGTGACCAAGGTGACTTCATGTACGTTGTCAATTCAGGAGTGTTGCATATTATGGTGAATGGAGTGAAAGTACGCGAGTTACGACAGGGAAGCTTCTTCGGTGAAGTGTCGGTGTTTTCAAAGCGGCCACGTTCTGCTGCTGTTGTGACAACTTCGTACTGCACGCTCTACCGACTCTCACGTTTCCACACGGAGCGCGTTCTCGAAGGTTATCCAGACTATGCCACGTTGATTTCTTCGGCGATCGATGAGATGGTTGATGAACGGGAAGGCCAAGGCGCCGGGGATGGAGGAGAAGAATTTATGCTCACAACATTATATCAATTGTCAACCAAGTCCCCTATACGAAAAAAGCAGCCGTCTTTGCGAGACCGAGCGAAGAAAGCGACGTTGGGTACTCTACACCGTAGTAAATCCACGAAACTTCTATCCGCCTCACGACACTCCGAGTACGACGGCGGTAACATTTCCATGAACGAGAATCGTGCCATCAATTTTACCACTGGAAAGATAGTGCTTCCGCCGAAGGTGTCTCCAAAGATGAAGCAGGGCAAGTTGGTGCGCAGCCACTCGGCGTACGCGCGTCGAGTTTCAACCGGAATAAACTGGTGGCCTCAGCGCTCTGCAAGCATTAAAAGTTCGTTCGGTCCTCGACCAGATACGATGCAAGGATTCTACGACAACTTGGCTCGGCGCCGAGGGTCCCAACAGCTTGGAGGAGGCGCTTTATCAACATTCTTTTTACTCTTGCAATTACGACGCGTGATTGATCACACCTCTCAGTGGCGGAAGTACTGGTTAATCCTACTCAAGTGCACTTGGCGGCGAATTGGTACATGGTCCCGCTGTTTCTAGCTTTTCCAGTTCTCGATTGTCCGGGTAATAACCACCGAGTGAAGACGACGTACGTGCTTTTGGATATCCTGTTGGCTGTCGACATTTACCTGAATTTCAACCTGTCCTACAAGGCAAACCGCAAGATAATTACGCAGTCTTCACTTACAGCAAAACACTATCTGTGCGGTTCCTTCGTTTTGGATCTGCTTTGTATGCTGCCCTATCGATGGATGATCCCAGTCAGCGCTACATCTGTGCTGGCAAGGCATCCCGCTTTGTTCCGGCTACCACGATTGTTTCGCGTGTGGCATACTAAGGGACACAAGAAGGAATGGGAGAACTCCTTCCACTTAAACAGCACCGGTTCGCTCTTCATCGCAGGGTTTATATATTTGATGCTGATCCATCTAGTGGCGTGTGTATATTTCAGCATTACGTACGTGGAAGGCTTCGGCACCGGTGATTCTTGGCTACCGTCCAGCGAAGTGGAAATGTGGAGATATATTGACTCTGATGGAGGCACATACTTCACTTCGACCACCAATTCTTCTTGTTCAGAATCGGATGCACATGCTGTTGCGGGGTGCAGTATGCACGATCACTTTACTTTAGTGCAACGATGCTTACAGGTTTAGGCAAAACGGTTGAACCCGCCTCCGTTTTGCAATATTCGGTCACAGTGCTGCTCATGATATGTGGATTTCTCTCAATGGCAATTGTGATTGATATCGTTCAGAAAAGAGTTACGGCTTCAGCATTCGAACAGAAAGAGTTTCTTGTGACTCGTACACGCGTCCAGAAATTCCTAAACTCACGCACAGCTCCAGCAGGCGTTCACCAACGTGTTAAATCGTTTCTGGAGTTCTGGTGGTCGTCCCACAAAGGCGCGATTGCAAGTGATATTCTGAACGAGCTACCTGAAGCGATTAAGCGACCAGTACTGCGAAGTATGTGTAAACCAGCTCTACGAACTTTGTCATTGCTTGCGGGAGTTCGGTCGTCGTTGGATGCACTGGAAGAAATATTCATCGACAACATTCGCTTAATTCTTTACGGTCAGGGAGAGATTATTTATCGACAAGGAGACTACGCTAGCGGTCTTTTCTTTCTTCTTGAAGGTGAACTCATTATCATCGTCGACGCTGGAACACCTCGGACTCTCGTGAAAGGAGGTTTCATTGGTACAGCAGCATTAAATCTTAACGAAACATCCGTGAGCTATGCGGAGCGTGTGACGGCAATAAGCGGTTGTATCCTGCTCTTCATATCTCGGGAACATATCAACAGCATGCATAAAATATTCCCTACGTTTTCAATGGCCCTTCGAGCACTGGAGAAGCGGCTTGACAATGCTAAACTAGCCCGAGTCCAACAGGAATATAGTGGACGTGACCGATCTTCGAGTAATGGCCAGCAACCGATACTCACGCCCCAAATTCAAACGTTTGAGATGAAACTTCTACAATATCTGGGCATCGGTGACGTTGCTTTTGACCCTGATACCACCAGCTCAGAGGTTTGGGAGCTTTGGATATTTTGCTTAATTATTGCGCAGTATCTGAAGGTTATCGGAGACATCACTACCGTAGTTGACACGAAGAATACCGTGGGATCAGAGCTCCTTGCCCTATTCTTTGAGATTTGCTTTGGGTTTGACTTATTTTTCCACTCACGTCTTGGGTTTTATGAGTATGGGAACAAACGTATGGATGTTGTTGCCATACGGAAGACATATTTTCGTTCTCCCCAGTTCTGGTGCGACGTGTTGGCATTGATTCCACTGTACACAGTGAATTGGGTGCTTACTGAAACTCGCCAGCACGAAATCCTCAGTATCAATAAGTTACTACGTCTCGTACGAGCATCACAACTGTTTATGAAATTGGAAACCAAGCATCTCAATCATACATTACAGCTGCGTCTACTTAAGCTGGTCTTCATATCAGTTATGCTATCCCATTTATTCGGATGTGTTTGGTTCAATTTCAGTGATTCCTCTGGTTCAGTGTCTGCATGGATGCCAACGTTATCACTCAAAGAGGCAGACATGACGACGCAGCACTCAGCATTGATGTTTTGGTCGTTTGGACTGATGTCCAACTCATTTACTGGAGAATTACCGAAGACAGTGGGGCAGTGCTGTTTCACCGTGATTGTTCTCTTAGCTGGTGCTTTCCTATTTGCTTTCGTGGTTGGAAATATCTCGGATGCGGTTGAGCTCGTGGATGCTAACTCCCGTGAATTTAACGGTAAGCTGAGCTCCTTGCGTCTGCTGCTGTGTCACTTTCACCTTCCGATCGCAATCGAAGAGCAGCTTAAGACGTATTTCTTCTTCCAGCGTTACCACACCATCACACAAGAGTATTTGTTGGAGCGGTGTCTGCCGCCGTCGCTACTAACAGAAATTCGCCTCGTTCATTTACACCCCATGATCCAAAAGGTTGGCTTTCTTGCTGGAATGGAAGGGTCCGTGACGCGAATGCTCGTTTCTCAATTTGTTCAAGCGCTGACAGTCAAAGATCAGTTCGTATTCCGCTTAGGTGAAGAAGGAAGCGATATGTTTTCGTATTCACTGGAATTATTGAGGTGTTGGTGCCACTTGAAACCCTTCATCGGCGGCAGTCTCACGATGATAAACTACATTCCCTCGGATCACCATCTCGCTCCTCGTTCCACACGTTTTCCCAACACTAGATCCCTCAAAGTTGCAGGCCAAAGGCCAACTAAAGAAAGTGAACGAACTCACATCTGGCAGCTACTTTGGCGAAGTTGCTTTATTCACAAGTAAACCTCGCAGTGCCCACGCTCGTTGTAAAACGTCATGTGTGCTGTACAGACTGTCACGACGGTCTCTTGAGCTGGTATTTGAGAGATATCCAGACTGGAAGCGGAAGGTGCTCAAAATTGTGAATATTCAACAAGAGCAGCAGCTTCTTCGCAACATGTATATGGAGGAGCAAATGGACATCACCGATAATACGTCGAAAAAGATGCTGAACCATGTCGATATTTTCAGTGATAACACCGCCTTTTCTAGGAATAATAGGTCTGGGAGCTCGGCAAGTAGCATGTCAGAGCGAATTCCACCGCGTGGGACGAATAAGTCGAGCCCTCGACCTCTAGGAACCTTAAAATCCGCTGGCTCCTTTTTTCATCGTACAAAGCTCAGCGTTCGGATTCAGCCGAGGCTACAACAACCTTACAGATGAAGAAACAGAAGGATTATGTGGTCTGGGTGGACAGGGTGTTGCAGTGTACCGACGCACAGAGTAAATTTCACGTGCAATGGCTTATAACGATTGCTGCCGGTACAATTTACATGGCGCTTATCATCCCATTTCGCAACTCTTTCGACGCACTGGAGCGTTTGGGGGCGTTACCCATAGCTGCGCGTGCAGTAGAGCTCACGTGTGAGGTTTTGTTTGGATGGGATATCTGGGTAAACTGGAATTTGAAGGACAGTCTCGAATCCATGGAGCTTTACGAGAACAGGCAACATGAAGCGTATCACAAAAATCGCTTGTGGATCGACGTGATCGCAGCGATCCCCATTGACCACTTTCTCTCGGACTTTTATCAATCACCGTTGCTATGCTTGAATCGATGTCTGAAGCTTTTAAATTTTCCAAACTACATGAGGGAAATCAATCGCCGCAGTGTGGCGTATGAACAGAATCGCTTCTGCACGCTTTGGGTCTTGCTTTTCGTTCTTATGCACTGGTGTGCTTGCGCCTACTTTTCACTTGCGTCGGTCACGAGTAGCTCAGAAAGTGATCATGGTTGGGACTATTGGTCTCCGCCTCGTAGTGCAGTGAGAGTTGTTTCGACTGATCAGTCGTTGAATTTCTTGATACATCGTTTCTTGCGCGGGATATTTTTGCGTCCACCGCGTTTATCAAGAAAGGCAAGGCGTTTGAGCCAACTGAATTGGAAGAATACCTATTCACATTCTTCGTGGACTTTGTTGGTTTGGTGACGATGGCGTTCATGATCGGTGAGATGGCAAACTTGTACGTGTCGTACATCAGCAACGAAGTGGAGTTCCGAAAGAACCACATCGCAGTGGATTTGTATTTAGAGCGCTGGCATATTACAGGAAAGCTGCGTGCTCGGTCACATGCGTTCTTATCGTCGTTATGGAGCTCGCACCGTGGGGTGAACTACCAGGCAATTTTTGACGAGATTCCACAAGTGATTCGAACGGAATCGATCTTGCATATAGCCAATTTACCTCTACGCGTGTTCGTCAACAACGTTTTCCGCCCGTTTGCCACTGCGCACCCACATGACCGTGACTTAGAAGCTCTTACACGCGGAATTGCCCAACATCTCAAGTATGAAGGCTATCCTCGAGACGAATGCGTACTGGTGGAAGGTAGCGTTTCGAAGGAAATGTACTTTGTGGTGAAAGGCCACTTGATCTCTACGACTTCTGATGAACAGCAGCAAGATTCGGCTGAGCAACACGATAAGCACTACAAAAAGGGGGATTTCTTCGGAGAGAATGGTTTGCTTGGATATTCTGTGGGAGTTTCTACTGTCAAAACCGTGTCCGCTTGCGACTTGTTGTCATTGAGCTCCGAGGCTCTGCTGCAAGTAATTCTTTCTCGACCGCTTTTTCAGACAGCACTGAGCATAGCTGTAGAGAGCTATCGGGAATTATGTCACCGAGCGCGGTTCAGCAGGAAACCTTTAGAAAAGAAGAATGGGGGCTCGTTGTGTTTCGAATCTTGACCTCGCGTCGAAAGCAATGGATCGAGGAGGTGAATACCTTCAGTGCAGCAAACGCTGATGAATCGTTCAACGAGTCGTGGACTGTTTCTTGCCTCCGACCGGGTCAAGAAGTGGGGTTAATGACAATTTCTACTCCACCTGCGTGCGTGAAAGTTTTTGAAATGCTACTCCGCCTCATCGCCACTCGCGGTTTGCACTTGCGTGAATCGGTAGTACAATATCAGAAGACGCTGCCGATTATGACGGCTGATCTCTCAAACCCTCGCAGTAACAACACCGTACCTGAAAGATCGGATAGCTGTAGAATCAGCGGCAATAAGCTCTCTTATCTTCACTGAAGACCATAATTGACATGGTTTTTGTGTGTAATTTTCCCGGCATCCCGCCTACAATGTCTATCACACAAGAAATGAATCGTTGTGATCTCGGGTTGACATCGTAAAATTCTGCTATGACTCGTGGTAAATCGAAGAGATGGATGCTGTCACTCGTGTGGCCACCGATAGACAGACCTGCGCTTCGCACCCAGGAGTCAGCGGGTGCAGACTGGTGGACAACCAATGTGTGGACATTGGGCAATTGAAAACTGTGTGTCGTGAAAGTGATGCCTTCGCGGCTACTTAAAAACAAAAAATGCAAGTAAAACTTGCCGACTAGGAACGATTGTTTCGCAGAACTCGGCCCAGCCACCATCCATCATGCCTAAAGACGTAAGCATCAATCTGAAGACTATCCTTCACACAAGAGCCACTTGGATTTTTGCGGCGAAGGGGAGAAACGAAGAGCTGCGCTATGGCAAGCGACAAGACAATGTTTCGGGATGAGTCCCAGCTTGTAATTCGCCATCCAGAGGAACACGACACTGACGGATTTTCTGAGCGGATGAAAACTCAATTGGCTAGCCATAGCAACGTTCAACTTTTGACATGGATGCACAAGAACTGTGATACCCCTTTTACTTCTGCTGCGATGGATGGTGCTGCCCTCAATAGATATTTACCTGTTATCCAGTGGCTACATGACTTCACTTATGCAGAGTGTACAACCGCAGCAATGGATGGCGCCGCAAGCAAAAATCAAAAGGACATTGTCGAGTGGCTACACCGACACCGTTCCGAAGGGCGCAATGGATGAAGCTGCGGGTAATGGTCACCTTGAGCTTGTGAAATGGCTGCATGAAAACCACTCAGAAGGGTGCACCACGTCGGCGATGGATAATGCAGTGAGGAACGGGCATCTGTATATCGTAAAGTACCTCCACTTCAACCGCTCGGAAGGATGCACGACTTTGGCCATGGACTACGCAGCGACGAATGGCAATGCAAATATTGTTCGGTGGTTGCACGAGAACCGCTCTGAAGGGTGCACTACAAGAGCAATGGATGAGGCAGTGTTGCAGGGGAACCTTGACGCTGTCAAGGGGTTGCACGAGAACTGTTCTGAAGGATGCAGTGCTGCAGCTATGACTGGTGCAGCGACAAATGGTCATCTCAATGTGGTCAAGTACTTGCATATTATGCTGGATCAGTAACCTACAGCAGAAGCGATTGCAGCGGCCACAAAAATCGCTTTTGCTGTACAACACGGGGTCACTATCGTGTTGTGCAGTCACTTCAACTTGCCTTTATGTGGTGTACGCAAGTTTACGTTCCGTACACCACGCTTAATATCGGTAGCTCATTTCCACCAATCGTGTCATTTTAATTCTTCAGTTATCCAATCAAATCTGAGGAAGATGGGCACATGATGGGTATTTTATCCAGAGCTATCCATAGAATCTGGCTCAAAAGTCTCATTTGCGGAATCGCTTCAAGTCGGTCAAGTTGCAAAAGCTGCCACAGTCTCCGGTATTTTCGAACGTTCTTGTTGTTCTCTCTTGTCCTCTGTATGGCGACTGACATCCAATCAGCGAGGGGTGCCGACTGCCAGTCATTGGACCAGTTCCATGCACTGACCGGCTGAGATCCAAACCCTTAGAACCTGATCCGGTTCATACCGGCGGAGGGACTGCTGTTTCATATTTTGACCATTTTGTGTCGTCTTGCTTCACCACTCGTCACCAGAATAAGAACTTCCTAGTACGTGGCTTTTGCTATGGTAAGCTATTTATGACTATTTTCTGACGTAATTTATTTTTAGTTCAAGATGCTGGCTAGCGGCGTTACCTACGGCGTAATGCTCGCTACGCTTGTGGCTGTGGCTACCTATGCAATTATCGTGAGTCGTAGAATGGAAGTGAACTCGGTCAAAGGTAATTTATTTTCCACGGTATTTTATCTTTGTATTCTGCTTACAAGTTCTTGTTTTTTATTAACAGCGCCAAGAACTCGACAACATCTCTTCGCTTGGCATGGTGTTTCTTCTCGGCGGGAATGGGGTCGTGGACATTGTTTTCGTTCCCGCAGATTGGCGTGGATGCCGGTTCATGGGGAGTCATCGGCTATACTTTGTCAGGAGTGAGTGGTATGTTGGTGTTGGCGGTGGTTGGACCGTACACTCGTTCAGCAATCGGAGAGAACGTCACCATGACGGATGTCGTTGCACTACGCTTCGGAAACGTTATGCAGGTGTACATCGGTCTCATTTCCGTGTTCTACCAGTTCATCTCGTTGGCTTCCGAACTCACGTGTGTGGCTCAACTCACGACCATGTTGTCACCAAACGCTCACCCGCTGATTCCGATCTTGGTGGTCGTGTTCTTGACCAACTTGTACCTGCTGATTGGCGGTCTTCGAGCGAGTTTGGCGACCGATGTGTGGCAGGGCATTGGGGTCATTGCCCTACTTGCAGTGGTGTGCATCGCCATGTGCTTCCATGTGTCGATTTCGGATGGAGCGTGGGCCAGCACCAATGTAGCCGCGTTCACTGTCGCGGGCTTTGAGACGCTAGTGACGCTCGTGATTGCTGTGACAGCGTCCAACTTGTTCTTCACGGGCTTCTGGCAGCGCGTGTATGCCGCGTACGATGACCACACGCTTCGTAAAGCTGCGTTCATGGCTTGCGGTATCATCATCCCGTTCACGGTGGCACTCGCACTGGCGGGGATGGTGTCGTACCTGGCGTACCCGGATGGAGACCTGTTCTTTGCGATTCTGATCGACATGGGTCGCGGCTGGGAGGTGCTCATCGTTATCGTCATTGCCATGCTGGCGAGTGGCGTGTCCGATTCCATCCAGATCGGTATCGCTGCAGAGCTGACGACGTGTTTCCTGAAACTCTCGCTGCTGTACTCGCGTATCATTGTCGGTAGGTCATTTGCTGCTATTGTTTGACTCTAGTCTGACTTTTTGTCGTTTTCGTTTGTAGCGCTGCTCAACGTGCCCGCCATTGTGATCGGGCACCAACAGTACGATATCTTGAACCTCTTCCTGATTGCGGACTTGCTGTGCACGGCTGCTGTTGGCCCCATGCTGCTCGGCGTGTGGAAGCGCGCGACGCGTACTGGTGCGCTGGCCGGTAGTGCGGCTGGGTTGATCACCATCTTCCTCTGCGGCGTGATTGCGCAGGACAAGTTTGTTGGCGGCTTCAACTAGTTCATTCTGCCGGAGGGACTCTACTCGCAGAACAGCATGATCACCTTCGTTGTGACCCTGATCATTCCGCCTGTCGTGACCGTTGTAGTGTCCTTGTTGACGCCCAAGAGCAACGACCAGGCAACTGACGGCAGCTATCTGATTGAACACTCCCCATCCAGGTGGGCAAGGAGTAAGGAGACCCAAGAACACTCAAGACGTTCCTCGGTCGAGTCTACGTAGACCCCACGGCTTCATGTACTTACTTCAACAGCCAACATACTCAATTCTTGCTGAATGAATGAGCACTCGATTTCTTTTGCTTTTGAAGACCATTATTCTTCAAAGTTAAGTGGGCGTCCCTCATACTCGTCCATCAAATCAAATGATGAGCGTTGCGAGCTACAATGACGCCCAGATGAACGCCCCACATCTTTTCAGGCCACGGAGCTTCTAACGGGATGACAAAGTCGTCTGGAACGTATCGGTCCCCGGTCACGGTCGTGTAAGTATCCAGCAACGGCGCAACATACTTAGCAAATGCTTCAGGTGAAAGTCTCATATTGAGTCCCAACGCGTCCAACCAGTCGGCATCGCGACCGAAGTGCGAGAAATATCCTCCCTTCCTCCGGATATGGTAGAGTTTCGTTCCGACATCATGCCCCCACGTATTTTGGCCAAGGATCATGTGACGGCACAACAAACTTTTGCGGAATCTCGCAGTGTCAATTTTGTGCCGCGAAAGTCTTCAACGTTGGTACAATGCGCTTCTTCCACACTGAACCACTCCTATCCCAAGCAAAGTCCAGAGAATCAAGAAGCTCCTTATCACGCATCGATTGTTTGATGAAGGATCCACCGCTTCGAACCTCCTTGGCAATGCGACCAAGAAGAATTCCCCACGCCCTCTCCGGCCATGGAGGCCCAGCAGGCACAACAAACGATTGTTTGACGATGCAATGATCGAACACTTGACGATACACCCCCAACGCCGGTAAAACTTTTTCCGTCCAATTTTGTTCGTAGACGTCCGTGAAGCAAAAATCCATTTTCTCGAGTTCTTCCTACGACGCAGCAACTTGGTCTGCGTACCCATCAGTACAGCGAATATTGGTGAGTCTGTGTCCAAGTGCCCACCCCTACGCCTGCTCGGGCCACGTCTTATCCCCGTAGGGACAACAAAGTGGTGAGGTACGTCTGTGTGGCCCTTGAGCTCGTAGAAGCGTCTTAGAGAGGGAATAATGATCTCCCCAATTGTATTGGCTCACATTTCGGACAAAGTTGAGCTCTTGGAGTTTAGTTACCAAGGTGGTGGGGATATCTCCTTTCTGTAGCTTGTTTCGGAGCAAATGCACTGCCTTTCCGAGTCTGTAGCCCCACGCCACTTTGGGCCAGAGACAGTCATCACTGGGGACGACAAAATAATAGGCACGATGGTGCTGCCATGCAGTGTCTTGTACGTTCGGAGAGCAGGAAAGAACTTCTTCTCCCATCGTCTGGTGCGCCAGTGAATGATCTCCGCTTCGTCGTCCTGTGGGTCACCTGCTTGCGTCGACAGGAAGCAGCGAGTTGATACCGTTAGTGGGGGGCCGGCGGCAGAGCAACGGTCGCCACTGTACTCAACGCCAAAATTTAAATTGGATACATTTTTGAGAGGGCATATTTCACAAGACAGACCAAAAATCGTGGGGATTCCCAACATTTACACTGGGAAGATTAACCTGTCCTAAATGATACCTGTCAAACCTGATACACTGCTATATCTGATACAAAATCGATCCACCGACTTGGTAGTTACATGTCGTTAAATGTAAGGAGTAAATCTGATACCTATCGAACCTGATATCTGATAGCCGATTTGGCGGGATTTGATACTACCTATTGTCCCTGTCATAATAGTTGATCCAAAAATATTAACACATGCCACGTTTCGAGGCGCAGCACCTTCAATTTTGGTCGGACAGGACTGCCCAGGCCAACAACAGAATGCTACGCCAATAAGCTATCGAATGGTATTGTTTGTAAATGCGCCAGCCCAATTTAAGATTGGTGCGAGCCTGCCAACTCCAGAGGGAGAGCGGGCTGCGATTGTGGTGGCCTCCACATACTTCATCGTCGAGAAGCAGGCAGCCCGCGGACAAGCAAAGGACCACGCAGGCACCTCCCCAAGTGTCTTGGGGCCAAGTAGGCATTGGTTTCGCGCGCGCACGCTGCCTACAGCAGTGGAGCGAGCCCTCCAAACGAGCACGTGTAGCCACTCGAGGCAACTTATCGATATCTATCAGTTTCCTTTAATAATAAATAAAGTGAGTTGTGATTTGATTGTCCATGCCAAGAGACGACGCACAAATCACTCTAATGCTTTATATAGTGTAGTAAGTACGAATCGTTATGGTTTAAAGCCATTTTTGGTCCGACGTCTCCAACAATCTGGCTCTATGCGAAAAACTCGTATCTTCCCGTATGTTTTGGTCTCTCAACCAATGCAAACTTCGTATTTCACGACTATTGCTACTAACCCTAATAGAACCCTTTCCCCAAACGTTTAGAGCGCGGAAACTTGTTCGGGCTTGCTTATCTTAAAAACTACTGCGAATTAGCTAAAACGGACGTCAGATTCGGAATCTAACGCGTCTCGTTCACCCTATATCTAACTATCGTATATGTCTTTATCAAGTTATCCCAGTGATTTTAAGCGCTAAACGTTTGGATCAACTATTATGGCGGGGACAATAGCCGGGGTTAAAGTAGTTCGTGAGCGATGTCTGAGTAGTTTTCTCTTCTTGGTCGAGACAAACGTCCTCGGGCACTCGTAGCTGTAGCTTTCAAAGGTCTTTCGGCAGTTTTTCATCGAGTACAGGGTTCGGCTCCTTTGTGTTGCGGTCAAGTTTCTTCTGATGCTGCCTCTGTATCTGCTAACCAATGTGGCAGGCATCGCAAGTTCCAAGGTCTCGCTGTCGCAACATTATACCACGCACAAGAATCTTGTCCACCATCAACTTCAGGTACTGCGGGCACGTGTGACCCAAGCGCTCATGCCAAGGTTTCAAAGACGCTACGCCTTCTGCAGTAGTGAAATTACATAAAGCATGATCGGGCGGTTTGACTATTCCCCCAATTGTTGGATGGGTCACTTTAAAACCCACGTAGCTTCATGAGGGAGAGCAACAATGACAGTCCGTTCTTCCTCTCCCTCACGAAATGCTCTTACTTGTGGGTAGTAGTCGAAGTCAAAGCCCTGTTCCGCGGCTAAGCCAATCGGCAATACAGTAACTCCAGGTACGTAAAAGACATCGTTCAAGTAAACAACAGCTTGTTCCCCATCAACATCGATAACAAGTTCCACAGTTCCTACTCCAGCAATCCTTGATGCCAAAGCAGGAGTGACACCTTCAATGTGTTGCGATAGATGTGAGTCAGGGTAAACATCACGTAAGCAAGTGGGTTTCCTATCACGTGGCCATTTGCATCCGTATCACAATACCACCCAACCATTTCATGTGTCAACCTCACTGTCATCTTGGTTAACGCCATCGTCATACACAACCACATGGTCAGATTGCGTAGCTTCCTGTACATCTTTCACTCGCAGGGACCTGATTGTCCTCCAGGACGTTACTCGGAAGTATCGCATCGACCAGAACAGCGTTCAAAAGACCGGTCGCCTCACCAACCTTTTCACTCTCGCAGGACGGGTGCACAGGATTGCTATCACTCCGTCTAGTGGTCATGTTCGCGCGCGGGTTTCGCTTCTGCTCGTACGCATTAGCTCCGCCTGCACTCTGGTTTTCACCCTGTCTTGCCAACCAACTTTCAGATGCTCCGTACTCCCACAGATAGAGCACCTCTTTGGCTTCTTCTTCTTGAAGTCTCCTGTCTTCTCCTGTTTTTGATTGTCGCCCTTATCGATGTTGTCCTTGGTGTCACCACCATTTCCACCATACTTCTGACCTCTTCGCTGATTACCTCCATCCTTGAGCTTTATACGCCTTCTGGCGCGAGTCAGCAATACGAATCAGTTCACGGGAACGTTCTGATGATGTGCAACCAACGCCTGAGTTGTAGCGAATGTTCGATTTCAAACCCTCGAACTCGTATTGATTAGGCAGGCTGTACATTAACATCTCCACCATATTAATGTCGTTCATAGTATACTCCAAGGAAGTCAATTCAGTTCGCAGGTTGAACATCTTGCTCAAGTGAGCGTTTACATCTCCACCTAAGAACAACTTCGCTGTTCACTGCTCGTTCCGTTGGCATCTAGTTCTATGCACTATGGTAGTCTTGTTCTCCGTGCACTCGTAGATGTCACACAAAGCCTTCCACATTTCCGTCCATGCGGTCTTGTGTCGAACTTGATGCAACTTGCCTGCAGGCAATGATATTCTAATCAGTTGCATGATCGTCACTTGGTTGTCCTCAAAGTCCTGCTTCTTCTCCGCACTTGTAAGGTCCTCATTCAGCAGGTACAATGTCCGAGTTTCTTCTTCCTGAAGAAAAGCCCCATGGCCCACTTGTACTGGTGCCAATCCTTTCCATCCCAGTTCTTTGGCACACCATCATTCGTGTATTTCAAAGGCTCCACCTTGGATTTCCACACGTGCAGGAAAGGTCCGTGTTTGGTATCAGAACCCTGTTGAGATTTGCAACGGATCCGTAGGACGCCTCAAGTATCCACCAGAATGGAAAAGGAAAAGTAAGATTGAATCGTTATCCGAGATCTAACCATCATTTAAGCGGACTGTGGCCGCTTCCCATGCAAAAGACCCAAATCACTTAGCTTAACTATACCCAATTCCAACAGCACTGGGGTAGAAGAAGAGTATCTATGAACGATGCATATGCAGAACTATTGAAGTTTGCTTTGTTGGTATTGTAAATTATGTTGATACCACAATGGTTGCAGCTTTAACCCCAATCAGATCAAAATAAGGACAAAAAAGACGACCAAATCTGGAGAAGCTCGCTTGGCATCAATTGTTGCAATTAGGTGTATGTGTATAAATCACTGTATTAGCTCTACAATATGGTTCCTTTTCAATAAGTCCAAGTTAGTTTGCTGTCATGCTCCACCGCAAAGAAAAATGTCACTAAGAACATATCGCAATTGGAGTTTGTCCTTAAAGATTTCTTTATCCCTCACACTAGTCGTACCACGCATTTGTCCCACCGTGGTACAAATCAAATTTTAATTTTCCACACAAAAGCTAATAAAAAATCTGATTACGTCTGAGCGGGTCGGAAGAATGGAAAAGGAAAACAGTGAATACAATAGTCGCGCAGGCTCGCGCTGTCTTGCCGATGAACCGGCGAGTATCGAGCCGCATCCAAGCATTGCACACGATTGTTAGAGTACCCAGGAATGTGGCTATAAACGATCAGGCTCTATGTCGACTCGTGGCTCACAAAATTCACCCCAAGACAAAGGTCAACATGCTGCTTCGCCATTGCGAGCACTTGCACCACGCCCTAGATATGACATGCTGTCTCCTGTGGTGGTTTGGGAGCCCGATACGAATTTTCAAGAGCCCGAGTGTCATGAGGTTCGAACAACAGAGGCATATAGGCATCCTTAAGCTCTTAGAACGTTTTTACAGCATCGCTTACATGGATATGGCAGGCTTTTACGCATTTAAGGCGATCTTGTAGGCCCTACGCTCATCTCTATATTCGGAACGGCCTCCTGGCATGGTTTCGAGCTCGAATTAAATGGTTTAAGTGGCGGAAGAAACCTCTTGATTTCGAGAAGGGTCTAGAACAAGCCTGGTACAGAAAATCAAGCTCACAACTAACTTTAAGGATTGTGAAACCTGAACCACGGGTGGTAAAATTGTACCACGCGTGAATTCCGCCAATTTTGCGGGCGGTTCGCTTAACCGCCACATACAAATTACATGTCATTTCTGAAGTCGCCCAAAGCAGCACATGTGTCACAGTAAGTACGAATCGGACTTAGTGTGACTTCGGCAGTCATATTTGGGGTTCTGGTCATTGCATGGCGGTTTCACCGCCGGAGATTCAACCAATCGCTCAACGTAGTTTTGAGTAGAACCCACAATACAGGTGGGAAAAAGTTTAGCAGAAAATTTGTGGAGCTTTTAATAATAATACCGGTAGAATCAAGTAAAATCGAAAAAGTCATAAGGAGGTCATGACCTTGTGACCTGGTATTCGTAGATATCAGCCTAAAATCGCCTGTTACCCGCAAGATATCAGAAAAAGTCACGACCCCGAGCGGGCGTTTCTATTGGAGGAAATGATCATACTGGTACGCTGTCATAACGCAATCAGCACTGCAGACAGCACCCACGCGTCAGCACAGGCAACAACCGCTGGTTAGCTACGACGGAGAAGCTGCCAGCCGCCATGTACAGCGTACGTATGCCCGATAAGGAGATGAAGGGGACACAGCACAAGCTGCGCGCGTGGCTAGGCAAGATGACGGTGTACCAGCGCAAACTCAAGCAGATCCACTTTGAAATGCATGCCAACACGACGACGAACTATGTGCAGCAGGGATACGAGTTGGACCAGCAGTTGTTGAGCTGTGTCCCTTGGTCGCCTCGGTAGATGATAAGTGCAGTGCTTCAAGGAACACGGCGTACGATCGAATTGTCGGAGATTATCTGAAACATTGAAAACTTCTAGACGTAGGACTGCAACTCGACTTTCAAATGCACCACACGCTCCCACAGCGGCGTCATGTGCTGACTGCTCTGCGTGGAGGATTTGGACATTTGAACTCTGAACTGTGGCGGAGCAGGTATACTCCGGTGAAGAAACGATGTGCTGGCTAAATGTGAGTAGCAAGGATGTTTTTAATTATGACTGAGTGATATACAACTACTGTTGTGTGTGTGTTTTTATAAGTTAATACTGACTGTTAGTACACGCGCTTGCTGCTCAGGTGCTTCGAAAACGCGTCAATGCTTCTTTGTCCTCTCTCAGCTTCAGCTCTATCGAGGGCCATCTCAACCGTCGATCCTCGACTCACGAGCGAACGTACGTATACGTAGTGGACACGTTCCGTGACAATTTTGGGCCGACCTGAAAATGATGATAAACTGGTCCAATCGAAGTAAGAGGGACCTCAAAACAAAGAGGGAGACTAGCTCTCTACGGTGGTGTATTGCTTGATTTTTTTCATTAACTTGTGCAGAGGTATCGAGGCTCAAAGAGACCGTCTATTCGACCCTCCAAATCAGTCACGTTCCGTGACGCTATATATAACCTATACAACAGCAAGGTTGTCACCAAGGAAGACGATGTTCTGGTCCAGCTCTTGAAGAGGGCGTCGCTCGTGCTCTCCTTTCTTTGACACCTGGCAGGCTGGACGTTCGGTCGACTTTAGGTCTCTCTTTCGCGCTTCAACCAGACGTCGTTGCCTCAGCACCGACGACTTGTCTTCTTGGCGCATCAACTTTAGCTCGCGGGCTACCAGCACGCGTTCCTTTTTCTCAGCTGCTTCGCCTATTCTCGGTCTGCTTTCTTCTGTTTCTGTGTCCTCTCTCTCCATTTTCTTCTGCTCTTGGGCACGCACCCGGTCAGCTTGTTGTTGTTCCTGCGCAAGTTTGTGCTTCGCTCGTTTCTGCTCTCTTACCCTCTTTTTCCGCCGCGAGGTATTTCTGAACAACTTTCTCTTCTTGTTTTCGTACCTTGTCAGCTTGCCTGTCTCGCTGTCGAGCAAACTTGGCCGTCTTTTCCTCTACTTTGGCCTTGATACAGGAGATAACAGCATCAGTAGTCATCAGTTTTCCTCCTTTGATAAATCCGTCTGGCTTGGCAAGCTTCGGCTTCTTACGCTCTTGAGCCTTCACCATATCCCAGTCGTTCAACGACAGAACTCGCACGGTGTCAGGATCTAGGCCGTCTCGCTTGAGCCGATTGCGTGTTCTTTCGGAGATAATTAGTGTTGGCTTGAGGAGAATCATGGCCTTTTCTACCGGGCCGTCACCTATGATTCCACGCAGCATGGTTTCTTTACTCAGTGGAAAGAGCCCTGTCTTTTCAAACCCACTAACCACATGTGTTCTCGTCCAACAGCGAGGTAGCGCAATGGATGCCAGCTCCACCATGTTGTACTTCGTAGCAGGATATCCATTGCGCACACGGAAAATATCGATTTCCTTATCGAGTTCACGCTTGAAATGCAGGAAAACGGTCGCGTCCAACGGCTGAAGAAAATGAGACGTGTGCCACCATCGGCGTTCACACACACAAGGACTGACACATTTGTCCTGTCATCTGACTGCTGTGTATTTGCAGCTTTTCCTTTTGCCGCCAATACTGTTTTACCTCTGTGCGATCCCTGTCCGCACATACCAGATTCATCGAGATTCCAAATGCGTGAAGACGGAAGCCTGGGAGCGAGCTTGAGAGTTTCATTGAGCTCGTCGTAGAAAACGGAAATGTTTTCCGCAGTTGATGCTTCCGCGCGTTTTTCGTCTAACCGCTGTGGCTTACGCTTGCTGAACACCTTCCTGTGACGCTCTTGAAATCGGTTGACCCAGCGCAACAACGGAAAATTGGCAGGAATGCTCCGTTCGTAAGGGCTTGACTCCACAATCTTGCGAACGAAAGCTGCCAGCTCCTGGTTCATCATACACTGGGCCCGGTCTGTTCTCTTGAGCATGGACTCCACAATTCCAGCTTCTTCCTCTGCTGTTAGAACTGGATGTGCTCCGTTTCGCGCTTCCAGTTGAACTGTCCCCGCAACGCGTCGTTGAATCCGCATCATGCCAATATCGTAAGCGCTTTCTGCTTCACGATACGACATTCGACCTGACTTTACTGCAGCTACAGCTGCCTCTAGACGTTTAGATTCACTCATTGTTTTGCTCTGCTCCCTTCACAGTCACCCTCGTCGCTGGCGTCTTCCAGCTCCGCAACAGCACGCATTGCTGCCCCCAGCACTTCGTCCATGATTGGCGTCTTCTCAAAATGCTGGAAGATCGATCCGAAGCTCTCTATTGATTGGATAAAATTGACCTAATGAGCAGCTGTCATTCGCTAAAAATACTGCTGTCACGGAAAGCGTCGCTGTCACGCGTTGTCAGCTACGTATACTTTATCACACAAAGTCGCCTCGAGAAATATTTTGATTCTTTGGATGACTGACGCCATTTTCTGAAATGGTACTAACGCCTCTGCTCATCAAGTACTGATGAGCGTTATCGCTGGGTCGACTGACGTGAACATCTCTAGATGAACTAACCAGAGTTAAATCTTCATTGTGCTCCGGATTTGCAGGTGAGCTGTTCGTGCTAGAGCTCGCAACTGGCATCAAACGGAACATTATTTCTCCTCGCAACAATGACGTGAGACTTTCTTGGCTTTCTTTCATTAGTCGTACAATTTCTTCATGGCGAGAATCTGATTTGCTCATCATATCCGCATGCTGTGTAGCAATGTGTTGCGAACGCAATGGCATCGCAACTTGCAATCGCATTTCAACTGGATTTTGGGCGTTTGAAGCTGTGCGGAATTGCTGAAATTGACCTCCAAGAATATGGTGGTCGCGAATCCGAGCAGGAAGAAGGTCATATAAAACAGCGCAATCCTGAAAAACACAAGCCTAAGGTACTGAATTAATTTGAGAAATCCGCGTGCCGCTAAATTCACCTCCCATTTCCCTTCTGCCATTTGTTGCTGACAGTGTTCAACTTCGGGGAATACCAGTCGCTGCAGTTCAGCTGAAGGCTCCACTGTTGCTCGTTCTAAGTTGTACAAGCGAGATTGAGTGGATGCCCAGATAGTGCCCGCATCGCTTCCCGAGCAAGAGGTGCTGAATAGACAGCTTCGCATGTATCCATTCCCCACCTACCATGTCTACGGGTTTGCGAAATATCGACATCAGCACCTTCAAGTTGGCGGACACCTTGCTGGCGATTGATGTGAGTCTTCATGTTAAATGAAAGGCCTAACAGTTTAAATACTGCTTCATAGCTCTTTTGTGTGTTTCGTACGTGATTGATTTCGTACGTTGGCGGCCGCGTAGAAACTTTATGTCATGCCAATCTTTTGCTTGTTCAAATGTCGGAAAGGGCTCCAAAAGAACGTGATAGAGATCGAAAAGTAGAGTGCAACAGCTTCAACAGGGCACACTTGTACGTCTTTATTGCGCATGAATCCGACGTGTTGCATCTTGCCAAATGTGTTTGTTTTTCAGTGTTGAATTAGCAAGACAAGAGCGATACACGACTGAAACCCCTCCCCACCCAGCCCTTGCGAGAACATATCTGCCAACTCCAAATCACGCACGTTCTCACCGCGTAATATCCCATAATGAGAGAGAAGAAACGCCGTTCGTCCGCGCAAGTCATCCAGCGTAAAAAAGCGCCACATATCTGCTGAAATTGTGCAACTGAAAAATAGCCATCTAGCAGGGAGCCGATACCCCGATCTTGGTAGTTGTTTTTCCTAGTCTTTGTTGCCTTGGCCTGAACATTTGTAATCAGCTGTTTCACAGCTTTTGTCCGTGGGTGGGAATTTGAGTTTGTGTGTAGGCTTACTTGCTGATTATAAAGATCAACAAGAGCGCTCACATAACCACCAACTGTTGATCCCCCTACTGTTTTGTCCTTGTTCTTCTTTGATTTTTGATCTATAACCATGTCGGACAGGAACAAGTGCAGCTTTCTTCCACTGACCGTATTGTGATCACGAAATTCGCGTGAAGCGCACCATTGCACGAACTCTTTCTGGTACCCCTCGTACTTCCGTTTAGTGTTGAGTGGGCGCGAGTCCAATGTCGTCTGGATTGTTGCTCGTTCACTTTCATCAATTTCATGCTGTACAGCACAGTCTTGGGATGCGTGGGCAACAGACATGGCCATTTCCGCCTCATAGGAGCGGATCGACACGCCAGTTCGACGCCTCATTTTCGAAGTGCTAAGGCAAAACTATTTTTGGTCAAAACAAATATTAGGGAAAGGTCACAATCTTGATATTGACTCGGGTCAGGACCCACATCAAATTGGCCTGATACTCATTAAGTCAAAACGAGGTAAACCGGGATCTTGGTTTGTGTGTGTAGAAAATATTTGTCATATCAGACACAACGTTCCCATTGTAATACCTGGCGCCACATGCAAAATGCATTATAAATTTGTTCTTAACATTCCGATTATAGACAAAATTGCCCACCAATCGGGATCACAAGAATCCATTGGGTCCTCATTTTAGGACCAACATTTATTGGGGTTAATCGGCACCCGAACGCCGATTTCTCATCAAACATTCGGGCCGACTAGTAAGCATCATTAGCATCTAAAATTTAGATTCTAAATCCGAATCACATGGCAAAATTTAAGACTAATTAGGAGGTCTGATTTATTAAATCGGGCATCGATGACCTAAATCAGCTGCTTAATCGGACTATTAACAATGCACTTAGTCAAACTAATTGGTTTTCACAAATAACCAAATGGATACAGCATACGAGCACGCTACTGACAGAAATACACCGAAAATTTACCTCATTATCGGCGTAATAACCAGTGTTTGGTGTAAATTCGGTAAAGTGAGCAAGGCTTGATTTGAAGGGTTAGGGTTAACGGGAGGGTGATTCCTGATCCGCCAAACCCGGTCAAAAAGATCGTTTGAATTCGCAAGTCCTAGCCCAATGCGCATTTTTCACTTCCTTGGGCATGCACTGGCAGTTTGGAGCTTTTCTAAAGAACCCAGACATATATCAATCGCCTTCGTTTTGGCTTACACTAGAGCTTTTGATCCTCTTGGCCCTCTTCACTATCTGGATTTGCCGTCCTCAAAATGGTGCAATCATTCAGTATCACTCTCTGTAAAAACAGCAACAAGATCCTACTGGTACTGTACCGGTATGGATGTTAGAACAACAAAGCAACGATTGATTACACGACGTGAAATCGACGGATTACGTACCCGACACGTACGTAGGCTCCGAGGCAAAGTCAATCGTTGCACATCTTCCGCTGTATTACCAGCAGGTCTCAAGCGATAACGAGCTTTCGTACTGTACATCATACAGTCTGTACCGGTATGACTGTACGATGGCGTCCTAATGCCGACAATAGTGATAAATATTCCTTGTGTTGGTGGCAAGCTACCAACATAATATGTATATACACGAGGAATATTTATCACTATTGTAGGTACACCACAACGCAAGGCGAACGAAGGACGCTTTACATTAAACAATACATTTATTCCGGCGTTTTCCAGTTTTTAAACTGGGGGCCAAACACCGGAGTTTAGGAGGCCTGCGAATAAGCTCAACTATTAAAACGCGACTTCAACGCGATTGTCAAAGCCATACCGATCGCGTAAAGACCTCGAGCCGTGCCTTCTGAAACCGGATGTCGGCGTTTTCACTTCTTGATTTGCAGTCTACCCCGCAACCGCCCTCCCCGAAAAACGATGCTCGCTGGAACAGCGCTTTCCTCCGTTGTCGTCCTGGCGGCCCTGACCTCACGCGCTGACGCTCACGGATACCTCGAAGAGCCCAAACCGAGTTGGACAAGTGGCGGTGCCAATGTTGGGTGGATTGCTCAGGTCGACAATTACTGGGACATTGGGTCAGGAGGTGATCAATGCGGCTTGTTCAAGACCATGTCTGCGGAGAAGAAAATGAGTGTGCGTGACGTCGTTTTAGACATGGTCGGAGACAAAAGTGCGGCAACACCGACGACAGTGCTACCCCGCAGGCCGTTCCTACCGACGGAATGGCCAAGTGGCTTGGAAATGAAGGCGGTGGGTTCACGCACGTGGGCCCGTGTGAAATCTACATTGACGACAAGATGGTTCTTCGTGGAGATAACTGCGCAGACGAGTACCCCGGCGGTGACGTCGGGTCAACCGTCACGTCGGATATGCCTGTTGACTACTCGTCGTGCAATGGAGACTGCAACTTTGTCATTTACTGGCTGGCATTCCAGAACGCGCAGTGGCAGGCATACGGTATATATTTGAAATCGGAGTGGTGTTGCATTCTGTGGACATGCATCCCTAACGCCTTGCTATTGCTTGATGTTAGTCAACTGCGTTCCTCTCACTGGAAGCGGATCAACGACGCAGACTGCTCAGTCGGGGACTGAAACCGGATCGGAGGCCTCCTCGACGGAGACAACGGAAGCCCCAGCGGCAGAATCTTCGTCGGCTGGAACGGAAACGACGGATGCCCCAACGTCTGAAACACAGGCGACGGAGACCCCAGCGACTGAAACCCAGACAACGGAGGCTCCAGCGGCTGATGCTCCTGCTACCACGACTCTGGCGACCGATGCACCGTCAACTGAGACCGAAGCTCCCACGACGGAGGCGAAGTGCAACGCCCCTGCTCGCCGTCTGCGTAAGAAGACCACGACGGGCTAATACCGGTATCTTTTCTCGGTGCAACTGAGTGCGATCGTGTCTTGCTATTAGCATCATGCTAAGTATGTATTATTAGTACATGGATATCATGACTAGGGCCCCATCTTACGCGAGTTGTTGCAAAAACACATCAATGGTGTCAATGCATTTATGAGTGCGTGTTCGTGGAGTCAATCAAAAAAATTTCAGTCGAGCTGTCCGTTTTCCATGAGGGTCCTTCTTGACTTGGTGGACATTGATAGCGGCCAGGGCAACGAAAAAAAATCATAAAAATTACTTCGTAGTAATTGTCATTTTTAATTATAATTATTGTTCGCAACTCATAATTGTTTGCTTAAAACCGGACTAAATCGGGTCGTACTTAATTGTGAGCCCCGCTTCCCGCATCCACAAATCGACACTCGCCCGACGGCGGAGCAAGGAAGCGAGCGGACGGCGCGGCGTCTACAGGACCAAGGAGCGCGCGGCAGCTGCAGATGACTTTACCAGCGTACGTATATGTGTAAATGTTTTTAATAAACCACTTTACGGTTTCGGGAGTTCCGTCTGTTGGGATAACTGGTACCTTCAGGGCAGTTCGAGGTTATATTGGCATAGAATTACACTCCTGGCCACAATATTACGGCCACCCACAAATTTGTTAATAACTTTTGAGCCACTGCGAGTTAGTCGGTGGTGTTTAGATATGTATTGCGCAACGTAGCAAGGAGGCATTGTTATGGATTAACGTTTGCGGAAGTGCAGTGTGAAGGGGGCTCACATACAAAAAACCGTATTGTACTACTGGTCACAACTTACGGCCACCTATCTCACATACAAACATCAAGATAACTGGACTGATTGTCAAATCGACACTCACCGCCAGTGGAATTGGTGGCGCTGAGAGCCCAGCGGAGCGCGAGGCTTCTTCGCATGGGTTGCCATTTCACTTTTGAATGGGCCGTGGACCGCCACTGTCTGACGAAGAACGCGACGTATCAAGGGACTGAGTGAGGTGGGACTCAGCATCAGGGATATCTCCACGACGGTTGGCCGGTCACGGGACTGCGTTCAGAGGGATCTAAAACCTCGGCGACACCGGCGCAAGTGTGGACGCAGACCAACCCTCACCAAGCGACAGACCCGACTCGTTGCTCGTAAGGCAGCCACTGGCAACTTCAGCGCAGCTCGCTTGAAGGAGGACCTGTCCTGTGCGTGCTCAACCCGCACCATTCGACGCCTTCTTGCTGGCGTCGACTGGCTCGACTACGCGAAGATGGATAACACCCTTCCTCTGACGAAGCAACATAAGCTCACGCGTCTTAACTGGGCGAAGGCCATGGTGATACAACCGGAACTGTGGCAGCATATCATTTTCTCGGACGAAAAAATTCAATCTCGATGGACCAGATGGTCTCCGCCACTACTGGCGTGACGTACGCCGCCCAGCAAGGCAAACCGTGCGACGCCAAAATGGGGGTGGCTCCGTCATGGTGTGGGGTAGCTTCAGCGTGGAAGGGAAATCGAAACTGGCAGTGCTCATAGGTAGACAGGCCTCCGAGCACTACATCAACACCATGTCGGAGTTTATGCTTCCGTTCGCGCACCTCCACCACGGAGTTGACTTCATTTTCCAACAGGACAACGCTTCGATCCACCGCTCGCGGTTGACAACCGAATTCTTCGAAGAGGTGGAGGTTCGCGTCCTTGACTGGCCAGCGCGCTCGCCGGACCTGAACCCGATCGAGAACGTCTGGGCAAAGATGGCTCAGCTTGTCTACGCGAACGGAAGGCAGTATGACAACGTTGTGGAGCTGAAAGCTGCGATCTTGGGAGCTTGGGAGCTCTTAGACATGATGTACCTAAAGAAGCTGGTGGCTAGTATGCCAAAACGCTGCATTGAGGTCATCTCGAAACATGGCAACACGACCCACTACTAAATGCAAGGAAGTGTCGATTTGACAATCAGTCCAATTATCTTGATGTTTGTATGTGAGATAGGTGGCCGTAAGTTGTGACCAGTAGTACAATACGGTTTTTTGTATGTGAGCCCCCTTCACACTGCACTTCCGCAAACGTTAATCCATAACAATGCCTCCTTGCTACGTTGCGCAATACATATCTAAACACCACCGACTAACTCGCAGCGGCTCAAAAGTTATTAACAAATTTGTGGGTGGCCGTAATATTGTGGCCAGGAGTGTAGGGGTAGACTGGTGCCTATTTAGGGTCCTAGCGACGCTTATTTGGGAGGCCCTGGGTTGTTGACAGCGGGCCGCCATACCCATGCCACGACCATGTAGTTGAGACAACCCAGTGGCCGCATAGACGCCGGACAGTCGCTCTGAAGCCACAATATTATTATTTTACTATTTGTATCCGATTTGATTATTGGGTTTGAAAGTACTATAGTACTGTGGATTGTATGCACTATTTCCGTTACTTTCCTTTGTAAGTGTATTAAATTACGCTTCTAGGATAAGAAAGGCTGCAGCTGGCCCCCGCCGCCGTACTAAGAACTAACTCTGCCGCACCTTTTGCTCTTCGGTGCCGCGACCCTGAGGCGCCCATGTCCGCCCGCCAGCGGCATGGGAAGTCTCATACCAACCCGGGGTAGTGAGGCGGATCCATGTAGCGATAAAAGCCGACTTTGTCGGGCCGCCCGCCTCACCCCGGACCAGTGGTCTGTGCATGGGACCGGGCACTTTGGATAGAAACCTCCAAAGTTGCTTCTGTGTCTGCGGCAGGGTGCATGCGGCCAGTCTCCTGGCACGGGTACATAACCCGGACCGAGTCACTTTGAACGGTGACTTGAGGGCTTATGGCTTACCTTTTGCTTTGTAATTGGAACCGCTTACCGCATGTTAACAATCCAAATTGGGCGGCCCTGTGCTACTCGGTTTCAGTGATTGCATCACCCGATTCGTACTAGATTTGGTTAATTGCACGCAAAATTGTCTGTAATTGATTTATTTAGGCTATGAATTACGGCACTTGCGATCCTTCAATGCTTATGATGTCAGTGGAAGTTCCAACCATACATGTAAAAGACAGGGAAAAAGAAAAAATGCCCCAACAACTGACACCTTACCCTTTACAACCAATAAAGTGGTTAATTGCCTGAGCTGAATAAGCTTAGTGGCATTGAGCTAACACTCACCCACGGTCACCAAAGGTACTGACCAAGACAAGTGTGGTGGGTTGTCGCTTCAGCACCAATGAAAACTCGCTGCCGTCTCTCCAAAGGCATTGAGAGGCGGCCCAAACGGCGAGTCGTGCTTTAAAAGGGGAGTGCAGGAGGTGAGGGACGGAAAGTAGGAACGGTTGGCTTGGAAGCTTGGCTATATGAGGCGTTTTACCGTCGCTTGGGCTGTGATTTGTAGTCAGAATAATGAATATTGCGGATGTATTGCTTGCATGCCGTCGGTCTAATACGTTTCGCGTTCTTTGTGGGTGCGGCGGTTGCTCAATCGTGTCTCATGAGATCGTTCACGTAGGTGCGTAAAGGGCGGATACAATTCCGGGGATAACTGGGTTTTGCGTGATGCATACTGTCCGTACAGTAGGTCTGCATTTTTAGTGTACATATGTTGACGTCCTCCTTACCCCTTAACTAATTAATGGATTCCAGTCGCTAAGTAGGTGAGGCCAAATTATGGCAAGAACGCGGAAGTACACGAGCGAGGAGTAGGTCAGACAAACAAATGCGCCCCCGGAGGGCGACGAAACTCCAGCGGCGAAGAAGCGGCGGCTTACCAATCAAGATCTGCGTTGAGTCGCTTTCGGCGCCAGGAGAGAGACGCTACCGGTCGGGACTCGGTAGAAGTGGTTACACAAGCTGTTTCGGGTTTACAGGTCGCCGCACTTCGTACTGACCCTCCTATCATTCGGAAGGTATCGGTCGCAAGTGGTTCCCACGTACGGGAGCACGCAAACCCAGCGGTTTCTGGAATATCATCCACAGCCGATCAGTTGCCACGACCTTTGCCTGCACATGTTAGCGGCCCTGGTTCAACGGGCTCGTTCGAGATGGGGGTGCATCTGCGCAGCCTCCAAATGCACTTATCCCGTCGCCCAGACCACGCGGAAGGCGTTTGCGGTCAAAGATGACGCCTTCCCAGCTTCGACGTGTGCGTGAGGCAGATAGAGCAAGGAAGCAACTTCAACGCGCAAGTCGGTCTGGATCTCAAGCCTTGCGCGACAGGGTTCAAGATGCTACCCGTATTAGAGTTCGACGTGCTGGCCTTTCGGACGCCCAAGTTGAGAGTGCTCGCCTCCTCAATACAGAAACAAGAAACACTAGACGCAACTCTGCGATGGCAGAGGTTCAGGACACAGATAGACACCGAAACGCTGTTGCGCATAGGTTCCAACGCTCCCGCCTTACCGAATATGAACGCGAGCACGTACGAGAGCAGAATACTGAGGCTCACAGGATACAACGTGACCTCTTGACACAAGACGAATGCCAGATAACAAGGGATCAAAATAATTCGGCTCATATAGCGCGTAGACAAGCAATGACTGTTGATGAACGCCACGAAGGTCAAGATCGTCAAGCAACTGCGCAACGAACACGGCGGGCTTCCTTGACGGAGGAGCAGACCGAACAGCGGAGAGAAGCTGAACGATATCGTAGAAGATCCCGCCAGTACATGGTGGGTTTGGCAAATCAAGAGCATTTTGACCCTGCAACCATCCCCGGAGGACGCCACTACATCTCGCGATACTTGGACGACGACCGCGAAATTGAGAGGGTTTGTCCACACTGCAGTTTCCGAGGGAGACCCCTGCCAGCTGTTGTCGGAATGGGTTTGTGTCCGTACCAACGGCGCAGCGAGCCCCGTCCGAATTACGGACGCTCTTTAGTAATCCAAGGTTCATGCAGTCTATCCGCGTGTACAACAACGTGTTTGCGTTTACTTCGATGGGTGCTTCGCGATCTCGCTCCCTACAAGTTGACGAAAGCGTGACTAGGGGTGGAGTGTTCAATTTTCGTGTGCAAGGGTCCGTTTGTCACCGACTCGGATCGTTACTACCTCCTTCAAAAGGCGGCCCATGTTTGCACAAGTGTACACTAACGACCCAGACATGGGGACTCGCGTTGAAAGCAGAATGGGATGACCGGTGGCCTGGATGAGATGACCATAGAAGACCTCGACAGAGTTATGGTCGAGCAAAACCCTAACACGCAACAGTTTCTCAACGCGCGTAATATTTTGGTTCGCCATGCTGAACCTGAGTATGCGACTGCTGTTGCCGAGTTCGAGCGGTGTCAATAGGCGGGTACGGCTTGCCTGGGAAAATCCGGCGCGGCGTTTGCGTGATTTCCTTCTGCCCGACGACAACCTGCGGCTTCGTCTTCACGTTGCTCGGAACGCGGACCCAGGAACGCATAACACTCTGACTGCTTCCGAGGTTGCAGCCATTGTGATAGATCAGAATGCAGCGGAACCTCGATACATACTCCTGCCTACACATCGGGGAGATTCGAGCGAATTTTCGAGACAAGTGACAGCTACGACCCCTCCAGTACCCTCTTCTTTTTCCGTATGGAGAACGTGGTTGGACTTATCACCTTCCGTGCGCGGGTAATCCTGTCGACCGTCACGGGAAACCATTAACAATATCGCTCCGAGAGTTTGAGGCCTATCTTCTGTACGATAGAACCGCCAGTGACTATCTTATTCTACGTGGGGGCGCCTCACGCAGCAGTACTGTGTTGATCAATGGGCCAAATGTGAGCAGGAGCGCTTGCACTATATCGAACCGAACCAGCTCCAGTATCGACTGGAGACACTCCAGGGGCTCTCCGACGCATTGCGCAACGAATCCGTCGAAGTTCATAGAATGGCTGCCGACGAGGAAGTTAGCCGCATAGAGTCTCGGTCGGGCACACATCGACAGAATGGTTCAAATGGTGATTCGGCTGAGCCCGACGCCGCCGAGATCGGGCGCAAAATTTTTATTCCTCCCAAGTTCACAGGTGGTCCCCGCTACATGTACCAGCGCTTCTTGGACGCTATGGCTATCGTGAGGGAAACGGGAGCTCCAAATCTGTTCATCACCATGACGTGCAATCCCAACTGGCCGGAAATCAAGGAAAATCTTCGGCCGAGGGAGAAGCCGGCGGACAGCCCCGACATCGTAAGCCGAGTGTTCAATGAAAAGCTGAAAGCCCTTAGCAAGGACCTAGACGAAGGTATACAGGGGATTCAGGCTGGAAGGGTTCATGTGTTGGAGTACCAGAAGCGTGGCCTTCCCCACGGACATATTCTTCTGATTTTGAGGCCAAAGGATAAACCCGTAAGTGCTGATAATGTGGACAAATTTGTCTCCGCAGAACTTCCGGATAAAGAGAAGTACCCGGAACTTTACAAGACGGTCATTTCAAGTATGCTGCATGGTCCATGTGGCCAGCAGAATCCTAACAGCCCGTGTATGAAAACGGCAAGTTCTCAGAGAAATTTCCTAAGGCGCTCGCGGAAGCAACCGTCATGACTGAGGGTAAATACCCTACGTACAAGCGCCGTCGTCGTCCAGATGGAATTCTTTCCCACAGAGGGAAAGTTTGGGACAATGCGACCATTTATCAGTGGATCTTGCTGTACAACGCGTTTCTCTCCCAGAAGTACAACTGCCACATCAATGTCGAAGTTTGTGCTACGAACAAAGCGATTAAGTACATCTACAAGTTCGTCTACAAGAGAGGGACATGATTACAATAACCATCGATCGACTCACAGGAGCTACGAAGGTGTATCTCTCTTGACAGTCTTGAGGGAGTCGCGGACCCCAACATGTTCGAGCAAGAGTTTTTGAACTCTCTCAACTTCTCCGATATACCGGCAGAGACTCCATGCACAGTCTAATTGCTCAGTCTAGCCCATTCCTGCACATTCATGCACAGTTCGGTGTATTTTCCGTTGTACAGCATCGCCATCTGTTGGATAGACTCGACAACTGCCGCTCAGGTTTCACATCAGAACCAGGGCGCATTTACGTAGACCCTCCCGCGAAAATGTGCAAAAGGTCCTGGTAACGAGAGTGATGGACGATCAACACAGCATTTTTCACTAAGTCTTCAAGCGTAGATGTACAGCTCGCTACGGTCACTTCCAACGGTCTTCTTCGCGCCTTTTAAGAGGGATGATGCATGCAAATGCTAGTGATAGAATCAATGAAAATCCCTGTTACATTGTCTTTAGAATGTGGCTAACAAGTCTGTAGCGAAAGTACTGCATCGCTACTGTTGTGTCCAGCCCACTTGGCTCAACTTGTAGAAGCAGTAGCTCGAAGAACACGATCACGAAAACCCCACAGTTGTAGGAGTCAACTTGAACCACCCAGCCCACTTGCTTGAACCGGTAGCGCTTGGGGGACGGTGGTGTCGGTAGCAACGGTAACAGCTCAGCGCTGAGGAACGTTCTCAGTGCATTGAATCTGATCCCAGTTTGTAGGGAGTCGAAGATAGTCACCGTGAACTCCGCAAAGCTAACCGCCGCTGCACATCAGTGGTCTGCGTCGTAGTGTATGACAGCAAAGAACCACAGCTTGCGTTCTTCCGCCGTAAGCTGCCTTTCAGTCGCTTCTTGCAGTTCGGACCAAACTTGTAGAACTTTAAAGTCTTTGGAGTCGAACTCAGGGTACCGAAGCACATGTGACGGAATGGTGTAGATCTCGTGCTCGTTCTTGTACAACAGAATCACAGCTTGCACGCTGAGGTCCATACAAGAGAGCTCGACCCACTGCTTATCCCGTAGGGACGTGATCCAAAAGTAATCCCCCAGGACGTCCACAGCTTCCAACCGTGCCTGTAACTCGTCGGGGTGTAGGCAATCCACCTTCCAGGCATCACCTGGCTCCCATCCTGTCAAGTCCATGTGGTTGATCCACGATATGATCCGCTCGATCTCGTGGAAGCGCTCTACCGCGGTATGCCAGGATCTCATTGCCTTAAGCGTCAGGACGTTGTAGACGTATCGACCAGACTTGATTGAAATAGCGAATGCTGGCATTGTCGTCTCGTGATCACTGCGCCATCTATTCTGAAAGTGAGCCACTTGTGATTCGCAGGACTCGATCCTATTCATGGGTAGAACGATCATGATCTTGGACGGTTCACTCGGAAGCACCTTTCGGCTTTCATGAACTGTGATCTGCGTGGACCTCGTTTGTTTCAGGACATCCAGCCCAGTCAGGTGCTTGCGATCTTTGAAGAAGAATCCCATTTCTTTCGCCCGCAACACTAGTTCCATAGATGGCGTCCCCCGACGCCACAGCCTGCACCAATCTGGCAGTCTGCTGGAGACCATCGTTACGAGCCTTCTTACGGGCTTTCCTCGCAGCCTTCGCATGCCCAGCTCTTTTCTTCGAGTGGGCAATTGTCCATTGTGGAGCTATAGTCCCTTGGTCATCCGTCTCAGCGAGTGCCCCTCTGTACATTCACCCGATTCCACGTCGACGAGGTTCACCGTGTCAGACTTTGACACAGTTTCAGACTGGGCAACAGTTTCCGACTGTGACTTCTTTTGCTCTCCGTGATGAGGTTCCCTTTGCCATCGTGAGGGAGTGGATCTAAACCCAAACTTGAATCGCCTAGATCAGTCATTAGTCCGTACACTGCGCGGCCAGTCGGAGACAATTCTGTCTCGTGTCCCTCTGAGCGTGGTCCAGGATCTGGAACTGGAACTTGCACCGGTTCAGGAATGTACACAGTACCAGACTGTGTACAATTCTCAGACTGCGCATCAGACTGAGGCCCAACATCTTCGAGAGGATGGGGACGACATTCAAGGAAGAGTCCTTCGGCATCCTGAGAGTTGTTGACTTGAGTGAGGATGCATGATCCCGCATCAGAAGCGGTCCTTTGCGCTTCCGCAGCTGCATTCCTCTCAGTACGTGGACATTGTCCACGCCGTACATTGTCCAGAACGCTTTTCATCACCAGTTGCAGGTCTTGATGAGCAGTCGTGCCCCACGTTGCTCCAATATCATCTATCTGTCGTCCAACGCCAAGTATTTCGTTGAACTTGTCGTTCTGCTGCTTGATTTTGGTTGTGGCTCTGTTCCGAAGTTCGGCGGTCCTCGTACGGCACATCTACCGCCTCCATCCTTTCAGTCCTCAGTCTTCTGTAGTTCTTAACCAGCCACCTTGGGTGTATGATACTTTCTGGCACGAGCGTACTGCACACGGTCACTTTCCTGTAGTAGATAATGTGACGGCAAGGCAGGAGTCTGGTTAAACGGAAAATACAGGAACACGTCCACGCCTTCGGGTTCAGCATGTACTCGTCTAGAATGTCACCATCTTTGGTCGCCGAGTACTGCAACATGACGTAGGGACCCATAGGATAGTAACGATATTCGGTTGTCGACAGAAGAGCGAAGTCGTACTGCTGTTTCACCAATTCTACCGCGTGTCGTGATACTGTGTTGAGCAGAGCGTTCATGTTGGAAGGTTCGCTTACTGTAGCTCCGCAGGTAGCGTTCGAGGTCGTCCCAATCGGCGAAAACCTTAACGTCCAGTTCAGGCACTTCCACGAGGTCGTCCCGTGGCAATACTTCGTACACATCTTCATCACTGGGGTCCACTTCCGCAGAAATAGCATCGTCACTGCTGTCCCCACGTTCGGACTCGGAAGACGAACCCGACGCTGAAGACTGAGAGGCTCAGCGAGCGTGTGGTCTCCTTCCCATGCGAGCCCGTCGGTTGTTGCGTGTCCAATGCTCCCGTGAAGAGGGGCGGCGCTTCTTGGCGGCGCGTGTGGTGCTTGCTGCGTTAGACGGACCGCTGATTTCGAATGAGGAGAGGGGGAATTGATAGCCACCAAATTCCACCGGGGCCAGAGTGATGGTCGGTTGATGGGTGATAACCATATGCGCTGGTTAAGTGAGTTTATGGGATATACTATCCCACTGGTGGCCCTTTTAAAAACTGTGCATGGAGCCACTCCCCGGTATACCACCTCATAGGATTGTTTTGAAGGTGGGGACTCCGATCATTATGATCCGGAACCTGAACAGTGACTCAGGAATGTGCAACGGGACTCGGCTCAGAGTTGTGTCGCTGAGAGAGCGAAGTATTGAGGCGTGTGTTATGTCAGGGCCTTCCAAGGGCACGACAGTTTTTATTCCTCGAATCATTTTCTATACTGAGGATGACGACAAAGAGTTCCTGTTCAAGATGAAGCGTAAGCAGTTTCCGGTGGTTCCAGCCTTCGCGATGACGATCTACAAGGCTCAGGGACAGTCTATTCACAACGTAGGAATTTACCTGGAATCGCCCGTGTTTGCGCATGGAAACTGTATGTGGCGCTGTCCAGAGTGACTTCCAGAAAAGCTATCAAGATTGCCGTGGACCCAGAGGCTATCGACGAGGATGGGCGAGTACACACCAACAATATTGTGTACAGAGAGATCTTTCAAAATTAGATAGTGAACTGCATTTAATATATAACGCTTGATTTTAAAGGGAGAGTGCGTAGGCTGGTGGGTGAGTGAGTAAGTGGGTGTGAGTGAGTGATTTATGGGTGTGAGTGAGTGAATGACTGAAAGGGTGAGTGAGTGAACGAGTAGGTGTGAGCAGGGATTGATAGTCATTTGATTTTGGGTGATTGAATATTCATATTGCTTTCAGAATCGAATATGAATACGAATATTCAAATTCATTCGTTTCAGCTCGCTTAAATGAATATTAATATTTGAACGTATTAATACCCATATTCAATCGTACTTGTGCGTTTCAGGGGATATGTTAAGATGGCTACATCGAAGTACGAGTACGTTGTTTGCCTGTAAGAAGCTCTTACAGGTTCTTACTACGAGCCCGCCATTTATTCATACTTCGGCGGTGACCGGAAAGACAATGTATTCTAGTGTTTTAAAAGTCATAGGCTTAGTCTGCTCTAGTCTAATCCGGTATGCCGTTCTTGTAAACCAAATATGTACGCTGCTGGTAGTTTCGAAGGAGTTATAATATTGCTCCAGTTGACAGCAGGATGAGGATGGATATTATACATCGATGACGGATATTATACATCCTCATCCTGCTGTCAGCTGTAACAATAAGAGTATCTGCTGCTGCGCGCTTGGTAGTTGTCCCTAAAAGAGTTTCGTGATCGCTGTTTCCTCTTATCTTTGATTATGAGTTCGGTTACCGTTTGGCAAAAGTTGTTCAAAGCACGAAATGAAAGCAGCACCATGCATTACTGAGGGGAATAACGATAGATACAAAACCTTACTTAGCAGATAGTCGCGCGTCATTTCGAACATCATTGCTATACAAACGATACATTTGGTTCGACGCACTCCTCCATGACATCGAGCTCTGGGACTCGGCCGGTCCGTTCATTCCTTTTGGGCCCACACCAAGCTCTTCTTCAGTTGTGGCCATCTTGGCCACGGAAGTAGTTGTGTAGACACATTATTATGTAACACATTTATATATGTGGACCACCTCGTTCCAAAACACGGTGGAATAAAGTTGAAGTGCGCGCTCAGTGCGCGCTCATTGGCCAGTTCTTGATATAGGTGATTGACCCCCTGCCAAATCTTTCAGAGTGCCAGATCTATCAGACTTTTGCGGTAGTAGCACAATCACTCCGCACCCGCGGAACAACCATTCCAACCTTTCGTATAGATACAGCACGCCGCATAAGAGCGAGTAAAACAGTAGCGAAATAACCGTCCACGTAACCTTCACGGCACAGCGAGCTCGTTCCACCGTCCTCCAAGTGTCAACACGGATCCCTTTGCAGTATTTCACGGTCGTGAGCATCGCTGCGGCTTCTTCTTCGAAAATAAGTGGAAGCAGCAGCGGAAACGAGACCAATGGACATGAAACCATAAAGTAAACGTTGCTTGAGGCTTGTGGCCGGGAGCGTGCAGTTTGTGCTCGGTTTTGACACGCATATTCATTTGTATTCAAATGTATTAATATGACCTCCGCCCGTCGACATCATTCGAGTTACCGGTATTATATTAATATGGGCGAGCCAGATCAAATATGAAATGAATATTCGAAAATATTCAAACATATTAATATGCCATTTGACTATCAATCCCTGGGTGTGAGTGAGTAAATGGTTCTGATTGAGTGACGGGGTGGGTGAGATACAATTCTATAAAAACCCGCCGCAGCGAAGCGGAGGCGCCACCCTACCCCTCCAACAAACCATGCCCACAGCGTCCGCGTAGCGGCGCCCAGAAAGCTTGGGTTTGATTTCACCCCTCCACTTCCCATCCCACAGGATTATGTTGCAGTCACGTCGTGACTGAGTCGTGACTCACGACTCCGTGCTGGTCTTCAGTCGACGTCAAATGGCGTTTACTCAAAGGTCAGTATGGGTATAAGCCAGGCTCTGCACTTACTCAGAAGTCAGCCCGTTACTCAGGAGTTAGGAGTCTTGGGGCCTTTCTCAGAAGTCAGTCAAAGTTCCTCAAAAGTAAGTAAGCACCCAAAATCGAGTTCAGGTGGTTAGTGAACCCCACAAGGTATTTTTGCTGCTGCAACTTAACTCTTTGAAGGTAAAGGAGATCACCGTCGTTTCAAGAGAAGGTGGTGCAATAAACGTGGAAAATAATACGAGCTGTGTGTATTATTTTGAAGCCTAAGCTTTCGAAGTTGGTTTGAAAGGGACTTGAGTTGGAGTGTGCTACGGACAGAACTTGTCCATGTGTCTGCGATCAAGCCGCTTACAAGTAATTGGTGTCGACCCACCACGCTGATTCAAAATCCTCGCCGAGGATCTCCTCGATTTCCACCGACGTTTTCAACTGCCCGCTGAAAGGCGCACGCTGGTCGATGGCCGCACCGAGGCCGCTGTTGTTGAACTCCTTGAAGTAGACGTTCTCAGGGCTTGTTTTCTCGTCCCAGGTCGACCAGCCTTCCGAGTTGACAACAGCACTTAGCTCGCTGTTCTGCCAAACGACACGAGCGTAAGGCTGCCACGGGCGACCAAGGTAGGTCGATCCCTTTCCACTGGAACCAAAACGCGCGCGCGGTTGAACACATACTCGGACAAATTGGAACTGTCCTTGTTGCCATTGGCAGTGATCCAGCCTTCACCGATAGACTCGATATCGCACGATTCAAACCACGCCTTCGCCTGCATACCGAAGATGAAGTCAACGGCACCGCTGATGTACGAGCGAGCAAAAGCTCGGGGCCCTTGTGAGCACACACAGTATCCTGGTACCCGGTGAAGTTGCAGGCGTAAAAGCCGTAGTTGGGGGCGTCGACGTAAGCGGCAAGCGCCTGGCCGAGATCTTCAATTTTGCCAGACGGGTTAGCGATGTTGAGGTTGTACATCTTCACACCGCTGCTTGACTTCATACGCATCGTGCTGACGAGGGCGTTGCGGTTTTCCTCGATCTCGGGCGCGAGGTCTTGCTGCGACATCGTGTTGGTAATAGTCACCTTGTTCTCGGCATACAACATCGTGTCGCACGTGTAGCCCTGCAACACCAGCGGACCCGCCAGCTTCGGGACGATCACTTGCTCTTGGTACACGCCCGGAAACAGGAAGACGGTCTGTTCCTCCGTCGTGTTAGGCAGGTACGCCAAACCCTCCGCCACACTCTGGAAGCTGCCGTTGTGCATGCCCGTAATGTCAACCACGATGGCGCCCGCCGGGGTTTAGTACGCGCGTTTGGCCCTTGCACGGTGAATCGATTGCAAAATTGCGCTCGTCGCGACACTGAAAAATGCCACGAATGGCAGCACGAAAGTGTGCATGTTGCTTGAGTTGACTTGAGTGTTGGGAAGAGAAATGCAAACTGAACTGCCTGTATTGTGAGTCTCTTGGTTGAGTTGTAAATTAAGCTCGACTTGTATTGCAGCTCATCAAGGCAGCGTTTTGATTGTTCGTTTACCTGATTACGAACGTTAATTCAGCGTCGTGTTGTCTTGGAACTTGCGGCTTGGGATGAAAGGCAATTCAAGTCGGATAGAGCGTCGCACCAATGGATAATCCATTGGATTGTCATGTCCATGATGGTTACGAAGGGTGGAGGGACGACTCTATCACAACCGACATCATAATAACATGTACCGGTACGTATAGACCGCAGTGAGTCACCTTAGTCTGCAGTATTTATCCTTGCTAGGTATGGGAAAATCTGGACAGAAAAAACTAGTGTCCCTCCAAAATACAACTGCTCCTGGTACCGGTCTCAAAACCCCTGGAGTTTATATTCCAACGAGGGGCTAAATACGACAATTCGATTCATCGCGGCGCAGGTCAATGTTGGTAAATCACAGATTTACATGTGCAGTACAGTGCAGTTGTTCCGCTGTGAATGTTCCACTGGAAGGAACATCGGGAGGTAAATTATCCGTAAATTATCGGCGGATTTTTGCGGATTTTCGTCCGTTATAGATAAAACGAATGTAGCTGATTTAAAACGCATTAGAGAACTTTATTGGTGGTTTTAAAACACGAGGGAAACAGTTCAAAAAGTGAATCTTTCAAGAATGCCGACATTCCTGCTACCCGTAACGCGTCGCTCGCTCCCCTTCGCCTCTTCTCTCCTTCATTTCGTCTCGTCCTCTTCTCCACCACTTCCTCCTCTCCAATTCCTCATCTCCAGCAACTCCGGGACCTCGAACGTTCTCTTCGCCATCACTTGCCTTCCTCCCTCTTCTCTTCCCATGAACACGAGTCCATTCCTGACTGGTCCACCACAAAAGACCTGCAGGATGCTTTGGGGTCGTGTGACGGAGTTGTTCTAGCTGCCAGTGGATGTGGGGACGACGTTATCAACCTGCCAAGTAACCCCAACGACGAGTGGCTCCAATGCGAGCAGAACGTGGCAACTCTCGTGTCTAAAGACCATCGCGTTACCAAGTTATCGTGGACGGAAGGATTTGTAGGCGAACGTTCCCCTACAGCTGTGGGGAGGGCCAATTGGGAGTTGGAGGAAGAGTTGAAAGGAAAGTTTGGGAGTGGGGACGAGTGGGCTCATAACCTGACGATCCTACGGGCTCCCACGGGGATGGACGCTTTTCTAAGAGGTCGACTGTTCGACTTGGTACGTGGGAGGACGCTATCGATGAGTGTCAAGCGAGGACGCATTGCATTCGTGCACCCATTGGACGTCGCGGAGAGTTTGGGTGCTTTGTTGATGAAAGAGAAAGTTGAGGGAGGACTGCACAAGTTGAGTGGGCCTGAGGCGTTGACGTTCCCAGATTTGGCAAAGTTGATGTCCGAGGGCATCGGAGAGAAGGTAAACTACTCGAACTTCCCGTTGTGGGCGGTGCAGCCTGCACGGTGGGTACGTGGAGTTCCTGGGGATGCAATTGAAGAGGAAATTGCGGTGATTCGGGCGTTGGAAGCTGGTGTGCAGCAGGAAGTGATCACGAATATGGAGACGCTGCTGGGGCATAAACCGCGTTTGTTCCGTGAGTTTGTTACTGAGAATGCCGACGCATGGCCTCGAAGTGAGCCGTTGTAATTGCTCATAGCATTGATAAGTGTGTTCATGTGACGAAGAAGAAAAGCTGGACTGGTTGGAAATGGTCGACGTGTGATCGTGCTGAACGATTTTACCGGTACAATGAAAACAAGAAGTTGCTGACAGAGTACATGTTGAGCTGTAAGTGCAAGAACACAATGAAAACAAGAAGTTGCTGACAGAGTACATGTTGAGCTGTAAGTGCAAGAACTCTAGGAAGTATCACATCGCGGACAAATCGTATGTAGTACTTCGAAGTTTGTCGGCATACATGTAGCTCACTAATACCAATACCGGCTTGATCTTCGAGTTGTCTGTTGGCTAAAACAGAGTAGTGAGTCTTCTGCTTCGCTATAAATCCACTTCAGATCTGCCAGGTACAACTAGCTGGACGGTTGTCATGTTTGCCGCACGCAGGACATGCTGTGCAAAAGACTGCAGGACGGGAACGTGAATGTCCAGAATTTCGGAGTGGCAGCACTGGGACTTGCAGCTCAGCAGACATATGAATTGCATGAATTCTAATTGATCATGGCGCGTAGGTGAACCTAACAGAAAGAGAAGGATAGGATCTACTGCTGCATGCTGATCAAGCCGATCGAAGTACTTTAGTACTTCAAGTCCTATTAACCAGATTTTCTCGCTCGCGCTTGGGCCCTTCAAATAGTGTACTTGTACACCGCAGACATGTTTATGAACTTTATCACCACTAACTAACAGTAAATGGCGTTTGCTAGAATATACTTCCGCAAAAATCGTGTTCTTACTTTTCCTATTAGAGAACTCTGTCTTCAAGGCCGCTGCGTCTACATGTATTATGAATATTTTCTAGCAGAAACGCCGCGATATATTTTGGAGGACCAAGGGCACCGATGACATAGGATTAACGGGAACTAGGCAGCCAGCCAACTTAGTGGCTTAGCCAGATTTTTGTCAACTTCAGTCTAGCAAATTTGTGTACGATACGCTATGCACTAGCAGATCATTAGCAACAAATGATGCTGTCGTCCTTGCGTTAACACTCTTGTCGAAATGAATAGCGTTCGGTTGAGAACTCAGTACTCCCTCCCTCCAGGTTGAAATGCGCTCACCATTTCAACTCCAGTCGGGAAGGGTGGGGGTTGTCATGCATTTCCTTCCGTGGTAGCTCGTCGCGGGACGTAGCTAGACCCAACAACGCTTTGAGTTGCTTGCGGGCCCCAGCGCGGCCTTTAAGCACGAGATCCCTTGCCTCTAACGGGTCCACTTTGCGCATTTGAGCTAGCACTTCCATTGAGAACTTGTAGATGTGTGAGTACGGCACATCCGCGTCAATACGCTCTGCGTTGGCCACGACATCACTTGTATCAACAATACGTGGCGAGTTTGCGGAATTCGTTGCACTACTACGCTTTTGTCCATTCTGGAAATTGTAGAGTATTTCCTCGAGTACCACGCGGTCGGGGGCTGGGGAACTGGGGTTGGTCCATGCTCGCTTATTTCGCTCGCGATAATGCGGAAATCATGCAGAAGGCGTTCATACGGCTGCTGATCTAGTCGGTACATCTCTGTATGGATAAGCGCCACGCACGTCTCCAGACGAGAGATACCGTAGAGCAAAGCCAACTCACCAAAGAAATCACCCCGCTCGCGAATGGATTCGCCGGTATCTAGTTTTACCAAGACCCTGCCTTGAGCAATGAAATACATGCTGCGGTCGACATCACCTCTCATAGTCACCTCTTCGCCTTCGGAACATACCACGTATTGGAGGCACACAAGCAATCCTCGCAGAAACTGTTCGTCTAATGAGCGGAAAACTGAAACTCGTGCAGCGAAACCTCGAAGCGTGGCAAGCACAACGTCCTCATACAGAACACGTGAGACCTCCGTGACAGCTGCAAACTCCTTTTCCCCTTTACGGCGTCGCCAAACTCGAGCGTAGTAAGACTTGATCTGTCGCTTGATTTTCTTTGGTACATCATTTTGTACCAGGTAGCGCTGGAGCTCTCCTAGACTTTGTTCGAACGCAGCCTCACGCCGTGCCCGTGCATTAAGTAATTCGCCCTGTGCGCCAACAAGCGCACCGTATATGTAAATGCTCCATAGCGTGATAATAATTTCCGCTACAAGTTCTAATGGGTTCATCGAAACGATATCGCCATAGAATAGAGTTGAAATACACTCCATGGAGAACAACAAAGATCTCAAATATTTGCGAGAAAGAGCAACGTGATCTAGATCAAAAATGGTGGTACTCTCAGTAAGCATTCGCCCAGATTCTTCGACCGTGGAGGCCCCATCTGAGATAAACGTCAACATACCGGAAGTCGAGAGCCACGATGTCCCATAGCGATGAAATGCGTGTTCGCTCGTAACATACCAGATACAGGCCAAGATATGCCCCATGGTGAGGTAAGACGCCAGTCCCCGCATAAAGTATAGTGACGCATCACCTATTGGTAACTTGCGATCGTACACTAGGTATTGAAAAAGCTGTTCGGATAGTGGTTCAATGCGCCTCACAAGCAGCAATCGATTCATCCTGAACATCCAGCGTGATGTCCACCAAAATGCGTCAGCCTCTTCTTCAATAGAAGGTGCATACGCCAGCGGTATTCTCACGACAGTGACAAACAGAAAGAGTTCCAGTGGCAGCATCGCTAAAATATCAGAACGAAGGGCTGGATTGGACACGAAAATCCGTCGCAGAAAACCGCTTTTTGTGAGGTTGCCAATGAAGCACCCATGCTGTGCACTGCCACGGAAGCATAGCGAATTCTGTAGCCCACGTCTAGTAGGCACAGAATATCCATGAAAACCTCGAGTCCTGACCAAACTCGAAGAGTGTTCGCTGGCAGCTCGGTCAAATCCGTCGAGAAACAGAGTTTGAACGGAGTAACGCCGAGGTGGTAGATCGCCACGCCAAGCATGAGGATATCCCAAGCTTTCCCAACTTCCTTAATACGTCTGATAAACGCATGTGACTGGGGATCAAAAGTTTCAGGGTGTCACTAGCAAGTTGAAGCTTTCCCCTATCAACGATGGCCGCTGATCGCCGTTACTGATTCGACGACTTGGACCGAGAAACTGTAATGTTCCTCGTAGCGATGGGTTTGAGCCTCTTACGTCACTGAGCCTCTTAGGGGTGGTAGCACTGCTCACTGGGGCCTGCACACTTGCGGCACTTTGATTTTGGTTTGGATTTTTCCACCGTCGGTATTGATGGTACAGTTGAAGCTGCGTAGCATATTGTGGCCGTTGACAACGTTGTATGAGTGTGAAGTCAATGTTTCCCCGCCACGCTTTTTCATCTGTCACCTTCAAATTTACGTTTCCCTCCTCGCATAAGGACTCAAAATATTTACACCCAAAGAGCGGAAGCGAACGACTGCGACGAATTGTATCTCGCTGAGATGTTGACTTTACATCAGTTAGAAGATTTTGCTGCTGAGTTTCCCCGTTGACTGTTACAACGGAAAGCCGTCGCCTCCGCTTCGCTGGCCCCTCGTCACCCGGATTAGTCAGGCCTATACTGCGCGCAATCATAGCTGCATTGTCGATTTTGATTATTTTCCGGCTTACTGCGGGTGAAGACGCTGTTTTTCCACTTTCAGGCTCTTGATAGCGGAAAGATGACGATGATTGGCGCCTAGGGATGCCTCGGGATACTTTTATCCGGTTGTGCACCCCTCCACGAACGAACGACGTTTCTGATGGAATAAGATTTTCCACCAGTTTCTCAGCGGTATGCTGTATCGCCACTAAGATTTTGTAGCGAGCCCAACTTTCCTCCTCCAGGCGACGAACATGTTCACGCGATAAGTTGTTTCGTACAAGCTTATTTACTGGATTCACGTCAACCATAAATTGAAGCCTGTGGATATCAGTCTTGCTGCGGATCTCTTGAACGACTGGAGTGGTCGCATCACCCACAGTGCTGCGATACATTTCGCTGGTGATGCCGCGATGTTTGGTTCGTGACATGTTCCGTGTCGTACTTAATCGTGCGCTACGGGTCGATATAGCCGAAGACGCTCTCCGCCGCACATGAAGGGATGCCAAAGCCTGGCGGAAGCGATCTGCAAGCGAGTCTGTCTTGGTCAAAAGATACAGCGTTTTTAACTCCAGCAGCTGGATCTCGGATGAAAGGAACATGCGGCTATTTCGACTCTTCGGTAGCAAACTCGTATCTGATGACGTGCTCAACAATTTCTCGTTTGAGGTCATATCACTTGGATCGAAACTGTTGTCGGACTGACGAGCTGCAAAGAGCCGTTTAGCTCTACTAGCTGTGCGCAAAGTAGCTCGCTGATAACGGTACAGTCGAGCACGGACCCAATCCAGGATAGCGTGTAGAGCATGCTTCTGTACCTGGATATCGGATAGATCACCGTCGGTTGCCCATAAATCTTGCCAATCGTGCTTCGTGACGTAAAGCACCTCACAAGAAGTTGTTGCTCGCACTGTCGCAAGCCTTCGTTGGCTAGAAAGAAAAAATGCGATTTCACCGAACAGCGCGCCTTCCATGATAACGGATATGCTCGTCACTGAGCTGTTCCACAAGACAGCAGCAAGTCCCTTGCGCAGAATACACAACCGACTCCCAAACGTACCCTCGACAAGAATGTTGTCACCTGGAATATAGAGCTCAGAATGAAGACGAAGAGCCAGGTTGTTAATCTGTGACGGCGTGAGAAAGCTTCGAATGGGCAGCAAGGCGATCGAGTGGCCATAGATCTCAAGCATGAGCTTGAGTCGAAGATTCGCAGATAAATCGTGAATTGTGCTGTGTAGGTCAAGTCCTTCAGTGTGCTCAAAGTGTAGGTGAAAGAAAAATCCTACCCGCTCACGGAGGTTTTCTGGAAATTCGTTCTCCTTTGCAAAACTGTCGAAGCTCGCAATTCGACTCTTATATTGCTTGACTTCTTTGCCAAGCTCAAGAATCAGTTCTGAAATCTCGCCAACGATGTGACCGATGATAAAGGTGCAGCACAGACAAGTGAACCCTGTCCAAAGTGTGCCAGCGGTATCACGGGGTACACTTCTCGTGAACCCACCAAAAGCAGCGTCGTTATCGCCCAGTAAAAAGACTTGGCATAGAGTATTGGGACAGAATGATGATACTCATGAATAAGGTGATCGTGCTCCATCCAACACAAATCAATGTGCTTGCACTCATTCTCAGATATCAAAAAGAAAATACTCCCAGTGAAATGCGCCATGAGGACAAGAATAACCATTAACTTTGCGGGACTCAGATACGCCGATACATTGTGAGATGCAAAGTGCTGCTGAATTTGAACGATGACATCGTCCATGTACACCAACAGATCGATGCATCGTACAAGCCGTGGCAGTCGGAAGAGATCCGCAATGACCGATTCACTAGCAGCAGGCACGTACAACGGTAATGATGCAACAAGATCCCACTTGAATGTCGCGCTGTGAAGATATTGCTTATCCTTCTCCTGGCGGCTCAAAAGATTATCAAAACCGACTTCGGTACAGCCGAAGTAGTATATTCTCAGATAAATGTCGATCGCGAAGCAGAAGTCGCAAGCCAAATCCGCTAGCCACACAGCTGTGCCAATGTCTCCGGAAAAGTGGCTGTGCGAATGGAAACAGATGCGAAATATGACGAAGAAACCATTGTAAATATTCCAGAACGTGATCATTGCATTCCAGGTACTTGTGAAGGTAGTGCGCGTTGCATCAGCGTGGCGGTGTGTTGATTTCCCATGTCTGCTGCCATGTTTGCTGGCCACAGTTACCGTGCTGTCATATTGACAGAAAAGTGATGATGTTTGCATCATGTGTGGCTGTAACTTAAGTTTTTCAAGGTTGCACACCACACGACGCATGCTTCTCTGGTGATCAGCCAACATATTATGTGCTTCCTCCTTTATATCATTTAGATCGCTCGCAAATTTTCGCTGAATCACGTCAAATTGCTCTCGAGTCATGACAGATGCGTGAACAAGAGAAGCAGCTAATAGCGTAGCTGTATGGGCCTTCCGGAGCAAGAATTCGCCGACACCATAACAATCACCTTCGTGAAGGGCACGTATGGGGACTTTTCGGATGTGAAAAAATACGTTTACCTTACTTCCGTGCAGAAAGACAAAAATTCGCGACAAATATCACCTTCAAGGCAAATAGTCTCACCGTGTTGGTAGCTGCGATGTCGAAATTTTCCCGTAATCTCATGAAGAAATTCAGTGGTAGCCGAATCGAACAGTGACACACTTTTCACAGCCTCGGAATGCAACAACGATGAGATCTGGTAGCAAAGCTGGTCAGGCAGGTGCGACAATAGCTCGGATTCGTAGGCATGTTTGTGCTCTACAAACTGGTGGTGATAGAACCGCCGGATCTCGGCGCTTAACTCTTCGGAAATATCCATGCGCTCCAAAATACTATTGAGCGTATTGATTTTTCGATGTGATGATGCCTCGTCGCCATTACATTAGAAATAGTACTTGACATAGCTCCTACGACGCCAAAATTGATAATACCGCCCACAAAGACCCAAAATGCCGCAAAATAACTCTCCGCGGTCGAAAACGCAACGATGTCGCCGTAGCCCACACCCGTAAGAGTAACGATAGCCCAGTACACAGCTCGCAGATAAGCAAACGAGTATTTATACAGCGAAGCTGGATTCTCAAGCGGAAAAGCTTCACCTATGTGGGCATAACAATCGAACTTCACCCATGAACAATTCTGGAAATGCGTAGCGTGATAAAGACATTCACCCCGCGACAACCCCGACACAACGTCGAGAGAAGCATTCTCATATGTTGTCCCCTGATCAACCCAGGCCATTTCAAACCACACACATCCCACTATATGCAGCATTAACGTGACACCCAACACCAAAGAAACAACGAGATGCGTTTTCGAACTGACACTGTAGTAGTCGCTAACAGTCTGAAGCAACCGAGGCATCTCTCGAACCCGAAGTAGGCGAAGCACTCGAAGGAGGGATAACCGTTCCTGAACTGCATTGATTGGTAAGGAATCAAGCACAACACCAACTGGTAGCCACGCGAGCACGTCAAGGTAGAACCCGTTGGACCGATACGCACAAATATGAGATCCGGCTTCTCCACTTCCAGCATCACACTTTCATCTACATAAGCGAAATACCGCGAACGTAAAACCAGATCGACTGCAAAAATATCTCCGCCAGCAGCGTCAACGCATAGCGCATGCCGAATGCTGGCTGCTCTACAAACATATCTTGATCATCCGTCATGGCGATAAATACAGAAAAGAAAGGAGCTTCAAACGCGACGTAGACAATAGCAACCAGCCGAACAGTATCCCAGTGCATACGAAAAAAGACCCTGGAAGGCGCCAATTCACACCCCGTCTTATCTCACCCGAATGGGCGTCATCACTGATGCTGTGTGTGCTTCCACCCAAGTTTTCATGTCCTCCGCGTAATCCAAGCAACTTTTTGTCTTGCGCAGCTGCGTCGAATACTTATTCAGCGTCTCAATCATTCGGGCACGGATTTCAGGTTCATTGCCCCTGTGCAAATGCGTAACCGCTTCATCAAATTTTGCTTTGGCGAGAACATAAAGCTCACAAAATGTTTTTGCCACAGCTTTTTCCTCATACTTTTCGGGATAAAGCAGACAACTATCCGCGAAAAATCTCCCGTATTGCACTCCTTCGGATTAGAGCCATTAAAGGCTGACAGCATCACTTTGCCACGGACCACGAAGAACATCTGTGCGTTAAACTTCGGCTCGATTATCTGGTCCCCAGGCGAATACACCCGCCGCACAAGTGCAAGCGCCAGTAAATTGATAAATTCGACGCTTTCTTTCATAAGGAAGCAGACTTGCTTGACACGGCTAGCTTTAAGGGTGGCGATAACCTTCGATTGTAGGTGTCGAGGCATGAGATGCAGCGCCTCCTCGCTGTCAAGACCGTGATGTGTACTCCACGCGTAGCTGAAGTATGCGATCACCTGGCGACGAACAGCCCGTGTAATGTTTTGAGATCGCATGTACTCACGAGCGTTGTCTACGTGCGTTGCGAAGGCTGCGTAACGCGCATTTCGAAAGCGAAAAATGAAAAGAAAAGTTGCCAGCAGTGACGATCCAAAGAGCGCGCCTAAGAGTGTAACAAAAACAGCGTAGACCGTCTCGGCATTTGATACAGGAGTCACGTCGTCGTAACCCAGCAAAACAATTGTTCTGGAAGCCCAATACAGCGTACGAGCATACTTTCGCGCTACAGAAGCACCCACGAGACGGTCTCGGATGGCCCAGCTCGTTTCCACATTCTCGTGACACGCCTCGAGTGATACACCGCAATGTGCATGTGCTATCAGCATGTATCCACAGGCCACATAATGGCAGAGCCCCGCACAGAGGCCGATATTCCGTACAAGATTATCTATTCCCGTCGACGAGAGATGCTGGACCCAGGCTCGGTCCGAGTATATGCTAGTAATTCGTTCGATACACCCCCGCAGTCGATATATCCGACATAACTTTGTGATTCGCGCCAGGTGCAGCACGTTGTACGCCCCTAACGCGGCAGGTATTGCCTCCATCGGGAACAAAGCGACAATTTCCAGTGCAAGCTGCACATTGCGTACGAACACGTATTTTCGTCGTGAAACCGCGTCGTCTGCTGTGCCTCCAAGAATCGACGACATTGGTCCAATAGAAGCAAGTGTCCACTTGGCTTTCCCATGGCGCAGTCCACTCGCTGACGCCGCGCGGATCAAAAAGTCGGCGTCTTGACGCGGTTGGCGTCCCGCGTAAGTTTCTTGCCCAGTTCAAAACTGACTGAAGCCGAGAGCTGCGAGAACGCGTCCTTCCAGACACGATAAAAGCCCACAAACTCGGCGAATCCAATCACGTCCGCGACAATATCCAGCGTCGTGAAGATGCTGAGCTCCTGAGTCCAGCGATGCACCTGCTCCGTCTCTGTCTGTTGGAAGGGATTATAGTAAAAGGCGATGCGGAAGGGCACCGAGAGGAAAATGTACAGTACTGCAGCGAGACTGACTGTGACGCTGAGCGTCTGGCGTGTGGTCCACGGCAGCTTCTTGTACACTTTAACCACAGGCCGGAGAACGCGGCGATGCAGACGTCTGCAGGCTCTGGAGATGGAAAACCTGTGTGCTCTTCGCTTCGGCAGCTGGAAGTCGTTGTGTGGCAGGACTGCAGGCTCCTCCGTCGCGATGACCAGCTCCGTGTGCGACTCATCGTTGGCTGCGTACACTTTGCGGTGAGGCATGGCAGACGGCCATGAAAGAGCAGCAGCAAATCCCCAGTGACGCGAGACGGCAAGTACGCGGGCGAGTCGGGGTTTCACTTGCGTCTTGAGGCTATTTTCATCGTCGCTTCGGGTGACCAGCGCTGGCCCAAGTGGTCTGTCATGTTCTGCCACGGTATGTTATGTACTCCACACCAATTAAACAAAGTGACCATCACTCCCATTCCGCATTATGTAGTCTGTGACATGTTGTGTTACTTTCCACGTGACTCCTGCCACGAAACGCTGTGTGCGCCACGTGAACACGACACCTCAGTGACCATCACTCCCATTCCGCATTTATTTCCCCCTTGCACACCCAGTTCAAGTCTAGTGCGGAAGAGCTTCTCCATGGACACGTCAAGCGCGTGGCGGACGCCAAGGCGCCGCGCAAGGAGGCGCCGTCCGCCGAGATGAAGCGTCTAGCCAAGTTCTTCGCGCCCGACCGGCCGCCGCGCAAGCGCCTGCGCACGCTGCTGGACTTCCTCAAGGGCTCGGAGGCCTCGGCGGGGGCAACATTGCCGTGGCTGTGCAGTCGCTGCTGGGGGCGTCCAAGGACGTGAGCGCCAGCAACGTCGGGCCGGAGCACGCCGCAGCCGTCGCGGACTTCTGGGCCGACGCCAGCAACAGCGCGCTGGTCTTCGGCGTCGTCAACGACTGCGTCACGGAGCTCGAGACGCTGTACGCGCCCCACGAGACGGCGTTCCGCAAGCAGCGCCGCAAACCGCTGGAAGCTGAGGACTGGAGCGAGGTATTCGAAGGCCTCGAGGTGCTGCTACGCAACAACGCGGCTAGGTTAAGGGAGGGCTGGAACAACAACGGCGTTTCGATGCTCTTTGCCAAGCTGCTGAAGCGCGACAACCACGCCATGATCAAGAAGTACGCTTTCCGCTGTCTGGCGCTGTACACGGACGCCACGAGGAACCTGCAGCAGCTGGCGGCCATGCCATCCACGAGCACGTCGAGCTTCCAGGCGTCGAGAGCGGGAAGTATTAGGCTCATGAGCGACGGCGTCGAGATTGATATTGACGAGGACGACGAGGACAGAGGCACGACCATGCTGTCACACGCCATGCCCAACAGGAAGAACATGCATTTGGAGCTGCTGAGAGAGAGTGTGGACTTTTCCCCCTATGGAGGCGGCAGCATTATGCTGCCTGATAAGTTTCTGAACGAAGGAGTGCATGTTGAAGGCTGGATGAGACCCATGCCGACGCAAGCGGAGGAACCGGTGGACATGCTCAAGTTCTTGATGGATTTGAGTCTGGAACGGGAGGACACGCATGGCAAGCTGTCGGCCACCGGGAAGCCGTCGGCAAGCAGCGACAGGTTTATTTTCTGGGCGGAGCTCATAATGAAGTTCTATATGCCGTTGTTGTATCCGAAGATATGTCTGAAAGTGAAGCTGAAGGAGGAAGGAGACACGCTTGGCTTTTTCCATCACTGCCCCGGCAGTTTTCAGAGGGTTGTTGCACGCTGGGTTTACAAACTGCGGTCGAAGGAAGACTTCATGGAGGTGCTTTGGTCGCGACGTGAATTTTCGGAGGTCGTCATGGAAACGATTCGGCAGCGATTTGCGTACCGTGACACGGAGTTAGTGGTGGATGCCATTAAGTTCTACTCTGGAATTTGCACCGGAGCGCAGTTTGTTCCATCGGGTATGAAGGCACAGATGAACGAGAGTTCTCGGGCAATGATTTCACACGTGTCGCAACTCTTTCATCCATCAGTGCAGCTGGATGATTCAAAAATTTTGTTGCACTGCATTGAGTTGCTGGAGCTCGTCTCCCAGCGGCGACTAGACGACTACACTTCCACTTACCTACGAAAATTTGTGCTATCCACAATCGATAACTGTGTCATGCTACGCGAACCAGGCAACAGACCCGTTCTTACTGCAATGCTATCGGTCGTCCTACACGTATGGATGCACTCAGCTGTTGTGGCAAGAGCTACAAATGCGCAGATCTGGATGGAGTTAACCATCGCTATCCGGCGATGGCTGGTCAATCCAGCGGATTCGAAGACCGTTGGTGTTGAAATGATTAACTGTTGGAAGCGCGAGCTTCGCTTCTCGAGTTGTTTACTGATGTACGTCATGGACAAGGGATACTCATATTTGAAGGTAACGCCGGAGGGAGCGATGCTGCTACCTCAGAATGGCCCGGGCAGTAAAGATGAGAAGGGGCCGGGTGGTAAGACTCTACGGGAGCTGAAGCAGGGGTATCTTCAGTCATCAGCAAACTTTCTTATGATGACGGTAGTAGACGTGTCCGATGCAACGTTGCTGCTTGATCGTGTGTTGCATCTCTTCCCCCTCCGACAGTATCTGCATTGACGCCATCGATGCATATGAGTTTAACGGAAGGGATGCTTCAACTTGTGGAGATATGGATCGAATACGCTATTGGAGCACAACGCAGCCAGCCGTCAGAGCTTCAGCAAATCAGTCCATCCACTGTGCTCGCTTTGTTTGGTGAGTGGTTCTTACCAGCATGTGAACTGGAGGCGACGGATTTCCAGAATTCGCGTTGTATCGCGATTGTAGCTCTGTGCAAACTCTGCTCGGTGCGCTGCGTTAACTCAATTACGCGTAGTCATCTTACCGTCCTCGCCCGTGTTCTTTTTAAGGGCATTACATCACCGTCTGGTGTTGTGGTTTCAACCGTGCTTCAGAAATCGTCGGTTTTGTTCTCGCTGAATCTCGAAGGTCTGAACATTCTCGTGCCCGCTTATTTGTACGCAGTAGACGAAATCATTATTGGCAACATCTGGAGTCGGGCCGAAAAATCGAAGGTGAAGTCTTCCGAGTGGAATAATGAGCTTAATGCGGCCCTAGACGTGGTTTTTGCGGTATTAGAACTGCCCAAGCGATTCCCGGACCAGGACTTCGTCCGATGGAAGCAAAAATTCAAGGTGTTTGCGGCATCGACGAGCTCGCGCTCATGCAGGATATTATTGGTGAAATCCCGGAGACACTGGACGAATTCCACGTGATTATTGGACGCATTCTCGTGCGTATCGCCCAGCTTCCATTTACAGATGTTGTAGACATCAAAAAGCGCGCTCTGTGGGGGCTGTACTGTCTTGTTGTGATGAACTTGAGGCCGAACAAGGATGGAGAACATGTTGTGGACCCCATTCACCTGGCTGAGTGGATTGTGCATCTCGTGGACGTGTGCCAAAATGTTGATTTCTCCATTTCGATGGCTGCACTCACAATTTTGCAGGACATGTCTGACTACCACGAAGAAATTAACGCGTTCGAGCCATCTCTTGTGGCGCGGATAGTAATGACACTAGCAGTATTTGCACAGCAGCAGGTTGAAGAAGCCTCTATTGAAGTGCAGGCGGCGATGGAGCGCATGGGAGCAGCTGAGTCTGCGGATGACGATCGTGGATCTGGCTCGAAGTCGGCCTCGTTTACAGGATCTAGTCTGACAAGTGGCTCTCGTATCTCTGGGCCTACCGCGGCAGCCCGTCGTGGAAGTGACAATCCCAGAGCGAGTCGACTGGAAAACTCAGTTGCCAGCAATCCTGCAGAAGCAACGGATCCGTTCAGTAAGCTGAAAAGCAAACTGAAGCCCGGGGCTCCGAACGCACCTGCATCTGCCCCATCACCTACTACCAACAGTCCTGATACCGTTCCCGCAACGTCACTTGCAGCTAGGAAAGAGCAGGACATCCCTGCCCTTCGTTTGATTGTCCAGAAAACCAGTGCAATATTCGAGTGTCTGCGGTTCTGGATCATGCATCGAACGGAGGTGCTTCAAGATGTTGATGTGAAGAAATTGATTTTCAGTGCTATTGAAGCAGCTTTGGTGGGCACGTTGCCAGACGGTGAGTGGCAGCGCGAGGTGGAACGTGCTCGTACACTTGAGAGACGTATGTCGATGCCACTTTTGTTTTTGGGTTTACAGATGCGCGCATCGCTGGATAATGAACCGGGAAACGCATGGTTAAAATGCTTTGAAGAAACTGCGGTGGCTGCCGAAGGTTTGTTGATGCACTTGCTGCATCACATAAACGGATTTCCGTCTCCTGCAGGCGTGGATCAGATGATATCGGATTGTTCAGAGCTCAACGAGCTGGATGCTGTGCGTGACAGTGGTGACAACGAATCGCCGCCTGCAGCATTGAGTTTTGTATTTATGGACTCAATCGTGTTCAGCGTTGTCGGTAGCCTCGATTCCCCATGCGCACGATTCATTGTTAGAGACATGACTGGCCTCTTCACTTGGGAGATCACGCCAGCTATCATGACCCGCGGCGCCCATTCGGTGACAAGTTGGGTTGGTCCAGGCCCCAAGTTGGTCAACAAGAACAGTGGGGTTCCCCTGCGGAAAGGGAACTAACGTTGGAGACAGATATACAGAGCTCAGCTTCGTTGGCGCTGCACCGGCCCAATTGTGCTGTGCAAGTGAATTTCAAACACACAGATGATGTGGGTGGCATATGCAAAACTTGCGGCGGGGAGAAACCTCGGACTAAGACTGCTCCATCTGACGCAAAGAGTGGCCGCAGCAATTCTACCACTGGAATAAAGCTCGAGGCACGCCAGGTCTCCTGGGAACAAGAGCAAAATATTATTTCCAACAATGTGTGCCCGATCAAGAGTAGCTACGTGTTTCACGAAGATGGGAGTGCTGCTTCGGGTTCAAGCAGCAAAGAAAATGGAGACTCAAGAAGAAAGACAAGTCGCGATCATCTGAGATCGAGAAAATGCCAGGCAGTGGGAATAAAGACGACCGTCAGGAGCGTCTTGAGCGCATTGCCAAGCAGCACGAAGAACGGAATAATACTGGCTCCCTGTCTCAACCGGTACCAGAACCACAAAAGTTGTGTGTCACTGCCCACCTCAGACCGAGTCAAAGTTTAAGCGGCGGACGACGACGACAATCTGCGGTCTGTTTGACATGTCGATCAATGAGCCCAATGTAGGCAGTTTGGACGACGAACGATGCCTACTAGATCTGGTGCTCGACAGCATTCCGATGGTGTTCCGTGACTGCGGTGGCGACACGACCGATAAGACCCTCTTAGGTGGTCGCTATTCGATGATGCGGTACAACTTGATGGATTTGACACCGTCGGCAAACCCTCTTCTCTTGGACTCTGCTGAAGCTCCTGGATTTTCGTTCCTGCAACGTCTCATTCACGATGAAGAATGCTACTCGCAGTTGAAGAACTTCCTGGCAAAAGACGACAACGCTGAAGGAAGGGAGCTGGTGGAGTTTTGTGATGCAGTGAAGAAGTACGAGCGATCATCAGTCCCAACGGACCGTCTCGGCCAGGCCAGTGTGATCTACTGGGAGTTTTTAACGGTGGAAGGAGGCAAAAATCGTGTTCCCTACTGCGGTCGCATCCGACATTCAAACACAAATCCACAAAGCGCAAGCGGCGCTGAGAGCAGCAGCTGCGGGAATAGCGGAAGACTCTTCTGAGCCCTCGTTTTGTCTCCCTGGCTCGCTGTTTCAGCACGCGATGTCATTTGTGGAGTACGAAGGGTTTGAAAAGTCGGGTCTGTTGGATAAGTACGTGGCAGCTCTAGATCAACCGCCCGCAGCATCATCAACATCTGCGAGCAACGGCAAGAACAACTCAAGCACGCCATCGATCCCGCCCCAGCTTGCACTTTTCGATTCGTTTTCGATTATGGAAGTGAATGCCCGAGTATCACACTTGGCCTTGCAAAAGCGTAGTTTGGATGAGCAGTTAGTACGGATGACGAAACCTGGCGTAGCGGCTGCTGAGCGTTTAATTGAATCGGCAAATGGCAATCTGAAGGACAGTCGTGTGAGCGCACTCGACATTTGTCGGTTGTTCTTGTCTCAAGCTGGATTGTTGCCATCTCCTGACGGCGATTCGAATAAGAAATCGACACTCAAGTTGCTCGAGCATGGACCTAAGCTCGAGCGATCTCTGAAGCACCTGGACAAGAGTCCGACGCGGGAAACCATGAAGCTTGGCGTGATTTACGTGGGAAAGAAGCAGCACACACAACAAGAAATCCTTCATAACGAGAAGGGAAGCCGCGCCTATGAGTTGTTTTTGTCGCAGCTGGGGTGGAAAGTGGAAATGCAGAGTCACCGTGGCTTTGTGGGTGGTTTGGATACCAATCCGAGGAGCCTTTCAAACGGCAAAACAACACTGTACTACGCAAGCTCTCACAGCGAGGTAATGTATCATGTGGTTACTATGATGCCTACGAAGCCATCGGATCCGCAACAGATCGATAAGAAGCGGCACGTGGGCAACGACTACGTGCATATTGTCTGGAGCGATAACGCTACCCACGTGTATGACCCGTCCACCATCACAAGTCACTTCAACGACGTGCAGATCGTGATCTATCCGCTGCGAAAGGCCCAGCGTGGCCTATTCTTGATCAAGATCCACACGAAGGATAAAGTGCCTCCTTTCGGGCCGTTGCAGTCTGGTATGGTTGTGCACCAGGCTGATCTTGCTAGACTTGTGCGCCAGACAGCAATGAACGCCAATCGAGTTTGTCGCTCTCAGGTATGCATGCATTATATTCCCTCGTCATTTTCGGCCGCCTCGAGCTTGACTAACACTGTACACGTACTTTAAACTTTAGACTATGTTGTATGTGCGGCCCTACCCAACACGGAAGAAGCTGGTGGACGAGATCGTCGAGCGCTATGCTGGCGAATACAAGGAAAGCCAACTCCTTACGATGCTATTCGGCAACTCCGCATCGACCCCTGCTTCAGTACCGACATCGTCGGTCGACGCTGATTAGATACAGACAGCTGGACGTGTAGAAGAACGCGTGTATGTTAATGCAGTGTGGATTCCTGTTACGACGGGCTTTGGTGTTGAGTTTTGTTGGTGCGGTATGGTGAACCAAGTTTGTCGGTAAACCAGGTAGAGATTGGCTCTTCGATAACGGAACACCACTACGCAGGATTTTGAAGTGGGCAGTCGGCGCTCGTGGAGTTGCTATGGGCGACTCGCGCGAAGGAGGTCTATGGTGGAATTGGAAATGACGAAGTCGGCTAGCATGTGCTGTTCGTGGGTACTCCTCGAAGATGCGGAGCTTGAAAGGAGAAACAGTGGTACGAACACCAATCTTCGAGGCGAACTACTGTACACAGAGGACCTTATCGAAAGTGCCGAGCGGCAGTGGCATTCTTCGGGAATTGTCGACCAACGTCATGTGGCCTGTGCCTTCCGCTGCGAAATACGAAGACTGGTTCACACGTACTGTCGAGGACGATTTCTGAGACTATGGAGTCTGGCAAATACTTCGAAGATGTAAGTTTCGGAGCCTTAATTTGTCGGCGCGGCTCGCTGTTGTGACTGTGAACGTAATTGCGAGCGTAGTTGCTCAATTTCTGCTTGCATGTCGTCTGTCAATCGCGCCCATTTCTTCATCTCGCGTGTACTTACGTCGCTGAGTTTCTTTAGACTGGCCTCAACAGCAGCGCGTTCCTTACGCATCGCTGTACGCTCCTGCAGTAACTGGTAAATCATTTGATCTTTCACGCGTAAGAGACTTTGTAATTCTGGTTGCTTCTGGTGGTCTGAAAGAGGCGTTGCGGGCAGGACAGGAGCTGAAGATGATGTTGGAGCGGAGGCCAGATCGTGCTCTTTTTCCTTCGTAGACGTAGGCGTAGCACGCTGTACAATTTTGCCGTAGTCTTTCATAGCTAGACATTGGGCCTCCTCTTCGATACTTTCAGCTTGTTCGAGAAAGTCTTGCATTTCGCGGCGTGACACGTCGTCTCCTGTATTCAACACGGTTAGATTCTTGCTTCGACCTGGAGCTGAATCAAAACTCACCTTTGTTCAGGAATCGTCGTACGTATCGCATTAACTCGTCCAGTCTGTCGAGGTCATCTTCCATAGCTTCGTATCGTTTCGCCTCGGTAACGTCACCACCTCCACTTTCATCATGAAAATCGTCGTTGTCAAATTCCGGGTAGGGTCTTTGCTTGCTTCGTCTGGAGTCTCCCCAACGAACCACAGTACTACTTCTGCTGCTCTCGCGCTGCCGACTCGCCATATTTTCTCGGATAGCTTTCATCTGCTCAACGATACTTTCGCGCTGGTCGATTAGTTCATCCTTGTAGATCCTCCGTAGTTTCCAAAGCGCTGCTCGGTATTGTGCTCGCATGGTTTTAGGGCTTGGCACAGTATCATCCGCACCGGATGCTGCATCTCGAACAGAAGTAGTAGTAGGTACTACAAGTTCTTCTTCCACAGGTACTGGAGCTACAGTTACCGCTGGCGGAGCAAGTGATCTGTAGTTACTCTCCTCGACGAATGCCCTCAATTGTGGCTTGAAGTCGGCAAAGAAGACATGGAACCTGTCGAGATTGAGAGCGCCCGTGTGGTCCTTATCGTATCGCTCAAAAAGCTGACCAGCCTCAAATTCGGAATTCCTGTCAGCACGCTGGTAGCCTAACGGAATTCCGTTTGTATCTGTTAGTGACAGTGGTGGCCTCGACACGGATGTACCCCATCCACCTGCTGGGTCTGCATAGTCTCTCAAAAGCTGCAGGAAATCGAGTCGTGTGAGGACACCAGAGCGATTTCGATCATAGCGACGAAACAATTGAATAGCGTCCGGGTCGTGAACCAGTGGTGGAGTAGAAACAGCTAACGGTGGTGCTGCTGCTAGCTCCGTGGTTGTAGCAGACTTTTCCTTCTTGGAAGAGGACTTTTGTCCTTGCTCTTTCGGTCTTTGCTGCGCGAAGACACCTCAGCACTAGATCGACTGCTCTTCTTGATTTTCTTCTTGTCACCGGATGCAGGTTTTGAGCCAGATGCCATTGATTTCGAGTTGCTGGCAAGGGAGGAGTGAGGTGTGGCAAATGTTAATGCGGTTCGACGATCGCATGACACCGGTGCTAAGGGGTTTCTGCAACGGCTGCACGTCTCATGGCAGGTTCCCCTTTTGGAGCGACTGGTACATGTAACGTTGGAGACTGTCTAAAGTGCTTTTAATACGCTTCTTCGAGTCAAAGTCATGAAAGAATTAAAAATTATTCACCTTCGTGTGCGACAAAGAGCTCTACAAGGAGATGAGGATCAAGCAGCCGACTTAGACAAAGAAGGCACGTATGGATGCCTTCCAGACAATGTCTTGGCAAAAAACGCCAACAATTGTTGGGGATGCTGGACGGAAACACAAACGTCTCGGATAGCTGGAGTGATTTTGCAAGGTATCCAAGTGTGCCATTCCCTATGCTGTTTCATTGAGAAGTCACTCGTCAGGTTTGTAATGGAAGAAAATGGAAGAAAGCACAACAAGCAGTACGGACTACTAATTTACTGAAATTTGCACTGAAGGTCCATTCTGTGGTGTTGTTTCCGCGTGGACTCTGTTATTAACGAACATAATGCGTGCTGTCTGGTCGTTCTTGACGGCGCCTCCAAGATGGCGATCGAAGAGCGTGATTGATCCAGTACAGAGCCTCTCGCTGCAAGGAATTACCTGACTACCCGTCACGCTTCCAATCACGAGCAATTCGTTTATTGGGGTGTTTAGCGACATCAACCTGCGAAAGACAAAATACTCTGTTCCGTCTTCCGCGATCAATTTAAGGACGCCAAATGCCTTGAGTGCTTCAATGTTGTAGTACAGTTTCTTGTTCTTCCAAACATACCCTCCCAGCATTATCATCTTACAGCGTGCTCCCAATGTTGTATCTACAGAGCAAGGTGCTGTTAACACCGCCAAAGTTTGATGATACCATAATACGTAGGCTGATGAAAAGAGAAGCCGGACGGATGTAATGAACGCAGTGAGACCGAGCACAAGGACAACGTGGCCCACCAAACCCCAAACGTAATACGACACTGCGAGAGCTGTTGGCCTTGACTCCTTCAAGCTGGAGCGATTGACCCACGTGAGAAAAGCGTTCATCAATCCAGCGCTGAGAAGTTCACCAAGTAGACTAGTTTCATAGCTGAAGAGAAGCCTTTTCAAAAAAGTCGCACTTTCTCGGACATCCATTTCATACTCTCCACTATCTCGAATACCATTGAAAGTACACCAGATAAATTGTAACCCAGCGATATGTACTGGATTTTAGCAAGTTGTCCGTCTTGAGCGATCAAAAGAAAGAGGTCGCACATCACTCCTTCGAGCAGCATGTACAATATCACAACTCGAAAGTAATTTGTCGAGCTGTGGGTTGTTAGCCGCATATTCTCTTGCATGAACACGATTGCAGCCTTGCGGCTCAGTTTTTCTTGCATGTGATCATATCTTTTTCCATACCGTTGGCACAAAATGTAGCTTCTTCGAAGCAATATGACACGATAAGCCATCCAGAGCAATCCAAAGACGGTACTCCAGTACGAGTTCCTGTAGATAAGATCTCCTCTGTCCTGCGCAAGTGCCGAGCCGTTGCTATCGAAAGTTCCGAGACCACGAACGAGAACATACGCAGTCTTATCGATCGTGCAGTACGTCCCTACAGCCTCCTCATAGAACGCGTAATACCCGATGCTTCCGTGGTAGAAATAGTGCTCAAATGGGTAACTTTCTCCTGCGCAGCTCGCTGGTGTCGTTGATGATGGCTCAACTTTCTCCATTCCCAGAACGTATGATCCGTGGATGTTGTATTGCGGTATCACGAAGTGGCAAATGCGTCCTTGTTGTACTGGATAATAGTGCGTGATCGCGACATTCCACCACGAATTCGCGATGAAGAGCCCTTCTACAGGACAGAATTCTGCTAGATTTGTCGTCTCTCCTGTTGCTTCGACTGGAACCACGAGGTGTTCTGTTAGTTTGTGCGGCGTCACGAATTTCAGGTAACTTCTCGCCTGCAAAAGCAGAGGAAGCATTCCGACGCTCACCCACACCATCATGAGCATCCGATGAGCAGCTTTCCAATTTAACGAATTTGTTGGGATCGACACTTCACTGCTGCTGAGTATCTCCGACTGCTTCATTGGCGGTAGTGCAGGGCTTGTTTCCTCAGCATCACCTTGCTCCACCGCCATCATTTTTACCCAAGACCAAGAAAGCGTTGATCCCGAGTAAAAATGACAGCAGTGATCTCGATCCGAAACGGAAAGACTGCAATAGCAAAGTGCGACGGTGGCGAGTTTTGCTGTGCTTGAACTTAATTGGTAGAACCACACAAGCAACACCACCTTAACCTTCAAAATGCTTCGATCTCGATTGAAATTGCTCGACTTCAACCGACAAACGTCACATTTCCTCGTCAACATGGCTACCTGCTACTTTTCTACTCGTAACCCAATAATTGCGTCCCAAAAGCGACTTTACATTCCGGCCTTTCCTAGCCTGTCACCCCCTTACTCCCTCTCCAATCCGATCATGCACCCTCTCGTTCCACTACCCAATCCTCCCTGCATAATCCCATCATATAGTCAGACGAAAGGCACAGTTACAACCGGTCAACTTGTGCCAGCACCAAGTCTCCATTAACGCTTCAGGCTCTCGGGCGTCGGACACCATCAGCCCAGCGGCCACGCCTCGCCATCTCGCCCTCCGCCCCACGCCCATGGGGCGAAGACGGCGCGCGATGCTGGCAATTGGTGCGCTGGCGGCTGTAGTTTCGCACTGCGCAGCACTCGACTTTGACTCGGAGACGCCCGTCGTCGACATGGACGCAGCCAGTTTCGTGTCATCCATACTGAGAACAGATAATTCAATAGAAGGCTCGGAGGAGGGAGTGAAGAGGAGACACCAACACGGACGAGGAGGAGTGGCGTGTCCCATGCAGTGTCAATGACCAAGAGACCGACGTATTGGCATAGTGAGACAGGAGACGAGTCGGCTAATAGTGGCGCGTCGACGGTAGCGCCCACGCCAGTGACGCGCACTCCAGTGACAATTATTATAGGCACGGACGCTCCTACGACGGAGACGCTGGCTCCAGTGACGGTGCCAGTGGCTACGGAGAGTTTGGCTCAGGAGACGCAGGTTCCGGTTGACACGACTTCACAGAGCAGTTCATTGGCAGACGAGGAAAGTGGAGTTGTTGACGGGTCCATTTCGACAGATGCAGTGGTGGTTGTTCCGGACGAGAGCACGGTTGTGCCGTTTGCGACTACAGGAGCGCCGACGGAGGACGTGACAGACGCGTCGGACTGGACAGGTTCATCCGCTTCTAGCAGCAACGAGACCGTGACAGCTTCAGAGAGTGGCAGTGGGAATAGCGACGGAGTGAGTCCTGGTGAAGTGCACGCGAGCTCGAGCACAGAGGTGAGCTTGGACGGGTCCGACCAGGACACCGAAGATGCTGCTTCTGCATCACATGGCGACAAGAAGAAGAACGAGAAGAAGGAGACGGTGTACAGCAGCAGCGGCGATTCCAGTACTGGCAGCAGTCCGACGACCAGAGGCGGTTCAAGTAAAATTTCTAGGAGTAGCAGCCACAGCTCGAGCAGTGGAGACGGAAGCAGTGGCATGGGAGCCTTTCTCAACCCTGGCGGCGTGTCCGACGTGAACACGAGTTCCGCCTCGTACTACAGCATGGGACAGGCTCGATCGTGGCGATTGCCGGAGTTATCGCTGGCATCATGGGGGTGCTGGTGCTTTTCGCAACCATCAGCCGGAAGAAGTACACTGACGATGAGGACGAGAGCCCACTACCCTACGGATACGGCATGGACATCCGCTCCGTCGCTAGACTCTCGCCGACTTTCATGCAGGATGACTCCTTTATGGAAAGCGGCTACAACGGCTCGGATCTGATGGTTGTCATGCCGGCCCCGCACCAGTACGACGGTGCGTCCTCCACAAGCGGTGAAAGTGCTGACGAGGTGTCGTCGCTCCGCGGCAATATGATGGCTATCAACCACTGTAACTCGTTGGCGGACGCTAGCATACGGAGCCGAGTGCCTTCGGGGCAGAGCTTCAGTGGCGACTTTGAACCAGGAAACGTACGGATGTCCGCGCTCTATTCGGGAGGGTCATCGATGACAAGCGGAAGTGCGATAAGTGGATCATGGAGCTCCGTGCTAGCTTCAGACACCGAGCGCCAAACCTCGCGCAACACGCGTGACACGTCGTTAAGTGCGTGGTCTATAGCTAATTTGTCGTCGTTCGGTAGCACTGCCAGTGGTGCAAGCGGTGCGTCAGGACAACACCGCATGACCCGATCGTCATCTGCTCAGTCCGGGGATATCCGTCAGACAGGTGGCAGCGACCGGAGTCAAGGAAGTACAGCGTTATCATCGTCACGTCTGATGAACCAACCACGTACGAACCGCGCTGCTGCTACCGCTGCCGCCGTGGCATCCAACCGCAGCAACAAGAGCACCGAGGTGTGATCTGATCGTTATTGAGTGTACATAGAGTATGTGACGTCGGCGATGCCGGACACGTTTTTCTTAGGTGGACCGTAGACTCGAGGAGGCCTAGTTGGTTCCTTTGGCCGTGAGTGACTGGCCGCAAGTGCCTTTATATTATTTGGAGCGGCGTCGGAGCGACAATGCAAACAATGCAAAGCAATGTCATTATGATATCGAGCAAGGTGCACCGCTTTCAAACTTTGTTGTCCTCCGTTGTTCTTGTGCGAAGCAAATGCAACATGTAAAAGGTCATTCGTACCGAGCTTCATGGCATTCAAAGCTGATGAAGTTCATCATGAACAGGAGCTACCGCCAGCAGCAACGGCTGTAGCCATCTAAACGTTCCCCGAAGCTTGCTGCTTTGGAGACCGTTCTAAATCATCTGGATCGGATTCAGGATCCTTGATGTGTGCAAAACTGTCAACGGACTTTCGTCACATACACGACAAGATGTTTTGCACATACCATGTTGTGCTTATCGTCGCTTGCTTCAGTGAGCAGTGTGTCCGACGAAACTCACCTACGCTAGTGATTTTCAATCTGCGCCTAGAGACTCAAACACTTAGGTTCGCATCTCCTTCGAGGCTTGTAAACGCAAGCGTAGATGTTTATGCATGCAGTAGAAGAGACTGCTAACGTCAGAAACGATGACCATGTTAGATCGGGCGCGAACGTTCCAGCACATTTGAAACAAATTTTGATGCCCGCAAGCAACACCCAAGTGGGGACGGCGAAATGCCCAGCGCAGCTACAAGCAAGACGCGTCTCGACAGTCACCGAGTGCCTAAGCAGCACATGAACACTTCTCGAAGTCCAATTGCGATGAAAACCCGCCACTGCGTCCAACGAATGTACAGGTATCGCAAAGGCCATTTGAAAGTGCATGAACCGAAACTCTTTCCATCAGAAAAGTCTGCTTCAAATCAAATCACCGACTCAACCGCCAAAAAGCGTGAATGGGTATCCAACGGAAGTAAACCTCGTCGACTTTTCGACCAGACCGCCCCGAGATCTCGAGGTACATGTACACGGCCAACAATTCCCAGCAACCAGTTTGGAATCATTCCTGAATTCGCCACCGAGACCGCAATTGGGACTTCACCACCGAGACTACAATTGGGACTTCGCCACCATGGACGCCGCCTCGACTGTGGTCAAATGCCTCAACAAGATTTTTGAGCTGCGAGCGGCCATTCGTCACCAGCGCCACGTTAACAAGAAGACGTACCTGCGACTGACGGAGATTTTCGTTGAAATTCAAGTGTTGAAGAGGGACGGAAGCATCCAAGAGAACGCGATGCTGCGTCGCACCGCCATCTTCCAAAAGTTCGAGGAGACGGTGCTCAAGTTCGTCAAGTACCTGCAAAAATACAACGACATGCACCGATTCATCCGAGTTTTCAAGATGAGCGAAATGGAAGAACAGCGACTCGAGGTCGTTAACGAGGTCGATCAACTCTTCCAGATGCTCGGGTTGGCCGCCTACGCCACGGTGATGAAAGGGGTAGACACGGCAGACAAGAACGCGACCAAGTTCCTGAACAAGCTCGAGAAAATCCACGCAGACATCAAACTCACGCACAAGCAAGTGCAAGATGCTCTGCTGGAGCTTGTGGAGAAACGAGCAGCTCGTAGAAAGTCAATGATGCAACCCGTCATTAGACAGACTATTGTGATTCGACAGGGGACCCAAGCTCCACTACAGTCGGTGTCGGTACCGACTGCTGTCGAACCGATGTCTGTCATGAACCCCGAGAGACTGTGCCAGTTCCAATTGCTGTCGCTGTAGCTGAAGAGGTTGAGGAGGCGTTGCTCTCTCCGGAGCCAGAACTTTTCCAGACTACCACAACCGATCCCACTACGCTCAGCTACCTGGCTTCCCAAGAACCTGTACCAGAACCGAGTACTCTCAGTGATGATATTGAGACGAAGGCGTCGGTCGCGATCGAGGTTAACCCGTCGAACGTAGAGATTTCTCAGGAACGTGTGTCGGAACCGAGTACTTTCAGTGATGATGCTGAAGCGAAGGCGTCAGTCTCAATGGAGGTTAGCCACTCGACCACAGAGGTTTCCCGAGAGCCTGTGCTAGAACCGAGCACTTTCGGTGACGAGGTTGAGACAAAAGCGTTGGCTTTCGAGAACTCCCATATTGACAACAGTACCAGCCCACTAACGGAACCGACCAACAATTTATATGAAGAGAAGGTGTCGGCTGCACAAACACCAGTGCTGGAGACTCCTGCAGACGATGTGGTCGAAGATAAAACGCAACCTTCACTATCGGACAGCACATCCATCCCACTGCTGGTGAACTCACTGAAACAATTGGGAACACACGACACGGAAATGACAGTGCTGCTTCTCATTCGCAACTGCGTCAGCAGTAGCAATCGGGTGCAAATGTTCAAGACGGGCGGAATCCCAGTACTCTCGCGTCTGGTTCGAGAGAGTGACAACTATTTCACGCAACTGTACGCGTTGCACTGCTTGGGCTGGTTCACGTTCAGCTACTCCAAGATGCGTGAGGCTGAATTTGAGAAGCTTCAAAAGTTGGTTCGAGAAGCACCGCGTCGAGAAATACTGAGGCTTCAGCGTGACTTGGAGCACGGCGATGAGCAAGACAAAGAAATCGCAGTGATTCGTTGCTCCTGCATGGCAACTCGCGGTGACGTGGATGCATTACGTTGCGCCGGGATGTTACCACGTCTCGTTGGTTTGCTAAGAGACGGCGCTGACAATCAAAAATTGTGGGCTGCGGAGGCTCTGACAACCCTCGCGAGCAACAATGATCAAAACTGCGTGGAGATTGCCCGTGAAGGAGCCATCCCGCCTTTAGTGACGCTTCTGCGCTCCGGAACCGATTTACACAAGCAAGAGGCAGCATACGCATTGGGGATTCTGGCTGCCGACAACGATGTCAACCGTGGTAAAATTGCCCGTGAAGGCGCCATTCCTCCGATGGTGGTGTTCATGAAAGCTGCGACGGATGCTCAAAACCAGTGGGCAGTGTATGCCCTGGGCTGCTTGTGTTTGAATAACGAAGCAAACCGCATTGCAATCGGAGAGGAAGATAGTATCCCTTCGTTGGTTGGATTGGTGCGAGTGGGAACAAAGGCACAGAAGCAGTGGGCGGCCTACACCCTGGGATACCTCGCACTCAACGACTTGAACCGAATGAAGATCACAATGGAAGGAGCTATCAAACCACTGGTTGTACTTCTACGGACGGGGACGGATGCTCAAAAGCGTTGGGCAGCTTACGCTTTGGGGAATCTATCATGTGACAACAATGATCCTTGTACGGCATTGGAGTTGAAAGAAGCAGTCTTGCCACTGGTGGAGCTAGTGCGTACCGGGTCGGATCTGTACAAGCATACCGCAGCCTACACGTTAGGCGAATTGGCAGCTAACAACGACGAAATCCGAGTTGAGATTGGACGTGAAGGAGCCATTTTCCCGTTGGTTGTGCTCCTCCGTATTGGAACTGACGAACAGAAGGAGTGTGCCGCGTTTGCTTTGGGGAGTCTCGCAGACAACAACGACACAAACCGTGCGGCAATTAATGAGGCTGGAACCATTGAGCTTCTTGAGGCACTTGTGCAGACGGGAACGGACGAACTAAAGTCACAGGCGGGACGTGCTCTTGGATATTTGCGGGTAGTGCGCAGGAACGAATTTCTACCGGGTCAATTCATCCCCGGTGATGGGGTTCATTCGCGACGGAGTGAATTCTCAGAAACCGAAAGTGGCGGCAGCTCTTGAAAACGTTCGTGACAGTGCCATTCCGCTTCTTCACAAGCTTGTGACGCCGAGCTCAGATACTCCGCAGAAATTGAAGTCGATCCAGTCGAAAATGCTCTTCGACGACACTCCTGCTGATTCGAGAACTGGAAAGAAGGTCGTTGCGGACGCTTGGTGACACGCCAGGTGCATTCAAATGTCTGTCCGTGATCAAAAACAAGCGAACGTGCATTGCTCGACAACAAAACTAAAATGAAATTGACTTTGAGTGATACATGTACGTGTTTTTCTTCTTCTTGACTCATTTCTTGTCGAGGGTACGTTCAGCAAAGAAAATCTAACTTGGGCAAGTTGGTGCAAGAATGCTGGTCCGAAAGCTACATGTACCCGAAAAAATCAGTAACCCAGGTGAATGCAACTGATTACGTTTCCTTTCCTCTCGTTCATCGCACCAACACTACCAGATTTTCGCTGTATTGATCCGCATTTTCGCAAGTGTATCACGGACGCTATGCGTCGCAAGTGTATCACGGATGCTATGTGTAAATCCCCAGCACCCCTCTCATCCATGCCGAATTTGAAAACCAGCGAGGCTGCTTTCAGGACTGTAAGCCTCCGACAGCACTGATTGCAGCGGTTCTGCAATCCGAAAAACTGTTGAAATTTCTCCAGAAAATAAAGAAACTCATGTTCACAGAAGGTATGTTAGATGGTTCTGTTACAGAACCACCTAACGAGTGCTTGGGATGTAGGTGCCTCTCGGTACCGATCATTTGATTCTTGTTCAAGCTGAAAAAAATATGTTTTCACAACTTCGCCGCAATGGGCGTTAGGTCAACCACTTCTATCGATGCCAACGACAGGAGCTATTGCCCGACCGCGAAGAATACAACCCGGCCAACGATTCGAATACGCACAAGGAATAATGGGCGGAAGACAGGTAAAGACCACCCAGCTGAGGAAGGCGACAACTCTCGACATCGCACTGTTCATGCTTCACCATTCTCCATCGCAAGTCGAGCCGCCATATCCATCGGTGAGAATATGCGCTTGTTGCGCGGACCAGTGCACAGCATCGCGTAGGTTGCAACAAGAGAAGCGTGTCCAATGAGGAGATGAATATCACCCGGTCTGCCTAAGGTGAGAACTCATGAGTCATGTCGAAAGCACATGTCTGGATTCCCACAGACAGGCGTGAACGACCATCAGGACTACGGCAACTCAGGTCCGCCGTCCGATGTCGGACACGAATCCATACGACGTGAGCGGTGTTGCATCCAACCGAAGCGACGAGATCATGGACCAACATCCGTATCGTACAGAACCTGGAAAGGGCACATGCTGGACTCGTCGACTTTGTCGATTTGGACCGACATACGGCAAGTGGCGCATATCAGGCTCTGCTTTGCTTTGCTCGAAGGCAAAACAATACAAATCATGATATCCCATGGCGGCAAGTGCAGCCATCCAAAAGATATGCCTTTCAAAAGGTGTCCTTTCGCCGTCGAGCAGGCGTTCGCTGTGTTTTCGGAGACCGTTCGGAGAGCGACCAAGGTTTGTTACGGTTTGTAGCAATTGCCAAAGGTCGACCACTGCCTGTTGTTTGATACAGTATGCATCAATCGATAGACTTTTACAGCTCTGGAATGTCTACAGGTAGTAAGAATCTGTACCAAATACTAGTACGGTACAAAGTTCGCAAGGTAATCTTCTCCAAATGCTCCTTCTCCCGTCATTCCAACCAGACGGTACGCTGTACCACTTCCATTTTCGTTCCACCTACAGTTCCCGTCATTCGAATTTCGACCAATCCTCGCGGCGCGTTCCCCAACCTGATTATACCGGTAACGGGAAAGGATCGAGGCCGAAGCGTCGGGAGCAGCGGCGCCAGAGCCACTTGCGCTCTCGCCCGCCACTGTCCCAGCCGTGGAAACCGCCCGAAACCCAAGACAAAGGGCAACTTCCACTGTAGTCTGCACCCGCGACACAAGTAGACGGAATACCGTAGCGCGACAGAATGTTTCGGAAGAAGACGCAGGGGCCCGTGGTCGACGACAAGGTAATGCGGAATGGATTGCGTCTTCCCCCAGCCCTCACTTCGTTCCGTCCTGCGCCGTCAATTGACGTTCTTATTTGGTGGTGCCTATTTTTGGTCCAGGACGCGCCGGCGGACGCAATTTCGCCCGCGGCGCCTGTGAACGCCCCCAGGACGCGCAGGACGTACACGTTGGAGGACTTTGAGTTGCTGGCGACCTTGGGTACAGGCACCTTTGGGCGCGTGCGACTGGTGCAACTTAAGGGCGTGGGGTCCTTCCATGCACTCAAGATCCTGAAGAAGAGCGAGATCCTGCGCCTGCAACAGCTGCACCACATCAAATGTGAAGTTGAGATCCTGAGCAGGATCCAGCACCCGTTCATCGTCAACTATTTGGGTCATTTCCAGGACGAACGACGTCTGTATTTGGTCCTGGAATATGTGCAAGGCGGGGAATTGTTTTCGTACTTAAGACGACAGGGCAGGTTCCCCGACCAAGTGGCGTGTTATTATGCAGCCCAATTGGTGCTGGCCATGGCCTACTTGCATGCCCAGCACATAATCTACCGAGACCTGAAGCCTGAAAACCTGCTCATCACGTCGGAAGGATCGTTGAAAATTACGGATTTCGGCTTTGCCAAAATTGTGGAAGACAAGACCTGGACGTTGTGTGGGACGCCCGAGTATTTGGCTCCTGAGATCATCCAGAGCAAAGGACATGGCAAGTCGGTGGACTGGTGGGCGCTCGGAGTGCTCGTGTACGAGATGCTGGCGGGCTACCCGCCGTTTTACGACGAAAACCCGTTCGGAATTTATCAAAAGATCCTGGACGGGAAGGTCGATTTCCCAAGCACATAGACTCCAAGGCCAAGGACCTGATCAAGAAACTCCTGTCGCAGGACCGCACCAAGCGACTTGGTATGTTAGTTGGTGGTTGGTGTTTTTGTTTGAGAAAACTAATTTTTGTGTTTTTTTTTGTTTGCAGGTTGCTTACGAGGCGGGTCGGAGGATGTCAAGAAACATAAATATTTCGCCAAGGTGGATTGGGAGGCTGTACTGGCACGTACGGAGACGCCGCCGTACCTGCCACCCGTTGGCGGACCAGGAGACCACACGCACTTTGACGAATACCCGGATTCACCTGTGGACGACTCGGTCGTGCTCTACGGCGAGGACCGGGCGGCTTTCGACGTGTTTGACCAATTTTAAGTTCAATGCGAGCAAATACTTTCCATGTCTTGAGGCGTGTTTGCCAACTGATTGTTTTGTGCTTCGACACTTGAGTTCGTGTGGAGAAATGTTTCAAGTTGGCGATTGGGCGAGTACTGAAATCCGGCCGCAAACTGAACGCTGTCTAGTGACGCGACCTCGCCCAGTCTGCCATTTCGCCATCGTTGAGTCCAGCGTGTGATGGATATTGGCTGTTTCATGCGATGCTGCCTGGCACAAAATTGCTGCCACCAGGTCAGATACAAGCAACCGAGATCACTCATTACGTTTCAACTTGGTTCGTCTCAAATGTCACGATCCAAAAGTTCGGTTTTATTCATCGGTGGGCTTGAGCTATCAGTGCTTTCTACTCGTGCTTGTTTGGCTGAATCGCACGCATTAATCTCGATGTCTGCTCCTCTGCCGCTGAAGCTGCGTCGGATATGTCGTCACTTACAGTATTTGAGATTTGTGCGGGCACCCGGTAAACCGTCACGTCTCCTGTCGAATCTCCAACAACAAGTACCGGAGCTTTGGGTGCGAAGGCGACAGTAGTGCATTCTAACGGCACTTCTACCAACGTTGTCGCCGTGACCAAGTTCGACGGTGCGTTGGGGTCTCGGTACGTATCATCATTAGGTCACCCTCGCCTTTCGGAGTCAAATCTCGGGAACTGGAATTCAAAACATCGGGGTCGACTGTCGGAGGCACGGGAGCAGCAACCGAAATGTATTTTTGGGAAATGCCGCACGATGGGGTCGAGTGTAGACTGAGCGAGGTCCCAGAGCTCAATTCGACCATCTTCGGCCACCGCAGCGAAAACAGCAGCATCGCTTGACTCCAGGAAGCCCCCAAGACAGCTTGGGCAAGGTCGACCGAGTGAAAAGTGAGAGTTGCGTCGCCGTGAGGATCAGCTTGGTGCCACAGCTTGAGGCTCCAATCACCAGAGCAGGAGAGGAAGAGATCGTTGCAGAAAGGAGATACCAGGAGCTGGTACACAGGCCCAGTGTGTCCGATGTACGTCTGCAGATATTGCTCGTTGTAAGACACGGAGCACTTGTGAATGAGGCCGTCCTCAGTACCCACAAAGTAGACGGACGGGTCTCCTTGACTTGCAAACGCCAAAGATCGACCACTAGCTTGTCGCGAAATAACTCCATCGCTGCCCCCACCAACTCCATTTGATCCTGTCGCGGCAGTTCCTGCACCTCCAAGCAGCGGATTCGGCGAGCGTTTGAGAGTCATGAGATCGCTGTAGCTCAAGCCTTTCTTGAGGCTCCATTCAACCACTCGACCGTCAGCCGAGACACTTACAACACTTTCACCTCCTCCACGCGCCACCCATCGGACTTGCCACACTGCGTCAAGATGTTTCCCACTCATACCTGAGCTTGTTGCGATCGGTACGGGTACATGCTTCGTCGAAGCTGGTTCTGTCTCCACTGACGTTGATGCGCTGCTAGATGAAGTCGAAGTCGAGGTGGCAGAGCTCGAATCATCTTTTCGAGTGTCGTAGATGGAAACTACACCGTCCGCAAAACCAACCGCTAAGAGGTACGGGTGCGCAATGCTGAAGTCGATGGACGTCACACCCACGGGTAAGTGGTAAATCCGCTCCGGGTATTCGGGATTCGTAAGCGACCAGAGGAGAACCAAACCATCGTTCTTGCTACCCGTAGTTCCTGAAGAAGCGGCCGCTGCCGCCGCTGCGTTTTGGCCAGGTCGAGTAGCTGGACTAGAAGCTGTTGCTGAGACTGCAAATCCAGGAACAGGACCCGGAACATCCGTTTGGTTTGAAGCCTCGGAACGTGCGTAGGAGACCGCCAACAAATCCTCGTTCGCCGTGTTCCAGGCAAGACACGACACCATACGGTCCTGCGTGAGTTCACAACGGAACGCCCAAAGTTCTTCGAGTTCTGGTATACTCTTCACGTCGTTCGAGAAGGAGCTTGAGCGCCCAGCTCCAATCGTAGTCGGGAACCCCATTCCTAGCGCCGGTACTACAACAATTGGTGGTTCAGCCACACTTTCTGTTGTTTCGAGCGTCGGGAAATCCCGGTATCGCACATGTTGTTGGTGATACACATTTTGCTGTACAGCACGCTCTACGATGTTGGCCATGAGCAGCAGCGAAGACGACCCCAAGACATGAGCAGTTCGTTGACGAGCAATGATCTCCCAATATCCACATTTGTGTTGGCTCGAGCGTACACATTGTTGGACTTGGCGTCCCCACTTCCGCCATTCGGAGCAACACGTGATGCATTTGCCACGCTCATGCCAACTTGTGAATTGGTAGCAGCACTACCGGAACTTGCACCGTCGCCTCCTGCTAGACCGGCAAGGTCTTGTGAAGCTCCAGCCGATAAATTTCCACTTTGCTCGCCAATCATTACAGACGCATTGGAATTCCCCGACATTGTTGCTGCGACTGCATTGGATCGCTGACTGTCGAGCACTTTCGACCTCTGGCTGTACGTGTTGCTATGACCGTGTCTATCTCGTGTCTTACGACTGGGTCTCGACGCGTGATGCTGTCTTGCCCGCAGATCCTCAACGATATCTCCATCAACGTCCAGGACACATCCCGGAGACGCCAAAGTAGCTCCCACGATCTCTTCCACTTGTTGTTTCAACTGAACGTCGCCAACTCCAGCCCCGCCAGTTCCTTCAGCCATCGAAGACGACGAAGCTGCTGCTGAAGCACCATCCGTCGTCTCTTTCGGCTGACCTTCAGTGGTTGTTCCTGTAGCTTGAGTTTGTGTCTGAGCACCAGCACTTGCAGCACCAATGTCGTCCACTTCAGCGTTGCTCTCGTCCACCATCTTGCCACAGTCGTAGATATCCCAGTCCGTCGCCACACACGCAGCATCTCGAGTAGCAGGTGGGGCTGTCATGACTTCTTTCGCTTTCTGAGCGAGTTGCAAGGTTTGTGTTCGACCTTCGACATACTTGTCACTCCCCTTCTTCTGCGCACAAGTAGCTTGGTATCGTTTGTTTCTCGCGATGACCGCAGCATGATTCGGCGCGTCTTGAGCAACACAAACGCTTCGGAGTTCAAACAACATCTCGGTGGACGTCTCACCCATCGTCACAGTAACCGGTCGACGTCCTCGACCTGAATTCAATCCAGAAGATATCGTCAGGGCTTTCTTCCCAGCTAGAATTGGAGCGTCCTGCACGAGTGCAAGTCCTGAACCTGCTACGACAGTGTCACCGGTGTCAACTTTTCCATCTACCTTGTCTTCCTGCTCAGTTGTAGTCGCCACTGCTCGAGTTTTTTCATCTTCTTGGTTCGAAGGTGCAGGTGTAGAACTCGATGCTGCATGGTCTCCGATACTGGGTTTCACCTCTTTGCGAGTGGTTCTACTGGTCAAGTTCCCTACCACTGATGAGGAGCTTTCATTATCTGAATCATTGTCGGTCGAAGATGCAGATGCAGTGCTGAAGATGACACTGGCACCGACCATCGAAGCTCCGATAGCAGATGCACCTCCATGAGAGAATTTGTTTCGACTGCCTTTACCTCCTTTGCCTCTTCTTGAATCGACACCACCACTGGGAGTCGACGGTTTGATCCGACTCACTAGTAGGGATTGAGGAGTGACATCGACTCCATCCAAATACACGCGGGTGGAATGACCCGAACCGTGACCCGAAGTTCCGTTCACATTGGCGACACTGCCATTCACCCGTCGACTGGAATTCGCCACCGAAGACGCACCGATGATCCGAGATCGACCCGTGGCGTCGCGCTTACTGCCATGAATTTGCTTCGAGCTACCGACCGGGATCTTGGCACTTGAAGGCGCTGCCATGACGGAAATGGTGAAAAACTAGCGAGGTGCAGGTCGGTTTGAAGATACAAACGATTCCTGGTGAACCGACGCGACGGATTGAGTCGCCGCTTAGAAAAGGCCAAGTTTGACTCGAATGGGTACGTACGTGTCTTGTGTATTTTCCTGTATGACGTTTGGTAGAAAGTTCAAATGTCACGGCAAACACTAGCCTTAGGTTGTTGAAAGAACTGTGGTTGGGGCGTCTTTGCTGATTGATTTCATTGATTCACACCAGTTTGGTGCCTCTTTTCCAGATCAATTAACCTTCGATGGGTGTGAACGGGCCTGACCCAGCCAGTAGCCCGTCAAGTTGGTGTACAGCGGCGCACCTTCCTCGAAATTCGCAGCATCATCGATGGAACCAGATCCAATCTACTTGGCAACAGCGGGGTACGGATACACAGGCCGAGTAACATTAGTAGACGATGTTGAGCCGGAGGTGCTGGAAAGTTTACGATGAGTACCACTCGAGCTCGAACTCGCCCACTGCCCAAACGCACTCGTGCTGTCACTGTCCGCAGACTTGGTGACAACTTCGGTAGGCGCGACGCCTTTCTCGATTCACTGCATCATTGGGGTCAGAAGATCAATGTCCGACGGCACCGCAGTGATACACTCCAGGGAGTAGATACAGACGTTCAAATCCTTCAACAACGTCAGCTCCCATGTTGGTCTGCAAGGCTTCGTTGTACGCAATCGTGGTGCGTGGCGAAATCTGAGGGTCCGCCCAACCGTGCCACAGAATGAGCTTTCCACCCGCGGCTTCAAAGCCGACAGATCGGCACTTACCGAATCAAGGAGTGGGTGACGCGGACGCAAGAGGTCGATGGTCAAGTTAGCGAACTCGAAGTCGGCCAGTGTGTAGTTGTCGCCCGGGTATTCGTCAAAGATGAGATACTTGATCGTCGCATGCTCATGATCGAATCGTAGCCGCGTCGGGGACAAACACACCCGACCATCCCAGTTCCGAGGCAAATTGCACTTCACCGACTGTCAGGTGGTCACCGGTTTGCTCGTCGATAGGACCCGAGTAGAACTTGGCCACAGTTTCGACCTCAGCAGACGTCAAGCACGTGGAGTTGTCAGCATCCGATGCACACTGGATGCTGTACATGTCGAAGTCGACACACGCGGATCAGAGAGCAAACCATCCTCAATGCCATCCAGGGCATCACAAGCAGCCACGACAGCATCGTGTAGGATGTCCAAGCGATCCGAGAGCACAATATGATCACCATTGGTGTCGGTGTTACTGACCGCAAGCCAACCGTGATGGAAACTGTTCTGGAAACTAAACAGCATGGCGGGAGCACCAGCGATAATACCATTGAAGTCGTTCGGGTATCGCAATGCCTCCATGGCGGCCTCACGACCACCGTCCGAGCAACCATTGAAGTAGGCGTACTCCTGCTCTTGGCCGTAGTAGCTCTTGATGAGCGTCTTGGCCACCTCAGCCGCCCAGTGATGCGCCTCGTATGCGAATGCCACCAATTTGCTTTCTGTAAGACCGAAGGTGCCGTCGGTGCCTCCAGCCATATTCGTAGCACCCATGGCCAAGTTTCCATTGTTGACAGCCTCCGAACCAGCAGCAGCACCCACAGTCATCCCAATAGTCCCACACAATCCACCACAGCCGATCTGCATGTAGCGTTGTGTCCACGTCGATACCGGCAGCATGACCTCCCATGTGATCGAAGGAGGTAGCGAACCCTCAACGACACAATACAGAATGCTGTCACTGGTGGTCTCCGTAGCCGAGGTGACGTTACTACCAGCACCACCAATTGACGTGATGTTCACGGACAGCAGGTCGGAGCAGTCGATCACGGGTTCTACTACTGCCAGCGTTACAGCAACATCCTTGGCGGACGCACTACTATCAATACGAGTCGTAGAAGAGGTCGTTGAGGTGGTATCACGGGAGCTTGCCGTTGAACCTTGTGCTTCATCACTGATACCCGTGCAGTCACTCGCTAGTGCAGGAGCCAACATCAAAGCAAATATCAGCAGTGGGCACGTGAAAACCTTCATTGTCGAAGTTGTCTTGAGTAAGCTGATCTTCAGTGGGCAAATTCAAGAATGAATCAAAGTGCGCTTGTCTTCTCGGGTGGTGCCGTTTACAGATACCAGATACTCACGCTCAAAGGATTTCCTTGCACCGCTTACTGTCGCCCACAGGAAAATGGTGCCCTAGATATCCTGATGGACTCTGTTAGCTGGTTTTGAAGTCGTCGATGGCCAAACCTCTGGGCTTAGTGAATTTGAGACGTGTAAATGTGGATAGCCTCAGCAGGGTTATCTACGCGGTCGAGTAAACGATTGAGTTGTTTACTTTTTCCATGCTTGTGCGGATGAATATCGATGAGTTCCACGAGAAGTGGACACGTGTCAAACCGCTACAGTACGCACTTCCTGTTACAAATCCGGTCTCGTCAATACAAACGTCTGAATCATGTACAGAGGGGGCGATAATGCACGAAGAACCGAGCGCGCGAGCTTCCTTCCGAAACTTAAAGATAAGGCTGTCTCACGTGATCCATTGATGAACGGTGGTGATTCAATAATATATCGATGACGAGCTTTGATAAATGGACTGCTAATCCGAGAGTCCTACTATGGGTGGCAAAAACTCGCGTGCCCTTCCAACGGATCAGCTGCCACTCATTGCCACTCATGTATGAACGAGAGACTCAAATGACTTGAAGTAACCTTGCGCTGATTTCGATAAACAGTTCCACGACATGAAATCTGCATGGGAGCGGTCGCGACGAGAGCAAGCCAGTCAAATCCACAGCGAACTCGAAATCGCTCAATACGAAAAACGTTGCCAGTGGCAACGTTTTTCGGCAACTTGCCACAGTGTTCACAACCTCGGACTGGAATACAAATGTACATGGCCCGAAGAGAAGATTCGACCGAAGTTATCACGAACCTGATAAAACAGATCTGTGACGACGTGAAAACATCCATGATAGTTTTCTCACTGCTCATCTTGTTCCTCAAACAACGACTCATTACCGACGTTGACTGCCTATTCCTAGAAACATTAGGATGTTTTACATTTTAAATGCGAGAGCTTCGTCCCCGCATAATTCTGAAAAGTTTTCGTTTTTTTCGTTTTCAAGTGGGTACCATTGATGTCACTTAGTTAATCTAACGACGTCCTCAGGTCACCGTCCTTACGTCGGTCGCCATCTTTTCACGGTCCAAGCTTGCGCTTCCCGCCACTTGCCGGTAACCTGTTATAGGTGGCGGCCACAGCCTCATATTTTGCCGTGTCGTCCATTGACTCGTGCCATGTCATCATGTCCGTCCCCATGTGCCTGATGACTTTGTCCCAGTGTTCCGTGACCTCCGTCCCGCTTCCCACTGTTATTTACATGCTCCGAGTCCACTCCAGTGCTAGCATTGTTAGCCCGTCCGCCATTCTGTTTGCATCTCCCGTGTGGTGATGCCACCCGCGGATCGCGATCCGGTCGGCCGCCAGTAAATCGCTTGCATGTGCTTGGCCTGTGGCGTTTTCCTGCACCGATGCTGAGTGACAACGTGGAGGTTGTCCCCTATCACGTGCAGTGGCGTGTACTGCTTTCGTGCACATTCCTTTAAGCCTCCGTAAAGCCCCATTCCGCAGTTAGTGTGAGCCGTCAGCCCTCCCGTGGCGTATGACATCGACCCCATCCAGATCACTGATGTGCCCTTGATTATGCGTCCAGTGCATAGTACTATAGCTCCACTGCCAGCCACTCGCTTGTTTCCTCTAGTTCTTCCCGTAAAAGCAGATATTTTCTGCCCTGTGGGAGCGCCAGGTGAGGGTTGAGTTCCAACGTGGGTACTCTTAACGCTCTGCGCATGATAGTCGCCGCTACTTCGCCTACGCGCGGTGTTGATGCCACCTTGCTGTATATCTGCACCGTGTTGTAGCTGTGTTTCAACTTGTTCATGTTTGAGACGGCCTCCGTCAGGTGAGGCTGAGAGTCGTCCGACGCCTGTCTAACTTCGTCCATAACCTCCCAAATACCCCGGGAACTGCTGGAGGAAGAGCCCAAAATAGCCTGCTCCAACCCAGCTTCCTGCAGCCCGATCCGTCGCCATGGCTGGAACATGTGTCTGCGTAAGTGAGCGGCCGCCTTGCATTCCCAGAAGACGTGGTGTAAACTAACATCCGTCAGATGCACGCAGCCCGTGTGTGGGCATCCGACCTTGCCGTTCCGGGTGTCGTAGGTGGAGAGAGCATGCAGTTTAAGTCGCTGCATATGCTGCTCGCCACATAGGCCCATCCCAACAATCCGTCTCAAGCCACCCGTCTAGTCCGTTTAGGCCTGCCACCGCTGGTTTGCTGTGTGTTCGCCATGTCTCCGCCCTGGCGTCTATGCTTTTTCGGCCTCGACGAATCGAAGCTGCCACTACCCTTAGCTTGTACTCCTTCCGTCGGCGGGTCCACCGGCGTCTGCCGGCCCACAAACATACTAGTCTGCTGAGGACGGGGTGCGGGTGCATATCCACTAGATTGACGTCCGGCCCCATGTAATTAGTTAGCACGCGGTGTAGATCGCTCTGTTTGTCCACCCAAGCGTGGTGATGTGGGCCGCTGCTACTGGAACTAATGATGGCTTCTTCTTGCCGCCTATTCAGAGGTGCACGACCACCAGATAGTCCTCGGGTTTCGCCTCAATTCGCACTTCACGCTTGCCTGTGTTCTGTTTTAACATTTCGCAGAAATTTGCAATAAGTGCGCAGATGAGCGTTTCCGCCAGGCCTCGCTGCGTCACCGTCACTATCGGCTGCAGGAACGAGAAAAGCAGCATCTCCGTCGCCACTCGGCGCCATGTCACTATGTCCCGCAAGCAGTGTGCAGGAGAGACTGACGCTGCCATAAATCCGGGCAAGCGATTCTCTGGTTCCCTTCGGTGAGTGCAATTGTAGCACCTGCATGTCTACGTAAGGGAGCCACTCGAGACGTGGCAATCCCCTGCCGACTTGGCATTGCGTCGCCACCGGGCCATTTATCCGTTGCAATAGCACCGAGCCATCAACATTAAAATGTGACTTCCTCCCAGCGCATAGTGATCCTGCCCGTGTGATATATGAGTAAGGCCGATTTCCGTGGCAATCCCTCATCCTGCCGCTCCGGGGCTCCTGCTTGGGCTATGAGGGATATCCCCATTCTCCACATCGTTGCTTGACGTCTAATTCCAGTTCCTGACGGCGGTAGGTGCTCCGGCGTGATGTAAATGGCAGGCGCGACCCCTTCTCCATCACGATGGAATCATATGTTGCCCACGATGTGCATCGCCGAGGTACTCGTCTCAGCCCACTTGGTCACGGTAGTCGCTGCTAACGCATACAATTCAGCTCTCAAATATGGAAGCGCATTTCCCAACAGATGGCGGAGCCCGCCAACTCAGCGTCCAGCCCGCCAACCCTAAACCCTTTGACCTCTTTTGTGATTTGGCCATGCCACACAAAGTTTCGTATACGCGCGTTCAGCTCATTGACCCTCCGTACGCGGCCATGCATGTTGTGCAATATACAGCAGGTTAAGAATATGTGACTTCCGCCTGGATTATAATGCATCCACCCAACTTCCAACTTGCAAACCCAAATAACGGCATGCAGCCGTCCTGTCCTGGTAAGTGAATGTGAGGGGGAGCTGCATGTGCGATCGGGGCCCACGCGGATGGAGCGCAATTATCATTGTCTTGGAGATATTAATTTGTAGACCCGAAGCGTTCCCGAACGTGTGCAGGTCCCGTAACAGCTTAGGAATATTTGCGGGCTCTGGACGAACACTGCCGTGTCGTCCGCGTAACCAGCGACGCGCAGCTCGTCCCGCTTCCGATTGCAATACCACACCTCGTAGGCCCATGAAGCCATCCAGCCGTCAATACAGAGGGTCTAGGGACAAAATGAACAGTAAGGGTGCTAAGGGGCAGCCCTGTCGCATGCCGCTAGTTACTAAAACGGGTCGAGATATGCTGCCATTGGCCAGGAAACGAGCCTGTGTACCGTGATTAATCGCTTCGACGGCTCGAATGAATTTTTCCGGATAACCTTTCCGTCGGAGTACCTCCAGCATGTAATTCCTGTCCAAGGAATCGTAGGCCTTCTTACAATCCAGGAGTAAGACCGTAGCGTCCTGCTGGACAGGATCAGAAATCACCATCCGTTGTGCTGCCTCCTACAAATCGAGAGTTTCGTGTATGGTACGGCCTGGCACAAATCCATGTTGGTTGGCATGAATTGTGTCCAGGAGCGTGAGGCCTACCCGGCTGGCCAGTATTCTAGTGAACACCTTATAATCTGTGTTCAGTAAGGCCAGATGTCGAAAATTAAGAGCATCTTTCAATACCCCTTTTCAGACAGAAGATGTCCGCTGCTAGGTAGGAGTTCTGGAATACCCCTTCGTCATACCAGAGATTGATCAGCATAGTTAGAATAGGTCCTCACACTGTCGGTACCATCCGTTTCCCAGCCTGTCAGGGCTGGATGCTTTCCCGGGCTTGCAGACCTTGATCGCAGCCCGAACCTCCCTTCTGTGATCGGGTAATATATGGCGAGTTTGATGGCCGAGTCTCCTGTGTCTGAGTCGTCCCAAGCAACCACCTCTGCCACTGTGTCGCGCGCCGCAGTGGGTTGCTGGAGTATCGACTGTCAGGCGTCCGCTAGGATGTTTGCCTTCTTGTGCACTGCACGGGCAGGTGCTCCTGACACTTGATTGAGGCGGTGTATAAGGTTGTCACTGAATTTGTTGATACCTCTGAAAGGTTTTCCATCATTGCTCCGTAAAAGGAGTTTGCTCGGCAAGTGGCGATGAGTTATGCAGCTGCTGGTTGGGTGGGGTATTCGTTCGGGTACCACCGACGCCGTTGGCATTTCTCGTGCTTTCACGGAATAGGATACACCGAAACTCATTTTTCAGTCGAGGGGTCCGCCGGTAGCAAGATGTGCAAATGCTCCAAAGCAACGGCAGTTTTTAGTGCCTCGAACATATAATAAATGTGTGCCGGTAGCTCCCGAGCTCTCGATTGATGCCACAATCACCCTTCGCTTCTTTGTCAGCAGTTGTACCGTCCGTGTGCAGCTCAGCAGCATTTTTAAAAGTAGTCTGGTCAGCTTGGAACGACGAAGACACTGCTGTAAAACCAGCGTTCAAAGCATCAACATGGTTAACATTTTTTTCAGCGCTCTCCTCTTTCTTTGTAGCCTCTGTAGTAGTAACCGCTTTATGATGACACGTTTGAATATCTTGAAGGGAGAGCTGCATGGCTGCACCCCAATGCTCTTCCATATCGCTTCTTGAGCAATCGCCCATACTCTGTGCTTTAAGATGTTTGTACGATCGGTCACAAAGCTTGAGCGCCAGACGAGAAAACGGGTACTTCTGTAGTAGCTACGCAAACGCCTCCAGTGCGAGCTTGCGATCGACTTTCTCTGTGTGCACAGTGTAAAACTGATAGTGCAACCGAGTAGACTGTGCTCCCCAAAGTAGCTACCAACACGGAGGACAAGTGGACGGTGTAACATCGAACTGCTTTGCATTTTCAGGTGGCCCTTAATCACAAAGTACATGGCTCGAACGATGCTAGTGCATTTTAGGTGCATTTTTAGGAACGTTTTCTCCTGTACCACAACTTTCATGACAAACCAGTCGAGAAGCTTCTTCCAAACGTAGAGAACGCATGCAGCGCGAATATCGCGTGGCATTTCAGCCAAAAGTTCTTCGTAATTAACTCCGCCGTGAGAGGACCAGAGCGATGTCATAAATGCATATGTGCGCGCTCTAAGTTGGTCACTGCCACATAAGCGTGCCAGACAAAGTTCACTACGATGTGGTTTTGCCGAATACCACTTCGAGGCCAATATATAAGACGAAAAGACTCGCAAGTTCTCCAATCACATAGGATATCGTGATCAATCCGAAGAGCGAGATCGCTATGTGAAACGCGTACAGAGACGCAACCTTTGGTTCGGGGTTGTTAACTCGTTCAAGTAGCTGCCTTGGTTGAACGTTTTGATGCAGCGTAAGACCTTGAACCATGAACTACAGTTAAACAATGAAAACAAATCGTAAAAAGGAATGGCGGCGATTAAGTCCCAGATCATTCGCTTCTTTACGTTGGCGCTGCGCAAGTTTTGATCATAACGTTCCATGGAGGCTGCCGACTCCTGACGTGTCAGCTAAACCAATTGTCTATAGCGAAAGCGATCTCGCACAATAACTCCAGAACTTTCACGAAAATCACAACCATAGTATTGCGAGTCATGCAATCCATGGTTAGCTCATAGGGTATCATGACCGCAACATACCCAGTGCAAATGACCATGAAACCCAGCCAATAGAGGTGGAATTTACTCTGCGCAGCAGCACCCTGAATGAGGCCATACAATAACTGGAGAAAAACCTGAACTCGAATCGATACAAAGATATATCACTATCCAGCGCATTACTGAAATGGTGCAAGCGCGCATGATATCGCTGGAGCTTCAGGCTCTCTGCACGTTCATGCATGGTATCCGAGCGTGATAACACCGACCCTGTAGCCGTTGGCATACGATTCTGCTCTTCACGTGAAAGTTGTACAAGTCGTGCTTGCTCACGATGAATATTTGCGATTTGTAATACCTTCTGTCGCCATTTGGGGTATATATCGAACACGAGTTCAAGGAGATAATCTGTACAAGATTCATGAAGTCTGTGACCGTATGTAGGCATTGCGGTTCCCATTTGTGAATAGTGCATTTTCTCCAAAATAGCTACCACGTGAGATCTCATTCACCTTCACCAGTTCATTCATGTTACTTGGTCGCTTGGCACTGCCACTAAGACCATCCTTTTGAGCCAGCGTCACTTGACTTTGACTTGTTTTCTAGCAATCCCACAATGACTTTGAAGGCAGTTTTAGAAGCAAACACTGGTAACAGGACATCCAACACCCCCGTGAAAATGAAGATTATTGCTACCACCGTCTCCGTATTTGAAAATAAGTTCGCCGCGCGAGACGAGCACCAGCGTGAATTGGGACACTAACATTCGTGTAATTGACGCCTCCATTCCTCGCAAAAATTCGACTTTTTCGATCATGGGCTTCAAAACACAAGGCGGATGTCCGTCAGCAAGGAAGGTGGCAGGCAATGGTCCAGGATATGTTCTCGAGTAATGGTATGGTAACGCTTAAACAAGAAAAATGTTTTCACGCGCTTTTTAAGCGCCTTTGGTGTTTTGAAGTGATGTAACATTTGCCGCACAGTGCCAATTTTTGTGTCAAACTCTCTGCTCTCGGAGCCCCGGAGCTCGATAATATCACCGAAATTGCTGATCACATAGGCAAACCAAAATAAACCCGATACCATTGTAACAACGCTAAACACGCTTTGAGATTTTGCTCGTGGGAAATCGGACTCACCCGAAGATGACATGAGTCCAAAAGACCAATAGAGAGATGTCATATACTGCAGGATTTGAGATCCATTCTCCAACTTATCGGATGGTAGCCAGAAGTCATTTCCGAAAGCGGGTTTCTTCACAATTGAGCCGCTGTTGTAATTGGAATCTGCCACCTTTGGCGCAAAATTAAACCAGATACAGCCGAGAATATGTGAGAGCATGAAAGTGTAGTAATGTGTGCTTTTGCCTGGCCTTGACCAGGTGAAAGTAACTTTTTGCGCGGTCGGGTGAAAGGCTCAGTCTTGTCAATTTGCGCTGGTCTCGTTGAAGTCGTCGTTGGTCTCCATCCGTTTCAAACAGCCCAACGAATGACCGCCAGATTAGTCTCCCGATTGCTCGACCAACTTCGTCATTCTCCATTTTGCTACCGACTCAGCTAGTCTAGAAAACTACGTAAATTTAAACCCTCCTCACCACACCCGGGCAATACAACAACCTTTGTGCCCCAAAACAGATCGAATTGCAACTTGAAGAAATGAAGTTTGGTCGTGCGCTTCAGATATCGAGTCTCGAGTACATGCAGCTGTCTGGAAACTTTAACCAAACGCAGCAACTTATTTACATTTAACATGCCCCATCGTTTGTGCGAAGGGATATTCCAGTTGACGGCATAAAGTGGTAACAGTGCCGCGATATCCAGTGCAAATGTTACCGTTTCCGTGAACATCCAGCGATGGGGGCACAGTGATGCCATGTTGATGTGTTAGCTAGTCCGGCTCGAGTTTCGAGCTGGACGGAGCCCCATCGGCGTAGCCGGGCTAAGATGAGACATTGCGCCTAGCGTCATTTGTGGGGCCAGTGAGCTGACAACCTTGTCGTTCATTCTGGTGTACTGTTCGAAGGCATTGGATGACCACCTCCCGAATAGCTTGATGGTGAGCCTGTCGATGCCAGCCGAGAACATCGCTGTGGCCCCACCGCTTCTCATCGAATGCGTTCCGAAACGCGCTCCGATTGATTCTTCTGCAGTCTTGATCGCTTCTCCAAACGTGTTTGCTTTCAGTATTGTAACGTAGCCAGTAGATCAAAGTGCTTCATTGCTGTCAAACTGGCGTGCGTTCTGGGCTAGCCTAGAACTAGACAAAACCATGAAGATCCAGATCTATGTAGTGTCCTTGTTGTTCATGTCACGTGTGTTTAAGGACACTTGTTTGTTTGCTGGTATTTTGTCAACTGATTGAATTTGTGCAAGGTTAGTTGGTTGTCTACGCTTCGTCCTTCTCTCCTAGCCTTCCTGCTAGTGTTTCTCCTTCTTTCTTCAACTCCAACCTCAACTGAACCTTCTGCTTGCACTCACCCGTTTGCTGTTCTCGATATACACGCGACACTCGCTGTCGATCTTGTCCTTCATCACGTATATTTGTGGCGAGTGGCACGTGGATCTTGTCAGGCCTGTTATTTCATCCTTCGCTTAACTTCACATGCTTACAGTATTCTCGACACTGTAGCTTACATGGGCGCACACGACGCATGTTAACCCTTTCGATATAGCGTCCTCTATCAACCGCCATCCTTCCGTTATTACGGACTGCAATGATTCGATAAGGTCCGTCGTACAGCGACTGTAGTTTGCCTTGTATCCCTGCATCACCTCGTAGCAGTACCATGTCGTCGGGCAGATACGTCCAGGAGTTGCGCTTGCTGTTTTCCCGCTCGTTATAGAGCTGTATGTGATTCACCTTGCGCTGATGCTCGATTGTCCAATCGGTTTTGTGTGCTAGGTCCATTAGCATATCGCGTCCGAAAGCCTGCTGTCTCGGTGAAACATCGATGCTGCTATGGTACGCAGTGCGAAGTGCACACGTGGTGTTGTGTAGGAACAGTTCCCAGTCGCTCGCTGTATGCAAGTCTTGTTGTCAAGAAGGCGCCTCGGGCAGCTGCGGTATACCGGTAGGATACCGGTATGACCTTCACTCAGTGGGACCGCAATCATTCCTGTGTTTACGGGACACTGATGATGGGACGCGGACACTGATGATGGGACGCTGTTTACGCTACGGGGATTACGGGACACGTGGGTACAAGATTGTGGGTACAAGATGGGCATCCACGTGGCAGTCGCTGATTGGCTGAAGCAACTCAGTATCCGGTAGAGAATCCAGTAGAGTGTATCCAGTAGAGAATCCAGTAGGCTTAGAGGTAGCAAGGGAGTTTGCGAACTAAGGACCTAAATCAATCACTTTGCATTTTGCCATCAACCGACCAAAGCCTTTTGGTTATGAGCCCAAGCCCCGTCTTCCCTGCCCAAGACCCCGACTACGCCTTCGCCATGGACGCCACCCCGACCACGACCGCCCGCATCAACAAGTTCAACGGAACCAACTTCCACACGTGGAAGTTCAAGATGCAGATGATGCTCGAGGAGCGCGAACTGTGGGAAGTGACGAGTGGGGAAGTGAAGCTGGAGCACTGCACGACCACGGCGGATCAAGCGACGTTCAAGAGGAAGTCGCGTAAGGCGCTGGCGATCATCTGTCTCGCGATGGAGGACTCGCAGCTGCCGCTGGTTCGCTCGGCCAAGGACGCGCATGATGCATGGTCAAGACTGGAAGGACACTTCGAGAAGAAGAGTTTGGCCAACAAGCTCTTTCTTCGTCGGCGTTTCTTCACGACGATGATGGAGGAAGGTGACGATGTGCTGAAGCACATCAACAAGCTCAAGACGCTGGCGGAGCAGCTCGACGCGGTTGGCGCTCCGGTCAGCGAGGACGACTTGGTGATCACGCTTCTGGGCAGTCTGAGCGAGTCGTACCAGTTCCTGATCACGGCGTTGGAGTCGAGAGCCGACTCGCTGTCGTGGGAACTCGTGACGTCTCGGCTGCTGCATGAGGACATGAAGCGCAAGGAACAAGGTGGCGGTGTCGACGGAGCCGCGCACGGTCAAGGTCAAGCGTTCATGGTCAACAACAACAAGCGCAAGGGCCGACCGGTGAAGAAGACCGGGGCGTGCCACAACTGCGGCAAACAAGGACATTGGATCGCGGAGTGTCCCTCGCGGGTCCAGAACGACGCTGAGCGATATCGGTCGCAGCGTGCGAACGTCGCACAGGACGAAGAAGATCCTGGCGACTACCTTTTCTCGGTTGGTCGTACGAGCAGTACCGCCAAGTCGAGTGACATGTGGCTGGTCGACTCGGGTGCGACGCAGCACATGACGAGTTCCAACAAGTACATGAGGAACTACAAGAAGATGGCTCCGGTGGACGTGCATCTCGCGGACGACGGTGTGGCTCAGGCGGTGGGGACTGGCGACATTGTCATGTCGATGAAGACGCCGCGCGGCATGAAGAAGGGTGTGCTCACGAATGTGTGGCATATCCCGAAGCTGTCGCGCAACCTGTTTTCGGTCGGCCGCTTCACCAAGGACGTCGGGCCAGTCACCTTCGAGAGCGACGGGTGCTTCGCGGACAACAAGGGTCTCAAGTGGCAGCTCGGCGCTCGTGAGGGCAAAGGGCTGTTCAAGCTGTGCATGACTCCGATGATGCCTGACGAGGCCAATGCGGCAAGTTCGAAGGATTGCCAAGGGGACACCACGTCGTACCTCTGGCACCTCCGACTTGGTCACATTGGCCATGGCGGTCTAGACGCCATCGTCAAGAAGAGCTACGGTGTTGGCATCGACATGACGTCGGTGAAGCAGTGGGAGCTGTGCGACGGGTGTGCACTCGGCAAGCAAACGCGAGTGAGCTACATGAAGTCGTCCCCGAACCGTGCGAAGCACGTGCTGGAGGTGGTTCACAGGGATGTGTGCGGCCCCATGCAGACGCCAACGTTTGGGGGCAAGCGCTACTTCGTCACGTTCATCGATGACAAGTCGCACTTCTGCGTCGTGTATTTGCTGAGGAACAAGTCCGAGGTGGCTACCAAGTTCGCGGAGTTTGTGGCGTTTGCTGAAACTCAGACCGGCAAGCGCGCGAAGATACTCCGGAGCGACAACGGTGGCGAGTACACTTCCGGCGCGATGGCCAAGTTCTGTGCGGACCGTGGTATCGTGCAGAAGTTCACTCCGCCGTACACGCCTCAGCTGAATGGAGTCGCCGAGCGGATGAACCGGACGTTGGTGGAGGTGCGCGCTGCATGCTGGAACATGCCGGATTGCCCAAGACGTATTGGGGTGAAGCGGTGATGACGGCTACGTTCCTCCGTAATCGGTTTCCGACACGCGCCATCAGCCACGACAAGTCTCCGCACCAAGTTTGACGGGCAAGAAACCGCTGCTGGCGAACCTGAAAGTGTTCGGTTGCCACGCGTATGTGCACGTACCGAAGGCGAAGCGCACCAAGTTTGACGCTCGGTCGGTGCGCTGTCGGTTCCTGGGGTACTCGGAGCACGAGAAAGCGTATCGATTCGAAGAACTGGAGAGCAGTCGCGTGCTGGTGAGCCGCGACGCGCAATTCATGGAAGACGTCTTCGACAGTGGGAGACGTGACTACCATCAGAGGGAGGTGGTGGTCATTCAAGATGAAGAGACGACGGATCAAGATTCGTCGCAGTCGGATGAAGACGACAACGAAGAAGAGGAAGAAGCTGCGCGGGACGAAGACTTCGAGCCCGGCAGCAAGCGACACCCGCGGACGCAGTCGCTGGAGGAAGTCACGGAGGTTCCAAGTGCCAAGCGGTATGCGTCGCAGAGTCGACACCAGACCCTGGACGAGATGTCGGTTGCGGCTCAAGAAAGTCAAGACTTCGAAGCTGCGTACGTCGTGGATTCAGTGGGAGAAATGCCGACCACGTTCAAGTCGGCGATGGAATCCAGCGACGCAGTCAAGTGGAAGGAGGCGTGTGACTCGGAGTGTGACTCGCTGCTCAAGAACGACACGTGGGATGTCGTACCACTGCCGAAGGGACGCAAGGCGATCGGCTGCAGATGGGTGTTTCGCGTGAAGGAGAACCAAGCTGGAGAGATCGAGCGGTTCAAGGCAAGTTCACGTCGATCCGGATCGTACTGAGTCTAGCTGCCAAGTATGGTCTCAAGCTGCACCAGATGGATGTCAAGACTGCGTTCCTCAACGGTGTGCTGGACGAAGACATCTACATGGCACAGCCGGATGGCTATGTGGACGAAGACCACCGGACCACGTATGCAAGCTCAAGCGGTCGCTGTACGGACTGAAGCAGTCGCCGCGCATGTGGAACCAGACCATCGACGACTTCATGCTCAAGCTGGGGTTCAAGAAGTGCGAGTCCGACCACTGCATCTACTTGAAGCGTGACGGCCAAGACATGATCTTCGTGGCGCTCTACGTTGACGACTTGGTCCTCGCCAGCAGCAGTGACAAGATGCTCCTCGACACCAAGCAGGCGCTCAGTCACCGCTTCGAGATGACGGACATGGGTCAGCTCAAGTACTTCCTCGGGATGGAGATCGAGCAAGACGTGGTGGCTGGGAAGATGTCGATGCGGCAGACCAAGTTCGCCAAAGATATCCTGCAGAAGTTCAGCATGGACAAGAGCAACCCTGTCAAGACGCCACAGGATCCGGGTCTCAAGCTGACGAAGGCCATGTGTGAAGGTGGCTGCAAGCACGACGAGACCATGGTCAACGTGCCATACCGGAACGCAGTGGGATGCCTCATGTACCTCATGGTAGGCACTCGTCCGGACCTGGCAGCTGCAGTGGGAGTGCTGAGCCAGTTTGCAGCGGACCCGTGCCCGACACACTGGCAGGCGCTCAAGAGGGTGTTCAGGTACATTCAAGGCACCAAGACGCACGGCATCGAATTTCAAGCAAGCTGCCACGATGGACTTCAAGGCTATTCGGATGCGGACTGGGCAGGCGACATCGAGTCTCGACGGAGCACAAGTGGCTACGCGTTCATGATGAACGGCGGATGCATCAGCTGGAGAAGCAAGAAACAGCGGACGGTGGCGCTGTCTTCGACGGAGGCCGAGTACATGGCGCTATCGGAGGCGACACAAGAGGCAGTGTGGCTCAAGGTGTTCCTGTTCGAGCTCGGCGAGATGGCAAGCGATGAAGCGGTCAAGATCTACGAGGACAACCAAGGCTCCATCGCGTTGGCCAAGAACCCGCAGTTCCACAAGCGCACCAAGCACATCGACATTCGCTACCACTTCGTGCGTGAGAAGGTGGAAGCACAGCAAGTGGTGCTACAATATGTGTCGACAACGGACATGCTGGCGGACATGATGACGAAGCCAATTCCTGCAACGCAGTTCAGTGTGCTCCGACCAAGCTCGGGATCCAAGGTGCAATCGCTGTCGAGTCGAGTGGGAGTGTTGTCAAGAAGGCGCCTCGGGCAGCTGCGGTATACCGGTAGGATACCGGTATGACCTTCACTCAGTGGGACCGCAATCATTCCTGTGTTTACGGGACACTGATGATGGGACGCGGACACTGATGATGGGACGCGGGACACTGATGATGGGACGCTGTTTACGCTACGGGGATTACGGGACACGTGGGTACAAGATTGTGGGTACAAGATGGGCATCCACATGGCAGTCGCTGATTGGCTGAAGCAACTCAGTATCCGGTAGAGAATCCAGTAGAGTGTATCCAGTAGAGAATCCAGTAGGCTTAGAGGTAGCAAGGAGTTTGCGAACTAAGGACCTAAATCAATCACTTTGCATTTTGCCATCAACCGACCAAAGCCTTTTAGTCTTTCGTTCTAATTTTGTCCCGGATCACACTGTGCACGTGTGGTGTAGCGGATCCGTCAAAATCTGGTTAAGACAGGATCCAACTTCCCAACAGCGCTCGAACACCAACTAACGGAGGGGGTACCCCAATCCGCGATTTGCTGAACTTCTCACCTTGTGTACCCGTTGGTGGGCTGGATCTGCTCTCTTAGCGCTCCGAAGAGATGTAGCGATGCGACTTTTGAACGTCCTGGCGGGACGCGGGGATGGAGCAGAAGTCTTCGCTCTGCTGCCGGTTAGGATCCAGATCCCAAGCGATAAAGTCGAGCTTGGATCTGGCGGCCAGGACTTGATCCGGGGCCGGTTGGTTGCCTTTTGGGGTGTGGTTAGTCCCTTCCTTTGCGATACTTGCCGCTTCCTATAGCGGGGATTCTGGGGTCGAGAGACTGAGAATCCTCGCCAAGTAATAACACCGTCGGATCCGATATCAACACTTGAAGGTAGATCACTAGTGTAAGGCAAATCTGGCCAATGTATTATCCAGACTTACACAAACAACTAGTTCAGCTACTTGTAGACTTGCCGACACCTTGTAGGGCCAATGTAGTTCCCGTTGGAAGATTGAGGCGAAGCACTTGTGCACTTGATGGCAAATTCAGTTCTGATTTACGGTTAAGTCCTATCTCGTCTCCTACCGTACCTATGTATCCACCACTGCCGCGGATGACCGGCTCTATACCTCTTATATAACCTCCCCATCTCTGTAATCTTTGCTCGCGGCCGATCCCCGGATACATCTGGCGTAATCACCTGATCGCGCTATAGACATGATCTGAGATCTGAGATCCGGATCTGTCGATCTTGGATCCGGGTCCCGAATAGATCTGTCCCGTATCTTAGTTCTCGCCCCTTGGTCCGGACACGCGTCTGGCTTCCGCTGGCGCGTCATATCCACGTTGAAGTACGTCAAGTGTGTCACCCTCCTCGTGCCGCTTAGAACACGCCATCCGTTTTACCATGTCATCAGATCCAGATCCATCACTCAGTCATATTCCCGGAACGGTGACCTCTAATCTCGTCTGGGCGTCTCATTCTTGAAAACGCGCATCACCACAACCGCCCCTTGCACGTAGTTGTTGCAGCACAACGGCATCACTGCGAGCACGTTGGTCGCGATAACTCGATTCGTCATGTCTTCCTGGCACTCTGCCCGCGGCTCCGATCTCGACGAAGATCGAACCAAGGAGATGGCTCGCATTCAGGACATTCCGGATCGCCGCCACGATCTGCAGGGAGTTCTCCACGTCATGCTCCTGAAGACTTCGACCGAGGAGATGATCGACCTTCTAACGACGACGATTCCGACGATTCCGAAGCCGCGGACGACGCCTTCAATCAGGCCACCTTACGGGCTCTGGCGCAGTCTCGATCCGAGGATCGTCGTCAGAAACACGCTACTCCACCCCGCAAAACTCCGGTCAGGGCGGCTGGTGGAGGCGGTGGTCCTCCTGACTCGCCCGACGGGTCGGACGACGCAGATCTTCACCCGGATCCCCGCTCTCGAACGCCGGACCGCAATACAGACCCCGCGGCCGATCCGAATTGACCTGCCGCTCCGTTTGCGCCCGACACATCTTGCATTTAAGGTCGAACTCAAAGCAGGGTGTTGGTCCCTGCCGACGTGGAGCCTTGGATCGTGGTTCAGCTCAATCGGGTCACCATCGCGAATATGACTATTTCGGTCCTATTCCCCGTACTTCCGATTCGGCCTGGTTGGATGTTTCCCGACGAGCAGAGGGGCATGCCCATGCTGAAAGAATTTCAGTACTGCGAGGACTTGATCACCGAGCAAAATGTCCATGATCCGCTGGCGACCAAGCCTTGGGAGATCTTAGAGAATCCTGGTAACGCCATGAGCTTTGATCCCGCTGTTGGGGGTCGCCTGGGTGACTTTTACGGCAGTACCGGACCCATGAAGAACGTGACGCGCAAACCTACTGGGAGAGCACGCACTCCTTTCCGATCTCCAAGTCGAAGATGGCTGCCAGCCCCTGGCTGGCTCGATACCGCAAGAGTCGAAGCAATCATCGTGGTCACGCCGGAAACCGCTGGAAACAGCTGCTCGACTCCTGATCACAACCATGCGTGATGGCTGGTGTGATCTGGACATATTGTTGGACTTCTATTTCTCCATTTTCCGTTGCGATCTCAGTGAGTGACTTGGTACCCCGGTGTGGTGGCACGTCTCGTCAATCTTGCGAATCCCAACGTGTCCCAAACTGAGCCGACCGATCTCCTGGAGGCGCTGGACGAGTGCAACGAAGCTGATCCATGGCGCAACCATTATCGCGATACCCAGAACGCCATCCTGCGCACCAGATCCCGCGTCTCACTGGTAAGTTCTCCAACGTGCATCCGGCCGGAGCTAGCGACGCGGCCCATGAGTAGATCCAGATTCCGCTCTTCGCACGCATGCTTGCCGATGTCGGGAGCAAAACGCAGCTATCCTTCCCTAATACACGTTCGTTTTGCGATCCCGCCTCTTAGATCTGGATCTGGTATTCGTAACTTCTTCATTGTCTTGCCGGATTTCATATACACACAAAATATAATCCCTTTCCTCCGAAATTGTGACCTCCTCACAACCCTTTCCACACTCTCCCGTTGATACGCCAGACCGCATCAATAGGTTTCGCCTCACTCCTCCTCGTTCGACTGCATCACGCCGAACCGATTCCGATTCGCGCAGTCCCGCAGGAACTGGTGGAGCAGCGCGCCACAGTTGAGATCTGCTTCGTCGACCCAGCTCGGCTCCTCGTATCCACACCAGTGCACCAGAAATTCCCGGTGGATCCGACTGTATCTAGTCTTTTGCCGGATCTCATATCCGAGATCAGCTCGACTTCGTATTCGTCCGGTTCGAGATCTGCGATCCAGCTATCTTCAGGCAACAGCGCTTCATCAAAATCGGTGCGTTCCGTTTCTCCGGCCACCACTCGTATCTGTGGGCGATCTGGGAATTCTCGCACAGGCTTCAACTTCGATACATGGACAATTGGTAATAACCGGTATTCCGTTCTGGCGATCTGTATATTTATTGATCTTCTCCGCGACCCGGAACGGTCCATGCCAGAGATGCGCTAACTTCCGGGCAAATCCTTCCTTCACCCGATCCAGATATAACCACACGCGAGATCCGGCTTCAATCGCATGTGGCTGCACTTCGTCGTTATGAACTTCGGCTCGAGCTTCGATCGCCTTCCGAAGTCTCGTTTACCTCTTCCCGGACCTGCGTGTAATATCGCTGGATCCGATAGCGCCATTTGCGGGGTCGCGATGCTGACGTCGGGTGCTTCGGGCGTGGATCTGGGATCCCATCCATGCACCAAATAGAACAGGGTGTCGCCTCGGGTCCGATCTTGGGCCGTATTTAGGGCGAATGTGTGTCGCTCCGCATACTCATCCTAATCCCGCTGATTGACATCATGTACATACATCTTTAGCGCGCGAGTGATCGTTTGGACCATGCGTTCCGCCGTGCCGTTCGCCTGTGGTCGGTAAGCCATCGTGGCCCTCTGCCGCTGCCCCAAGATCTTGTTAAACGATCGAAAAAATCCGACATGAACCCCGGTTCTCGGTCGTGGCGGATGGCTTCGCTTGCACCGAAACGGCGGAACACGCATTCCTCGTATGATTCCGCGATCGTCTGCGCCGTCCGTGAAGCGCTAGCCTTTGCAATAACATATCCGGTGAAGAGATCCACCCAGATCATCAGCTCAGTGTTACTCTATACGACTTCGGTAACGACGGTATGTGATCCATAGCTATGATCTGGAACGGGTAGGTTGCCTGGATGTTCCCGGGCGACTCGCCTCGGATTGTTGGACGACCCTTCCCGGTCTTGCAGTCTACACATTCTCCCACGTTTCGCTGTACGCTGCGGTATAGACCCAGGTTTGAATGGTAGCGATATAGGACGTCTTGTTGGAGTGTATCCGGAATAACCAGTCGCAACAGATTATCTCGATCTTCGCCTGGCTTCCGCCCGGGGGACAGTAGAAGAGCAGATCGTCGTCGTCCGTTTCATAGTCTGCAGCAAGGTTACTGTATAACCGAGCCTCCTCTTGAGTGAGCTCGGCCACGTCACTTGCCAGGTATTTCTTCATCCCTGCAATTCACCTCTCTTCATCTTGAGCTTTCCGGACCCTCTCGATCCTGAGATCCCGAACAAACTCTTCCTGCAGTACTCTCGGGGTTGATCTAGACCTAGAGCCCGATCGTGCAGCGACCGGGGAGATCCTGACTACCGACTCCTCCGCCTGGACCGCCAGGATTTCGTCCAGCCGATTTAGGATCACCAGGTCCTGATAATCCCCTTCGTCCACAATATCCCAGACTGTCGCTGTAAGGCCGCACCTGCCAGGCTATCCGTACTCTCATTTCAATCTCGCTTGACATGTAACAGCTCATGGTTCGACCATCCTCGAAGTCGATCTAAGGCCTTCTGTTTCAGCAGCGTTAGCCCCGGGGCCTTGCGATCGATCTCGCCCCGTACGTGCAGGATTACTAGGTTGGAATCACCGCAGATCACTAGCCGCCCCTGGTCAACATCCTCCAAGAGATCGAAACATAATAGAAGGCCGTTGTATTCCGCCTCATTCACGGTAAGGCCTTCGGCGTATCCACATCGAGCGCTGAGTACCGTCCATTCTGGTAACATCCATAGGATCGCGCTGTATGCGCCTCCGCCACGCTTGACCCGTGCCGATCCGTCGAAACTAACCACGTAGAGTTCTTCATCTGTTTTTACAGTAGGTACGGGAGCTTGGATCTGTCGTCTAGGCTCCTTTTTGGGCGCGATTGCAATCAACGCTTCATCCACCTCGGATCGGGGAGTAATACTAGCGGCCATCGCCCCCAAGATCTCGTCCTCTCCCTTGACACATTTCATGATTTCCAATGTCCATGGCGACAGGAGGGCAGCCCACTGCCACAAACGTCCTTGGAGGCCAGGAGACCTGAACAGCCAAGCTAACGTGGAATGTTGCGTCAGGATCCGGATCTCACGCCCCACCAACAGATTTTAGTTTAGATCTAGGATCCGCAGCAGAGCTAACACTTCCTTTTCCACCACATTGTAGTTCAGCTCGTTGGATTTCAACGTTCGACTGACAAAGGTGACTGGATGGTACACTTGATCGTGACTCTGCATCAGAGCTGCCGAGATCGCCCAATCACTGGCAAAGACAACGTTACAGGGGCATCCGATGACTCCGAGCCGACGGACAGTCCTCGATCTAGGATCCGGCGGAGGTCTGGGCGATCTTTAACTCAGCGAACTCTACTTCTCGTAGCTCGTACAAGACTGCGGCATAGATCGCGTAGTCTTCGATGAAACGATTATAGTAGTTCAAGCTGCCCAGGAACGCCTGCATAGATCTGAGCGATCCTGGGAAAAGTATATCGGTTAGCGTCTGCAGATCTTTGGGATGGGCTTCAATACCTCTACTCGACACTTGGTGCCCCAAGTAATCCTCATTACGTAATCCACAGAAACTTTTCACCACGCTGATGGACAAGTTCCATTTGTCGCATGCATTCATCAGATTTTCCACGCGGCTACACATCTCGTCCCACGATCCGGCGATCACCAGGATATCGTCTATATATGATCGACGTCCCAATACTGACGGCCGACCCGGATCTTCCGGTTCGCCGACCTCGAACAGATCCGTAACCGAATCCAATTGATCTGCCTGTGGAATCCGCGTGAAGCCGTATAGCGCGTTAACTATTAGTCGTTGATAGATATGGGGAGCGTTTTCAAGCCAAATGGCATCCGATTCCACTCGAACAGTCCAAACGGGGTGACGAAGGCCGAAATCGCACGAGTCCGGTCCGTCATCGTCACCACCCAAAATCCGCTCGCCATGTCCAACGAGCAATACCACAACACTTTATCGAGATCTTCCAGCAGATCGTTGATCAGGGACATCGGGTAGATCATAAGCCGAGTGAGTCCATTGACCAGTCGATAGTCAATACACAGACGTATATCGACCCCGTTTTCTTGATGATCACTACGATTGGCGATGCTCACGGCGACGTCGCGTGTTGGATCATCTTTGCCGCCAAGAGCCCTTTGATCAGATCTGACACCTTCTCACGGAACTGCGGTGCTATCTTACCGACCCTTTGTGCGATGGGTCTTGCATCGCCCACATCAATGTCACACACAGCACCCCGAGCGGCAGGTGATAAAGCGTTACCCTTGTCGATCAGGATATGTCGCCTCCGTTAGATAATCTTGCGCAAGCGATCAATCTCTTCTGGAGTATTATGCTCGGGATCACCCACTTGAATATCTTCGAAAGTCACTTCGTCTGTCGTGGCTGAGATCTCCGGCAACACCGCCAATACACCTTCTACATCTTCCGCCGAGAGATGGCCTGCCTCATGGTAGGGTTTCGACCAGCTGGGGCGGATCTGGTTCGGGATGTGTTTTCCCCATCGGAGCCGGTCGGTCTCGGTCGGGATCTTCTCTTTGTCTCTGGTCGGCCTCTGATGTCTTCGTTGCGGACAGTTTATCGAGTCGCTTCTTCATCATGGCTCGGCTCTCGATTTCCAGTTCGAGTTGGTGCTCCTGATCCAGATCTGAGTCGGGTACCGGCTCGGTAGAGTGGGCATCCACTTGATCCGGGTCTTCCACCTCAGGGTCTACCCCGGGCATCCTCCCGTTACCGTAATCTTCGTTTCCTGCGATAGCCCGGAAGCTGGGTCTAGCTTAGATACCAGTTGGGCTTCCTTGATCTCTTCCGACACCGACGCCCCATTCTCGCCCGATCTAGCGCTTTCACTTCCTTCTCCAGTGATCTCTATCGCCGCTTGTCGTGCCGGTATCTCCGGATCCGTGTCTTCGGCGGCGGGGTTCCTTGGGTCGCAGATGACTCGGGCGACCTGGCCTCGTCGAAGTATGGCACGAGGTGTTGGGTATGCTGGCCGATCTACCATGGGTCCGGGATCAAGCTCCGCCTGGTCCGCTTCCACGGGGTCCGCTTCTACCATAGCTTCGAGGGCTAGGTTTTGCCACTCCATGTATCGACGAGACCCTACCGAGACGAAACCTGGCATACGAGGAATCCGATCCCGAGCCACATGCCGAGCTTCTCGTCACCCTGCAAGATCAGCTCCTTGTCGCTAATATTAGTGACTTGAAGATATCGTTTCTTGCCGGGACCCTTCACCACCGTGGCCACCCAGCGATCTCCTCGCGTGACCCACAATTTCTCCTGCTCGGATAGCCGTAACCGCCTGGGTAACTCTACCGCCTCGCCCACTCCTATCGTCGTATACTGGTCGACCTGGAGCAGTTTTGCCTTGTCATTATACACCTGCCGGCGTCCGCTAAGTTGGATCTGTACTTCGTCTGGCAGACAAATTGATCCATCGGCTAGATCTAAACGGATCCCAGCTGGAACCATAAAGTCCATGCCCAAAATGGCTTGTTGTCCGGAGAGATCTCCTACCCAGATATCGAAAAATACACGAACATCCCTGCCAGAGTGATTTTGATTCGCGTCCTCCCTTCCGTGGTATACACGTTGTCGCCAATCCCAACACATTCTTGACTCTGACTCCTGTCGATATACCACCCCACCTTACGAGCAAAGGTGGTGTCCACAATGGACACTTCGGCACCAGTATCTAAGAGAAAGATCGCCTTCTCATTGTTGATCTTGCCGGCTAGCTTGGCCTGTCGGAACCATTTCCCTGGAGCGTGATGTTTCCAATATCCTCGGGATTCCCCTGGGAGGAGATCCATTGAAGGTCTATCGCCTGATCGGCGCAGTTCATTGATGTTAGGACGACTAGAATTCGGGGTCACAGTGGTTGCTTCCTCTTCCGTTGGCTTAGACCATTCTTTCCGTTCACGCTGTTCCCAATAGCCGCGTAGTTCTCCCGTTTGTAGATCCAACGACATCTGGACTTCTGATCGGCTGAATTCGTCCGGATGTAAATCCGCAGTCGTCTTGACAACTCGTTTCATGTGTAGACCATATGTATTACCGTGTAGATCGGGTTGCTGACTACCTTGATCTACCGATAGCTTGTTCACAAATGCATAAATGCAGTACCTAGAACGCTCGGCTCGTATCGGTTTCCAAACCGACGAGCGTCCTAGTTTAACATTTTCTCAGCCATTTCTGGCAACATCCCGGAGTGTTTGGTCGGGTTGTACCATTGGCGGATCGGATTGTAGAACTCCTCCATCGGGCACTTACCCATGTCGTGAAGCTCGCCACATCCGCGGTATACGAACAGACAGTGGTCCGCAGGATGTCCTCGTCTACCACACTTCTGGCAAATGAGACGCTTCCAACATCCAAGGTCAGTGTGTTTGCGAGATCTGCAATGTGAGCAACGGTTGCGATCTTGCCCATCAAATCTGCCTTGAGATCTGAGATCAGATGACGGTTGTTCGGGGAAGTCCGAGACGGACAAGATTGTTCCTGCCCTTGCATATCGGCCGGAATCTCCCGCGGCTTCTCTTCGACGGATGCCAGATAGACCCTGCGTAGATCTCCTTCGGCTTCTGACCCGTCAGATCCGGAGTCGAATCCAGAATCGGGGCTCGTGGATCTGGATCGTGCGTACCGCTCGCTTGGGTGGGGCCGTCGTCGTAGAGGTTGGCGCCTTCTGTCGGAATTTTGACCCGAATGCCGACCGCTTCTGCCTGTTTTTCGCCCTTTCCCTCGCGCGAAGCACTTCTTCCAAAATGTCAGCGTCCGTCAGCCGTAGCAACTTCAGTTGATCCGCCAGATCCTGATCCCTAAAGTTTCGATGAAAAGATCTACATGCTCACGGCGATCTTTCGGCTCTCCGTCCTTGATCTTGAGTCGCGTGCGCAGAGCGGCGACGTTCTTACGGTGGAGATACTCTAACGGCGACTCGTCGGACCGCTTGCGGGCATGATAATTTTGCCACGCGACCGATACTCCCAATCCGCAATATTGTACCTGGAAACTGCGTAGTAGATCGCTCCACTTGTTTCGTGTCGTTCGGCCCAGCTGGTGGTACCAGTTCTTAGCCGGTCCGTTCAATAGGTCAGCGAAGGTCAAACACTTTTCTCCATCAGACGCTTGGTCTCGGAGGAACGCCGACTTGACTTTGCTGATCCAGGATCGAGCGCGGTCTTCGTCTTGATCTTTACCGGCGAATTCTTTCAAGGCTGAAATCGCCGAGATCCGGACTCTTTGGATCATGGACGACCCGGTGGCGCCAGTTGACGTAGTGGCCACGACGGCTCGGCCTGAGATAGGGGTTTCGAGATCGTCAGGATCATACTCCCACTGCAAAGGGTGGTGATCTGGTGATCCAACCAACTCCATGTCGACGTCTTGCGCACCGGTGTACTTGGACTCAGGGGTTTTGGGTCTGGATGTGACCGCTTGCTGCTCCTTAAGAAAACGGCTCATCGTGGCTTGAAAGTACGTTTCCAGATTACCTGTCAATGCGTTAGTTGTGACCGTAGCCGGGATAGGAGCTGGGGGCATCGTCGGCTTCTTGAGCTAATCCAGCATCGATATCGGGGATGTTGGCATCGTTACCCATGGGGTGTTATCGAACTCTGAGAGGGTGTCGTCGACATCTCGGGCCCCTCTGGTTGACCTGCCGATTTCTGACCCAATGTCCTCACGTGAGATCTGAGCATCGCTGCTCCCGACGGACCTAACGACATACGTCGTGATCTCTCGGAGCTGTTCGAATCTGGTTCCGAGGTTGCTGATGCGTAATGTGAGAATCCAGCCTGGCATTCCGCAGCACTGACTTGGGGAAACGGTTCTGAATCTTGGATCTGAGAATTTTCTCCCACCAAGAGTCTTAACCACTCAAACAGGCTTCGTGTCGCGAAGTGGATAGTGTCCAGGTCTATATCGAATAGATCGTTCGCCTCGAACACTCCTGCCACCAATCCCGCCTCGTCCAGCAGTCGGAATTGCTCTTTCACTGCGTCCAACTTGTTGGCGAAGACTCGGGGAACCGACACCGGTCCTTTAAGAGTTCGAACCTGCTTCAGATTCAGGATCTTCATCATTGATCTCGAAGTAGGAACTCGTCCAAGTTCTTCCGATGATACATATACTCCAGTGATCCTTCTTTCCAGAGTAGCACCGATTCACCATGATCTTCGGTCTCTGACTCTGGGGCCTTCAATTTCTTCCGCGCAGCTTTGTTCTTCTTCTTTTTCGTGGTGGATCTTGGCGCTGGTGGGTTTGCGAATGGATATGGTTCAGGCTTAATCTTTACCTCATCACTCTGCAGATCTCGATTCGCATCGAGATCTGCGGGGTCCCCGAAGGGACCTGGGGAGGAGATAGAGGTTTCTCTTCTAGATCCGGGTCTGGATCTACCTCATCTTGTCTGTCGACAGAGCTCCTCCCAGGACTCTGTCGATCTGCGGATCTTGTTTCATTCAGCGGCGTCGTCGTCGATCCGATCTCCGATGACGCTTGTTCCACTGGTTCTTTCTTCACTTGCACATTTTTCTGCGAACTCACGGTGAAATCCGGAGTCGCCAAGAGATCCGGGCACGCGCACCATTGTGGTGTAGCGGAACCCGTCAAAATCTGGTTAAGACAGGATCCAACTTCCCAACAGCGCTCGAACACCAACCAACGGAGGGGGTACCCCAATCCGCGATTTGCTGAACTTCTCACCTTGTGTACCCGTTGGTGGGCTGGATCTGCTCTCTTAGCGCTCCGAAGAGATGTAGCGATGCGACTTTTGAACGTCCTGGCGGGACGCGGGGATGGAGCAGAAGTCTTCGCTCTGCTGCCGGTTAGGATCCAGATCCCAAGCGATAAAGTCGAGCTTGGATCTGGCGGCCAGGACTTGATCCGGGGCCGGTTGGTTGCCTTTTGGGGTGTGGTTAGTCCCTTCCATTGCGATACTTGCCGCTTCCTATAGCGGGGATTCTGGGGTCGAGAGACTGAGAATCCTCGGGCCAAGTAATAACACCGTCGGATCCGATATCAACACTTGAAGGTAGATCACTAGTGTAAGGCAAATCTGGCCAATAGAGAGGTTTCGTGCAAATCCTTACCTTACTTTTCCACCAGACTAGTGACCAGGTGTGAGGGTGATGATTTTGCCGCGCAGAGGTTTCGCTGTGCTAATCTTCACGGCGCTGCAGCCATCCGTATTAGAACTTATCAGATTCATTTATGTGAGTGTAAGACAGAAAGCAGCACACACTGAGTTCGACGATGCAGTTCACCCAAGACGAAGCACTGGAGTTGCTAGCACTGCTAAGCTCGTTCGGGAAGGAAGCACTATGGATTGCTTTGCTACAGGCCGGCTGCTTTGAGACCCCAGAACGACCATTGATTCCTGCTGTGCGGCTTAACCTCGGCGCATACTGCGATGCCAACGCAGAGCTCGACTTCCGGTTCGACGTGTGCGGCGTGCGCCTTCTTGTGCGACTGTTTGCACTCGTTGTGACGGAGAGCAACGACCGCTGCCATGCTGAAGAAGCCACAGCTCTCCTTCTGTACCGTCTCAGCTTTACTCGCCGCCTGCACGACATGGCTGGCACCTTCGGCCGATCACGACCGGAATTAAGTCGCATATTCCTTTGGATGGGTACGTGTTCGATTGCTATAGTATGGTCTCTATCGTTGCTAATTACCTGTGTTCTAGTTGACTATGTAGACTCAAGGTACAGCGATCGCATGTATTTCCACCTAGATCTTGTGAGAAGACAAATGGGTGTATACTGCGCAGCAGTCGAGCGCAGAACCTCCGTGTCCGGCGTGTTCGATTTTCCCGACGGGACAAAGATCGGAATATGGCGCCCTTCGCCCCGCAAAGGGCCTCAATCTGAGAATCTGCAGCGTCAAGTCTACAGCGGTCATAAGCGACTACACTGTCTTTTATTTCAAGGTAAAATAATGTCGGCTAATTATATGAGTGTTTCGTATAGTTGTTCGACTCATTGTTCATACTGCTAGGTTTGACCACACCCGACGGATTGTCCATGCAGTTTTTGGGCCGTTTGAAGGGCGCAGACACGACACTACTGTATTTGCAGCTAGCCGCCTTCTACATTTTTTCGCGAGAATGCAGACATTTTCGATGGCAAAGCCATCTTTGGCGACCCTGCATATTCTGTAAGCGACTTCGTTGTTACGCGATTCAAGGACGTGGTACTGTCAACGCACGCAACGATTTTCAACAAGCAGATGAGTGCAGTGCGAACTGCTATCGAGTGGAACTTTGGTATCATGAAACGACTTGGGCTTTTATCGATTACAAGAACGATCTGAAAGTTCGCCTAAGTCCTGTGGGAAAGCTTGTACGGCTAGCGATGCTCTTGACAAACTGCCACTGCGGTTACTATGGCGGCAACCAGATCAGTCGCTTCTTCGACGTTGCACCTCCTTCACTTCAGGACTATTTAGACATGTCCTATTAACTCAATAGATGCAAGAACCAACCACAGTTCTATTTACTTCTTATTCGCTAAGTGTTCTAGCAAAAGAATAAGCGCTGCTCAAGATCACGACGATCTTTGCGCTCTTGCTCCCATTGCTCTCGACGCATGGTGAGTTCCTGCTCCTTCTAGGATTGTAGAATCTCGGCCAGCTTTGCGAACTTGTTGGTTCGGGAAGGGTTTTCAGTTTGCCCGTCTTCTGCCTCTCGCGGCCGTTTCAGCCGTTTCACAGCGATGCGGCGTATAGCTTCGCCAGAACTCTTACTTGCAGCGTTTTTCTCATCCCTTGCCTTCTTCTTGGCGGCCTTTTTCGCTTTCATCTCTTCCATTCTCAAGATTAGCTCATCCACGAGCTCGTCCTTCTCGCTGTGAGACTCCGTTACACCCGAGAGGCGCTTAGCCGCACTGTTCTTTTTGTTGGCGGCAGCTAAATGCATACACACTCGCATTCGTTAGCATTGGGTACTAATATACGTGGTAGCGAATGGATTTACTTACCAATGAGTGCGTTGATGCGGTTCTGAGCTATTTTACCAGACAGGTTCTTACGGGAGAAGTCCGGGCAAGCCACCAGCGCCTCAGCTAGCTTCTCCCACTGCTCCATGACCTTGCCGTGCTCCTGTAAGTAAGGCTCGTCCGCAATTGTCTGCTTGAGAATCATGACATCTTCAGCCTCCGAAAAGTTCTTTCGTTTGGTTGGTTCTGCCATTGCCTGAATGAAGACAGTGGCTGACTGGCTGAGGGTGATGACTGCAATTCACTACAGCCACGACTTCCATCAGAATTTATGGGCGACGATTAGGGTAATTTAGTGTTTTTAACAGCTTTTTGATGGTGAAGGTGATGAAATTCCGGATGAAACCTCTCTAATGTATTATCCAGACTTACACAAACAACTAGTTCAGCTACTTGTAGACTTGCCGACACCTTGTAGGGCCAATGTAGTTCCCGTTGGAAGATTGAGGCGAAGCACTTGTGCACTTGATGGCAAATTCAGTTCTGATTTACGGTTAAGTCCTATCTCGTCTCCTACCGTACCCTATGTATCCACCACTACCGCGGATGACCGGCTCTATACCTCTTATATAACCTCCCCATCTCTGTAATCTTTGCTCGCGGCCGATCCCCGGATACATCTGGCGTAATCACCTGATCGCGCTATAGACATGATCTGAGATCTGAGATCCGGATCTGTCGATCTTGGATCCGGGTCCCGAATAGATCTGTCCGTATCTTAGTTCTCGCCCCTTGGTCCGGACACGCGTCTGGCTTCTCCGCTGGCGCGTCATATCCACGTTGAAGTACGTCAAGTGTGTCACCCTCCTCGTGCCGCTTAGAACACGCCATCCGTTTTACCATGTCATCAGATCCAGATCCATCACTCAGTCATATTCCCGGAACGGTGACCTCTAATCTCGTCTGGGCGTCTCATTCTTGAAAACGCACATCACCACACACGCGTTCAATCACTGCATTAGCTGGGGCTTGCGTACCGTAGTTGGTACTCGCTCCACATCGTAGCTGTCCAAAAGCTCCAAGAACTCTTTCTGAAACTCGCATCCCCCATCATAAATACAACGCATGGGTCTTGAGTAGCGACTGAACCAGTAGCAGTCCACGAGAAATTCTGCCTCTGCGCTTAATCCGTTCAAGGCAGGTAGTAGTTCGATGAGTCTGGTCGTAGTGTCAATGATGCGCAGGGCGCAAATTTCAGCTTTCCAAACGGTCCAATAGAGTCCACTGCAATCTCAAACCATGGCCAGGCAACGGCCTACCTTCGCGACGGGGCCTGAACGCGGGAGACGATGGGTCACAGGAGCACTGATTGTTGTTGTTGTCCTTTTTGCAGAACTTGCACCACTTCTTTGTCCGTCCGCATTCCAGGCCGCGGTTGCCGTGCTGGCCATGGTTTGCGTCGGGAGCTTTCCTGCTGTTGGTGTTCACGCGGCTTTCCACGTCACTGTCGTAGCACCTCACTATCTCGCTAGTTCCTGTCAATCAACTCTAGCAGAGATTAAATTGCCGGAAGGTCCCAGGTGCGTGAAGTTCGGTTGAGCTCGATGATCCAGTCTGTTGGCATGTCGGCTTTGTACTTGCAAACGACGTCAACCTCTGGAGCGGGCTCATTCTCACCGTGCTTAAGGAATTGAACCATGGGCAACATCGTTCGGAACTCTCGACTATAGTCATGCACACTCATCCCATTTTTCTTCTTAAGTAGCTGTAACTCGTCCATAAGCATGCCTCGGGTTCCGGGCGGGCAGTGCCGATAAGTAAAATATTTAATGCGACATGCGTGATGTCCGTGCGAAACGTTGCCTCGTCCCGAACGATGTTGTTCAGCATTCGGAGGTCCTCGTCAAACAGGAGCAGTTGCAGATCTTCTGCCATCGCTGCCTGGTCTTCAGGCTCATATCCATAGCCCATAAAGTTGAGGAACTCCTGAATACGGAGTATCCACTGTAGCCATTCCTTGGCATCTCCGTCTCTGAAAGTTCAGTTCCGTTGCGAGTGTTCTTCGTGAACGTAATGTCCTTCATCGTGAGTTGACGCTTGAACGATGTCGGATTCTTCTTCAGGTTTGCTTTTCTTTGTAGCCACGCTCAGTGTTAGCTCGATATAAATGTCACGTGTGTTTAAGGTCACTTGTTTGTTTGTTGGTATTTTGTCAACTGACTGGATTTGTGCAAGATTAGTTGGTGGTCTACGCTTCGTCCTTCTATCCTAGTCCCCCGCTAGTGTTTCTCCAACCGCAACCTCAACTGAACCTTCTGCTTGCACTCACCCATTTGCTGTTCTCGATATACACGCGACACTCGCTCTCACATGAGTGTCGATCTTGTCCTTCATCACGTATGTTTGTGGCGAGCGGCACGTAGATCCTGTCGGTCCTGTTGTTTCCTCCTTCGCTTTACTCCACATGCTTACAGTTCCAGAGACAGATTGATCCGTGTTACTACCACGGAAATGCACGGAGGCGGCTGCTGCTGCGTTGAGGCGTTTTGTCGTGACTCCCTGCTTGGTTATGAACTTGATGTCGGTGACACGAATTATGTACGACTTGGCTCGCTTTTAGCGTTGTTAGAAGCAGGTTTTCGAGGGCTGCATCAAATGCATTTAAAGATTAACCTTGTCCTAAATGATATCTGACTCACCTGATACACTGCTATATCTGATACAAAATCATCCACCGACTTGGTAGTTAGTAACATGTATGGGGTAAATCTGATTCCTATCGAACCTAATATCTGATAGTCAATTTGGCCGGATTTGATACTACCTAGCGAGGCTGAAAGTAGCGCGTAATGGATGTCTGAGTAGTTTTCTCTTCTTGGGCGAGCCTAATTTCCGGGGCTGTCGTAACTTCATATTCCGAAGGTGTTTCAGCAGCTTTTCATCGAGATCAGGGTGCTCTGGCAGCAAAATGTACCCGTGCCGGACATGTTTCGGGGAAAGGCATATTTCAGGTAAAGGGCTCCATATGAAAATTTAAGTCATTAAGGAAAAAGGGCCCTGCGCAATCACTGGCTAGCTCCGAACATCATAATTAAACGCTGCCGTACGTGCTGAATCTTGAAAGGCTGGAAACGCCACTTTCCAACAAACCATTGCGGGCACTTCTCCGACCTCATTCACCAACACAACGACATCCCTAAGAACCCTTTTTCGGAGATCCCTCAGTGTCGCAACTGTTGCGCAGCCCGACGACATCTACAGTCCACCCGAAGCCGCTCGCATTGCGCCCTGTAGTACACTTCAATGACGAAGAAAAAGGAGCCGAACAAGCCAAAAATCTCCGTCAGCACCGGTATGCCATTTCGGAAAGCAGCTACAGCCTACAAGGTCTCGTATGATCCTTTATGACGGCGTCGTAAAGGCATTGTGCCTATTGATGCACACGCCGGACCTCAGCTCGTGTACATTTCGGAAGGCGGCGACGAGGGGCTAGTCGAGATAATTCACTATCGCGCTCTACATGTAATGTGCATTGATTTTGACGAGCTGCAATGCATGTTGCGCCAAGTCGCAGAAGAGAACAGTACACGCCCACTCAGATCAGCAATTGGAGGCTCGGACGCGGACGCACTACAGCGGCAGTTTGCGACGGTTTGCAGAGTTCTGCTTTCGGAAGGATACCCCAATCCTAGTATACATCGCTTCGTCCAGCTACCAGGGATCATCGCAGCTTACATCAACGAACTCGCATAAAAACTAAGTTGTCACTACACAAAACTGGAGATGTTTACAGGGGGCACCTCCACGATCGCTGGATTATCGACAGTGTTGCAGATGAAACCCTTGTACCACGGGGCAATCCAGCACGGTCTTCTACCATTACTCAGATTCTCGCCGGACTCAGCAAAGAGAAGAAGCTTGAAAGGACACCCAAGCGTGCCTCCCCAATATCGCTTGCGATGCTGTCAAGAAACATCACCTTCCTTGATATCAAGTCAATCTTCAATCAGACGATGAGGGTGTGATTTTTAGCGATTTGCTCGGTCTCCGTATATGGCATGTTTCGTATCAACGAAGTTCTACGCACGAAGAAAGGGGATATACAGCTGGCCTCAAACGGAGGTGTCGAGAAAGCGGTAGTGTTATCCACTTTGGCTGCTTCACGATTCGTCAGAGAAAGACAAACCACGATCCGCTCGCCAGTCGGACATACTCACTTCAGCACCATCCGAAAGATGAACAAGCTGCCGAGGCGTTAACACATTTGGAGAAATAATTTGACTACGCGCGCGTGCAACTTCACCACAATTGGCGCGACGGTGACAACGCTTTCCTGTCCTTGACTTAGATTCCATGCGGTGGGTCCAAGCGACAAAAGTGCTCTTAAACTACTCCTGCTGTTAGCGGTACATTTGAGAAAGTTGGGATCATGTGGGGTCTCCAATGTCAGACAGCAACTTTACGCAAGTGCTAAACATTGTCGCCGACGCTACTGGGGTCAGTAATATCATTTTGGTTTACATATCACTGCTTTCGTCGAGGAGGTACTCAATATCGGTTCATGTTTCCCCGGATAAAAGAAGATGACCCTTAACCCTCCGCAACCAAGGCTACATAATATAGCGTGATGCAGTTGAAACATGCTGTATTTACAGCAGGAAATGGCTCGGAAACTGCAGTTTACATACAAACTTCATGATAAAACTGTTTTGTTTTGAAAAAGTGCATGGACCGGTTTTGCTCATTTTGCACAGGGGTAGGTGGTAGTAGTCCATAAAAATGATAAGATGGTGCACAAATACCTCACAAAATTTTCGGCTGCCCCCATACCGGTCATTTCTCTAAATAGCTGGTGCCGGACAGCCCGAAGAATTCCTGCGCTGAAGATTAGGATCGGTGAAGGCAGTATGCAGATCAATCGCGCGCATCGTGCGTATCTGCGTGAGTAGTAAGAACTACACCGCCGGCGTGTTTAAGGGAGACCCGTCCAAGCCCAGGCTGGGGCTGGGGAATCGCCAGCAGCGGAAATGATGATGCTGCCCACTGGCTAATGCAGTTTTTAGAGCTTGTATGACGGGGGTCGTTCGCGGTGATATCATCACCGTCGAGCAGAGTGGTGCGGTGATGGTTTTGCGAGTGACTACGTTAGTGTCCGATAGTCCTTAGGCTACTCGAGCGCGATGACTTCATCTATTACGTATACCAGCTAGGGTTTCGCTGCTATAGTCACTTTCAGTAGATGTAAATACACATGACCATTGAGCCGCCGCCGCCGGTGGCGGTGGTGGTGGTTGTGGGAATGGAGCGAGGTGGCGCTGATTGAGACATCAATTGATTGCATCAGTATCAATACAAGTTGTTCATTTTTTACCAGCTTTCAGTGTCTATACTTATCCAGCACGATGAATAGTCCTGTGTCGCAACCTCTCTGGATAGAAAGTCTACATGCACATGTTGGATATACAACATCGCCGAGAACACAATGGAAATAATAGCATTTTATATAGCATGATGCTTTGCTGGATATCAAAATGTTTTTTTTGCAAATCCATTTTGTAGAGTCACGTTTCGTACTTAAGTGCCTATCATACAATTTTTAGGTCATGCCTCTTTTATTCATGCTATATTAAACAGCATTGATTTTTTGCCAAGAACTGAAAAGTCTCGTGGTCACGGAGGGTTAAAGCTGGTTAAGTGGTGGGTGGGGTGGGTCCCAAGCGAAAAGGCAGAGACAGTAACGCGGTATCTTTTGGGCGACGTGCTGGATAGTGAAGAAATCAGCTCTGAGATTCGCAGGCTCCTGAATCAATCTCTCATACGAGTGCGTCCCCAAGAGGGTTGCAAGACATGGACGACGAGGTGCAGTTGGATGGCGATGACGAAGAACAACGCGATGTATTACCAATTGCCTTCGAAAAAGACTCAGAAACGGTACCAGCCTCCATTGTTAGCGACCTGAAGAACGCGCTTCTGGACGGGTTACGTGAAATCGTTAAGGACATGGGAAACAGCCAATGCTCAACTCGACCACCGATCCTGAAGAATCAACCGAGCCTCATGAATCTACAACAAATGGCGACAACTTGGATACCACGCACACGGTATCAGAGCTTCCTGAAGCCAAGACGTGGTGAGACTACGTTGATCAGTACTGGAAGCCCAACCCAGCATGTCATCAGTATAGAGCGGGCTTTCATATGCTTCCACATGAACGAAAACTGAACCTGTCGCGTTTTTCCCGGATGACAATCATTGCAGAGTACATTTGTGCGGAGCACGGTAACGATCGAGATTCATTCGAGAGCAGCTTTACAGGTTGTGTGCAAGGGGAACTGACAGTAAACAAGATTCTTGCTGCTATTCGTAAGAACAGACGATCGTAATCGCCGTCGTCCTCATTGTACACTACCGTTCATTATTTTGTGTGGGTGGTGAATAGCTCAGTCGGTAGAGCACAGTGCTAAAACGCTTCGGGCCAGGGTTCGAGCCCCTGAATGACCATTTTGCGCTCTTTTATCGGCTCAGCCACGCAGCTGCGACGCTGTTTTTGCGTCTGCCGTGGTGCTCGGCGTGCTGCCAGGGCCGGTGTGGCTCGCACACACGTATCATCACACTTCCTGTTGGTCGAGCAAGGCTCGATACGGTCCGAGTCCACCTGCTGGATCGGATGATCCTGGCAGTGGAAATCTCCCTGACGGACTTCACTCGATGTCGGATGCTTGCAGTACTCGGTGTGCCGCCAAAACGACGACCAACACGCGCACGGGATCTTCACCACGGTCCACCTACCACTACGCGATCCTCTAGAAGCCCGTACTCGCCGTGCGGTCCAATTTCGAATGCGGCGCCTCCCAGCGCGGATCGAACGTAGCGCCTCGTATCCACCTTCTTGCCGGATATAGCCGTCCCTGCAGTCATTCACGGATTGTACTGTCGTCCTTCATTGTACCCTGTCGTCCGTCATTGTACTGTCGTACCTCATTGTACTGTCGTCCCTCAGTATACCATATTGTACAATCGTCCCTCGATGTTCCCTGTCGTCCCTCATTGTACCTGTCGCGAAATATTGCAGTCTATCTTTATTTTACTTCTCGCGTTTATTGTACTGTCATCTCTCATTGTACGCTGTCGTCCCTTATTGTACTGATGTCCCTTTTTGTACCTTTGGGATCATATAAATGTCTATATTCAAATCTTAAACAAACTTGATTTCATGACGTAATTATGCACATCATCCCCTCGTAGAGCTACTGCTACTTCACCTCGTCCGAGTTGTGATCCTCTTCTGAGTCTGACGAGCTGACAAAATCACTCGCGTGGTACTCATCCGCACTGTCGCCACCCGTTCCAGAAGCACTTTCCAACGCCTCTTCAGATTCCTCGAATTCACCGGCCTCGACGTTGTACTCGTACGCTTCATCCTCGACGTCGTCCTCGTAGTTGTCAGCTTCGTCGTCACTCGTCATTCCAGGAACCGGAAAGGGATGTGAACACACGGGGCACTGCAAATCACGGTTTCTGATGTTCCCAAAAATTGTGCATTATAGGCCATGAGACACTCGTATTCAAGTGTGTGGCTGCACTGTTGACCTTCCAGTACAATTCCAGTGATGACATTGTTACAGACAGCACGCTTGGGTCGATCGGGCACGTGCTTGACAATCATCACCTCGTCATCTTCCACGTCAAGTTGAATGGGGTAGCGACAGTTACTGCATCGTGGGTCAACGGGAATGGAAGCCTTTATGCAATCCCGGTGGAACGGCTGACGACAGCTGTCGCGGCCGCATATCCATTGTTCACCGTCGAGAGCGCACAGGCAGATAATGCAGTCAATAACCCCTTCACGTCCTTGAAATTGCCATCTTCATGCGTCCGTTCTTGTTGCCCGTTCTCAGCTGACGGGACCAGTGCGTCCAACTCGATCTCATTTCATTCAAAGTCAGCAAGATCGAAGCAATCTTGTTCGTCTTCAATTTCAATGTCGATTGCCACATCGTCGGCGTTACCATCATTCCCATCGTTGCTCACGAACGGTTTGTCGACTTGATTACGCTCTGGTCCCGCAAAAAAGCCAGCATCTCCATCATCAGGATCACCATCGCTGCTCAAAAGCAGCTGTCCAATTTGATTACGCTCATCGACCGCAGCATCGTCAGATTGATGATGATGTTGACGACGCTGTCGGTGCCACGTAGCGTCCCTCTGTCGTCTGGCTTTGGCCACCTGGTTACGGTGGGTAACCCGGTCGTCAAGCCCGCGGCACCGCGCACTTCGCTGGTGGCGATTGCCCTTCACCCACTGCCAGCATATTTCACAAAGCTGACATGGAGGGGCTGGGATGCCACGGCAACGCCCTTGCTGGTGTTTTCGTAGGTGATCCGAACGACTGAAGTCGTGGAGACAGCCCTCACAGACGTATTCAGGCTCCATACTTCAACACATAATATTTTTAAATTTAAATTACATTGTACCAAATATGACCCAAATTTACTTCAGACGACTAAACGCACGCAGTCGCACGTGCGCTTCGAAGGTGTCGCACCAGTGGACCTGGGGGCTTCGGGGTAGATTTAATAATGAAACGTTGTTTGAGTGGCTCGGGCACAGACCGCGGACGGTACTGGTGCGAAATGTAGCCAGTGGTTTGGTCGTTGGATTATAATAAGGCCACTAATCACATCATAAATACGAATCCGATCTAAGTTAGACTATAGTGTGGCGTCTGACCTAAGTAACCTAAACCTACACAAAATCGCACAAACACAACGAAGTCCTACTTCTACCAATTTGATATGGCTGTGACTCTAAATAATCTACGCCTGGATTACGCCCTTGTCCTCCGAGATATAACTGTCCTCTTGGTAAAGGGACTCGAAAACTAATCCCCAAGCCCAAACACAAATGAAAATCTTCAAGACGAGGTCGGCCCCATCGCCATTATTGAACTTAAATTGGTATCTGTATTAACTATCTGATTTAATAATTTATTACCCCCAAAAAAAACTACCAGTATAATCAAGCTTGCATGACTTTATCAATTGGGGTTAAGAGACGATCACCTGAAATTGAGTATACGAGTGCCCCCTCCCCCACACACACTGTTTGAAAAAAGTTTAAAAATACAAAAGAAAAGATACTAACATCGTTTATTTGGGTTAATGTAAAAAAATCGCTCACGAAAAGACAACGCACTCGGCGTAATCGATATATTTGCACGAAAAATGGACAACGGTCGTCCATCTTGTGAAATCGCACGGGCGACGTATGCGTAGATGGACTCCCCACAGAGAACATGCGTGCACGCCGAGGAACTGACAGGCTCGACTACAGAGTCCAACCAAATCAGGCAAATTGTGCGTTTGGTGTCGGCCAGATCAATGTCACAAACATTCCCATTGGTTACAGCGATGATTTCGCTGATAGGCTGGACCGGTAACACGGAGGACGTTTGACTCGGCGGTGGTGACAACGAAACGTCCGCGAAGCCGGAAGGAGCTGCACCGCCAAGCGCCGGCCGATCTCCATTGCCGTCTTGAGATGATAGTTCCATGCTACGGCAATGTTTATATTCAGTGGTTTTCAAGATGGAAACTGGTAAACGCTGTCAACGCCAGCTTGTTTCGGTTAAGTTCTATAATGAAAATGAACAACAACATGTTCGTGTTGCGTACCGGCGAGAACAGTGGAATGCAACAAAAGCATATTACACGATTATAAAAGCAATTGAAGATGCTGGTACCAGACGGCAGTGGGGCGGATGATATGCGATTTGATGGCGGCGTTGATAGCACTGATGGCGTCTACTCGATATGTACAAGGAGATATCATACGGCGTCCCGACGGGCCTGCAATAGCAGGCGGTCCTACTTCCGCTTGGCCTGCTGAGATGGTTCTAGACGCTTCGTCTTGAGGTAGAAATCGGTGCGTTGTTGTTTTTAGACCTGAAGATTTGTAGCGGCCAACGGGTGAACGTACAGAGGACAGGTTACGCGATTGCCTGCCACGGTGTAAAACCTTAACGGGTTATTTGTGACTAAGTACTGATATTATAGCATTTGTAAATTTCTTGCCTGGGACAATCTAATCGGAGAACACATTCTGCAGGTGTCGATCGGTTTGTAGAAGGGCCGTTGCGAAGGCGCTTAGCCTCCCCTATCCACAACCTACCCGCTCGCAAACGATTGGCTGAAACAAAAGTTAATAAGATCAAGACCGAGCGAGGCATTTTGCGGAGTCAAAATTTTTGACTCAAAGGTGCAAGGCCAAGGGAATTGTGTTTTCCACATGAAATTTAAACTTCCGGTGTACCGGTACATATCGGTATGAGCCAGCGCTCGCCCCCTGTAGCCACACGTTTGGAGCCCCAAACGCGTGGCTACAGGGGAGAGCGTTGGCTCGCTCTCCCTCATCCTCACTTCAGAGTCAGAAGACACCAAGACCAAGAAAAAGGGGTTCTAAACCAACTACCTGCAATGATCTCCCGTGGAGAACCCGAGCCGGCCAGGGCGCCTTCCTACGTCGCCTTCATCCCGGGCCCCAGCACCCCAACGGATACAGACTTCCACCAGAAGCCCTGACGTCGTCGACTTGACCGGCACTGAAGAGCCGTGGTCGGCGACCTCCGCCCGGCAGAAGTCCGACCGTCCGCCGCTCCGCGCGAGCACGCTTGCACGAAGGCTGCACGCAGCAGGGCCGCAGCCGATGCCCGCAAGGCGAAGAAGAAGACCGCAAAGCGTGCCTCTGTGACCGGAGGATCGAGCGCAAAGAAGACCCCTCGCACGGCAGACCTGGGCTCGGACTCGGAGGAGAAACGAGCTCCGCCGGCAACGAAGAAGGCGAGGAAGTCCACTGAGGGGGCGACCGAGGCCAAGAGCGTACTGACGACCCGGAGCGATCAAGTCTTCGACTTGGGCAACGTTCATGGCTTCGTTCGAACCGGGTGCTGGACAACCTGAGCCTCTGGTTCCTGCTGTGGCCAAACCTGAGAGCAGCCCCGTGATCCCCAGCGCTCCTGTGGCGCAGCCGACCCTCGGCGTTACAGATCCCTGTTGGCCGAGCTCCAAGCCTTGAGGAACGAAATTCTCCATCTCCGCGGCCTGGTGGCACATCCTGTCCGTCACGTGGACTCGGTGGTAGCTCCGGTGGGTTTGACTAGTCCAAACGCGAAGGGAGAGCTGTCACGAAGTGGCATCTGTTACCTGACAAGCTCAAGTTTTCCCAAAGGTTCCAAGAAGACAAAAGGTGACTACAACCTACCTCAAGCTCACCTGTTGGTTACAAGCCGGATGTTCCGCGCTTTTGGGACGGACACAGGTAAGTCTGTATCTGCAATGTCGTTTGTGTTGGTTATTCGGGAGCCGGAGTGCGTCAAGTTCAAGACAACCCAACAGTATGATGGCAGTCTTCAGCGAAAGACTCGGGTCGCTTGGCCTAACTATCATGCATTTCAAGGCGTCTAGTGGAATGGCGATCCTCGAGGATGGCTCATGCAACCTGAATTTCGCGAGCGACTTCAGTGCGACAGCCCAGCTGCAGCCAGCAAGTCCCAGCTGCGCGTCCTACGAGGAGATCCTCGACGCGCTCTATGGGCTGCAAAGTCTGGGTCAAGAAGTGTGGTACGACCACATGCGGAAAGTGACGTCCCGGCTGAGGACGTTCGTCGGCAAGATCAAATCCGCGGACCCTGGTTCGCGGTGCACGCCCAAGACATCGTGGTTTTGGATGCAACGGACAAACTGACAGCCTCACCCACTCTAGCGCAATCGGTGTGTTTACGGTTGATTGGCTCGAAGCCAATCCAAGACGGCGCTCCTATTTCAAGGATGCTATCTCGTTCGGGGTATCCATTCCTGTGCCCGGTATATGGTGCTCTCCTTCTGTTCCGTTCTAGAACGAACCTTCCTGTTGGCATACCAGCGGCGGAATACATGGCACGCGGGATGAAATCAGCGTGCATATCGACTGCTGATGTTGCGTAGGCAATCAAAACGTACATCCATCAAGACTGGCAAGGATCCCAGTCACTTCGGCGCGCAGTCCCTCCGTTCAGACGGTCCATCGCACTTGTATCGGTTAGGCGCAGACGCGCTCACAATACAGTTCACGGCCGATGGATATCGGACGCCTTTAAGACCCACACGAGGCGTTGCAAAGAGTCCGTGACCACGTTGTCCGCAGCCATGATTGCCAGTGCACGGGGGATTCGACGTTGCATGAATGCAGCCATTGCATGACCATTTGGGGGCACCGCTCCCTCGTCCCTTATCAGATTGAGCTGATGGTTATTGCATAAGTTTCATTAATGTAACTGTTGAATGACCCAAAGACCGTATGACCTGGAAACGAAAATTTCGTGAGACTGCGGCGAACAAAATGATACTTATCCACCATTTAAGTTATCGAGATAATCGACTTTAAAGTTGACGGCCTATTATTTGTACCTAGCCGAAAATTTAAATTGTTTTTTATCCCTTTCAAATCGCAAAACTAATCTCTTTCGATTGCTTTTAACAAGAGCTTTCCGATAATACACTTTTTCACAAAAATTGAAAAGATATTGCGACCACCAGCCAACAAAATGTTCCGCCATTTTGGGGTATGACAATGGAGATCTCTTTTTCCTGAGCGTGCCATTTCACCAATTCTGAACATTTTTGTTGAGGGGAATGCTGGATGTTACTTGTGTTGTTGCTGGTAAACAGCGAAGTGAAGTGTATTAACGGGGGTGCAGTAGCAAACCTAATGGTTGGTGAAGAGAAAACTACAGTATGCTATAATATACCACACTAACCTCTAATATAACACTTTGTACAGGGTCTCTGATGACCAATCATCAGCTTCTGGAACACTGTACCTATTTGATTCAAGAGCAATTTCAACAACCTCCCTGCTTCTTTGAATCAAAAGGCCATACTCCGAATTTATCCGATATTAGAGGTACTCAGTTTCAGAGTTTAGGTGACCCTTCAGTTTGCATAAGGTCGCGTTGTGGAAGCCTGCGGCTTGCTGCGCGACGTTGGTACACACAGCTCTGCTGCGTTGTAAACGTCGGTACTACTGGGCACGCCATGGTGAAACTGTGGTAGACAGGCAAGACGAGAGATCAGGTGTTCCGGGGCAAGCCCTCTCCGAGTACTAGGGGCTTTGGGAAGAGGAAGCCCAGAGCAGCAGCTAAGGTGCGGGCCATGAAGAAGGCCGGTGCTGCGCGTCGCGGTGCGGCAGCGAGCAGGAGCGCCACTTCGACCAAAGAAGTGCTGGAGAGGGCTCTACGCAGGTCGGAATGTTGAAGGCCACGGGGCCAGGTCGTCGAATGTCGCGGGGACCGAGGGCAACAGGACTGCAGGGACGGACACTGCTGCGGGGGCCGCATTGCTGGCAGCTGTGCAAGCTGCACGAGACGACGTAGCTGTTGTGCCTGCTGTTGCCATAGGCAGTAGTGCTTCGAGCGCGGCGTGTGCGACCGTGAGCCCGGGGCAGCACCCATGATGGGGCAGGTCAACACCTTCACTTCCGCCACCAACCAGGTGGTTGCAGCCACAATCCTATGTACTGTTGGTACAGACGGATCTGTACCACGTGCTGTAACTCCTGCCACTGACCAGGAAGATCGTGGCACCGGCCAGGCAGATAGTGGCACCAGCCAAACAGCTATTGGCACCGACAACACAGTTATTGACACCGACCAAGCAATTATTGTTACCAATCAGACTGTTACTGGCACCGACCAGATGGTTATTGACACTGACCGGGAATTTAGTGCAACTGACCGGGCTGTTAGCGTCAACGACCATACAGATGGAGACGGTCTGGATTGTGACAGCGATGGCCTTGGTGATAGCTGGGTGTGCTTTCTGTGCACATACTTAAACAGCGGGGCTTCTGATGAATGTCAGAACTGTTCACTTCAGCGTGAGGACGCTACTTCACCCGAACAGCTGTACTACCCTATTTATGGGAAGTATTACACCGGTGATGAGATCACGGTGGAGACCGACTATGCAACAACCACGCAGTCATGGAGAGTGGGCCGGATCAATGATCGACGTGAGTCGCCTTTGGGTACAGAGTACCGTGTACTTTGGATTTATCGACGGATTAAATATCGCCGATAATTTCTCCGTACGTGGCAGCCAAAATCGAAGCTGATTGAAGACGGTTTCGTTAAAGAGATAGATCTCGTGGACCGCTGGAAAGCATCGGGTAAAAGAAGTTCGACACCGTCTGGCGCGAAGACGAGTATGGAATAGCTCTTCTTGGCGCAGACTCCGAAGGCCTCTGCATGTTCAATGCACTGAAGCGTGCAGCAGCGTTGGCGGGACGTCCGGATATTGTGACACAGGTGGATATCGACCAGTTCGTTCATGATGAACTCGCTCTCTACAATCGTGACATGACCAAGGGGGCACGTGGAAGATCGTGTTGCGCTTCCTGCGTCGACTTCGAGATGCCGGCTGTTACCTGGTCTACAATGCAATTACCAAGAACAACTATGCAGTTGCAGGACGTCGTGGAGCTCGCGTTTTGGAGGAGATTGATCTCGCCGACGGGATTTATATCATTGCGGCCTACAACCACAGCTTCGTCGGGCATGGATTCGTTCTCACAGTTCAAGGCACCAAGCGACTGATCCATGATTCGGAGCAAGGGGAACCGATCTCGTCAGCGGACTGGATCAACTTCTATTCATTTGTTCGTCCGTTCATCGTCTTCAAGTAGAAGTAGGTGATAGGAGTCGGTAGGGATTTCTGCGGGTTTGCCTAATCGATAATGAACCTTCCTAGCAAAAATATGTTTGTACATGGTTTAATATTTCTTGTGCCTGTATGAAATTTGGACTAGACCAGGGAAACCTCATTGAGGAAAAACCTTTTAGCGAACAAACTATAAACCCAGTGGGAAAAATAAAAGAACGCAATTAAATAGGTACGCTTCATGCAGAAGTATTATACTCGTATACTACACGGAAAAGACCTCGTTAAGCAACTAGGGCTTTCATCCTGAGCTTGGTCCTTAGTTCTTTGAACTGATGTTTATCTCGTGCTTTCGTAAATATGTCAGCTACCATTTCCTTGGTGTGGCAATAGGCGACGGTGAATTCGTGTCGCTCCACCTTTTCCTGCACAAAGCAGTATCTCACGTGAATGTGTTTAGACCTACCATGTAGTTCGGGGTTATTGCAGATTTTGATGCAGCTTTGGTTGTCCTCGTGAATCAGATTAGGCTTTGTTGGAGCAAACCCGAGTTCGTTCAGGATAATCTTCAAGAAGATCATCTCTTGCATGCAGTGACAGAGGGCGATATACTCAGCCTCTGTTGTAGAGAGAACTACTGTGTGATGTTTGCGTGTGAGCCAGGATATTGGACTGTTAGCGAGCATAGTCACGTATCCGCCGACCGATCGTCGTGTGTCGGGGCAGTTGGCATAGTCCGAGTCGCTATAGGCTGTCAGATTGTCAGCTAGGTTCTCTGGGGTGACTTTCAGCATGCCTCCAGTATCATACCGTAGGCTTTGGTGCCTGCCAGGTACTTGAGGCCTCGGATAACGGTGTGCCAGTGCTCCATCCCAGGGTTCGCTAGGAATTAACTAACCTCACGCATGTAGAAGGCCATATCGGGTCGAGTGCCTACCATGAGGTACATAACACTGCCGACGGCTTCACGATACGGAATGTCTTTCATCGCATCTTTCTATGCCTCACTGCTAGGTTGACTACTTACGGAGAGTTTAGCGTTCCGATCGGCTGGGGTTGCAATAGGGTACGGAATGAAGTCGCTGAAATGGTCAATGACCTTCGTAGCGTACTTGTGCTGGTGGATAAGGATCGTTCGGTTCTTACGGTCACGATCAATAGACCAGCCGAGTAAGTACTTCACCTCCCTAAATCAGACATGGAGAACCGCTTCTTCATGGCGGATTTCAACTCACTTACGAGAGCTGGAGTGGGCGCAATGATCAAGAGATCGTCAACGTACACTGCAATATAGCAAGTGATATCGTCAAGCGTTCGAATGAATACACAGCTATATTTGATGAGTTTATAAAAACCAAGACTCACAAGAAAAGTAGACAATGTTTGGTACCAGACACAGGGAGCTTGTTTCAACCCGTACAGACTTTTAGGAGTTTGCACACTAGGTGCTCCTTGCCCGGAATTTTGAAGCCCTCCGGTTGAGCCATGTAGATTTCCTCCTCAAGAAAACCGTTAAGAAATGCCGTCTTGACATCCATTTGGTGGATTTCGAGATCGAGCAAGGCTGCGATCGTGAGAAGTCTGAGTACTTCCATCCTGATAACAGGTGAAAAGATCACGTTGTAGTCAATGCCATGTTCCTGGAGGAATCCTTTGATCACTAGACGCGCTTTGAAGCGGTCAATCTCGCCTGAGCCGATATACATGACAACAAATACCCAGTGACTGGTGAGAATCTTTCGTCCCTTTGAGGGGGCACGAGTGTCCACGTGCGATTGTCCATGAGAGACTTGTACTCCGACATGGCTGCGGTTTTCCACTGATAAGCGTGAGAAGATCGCATTGCTTCTCGATACGTAGTGGGCTCTGACACATACCGAATAGCTAGTAGTGTGAACAGTAAGTCTCGTCGTTGGTCCTGTTCCTGTTTGTCCTCCGCAGAATCTAGGATATCGTCCGTTGTATCGAGACGGGATCGCTTGCGGACAGGCGAGGAGGACGATTCGGGTGCTGGCTCCGTTCGAAACGAGTAATGGATTTCGGTGTTCTCTAGCGAATCCCGAAGGGAGGGTAATGCACGCTGAGTCGAAGGAGCCACAGAAGGTGCTGGGATGGGCACAGGTGCAGGTGCAAGATGGTGCGTTTGTTCGTGATGGGACGACTCAGGGATAGACGTCTGGTCAGCTAGAGGGGGAAATTCGTCCTCTTTGAAGATAACATCACGACTATACACAATGGCATGTGTGTTGACGTCCATCAAGCGATACTCTTTCTTATGATCAGGTATGCCAAGATACATGCACAACCGTGCTCGGGTATCGAGCTTGTCTCGATATTGCTTCGTGATGTACTACATCCGAATACTTTGACGAGGTCCATGGATGGGATACGGTTGTACCACAGCTCGTACGGTGTACGCCCGTCAGTCTTGAAGCTTGGCGTCATATTGATCAGTGTAGTCACATGACTCACACACTCCGCCCAAAGCGGCTTGGGAAGTTTGCCGTCTAGCAGTAAAGCGCGAACTCGTTCCATAATTGTGCGCATGCGGCGCTCAGCGACTCCATTCTGCTGAGATGTGTACGCATTGGTAAACTGGGCATGGGTTCCATACTGTTTAAAGATCAGGCGACCGAGATTTTCATATTATTTTGCATTGTCAGCCTGTAGCACTCGGATTTCTTCGTCGTCGATGTGCCTGCGACGCCATTCAAGAGCGTTGACATCTTTTCTGAAGATGTTCAAAGCTTTCTTCCGGAAGTCTTCGTAGCATTCGTACAGGTCGCTACGAGCTTTGATCGGGTAGGTGAACATGAATCGAGAGAAGTCATCGATAAAGATCAAGAAGTAGCGACAACCAGTATGGCTAGGCACTGGAAGGGGACCACAAATGTCGGTATGAACTTTCCCTAGGGAGATGTGGCACGTTCAACAATTCTATTAGAATGGAAGGGAGAGCGGTGAGACTTCGCTAACGTGCATGCTACGCAGAAGAAATCTGCTGTCGGAGCTACAGACGCAGATCCACCCAGTCCATGAATGGTTTGGCTCCTAGATAGGTCATGCAAGACGTGATCGTTAGGGTGGCCAAGACGTTTGTGCAAAAGCAGAAAAGATCGTTGCTTACCTGAGGCAACTAGCGCCGTTGGGGTCGTCATTGGTTTGACTTGGAACTGATACAGATCCGTGCTGGTGGCCATAGATGCCTTGATAGTGAAGTGCTAGTCGGTCTGCACGGCACACTTCTGGCGGTCGAAGTTGAAGCGGAAGTCATGCTTCACTGCCGCGGGGACAGACAAGAGGCTGAACTGCAATTGTGGTGCGTACAGCACACCATGAAGGGTGAGCGTCTGTGGCTTGCCTTTGGAGTCAATGACTTCCAGTTCAACACGTCCAATTCCTTCAATTGGGATTTGGTTCTTGCCGCCAACCGTGGTGGAGCCACCACTGGCGGTGATATTAGAGAACCACTGGGGCTCGTGCGTCACATGACGCGTACACCCAGAGTCCATAGTCTACGTGGGGTCCAGTTTGACGTTGGTTTGGGCCGTGAGGCCTACGGGAGGGTTGACCGTAGTGGCGACAGCGATCAGTCCGACATCGCGGCGTTTTTGGCGAAACACCTTGCGGTTACTACTGCGTTCGTCGTCCTCATCATCCGAGGCAGAGTCGAGAGGGCGGTTTCGGGCTCTGTCTAGCTCACGATGCTTGCTACGGCCTGCACGTTTGGTATCATCGCCCCCTGTTTCGCTTGTCACGACGGTTGATGTTGTCGCGATCGTTGCGTCCACTGTTCCAAGTCTTGTTGGTGCTGCGGTACGGTCTCTCTTCGTGTTTCCGCCTTTGAAAACGAAGTTCGCAGGGAGGACCGTACCAGCCTTGACACGACCGTCACGCAGATCCTTTTGCAGACCACGTCACTGTCGGACGTTGTGCCGCGGGCGATCGCAGTACGAACAGACATTGCCAGCGTCAGGACCTGGAGCCCGGGACGGAGGTGCCTCTGCGACGAGCACGCTCATTTTTAGTCTCCGTCGTCTCCGGCGTTCCCTGGATAGCGTGTAGCGCTCTTGGGCCTGGAGGTCGCGGACTTTGCCTTCAATGCTCTGCTTCAGGTCTTCGTACGGGATGTACTTCCGTCGGCCCTTCCAGATACGGAGGTTATTCTTCCAGGACTTGGGCATGGAATGGAACAGGTAGATAGACCTTTGTCCTTCCGTCATCACCGATTCGGTGGCTTCGTCCTAGGCTTTCATCGCATTCTCCAGCTTGAGAAAGAACTCAGTGAGATCAGAGCCTTCCTCGTACTTGATCTCCATCAAATAGTGCTGGATGAAGTAGGGGTCGCCGTGGAAGGCGGCACCCTCATACTTGCGGCAGATGAAAGGGAAAATCTCGTACGAGGTCGTGAGATTCTTCACCAGCCGGACATGGGTGTTGTCCATGGTCTTCATCAGGATAGCTTTCGTCTTAGCTTCCTGACGGCGTCGCTCACGCTGGCAAAGAGGTTGAGGCTTCTCCTTGGCGGCTTGGCGGCGGTTGAACGGGCGGACGGTGGGTAGATCCTTGCGCTTGAGTGGAGTGTCGGAGTCCTCTCCAAAACCTTTGTCAGACTCGGAAGGAGGCTTGAGTTCTTCGTCACTCTCTTCAAAGTCCACAGTATCGGAGTCGACTTCTGCGCTGTCAGCCGGCTTGCGGATCGGCGTGTCGTCGACGTCGGACATGTCGCTGTCACTCTCTTCAGCTTCTTCCTCGGAAATGCCATCGTAGTCGGGCTTCTTCACGAAGCCGAGAAGATGCTTTCCGTCGAGGGCTGCGCACACGCAGGTCTTCCACACGTCGAAGGTTTCGGCACCGACGAGGCGTGGAAAGTCGTCGCTTGAGGCTTGGCTTGGGTTCATAACCGTTGAGGGGAATGCTGGATGTTACTTGTGTTGTTGCTGGTAAACAGCGAAGTGAAGTGTATTAACGGGGTGCAGTAGCAAACCTAATGGTTGGTGAAGAGAAAACTACAGTAGGCTACAATATACCACACTAACCTCTAATATAACACTTTGCCTGATGACTAATCATCAGCTTCTGGAACACAGTACGTATTTGATCCAAGAGCAACTTCAACAATTTTCAAGTGGACAAGGGAAGGGCTCAAAATGAGCGCAAGGCGCCCGGTGCCTAATTCGCGATTCGTACTTTGGTTGATTAGGGGGTCGAACATTCGAAATGAGTTGAAAAAAGATGAGCAGGAAAGAGGCGAAATCATAAGCAGAAAAGTGTCGAAAACATAAGCAGAAACGGAGGGGGACTCACTTTTGCTCATATCATAATCGCATTTAGCCGAGCAAGGGAGTGTTGACGAAACAGTTCTCGAGAAGACCCCGGGGGGTTATCGGCAATGCCGAAGCTAAGTACTCGGCAGCGCCTTCTACGGGAGATTATCGACGTTGTGGCGGTCGCAGCGTTGGATGAGGACGATGACGACATGCTGGGCGAGGCGAACAGTGACCAGGAAGAGGAGGAGCTCCTCTTTTCACAGACAAGTGATGCTTTGGATCTTCTACAACTTGTGCAGTCGTCTCGATATTTGGTGGACAGAGTGCGTGCGGTAAGAAGCACTTCCTCGTCACTATCTCCTCCCCCTCCCTCCTTCTCTCCCAGCCCAGTTCCCATGTACTAGTAGGAGCATCTTGCTCACCTATGCATGCTGCTCTTTCCTCATCAGGGTCCCTCATGACCTTGGTTTGCCGTGTACGCGAATTCGGTAGTGAACAGCGCCCATGGGGCACGTGAACTTCATGGGAGGGAACGAGGGAACAAGTAAGTTGAACTTAGAAACGAGTGCTTGACTCTCAAACAAGCCACCTCAGGAGGTGGCTTGTTTAAGAGTTAAGCAGAAAATGGTCGAAATCATGAGCAGGTTTTTTGCTATGTTCGACCCCCTGTTAGTATCATTTGGTTTGACGCCGTCTCAAATGTTATTGTTAAAAATAACAAATCGGCACTAGTGAAATATCAATTTCCAATAGATAAATTGCCCATTTGTAAAACAACATTCCATTTTGCAAAAGGCAGTGTCGCCTTTATTTAGATGTCGTCGTAACCTCCCCAGCGATGGACGCGTGAAACCCCCACCCCAACACGTTCACTACCCACACTAGGTGGACGCGTGAATTTGCCGCCATGACGCAGAAGGTGTACGCGTCGGGGCCGACGAATTCCTCCGTCTTAAATGGACCTCCTTTCGTGAGCGCCAAATTCCGACCCAAATCGAACCAAGACCAGCCAAGACACTTACAAACATGGCACCAATTACGTCACCGACTGGATGTCACCTATAAGAAGCTTCCCTGGACCACAAGACACACAATCCGAGCAGGTATCAGTCTCTACGTAGTACTCTACGCCTTCTTCACTGTCCCTCTACGTCTGGCCTTCTACTATGACCCCTACAAGGTAGAACAGGTCCATCATTGGACCAAAGAGCTCAGTGTCTTCACAGCCATGGACGCAGTCGCTGATTTTATTGGGGTTTTCGAGTTTTTACAGTTTTACCGGTTTCTGAAAGGCTCCTCCAGTTTTGAAGCTGCAGCTCGTACTGAGAGTTTGTCGTTATCTACAAAGATGCCATCTTTTAATGGACTTCGACGGGGAAAACCAAGTGGACGTTGGCTTCGATTGGTCGAGCTGCTTCTGTAAATGGGAACGCAGACGTGATGTCTCAAAAGAGGGTTGTCAGGACGAGGAAAATGGAGTTGGTGCTGGAGATTGCGGCGCTTTTACCTGTGGAGGTAATACCGTACGCGTCGGGGGCGTTCAACGCACTGCATCTGGTGCGCGTCATGAAATTATGTCGTGTTTATAAGCTGCGACGATGTATTGAGAGAATCGTGAATATTTATTCGGACCGCGCGTGGGTGCAGCACCTTTCTTCCTCAGGTATTGACAGTCTGGTTCGGAATATTGGACTTTGTGCGGGCTTGTGCCATTGGGTGGCCTGCGGGTATATGATGATCGCGCATGCAGAGTGTGGGGTGGATCTGGAGGGTTGTGACCCGCATGTCGAGACAAGTTGGGCTGTCCGAGACCATCTAGCAGGAGCTACCGTTGCGCGCAAATACGCACGAACGATTTATTGGGCGTCGAGGACGATGGTTTTGCTCGGGTACGACGATGTGACCCTGTGTCGGACGCTGAGACGATCTACGCGTTGGCTGCAACTCTTCTGGGAGCCCTGTTTGGATCGTCGCTGCTGGCAACGTTTCTCTTTATTTTTCGTTTCCGGAATGCGCGTCATGCAGCCTTCACGACGCATATGGACAACGCGCGTGAATACATGAAATCCCAAAGCATTCCTCGGGCTCTTCGACGTCAGGTTATTGCTTATTTCACTTACTCGTGGAACACGCATCACAGCCTCAACAGCGAGGAAGCTCTGCATTTGATGCCGAAACATTTGCAGTCAAAGGTTGTATCCACGCTCAAGGCAAGTCGGGTCAAACAGGTTTGCTTTCTCATGAAAGAAAGTGTGGAGTTCATTAATTTACTTGCGGCAGCGCTCGTTCGACGAGTGTACTCCCCACAAATCCGATCATTGAACCGAAGTTTAATGCGCAGATGTTTTTGTCATTCGAGGCAGGGTAGTGCTTTCCGCTTTCAACGGCTCAAACGCAAAAGAATGCAAGACTGGAGACTTTTTTGCTGACACATGTCTCCTCTTCCCTGAAAAATTTGAGGAGAAAGCCGTCGCGATGACCTTTTGCGAACTTTATGTCTTGGCTAAAGTTAAGTTCGACGAAGCTTTGTCAAATTTCTATAGGGAGACGGAAGTGGATGTTCGCACCCGTATGGCTGAGACTCTGGACAAATACTCGACACAACTAAAGAAGACCAAAAAGTTGCTAGGAATGCGAGGCAGAGGTGGAAGTGGTGGCAGAAATTCGTACGGAGGAAGTACACACAGCATCGCCATGGGTGAAGGCGATACCCATGTGCCTCATCTGAAGCATCACGTGGGCTGGAAGATGCCCGGTTCTGTTTTTCGTGTGCACTGGGACGCGGTACGCTTGCTCGCCGTTATCTACGTCGCCTTTGAAGTTCCATATTATTCGGTTTTCATCTCCATGACGGAAAACCAGAATATTTTTGTGGAGCAGCCTGAATTTGGTATGAGGTACTCCGTGACGTTACTAATTGAGTTGTTTTATGGTGTAAACCTCATTCTTCGTTCCCGTGTCTTGGCGCACCTGGACCCCATTGTGATGCTCGCTGTTGAAGACCCTGGTCTTATCTTTGCGGCATACAAAGCTGATGGATTTTATCTTGATCTACTCGCGTGGTTACCCATTGGTATTATTTTAGAGTCGGTATCGATGGCTTCAGAACAGAGGTATGCCGAGTTCTTTCGCTTGCTGCGTTTACTACGACTACGTGAAATCCCCGAGCTGCTATGGGGTGTTTGCGATTACTACAGTGTGAGTTCAAAGGCACATCTCGTCATCTCCCTCTTACTTTGGGTGACACTCATGCTGCACGTTGTAGGGTGCGTATGGTTTGAGATGTCCTGGATCAGAGATCCGACAGCGTCTCATAATACCACTAAGGAAATATTGTGGGGGTTAACACGACCTGAATGCCTTGAACACGCCACACACTTCGAGAATTGCTCGTGGGTAACATTTGATTGCTACGCGAATATCGGCGACGTTTATCCAGCAGAGGATCCTGCATCAGCGTACCAGGCTTCCTTTGCGTATATGCGTTCCGTGTACTGGGCAATCGTGACATTGACGGGAGTCGGATACGGTGATATTGTGGCGTACTCGACAGCGGAAAGTGTGTTCGCTGCGTTTTGGATTTTCGTTGGTGGGATTATTAACTTCGGCGTAGTGGGAGCAATGTCCAGCACCATCTCAAACGCGATGGCACCGCACCACCATCATATGGAAAAACTTAACTCACTTAACTCCATATTGGAACGTCTGGATATATCCGAGAAACTCAGCGCTGAGATTCGCCGCTTTTATCATCATGAGTTTACCGGGCGTAAGCAGGCGTACGAGTCGCAGTTATTGTCCAACTTACCCGATCAGCTGTGCTACGAAATATCTGCCCTACTACACTCCGAGGCAGTGAAAAGTGTGGCGCTCTTCGACTCGGCTAGTATCGAGTTTCTCAAAGAAGTAACCGGCAAATTTCGTCACCGAACCTACCAAAACGGGGATACTATCTGTCTTGAAGGGGACATTTGCCGAGAGTTCCTGGTACTTCTGCACGGCAGCAAAGTAAATGTGTTCTTCCGCTCCCGCAAAGTACCAATTCGTGCTCTGCATGAAGGTGATTGCTATGGTGTTAATGCGTTCTTATTGAAGCGCGCGCACCCGCTACCCTTACTGCGGCTTCAATCGTTCACGCTTCAGTCATGACTCGTGATCAGTTTGATGTCATTCAGCGTAAATTTGATGAAGACCTGCGCGATATGAAGGAAGAAGCTCAGGTGCTATGGGTAGACCAGCAGAAAAACATGCGACGTATCGTGCACAATCTCGAGATGCTCAAGCTTCAACCCCATATGATGTCAACGCCTACACTATTTTACCAAGGTGATGCGGGGGCAGCTCTGGCTACCAGCGTCGGCAGCGGTGGTGAAATAAAGGCATCTCGTGACGCCTACGCGACGCGTGATTTGCTCACAAGTTTGTGGAATGCTGTTATCACATGCTGGAACGTTTACAATGCCGTCTTCGTCATCTTTCGGATCAGCTTCCACTCGCATCTCCATTTTTCCAGCGAGGTCAACACTGCTGTTTGGGTGGCAGATCTCGCTGGCGATGTATTCTTTGTTGTTGACATTTATCTCCGCTTGTTTTACTTCGAAATTGCCGAAATCAGCATCGACAACCTGTTGACCCGCTCTGAGATGGATCGACAGTATTTTCGGAGCTCAACGTTCAAGTGGGATATTTCCGCCTCCTTACCGCTATACACACCGTATGCAAGTGGCTCGTTAGTCGCTAGTCTATGCCGACTACCGCGACTTGTACGTTGCTTTGACCTCTGGAATTATCTAGACGATGTGATTCTGCAGATTCAGCAGCACTTTGCGTCTCACAACGTGTCTGCGTACCTCAGCCCCGTCAAACTAATGATCATCCTAGTTCTCGTTGCGCACTATGTCGGCTGCATTTTCTTTTGGATATCCGAGGATGAGTGCGAGCACGTTGAGCGGTGTTGGATGGCACATGACCACCTGCTACACCAGTATCACCACTCTGTCGTGATGATGTACGCGAAGTCCTTCTACTGGGCAATAACAACGTTGCTACTTGTTGGCTCACGCGAAAGTGTCCCGCGCGGAGCAGCAGGCACAGTTTGGACATGTTTCACGTGCCTATGCTGTACATTCATCATTGGACATATCGTGGGCGAGATTTCGGAACTCATTCTCGAACTCGGCAAAGAAACCAAGCAGTACAAGAATCGTATCGCAAGTTTTGATGGATTCGCGAAAGAACATGAGCTGCCAGAAGGTCTGCGCAAACGTGTTGCTTTTTTCTTACGCGAGCAGTTTGAACACATGAAAGGAACTGATCTGCATAGGACAGTCCATGATTTGTCAGCAAACCTTCGACTGAAGTTGATGCTGGAGATCTACGGCCACTCCATATCGCTGTTACCGATTAGCCGCTTCCTTACATCGTCCCAGATAAACAATCTTGCGCTGCGACTGAAATCTGAGCTGTTTATTCCGGGTGATAGCATTTTAGCAGAGGGCACCTTTGGTAGTCGTCTGTGTACATTACGTAGAGGGCTGGCTGCTGCTTTCTGGACGAACTCAGTGACAAGTGTAGCTGTCCTTATGGAGGGAGCTGTATTCGGCGAGGTCGCTTTTTTCTTCCTGGCCAACGTAGACTTGCAACAGTGCGGGCAACAACAGCATGCGAGGTTCTCTACGTTACGAAGTACAATTGGAATGAATTATGGACCGCTAGTGGCGATCTTTCGGATGCTCAAGTCCAGAAGCATGCGCAGAACGCTATTCTCGACTGGGTTCATAATCGACTTCGCCGATATCAGCGGGCCAGTGTGGACGCCGCATCGAACGCTAAACGTCTATTAGCTTCCCGCCATTCAGCGCCACCCAATCTTCATACAGCAGCTGCCGCAGCTGCAGGAACTGCCAAAGCGAAAAAAAACTTTCAGTTGTGCTACTCAATCACAGAGAGGCGGGCGAGGCGAATTCTACAGCCGTGCCACACTTTTTCCCAGTAAGACAGCCCTCAATGGATACTCGAAGACCATCCGTGGCATCCGAGATTCAGCTCTTGGAAAAGAAAACAAAGTATCTCCAAGCAAAAACGGATGAATGCGCTAAACAGTTCCAACCAGCGATTGCAGCGTTGCATTCTCACCGACGATCATCGTCCGTTATATCCGGGCGGAGTTCTCGTAGTAGTCTCAGTAACGTATCGCATGGCAGGAGTATGAGAAACTCGAGTGGAATGAACCGCAGCATGATTGGAGACGCGCCAAATGCCCCAAACAACAATGGCATGGTGTCCGATATTCGGACACTTCAATTCATGGTTGACACCAGTCCCGTAAATCGTCATCTGCGCGACAGCCTCTCAGATGAACATATTCGTGGTATCGAGAGCGAGTGCTGGGCGCGTTCCAAGCTCCTTGCAGCAGCGCAATACGTAGTTAGCATGCTCTTGAAGGAACTTGCTCCTTCGGAAACTGTTTTCGTCGCAACGGGCACTACTGCCTGTGGTGAACAGCGCGCAAACATTAAAATCCAGCGCTCGCGGAATCATCTAGTACGGGTACGCTCACATCGGTTCGATGAGCATGCAACTCGTAAACAAATTATGCAGCAGATTGCAATGGCGTCCTCAAACGTTACTAATAGAAAACGCTCGGGACCAACTGCAGCCAAGAAGTGGAAGGCTATAGCTGTTGCTGCCTCGCCAAACCTCAGCACTATCATATCAAAAGAAAACGGTGGTCGGGCTCGTAATCGACGTTTCTCCACTGCTGCGCCAAACATGAAAGTCCAGGAAAAAGACCAAGATGCACAACCACCACTACAATCTGAGCGAATGCTTAGACTTGGACGAATGCTGCGCTGTCACTCCGTGTCGGACTTTGGTCACGAATTCTTTGATGCACTACGTCGTGAGGATGATGGTCATTTGGCAGCGAATCACACCCTGCCGGGAATTGACTTTGAGATTCTGCAGCGCTGTCAACGTCCACAGTATTTGGGTCAGTTGCGGTTGTTCCACCGGTATCGCGCTTGGAAGGATAATAGCAAGGCAACGGTTGTGCCAGCGCAAAACAGCACAACTATGCTTGCTATCAGTCGTCGTAATCTCAATGACGCTAGTCCAAGATCTCCTTCAATGCGCGATACTGTCACCGGCAGCAGAAATGGTCTACCTGCTGCGGTAGGATCAAGGCTTCAATTTTCTAGCCAGCAGGCCCTTTTGGCGGCCACGACTGAGCTCAAAGCAAAGAGTTCATCAAGTTGGTCAAGCAACTGGGAAAATTGTGGAGCGTGGTTATGTTGTTGGTAGCAATGTACCATTTGGTCATTACGCCGTTCAAGGTGTGCTTCTCTCATGATCTTACGGAGTTACCCCCTCCGTTCTTCAGGGTGGTCGGGATTTGAAGTGTTCCTAGATGCGCTGTGCGTTTTTGACGTGGGGTACAAACTTTGGCACACCTCTGTTACTCAGCAGAATATCATCCGTCCATCACCAAGCTCCCATCGCTCAAGAATTCGAGACGTGCTTGCATCGCCAGCCTTACGCACTGACCTCTTAGCAATGTTTCCGTTTGAGCTATTGCTCTTTGCTACCAATATTCGGGTGCCACTAACGTATACCTCCCTTCCGGAACATGGAGTAGATGCTTCGTGGTGGATGTCGCGGTGGGTGCTGCGCCTGAATCGTATGCTGCTGATTGAGCGTATTGAGCCTTTATCAGAGGAACTTTTTCAATTCTTGATCTACGACCGTAAAGTGCATCTAAACGAGGCATTCCTGTACTATTTGAGAGGATTAGCATCGTACCTTTCGATGGGACACCTCTTGGCCTGCATTTGGTTCATCACGAGCGATCTTGGTTTTCACATCTACGGGACATCATGGCTCTCCACTTCTGGAATGCTCACGTTCATCGCGAGTGGAGCTGCATCAGTGGAGGAACATGAACGCAGGCTAAGCGCGGCTACCGCAACGTTCTCGTTGGAAAGTGTTTCTCTTTTCACAAGTACCTAAGGTCGTTGCTGTTTTCGATGGAATGCATTTCCACACTCTTTTACGGTGACATCGTCTCGATGAATCCGTTAGAGCTAATAGTGGAAATTGCAATCACGCTGTGGAGTATCTACATCTACGGCGCTCTCGTGGGTGCACAGGGAGAGCTGCTGGATTCACGTGCTCGAAGTGAAGCTGCATTTGAGCAGATGCTGGGAGAGCTTCAGCACTACTTAGTACAAAACGAAGTGCCGAAGGGAATCAAGCGTCACATCAAGGCATATTATGCGCGTCTGTGGCTTCGACGCAAAGGAGAATCGGAATTCGCCGCTGTAGAGAATGTCTCTCGCGCGTTGTACGAGGACGTCGTCTCGACCACATTGCGTAGTTTTGCCGTACAAGTCACGGCGTTCCGAGCACTGGACGACCAATTCTTGCGGGCAATACTCGTGTGCTTGCATTACGTCGTGTGCTCGGAGAGCGAAGAAGTGTTCGTGATTGGTGACATGGACCGCAGCATGTACTTCATCTCGCAGGGTCGAGTTTTGGTGAAAATGGGATCGAGCGAGTCGACGCGCCAGCGAGGCGAGTTTTGGGGAGCTGGCGTTGTTGTATGGCATATCGCGACTGGAGACGTGTGTCGCGATTAACGTTACAGAGTTATATAGACTAGATCACGAACCGTACGAGCGCCTGTTGCTGGAGTTTCCGGAATATCGAGCTCGCAACAAGTTGGCCTGGACCACACATTCTTCTGGATCGGATCGAGACAAATCAGTCGTGGAGGAAGCCTTACGGTGTTTCCGCCAATTTGGTCCGTCTGGGATTAATAAGGCTACCACAAATGGATTGAACGGTCCAGTGATGCTCCCGAATGGAGTCCGAATTCTCATGAATCTTGCAGACATCGCTGCCAATTCCGAGCGCATCGACACGCAGCTACCAAACTCGTACATATATCGCTCCGCCATGGAATTGTTGTCTAGACTTAGCAAAGTGGACCCTCTGGAAGCCAAGGACATGTTTCTCAAAAGCCGTGATGGTGCTCGACGCCAGCTTAAAGCTGCCTTGGGTATCATCACTTCACGCCCCGAGCCAGTGGACGATATAGTGCACAGTTTCCACTCGCGAAGTGGAGCTCCGTCTCCACGACTGGAAGACAAGGAGGATAGACACAGTGACAGTGTTGATCAATTGGAAGCAGCTGTGGCAGAATTGTCGAGACCTACGGAGAGGGAGGAGATCTTGAGAATTCTTGACAGAACGGAAAGTACTCGACACCTTCGTCGAGATAGTACTCCAAGTATCCATCAAGGTGTCGATTGATAGCAGTTAGTTCTTAGAGTTCTTAAAGCATTGCAGTACTACATGTACAGTAAGGCACAACAGTAAACGTTGGGGACAAAGCTCGACTCTTTCTAAAGAGTGTTTGTAGACCTTGTAGACCTTCTCATGCATAAGTCTGCAGCTTGAATCTAAGCATCACTGATCAATTGCGGTGGGGTCTAGGACAGGAGCAGCAAACTCAGATCTTAGTAGCTCCGTCTGGATATTAGCTGAGCTCCAACGACGAAGTTGTGGTACAGCTGAATCGTCTTGATGACGTTGAAGCACGATAGAATTTCTCTTGGTCATCCTACCGGTCGATGTCCTCGAGCTCTCATCGGGTTTTAAAGACTCCAACTCCACAGTTTCAAGTTGTTCAATGTTGTCATTTTGCTTTTCATGGTCCTCTTTCTCCCGCGAAGTCGGCGATGGACTTCGCGAGCGGAAACTGTGAACCTCGTCGGTCTCACGCTTGTGACATGGCGTGGCAATGGCCAACGCAGCCTTGAGGTGTTGTCGTGCCCCATCGCGGCCTTTTAGAAAAAGGTCCTTAGCTTCCTGCGGATCGACTTTGTTCAATTTGGATAGCAGCTCCATTACAGAACGGTAGATGTGCGAGTGAGGCACTTGATTTTCGATGCGTTCGTCGTTCATTGCGGGATTCTCCAGTTTCTGGAGCGATTGCTCTCCATCTGAATAGGACTTCAACTTCTCCACGGAACTTGATTGCTTTTGAGCAGATCCGAAAGACGCGGTAGTCCAGGCAAGCTTGTTACGAGCTCGATACTCTGGGAATTCTAACAGCGCACGCTCGTACCGTTCATGATCGAGTCGATACAATTCCGACAATGTGAGAGAAACGCATGTCTCGAGGCGTGCCATGCCGTACAGCAAAGCCAGCTCTCCAAAATTCTCCGTGCTCTCTTATTGATTCGCTTGACCCCATCTTGACGGAGACGCGGCCCTGCGCGATGAAGTACATGCTGCGGTCCATATCTCCGATCACAACACCTCCTCGTTTTCGGATAATACCACATGCTGCAAACATACCAACAATGCCCGCAAGAATTGGTCGTCTAGAGCTTCAAACGCTTTGACTTGCACAACGAAGCTGCAAACTGTGGTCAGGACTACGTCTTCGTACAAGGCACGCGACACATGTTCGACTGCTTTAAACTCACCGTCACCCTTCCGACGACGCCATAGTCGAGCGTAATGTGTCTGCACCTGATGCTGGATTTCTTTAGGTACATCATTTTGAACTAAGTAGCGCTGGAGCTGACTCAAAGTCTGCTCAAATGTAGCTTCACGTCGAGCACGAGAGTCGAAGAGTTCTCCCTGCGCACCGACAAGGGCACCGTAGATATAGATACTCCACAACGTGATTCCGAGTTCTGTCGCCACCTCAACCGGATTCATGGCGAGAATGTCTCCGTAAAAGAGAGTTGAAATGCACTCCATTGCGAAAAGCAACGAGCGTAGATACTTATGCACGAGTGAAACATCAGCAGCGTAGGAGGTTGTTGTACTTTCGGCAAGATTGCGCACAACTTCACTGCTCTCGTAGAATAGTCGCCCGAGATTGCTCGTGAAAAACCAAATGCAGGCCAAGAGATGACCCATGGTGAGGTACGTTGCCAAACCTTGCAGAAAGTATAGCAAAGCTTCGTTGGCACGTACTTTCTCCTTGTCAACTACGACCTGTAAAAGCTTTTCAAATAGAGGCTCCACCCGCCGTATAAATATCAGACGATTCACACGCAGCAGCCACCAAGTTGTCCACCTTGCCGCATCAACTGCGCCGTTGGTTAGTGGCATGTATACCAATGGCACTCTCAGGTTGGAGGCAAGAAGTAGTAATTCGAACGGCAATATAGCAAAGATGTCAGCATACATGATGCGTTCGTTGACGTGCACACTTTGAGGCTTGGATTGAGCAACCGAAGCTTGGTGGAAGATACTCTTGCGTCGTAGTTTGGTTACCACATCCAACATGCACAGCACGTCCAAAAATCTCAAACCTCGACCAACTACGTAGAACGCTGGCTGGTAGATAGGCAAGATCAGACGCAAAGCTCACTTTAAATGTAGTGACCAGCAAATGGTACATCGCAACAAGAAGCATAACTAGATCCCAATGTTTCTCCACCTGTTTAGACACCTTCACCACAACGCTAACCTTGAAATTTCCTTTGATCGTGCAAAGAAAATGGCGACAGACAACCTCAAGCATTGACCCCAACTCGTTTGTCGTGTTGGTAGCAACAGGTTTGGCCGCTGAAAGCGTATCAGAATTATTACGGTTCCTCCATTTTCGGTACCAATTAGAGAATTCCGCTTGCTTAGGATGCTTGAGATGGTGAAAGCGCTGCAATATTCCAAAGTCTAGCCCTGCTTGAGAGCTCTTGACCACGATACGTTTGCCTTCACTTCGACGCATTTCTTCGAATACTTTGTGATCAAAGTGTGGTAACGAGTTGGAACGCCATCTGATTTTGGGACGATCCACTTGCAGTTTTGACGCTATCACGGAAAATCGACGATCGTTTTGTCCTTGAGCAGAGTAAAGATTTGATGCGACCGCAGCAGGCAGCAGGGAAGACCGTCTAGTACCTGGCGCCACGAGTTGCTGCAAAGTTACCTGTCTGTTAGCATGTTCATCATAACGAAAGAGCGCGTTCGAGCAAGCTTATTTCGAGCTGCCCGAATCTTGACTTCAGAAAGTTCGTGTGTAGTACCAGTAGTACATGTAGCTGCATGGGTGTGGATGGTGGTTGTTTCTGGCGGGGCACTCTCTTTCAGTAGCTTGCTAACTCCAAATTCAGCTGTTACTAGGAGTCTGAACCGCGCCCAACATTCAGCCTCCAGGTTGCGTAGGTGTTCATCAGTTAAACCAGCCCCGACAATTTTATTGATCGGGTTGGTTTCGATCATAAACTGCAGGGTATGGATATTGGATGGGCTGCCGCGTACATTTGGAGTAATTGTATCATTGCGGTGAAACCCACGGAATCCATTGGAATCACTTCTTCGTGAGATACTACTGCGTATACTGTGCCTTTTGAAACCACTGATGATGGTCGTCGGTTGGTAGATAGAGCTGAAATGGCTGCGGAAAACTTCTTGATGCACTCCGGTGGTCTTCGCGTGGAGATACTCTGCTTTCTTCTCCAATAGGTATACCTCCGTTCCGGTAGTAGGCCCTGCTGTGGTTTCTGGAGCAGACTTTAGTGCTGTTTTCACTATTGGGAGGACTGTCGCTGACGGAAAAAGGGAGTCGTTGCTCTCTTTGCGGCCTACTACCACAGCAGACAATCTCCTTTTGGCTTTGGCAGTTCCTTTAGCTGCTGTAGCGGTGAGTTCAATACGACGACGAACCGCTAGTAAACGCACAGTTTTGTTGGCTGTATGCAAACTGAACCGCTGATAACGCTGCAGCCGACTTTGAATCCACTCCAGTATTGCATGTTGAGCATGCTTCTGCACTTGGGCATCTGAGAAATCTCCATTCGTAGTCCACAGTTCTTCCCAATCATTCTTGGTTACGTACAGCACTTCGCACGAGGTTGTTGCTTGCACCGTCGCGAGTCTTTGTTGGCCAGACAAGAAGAACGCAACTTCGCCAAACAGTGCACCTTCCATTAGAACAGCCAGACCTGTCACTGAGCGAGTCCAAAGGCGGCCGCGAGCCCTTTTCGAAGAGCACAGAGTCGACTTCCTAGCGTTCCCTCAACCAGAATATTGTCGCCCGGAATGAAGAGCTCAGATTTCAGCCGTAAGGCCAAGTTGTTGACTTGAGATTGCGTCAAGTAGCGGCCGATAGGCAACAAAGCGATGGAGCTACCATAGACTTCGATCATAAGTTTCAGCCGAAGATTTGCGGATAAGTCGTGGACTGTGTCGTGAATATCCCCATGCTTCGCATGTTTGTATTGCTCTTGAAAGAAGAACCCGACGCGCTTCACGAGTATCTGAGATAAGTCATGCTCCCTCGCGAAGGACTCAAAATTTGCGAGACGATTCTTATACTGTTTGGTCTCTTTACTAAGCTCTTGAACGAGGTCTGAAATCTCACCCACGATGTGACCAATGATAAACGTACAGCACAGACACGTGAAACCAGTCCATACTGTACCAGCTGTGTCGCGCGGGACGATTTCACGCGAGCCAGCGAGTAGCAATGTCGTAATAGCCCAGTAGAAAGACTTCGCATATAGCATCGACAGCGAGTAGTTGTGTTCAGAAAGCACCGTATCGTGATCAATCCAACACCTTTCAACACGTTTACACTCCTGCTCTGAGATACCAAAGAAAACACAACCTACGTAGTGTGCCACAAGCATCAGAATGATCACAAGTTTCACCGGACTCAGGTATGCTGACACGTTGTGAGATGCGAAATGCTGTTGAGCTTGCACGATGAGATCATCTAGATACGTCCATAAATCCACGCAGCGAGTGAGCCTTGGAATGCGGCACAAACTTGCAGTCAACGACCCACTCGCAAACGGGGTATAAAGAGGCAACACTGCCACCACATCCCACATGAATGCCGAGCTGCGAAGGTAGTGCTTGTCTACCTCTTTTCGCTCCAAGAGGTTCTCGATCCCAACTTCCGAATTCCCGAAGTAGTAAAGTCGGAGGTAAATGTCAATAGCATAGCACGCATCGCAGCTCAAATCTGCAATCCAAACCATGATACCTGTACTACTGGAAAACTGAAGGTGGGAGTGGAAGCAGATCCGGAAAATAATGAAAATAGTGTTATAAATGTTCCAGCCCGTAACAATCGCATTCCACAGAGCTACGACCATATCTCGCGTTGCATTCACATCATGCACAACTTTGCTGTTACTTCGCGCCCACATGCGATCGTTGGTTGAGGTAGTAATTGCCAACTCGCCCTGATAAAACAGTGTGGATGTTGTTATCAAATGGGTTTGCAGCTTGAGCTTCTCGAGGTTGTGTACAATCCGTCGCATATTCCTGTGCTGGTCCACCAACAGAGTTTCAGCCTCTTCCTTCATGTCCTTTAGATCATCGTCAAACTTGCGCTGGATACTTTCAAACTGATCGCGGGTCATAACGGAAGCGTGAACGAGTGAGGCAGCTATCAGGGTTGCTGGATGAGCGCACCTCAGTAAAAATTCGTTGACACCGTAGCAATCACCTTCATGCAGAGCGCGAACCGGCACCTTGCGAGATCGGAAGAAAAGGTTTACTTTGCTGCCGCGCAATAATACTAAAAACTCGCGGCAGATATCCCCTTCAAGGCAAATTGTGTCGCCATTTTGATAACTTCGATGACGAAACTTGCCAGTCACATCTCGAAGAAACTCGATACTAGCTGAGTCGAAGAGTTCGACGCTTTTACAGCCTCCGAGTGCAAGAGGGACGAAATTTCATAGCATAGTTGATCTGGTAAGTCGACAATAGCTGGGATTCGTACGCCTGCTTTCGTCCTGTGAATTCAAGGTGGTAGAAACGCCGAATTTCAGCACTAAGTTGTTTCGAGATGTCCATGTGCTCCAATGTGCTGCTAAGAGTGTTAAGCTTCTCAACATTCTGGCGATGTGGTGCCATAGCATTCGAAATCGTACTGGACATCGCACCTACAGTTGCAAAGTTAATGATACCCCCGACGAAAATCCAAAAGGCAGCAAAGTAGCTCTCTCCAGTTGAATATGCCGTGATATCACCATATCCCACAGTTGTCAAAGTTACTACTGCCCAATACATCGAGCGCAGATAAGCAAATGGTGCTTGGTACGTTGAATCTGGGTTTTCTGCGGGAAATTCATTACCAATGTGAGCGTAGCAGTCAAATATTACCCATGAACAGTTGCTGAACAGTGTGGCCTGCTGAAGGCATTCCGGGCGGGTTAGCTTCCATAGTACAGCTTTATCGGCATGGTCCGATTCTGCTCCAGCAGGAATCCAGGCCATTTCGAACCACACGCAACCAACAATGTGTAGCATGAACGATGTACCAAGAAGCATTGAAATGACAAGGTGGGTTTTAGAACTCACACTACAGTAATCGCAAACATTTGCTAGCATCACCGGAACTTCCCGCAATCGCAAAAGTCGAAGGAAGCGAAACCACATCGGGTAATGCTGCCCTGAAGCTGTAGCCAAAGTCTCTAATACGATACCAACCGGGAACCACGCTATCAGATCGAGATAAAATCCATCCGCTTTATAAGCTTCAAAGATGAGCTCCGGATCCTCCACAGCGATCATCACGACGGGATCCAAGTGAGCTAGAAAGCGAGAACGAAGAATTATTTTCACCCCAAAAGCACTTCCGTCAGTAGCGTCAAAGAGTACCTAAACCCGAATTCTTGTTGCACCACAAGCATGTGTTGATCTTGGGCCGTAGATACGAATACCGTGAAATAAGGGACTTCGAAAGCGACATACATGATCGACAGCAACATGACTGTATCCCAGTAAGCACGAAACACAGAGCCAGGCAACTTCCAGTTAATGTTACGCCTTGACGTAGTGGACGTGGCCTCTTCCGCACTTCTTTCGCTAAAAGCATGACCTGCACTACCAACCCTACCTCGCATACCCAGCAATTTCTTGGTTTTACGTTGCTGGGTCAGGTACTTTTCAAGAGTCTCTGCCATTTGATTCCTTACTTCTGTTTCGGTCCCACGGTAAAAGTCTGTCATAGCTTCATCGAAGTCGACCTTCGCCAGAACAAAAGCTCGCAAAATGTCTTGGCTGTCGCTTTCTCCTCAAATTTATCTGGAAAGAGAAGGCAAGTCTCAGCAAAAAGTCCCCGGTTTGACATTCCTTTGAGTTTGTAGCATTGAAAGCAGACATTGCCACTCTGCCTCGAATGACGAAAAACATTTTTGCGTTTAACTTGGTGTCAATGATCGGGTCTCCTGGTGAATACACTCTTCGGCCAAGCGCTGCTGCAAGGAGGTTGACGAGCTCGACACTTTCTTTCACAAGAAAGCATACCTGCCTGATCCGAGTTGCCTTGAGTGTTGAGACCACCTTTAGCTGGAAATGTTTTGGCATCAACTGCAATGCCTCCTCACTGTCGAGACTTTGATGAGTTTTCCAGGAGTAGTTGAAATATCCAATCACCTGGCGGCGTAAAGCACGCGGGATGTTTTGGGACCGCATGTACTCGCGCGCGTTATCCACGTGCGTAACAAAGGTTGCGTCACGCGCATTCCAAAACCGAAAAATGAAGAGAAAGCTAGCAAGTAAGGACGATACAAAAGCGCGCCCAGGACGGTAACGAAAATCACAAAAATCGTATCAGCGTCTGACACGGGAGCTACGTCGTCAAAGCCCAACAACAGAACGGTTCTAGACGCCCAATACAGCGTTCGGGCATATTTCCTAGCCACGCTAGCGCCAGAAAGACGGTCCCGGATAGCCCAACTGGTTTCCTCCTCACACGCTTCCAAGGAAATGCCACACTGCAGGTGCGCAATTAGCATATATCCACAAGCCACATAATGACACAGGCACAGGCAGAGACCGATATTGCGTACTAGACTTTTGATGCCCACGGAAGACAAAAGCTGGACCCAGGCGCGATCTGAATAGATGTCAATAATCCTGTCGAGGCAGCGCTTGAGCCGATAGAGTCGGCAGAGCTTCGAAACCCGTATAAGATGAAGCGTATTGTACGCTCTGGATGCGTAGGGTATTACTTCAAAGGGTACCAGAGAGGCCAATTCCAGCATGAACTTGAAGTTGCATGTCCGAGCGATCCCAATCTGAGAAGACGAACTACTTGCTGCAACCCCGTCAATGGCTGCCGATCGTTCAAGGGAAGCTAAAGTCCACTTGATTCTCTGCGCTGAATTTTATCAGACGCCAGGCGCGGCTGAACTAAATTTATTTTCCGTGAGGCCGTTCTTCTTAAGGAGAAACTGGAAAATCGTCTCTCGGTGCCTCTTTTGCGTCGATAAAAGCGGAGAAACTCGAACAATGCGATGAGATCGACCATCAAATCCATCACGGTGTAGACGATGAGCTCTGTCGGCCATTGCTGCTGGAGAATTAAATCATTGCTCCCCAACGGATCATAGTAGAAAGCTATTCGAAATGGCACAGTGAAGAAAATGTAGAGTACCGCGTTCAAGCTTATCCCAGCGCGAATGGTTTCTCGTGTCCTCGAAGACAACTGCTTGTAAGCTCGTTCAAATCGGCCAAACCAATAATGATAGAAGCGTCGCCATAGGGAGCGTTTTCGATGGCGTGAGGTCAACTTTGGTTTCACATCTGTCCTTGGTGGTCCAATGACATCGGTGTTCCTTGGCCCGTCTTCAGCTCCCCCAGCGTATACCTTTGAACTCATGGTGTAGCACTTCCATAAAGAGACGCCGAGCGTCCACCAACCCGTGGGGTCGTTTCGTACTCTAGCAATAGAAACACATCCGGGATTTGAAACGAAAACGTGCTGTTTTCAGACTGGTCAACCGCTGCCTCGTCTTTCATTTGAATATGTCGTTAGTTAATTTTGCTTGGCACGGCCCTTTCGAAGATGCTGAGCAGTTTAGACTCTGGTGTCGGTCCTTTAGTAATAGATGCTTCCTCGCTGCCGCCATCAAACGCACCACTTTGCAGTAAATGCCGTCTAGCACCTTCTCGACATTTCAGGATCAAGTCTTTGGCCTCCAACGGGTGCACGGTTTGCATGTTCGCTAGCATTTTCATAGTGGCTTTGTGCACGAAGGAGAACTGCAATCGCTCGTCGATATTATTGGTGGTAGTAGGGGCCACCTTGGCCATGCTGGGTCTGGAAGCGAGCGTAGTGTGAGGACGTGGAGGGGGTTGCGAGCCTAGTCGATCGGAGCCCGAAAGCGTAGTCCACGCCACCTTATTGCGCGAACGGAACTCCGGGAATTCACACAAGAGGCGTTCGTATGGCTCGTGATCTAGGCGATACAACTCAGTAAACGTCAGAGCGACGCAGGTTTCCAGTCGTGAGATCCCGTAGAGTAGCGTCAACTCTCCAAAGTATTCTCCTCGATCACGGGTGAAGTCGCTCATACCCGTTTTCACCAACACGCGACCATGGCCGATGAAGTACATACTGCGATCTACATCGCCGATTGTGAACACTTCCTCGTTCTCCGAGCACACGACGTACTGCAAACACACGAGTAACCCTCGCAGGAAATGCTCGTCCAAAGTACGGAACACCTTGACCTGAGTGACAAAGTGGCGAAGTGTTGTCAGGACCACGTCTTCATACAACGCACGAGAGACGCTTGATACAGCAGCAAACTCGTGTTCTCCGTGACTACGACGCCACATCCACCCATAGTACGCCTTGATCTGCCGTTTCAGTGCCTTTGGTACTCCATTCTGCACGACGTAGTGCTGTAACTCTCCTAAACTCTGCTCAAACACAGCTTCTCGACGAGCACATGAGTCGAGCAGTTCAGCCTGGGCCCCCACCAGTGCACCGTAAATGTAAATACTCCATAGGGTGATCGCAATCTCTGCTAATAGCTCTATGGTATTCATCGATAGGATGTCTCCGTAGAAAAGTGTTGAGATGCACTCCATTGAGAAAAGGAGCGACCGCAAGTACTTCCTAGCGAGGGAAACACTCGTTAAATAGAATGTGGCGCCTCCTCCGATAGCATTCGCGAGGTGTGTTCGACGACCGATGTCCCATCAGATAAATACGTTAACATACCCGACGTTGAAAGCCACGACGCTCCATAAGAGTGAAAGCCGATTTCACTGATATAAAACCAAATGCAGGCGAGGATATGGCCTGTAGCGAGGTAGGCGGAAAGGTCCCGCACAAAGTAGAGGAATGGTTCACTTATCGAAAGCTTGAGGTCGTGAAGAACGTACTGAAAAAGCCGCTCAGAAAGTGGCTCAATTCGACGTATTAAAAACAAGCGATTCATCCGAAGCAGCCAACGTGCTGCCCACCAGGAGGAATCGATCGATAACCCCACAGAGTGAGAAGTCGGTACGCGGACATTAGAGGAAAGCAGAAAAACTCCAGTGGGAGGAGGCCGATCACATAAACTCGAAGCTCCGGGGAGAGAGAAACAGACGTTGCAGCCAGTTCTTGGATGAGTTTTCAGCAGCGAAGATGATACCCTGCTGTACCATGCAGGCACGACGCAGTTGAAAAATTACATCCACGAGGCAAAACGCGTCCATGCACATTTCGAGGGCAGACCATTTTTGAAGATCTCTCAGAGGCAACTCGACCAGAGCATGAGCAAAACTCACCTTGAATGGAGTGACGATAAGATGATAAATCGCGATCACCAGCATGAGGGAATCCCAAATTGTTCCCGCTTGCTTGATTCGTTGAATGAACTGCTTCGACTGAAGATCGGTGGTCGCCGAAAACAGTGCTCTTTCACTTGGCAGATGCAGTCTTGACCCTATGGCTGCCACTCGAGAGCGTCCAAAGCGACGAAATGTAGAATTTTGGCCTTTGGTTTTTCTAACATGCGTTAGCCTTGGTGTCGACAGTATGGGCCCTTTACGTTCTGGGACCACCGCTTTCTTTAGGCTTCCCTGCCATTGCCGATAGCGGTGATACCAATGAAGCTGTGTGACATATTGTGGCATTTGACAACGTTGGAGGATTTCAAAATCAATGCCTGGTCCTCCCTTTTGGAACAGTTCGCCAGGCAACGAGATCCGTCTCCAAAGAAACCACTCTCGATCACTGGTAACGAGAAGCAGCGTGTCATGGTCGTGAGTGTAGCTACTACCGATAGCTCTGTTTTTGAGGTCGGTGATACACAGCTTTGTTCTTCCGGTCCGGCCACTGAGTATCGTCGCCTACCTGACTTCTTGCCGGAAACAACTGCGATGCTGAGCGCGTCCTTTCTATTAGAGTCTGCAAGCTTTTTGATTGAATTTACGGAAGCCACATCACGAGATTTCAAGGGCGACTTGGGCCGACTTTCTCTAGATTTCCATGATAGGCTCGCCGCAAGCTCTTTCGACCTGATGGAGTTTTGATCTTTGGGCGCTGCTTCACAAGTCCAGTCTCTGGTGGAAGGAGCAAATCCAGCAATTTGGTAACTACATGCTGCGCTTCTGACAACAGTCTACTTCGAGCCCAGCACCTCTTCCATCGAAACCAACCCTGTCGTACCCAAGCTGTCACGTACGTGCTTGTTGATGGGATCAAGCTCAACAATAAATTGCAACAGGCGGATATCAGCATCTTCTATCGCCTTACCAGCCAATTGTGAAGTATCCCCATTGTAACTATGCCATACTGAATTGGTGCCACCCCTACTTCGCGAAGTAGGTTGAAAAGAACTCCGTATTGACTTTCGTAATGAGCTCCGTAATGTATCCAGTATCGAGGACTTGTGTTTTTGCATCATAGCAATAGCTGGACTGAATATTTTAGCAAATTCATCCGTCTTCATCAAAATGTATTCGGCCTTCATCTCAAGCAGCTGGACTTGAGGAGATGCAAACAGACGGCGGAGATCCGTCTTCGACGGCTTGCGCGGTGGAGTTGCAGCACGAGTGATTCCGTTGTTGTTTTTAAAAAGGCTGGTAACAACACTTCTAGTTTTCACTTCATCTGGTAAAGCTGCTTCTGAGGTACTTCCCACTATTAACAAACGCTTCGCACGATTGGCAATACGAAGACTCGCATGCTGGTACCGTTGTAGCCGACTGCTTACCCATCCAAGTACGGCATGCAAAGCATGCTTTTGAATCTGGTTATCTGAAGCATTGCCAGTGGTATTCCATAACTCTTGCCAATCATGTTTCGATACGTACACAACTTCACAGAATGTAGTGGCTCGCACGGTGGCAAGTCGACGTTGGTTTGGGAGAAAAATGCGATCTCGCCGAAGAAAGCACCTTCCATTAGCACTGCGATACTCGAAACAGATTTGGTCCAATAAGCTGCTGCAAGTCCTTTGCGTAATGTGCACAAACGGTTGCCATAGCTTCCTTCCAAGAGAATATTGTCACCAGGAATGAAGTGCTCGGACTGTAGACGCAACACCAAATTGTTTACTTGAGCCGTTGTCAGGAAACGGCATATAGGCAGGTTTGAAATGGTATGGCCATACACTTCAAGCATGAGTTTTAGTCGAAGATTAGCAGACAAATCGTGGATTGTTTCCTGGAGATCACAGTCCTTGGTGTGTTTAAACTGCTCTCGAAAGAAAAGCCAACGCGATCACGCAAAACTGCAGGCAACTCGTGATTCTTTGCAAATCTCTAAAATTCGCGATGCGATTCTTGTGTTGCTTGGCTCTTCTGCCGAGCTCTAGAATGAGCTCTGAAATCTCCTACAATATGACCAATGATAAATGTACAGCACAAACAAGTGAATCCTGTCCAAAGAGTCCCAATTGTGTCACGAGGAACGCTTTCCTTGATCCCACTAAAAGAAGTGTCGTGATGGCCCAGTAAAAGATTTCGCGTAAAGCATTGGGACAGAATGGTGATATTGATGCAGCACATGGTCGTGCTCTATCCAGCAACGTTCAACATGGATGCACTCACGCCCGAGATCAAAAGAAAATACAGCCGACGTAGTGCGCAACAAACACCAGCACGATCATCAGTTTCGCCGGACTTAAATACGCTGACACATTGTGAGTCGCAAAACGCTGTTGAATCTGAATGATCACATCGTCGAGGTATTCCCATAGATCAACACAACGAA